>OZ035932.1:3210607-3893813 GCA_964034925.1 Tricholoma hemisulphureum
GAGAGATACAGTCAGGAGCTGCAGTTTCCTGTGCATATAATGGACCATACCTCAAGAAGAGAGAGAGGAGCCTTAGCCTAAGCTATGCTCACACAGAGTAAGAGGTTTGAGGGTGAGAGGGAGGGGTCATTAGAGGTAGTTGTGTTCTTCTGTTAGGACAACTCTAATCCACTAGGAATCAACAAGGCCTCCCAAATCAACAACAACAAAGGAGAGTGAGTAGTCTAGTAGTCAATGAGCAGTCACACTAGATTAGTGGATAACCCAAGAGAACACAACTAGTGTCTCTGGGTGATATATTAACTCTTATATACTACTATACATGTGTTGGCTGTGTGTAATCCCTGCCTAAGTAATGAGGCACTGGGCCCATGTCTACAGTAAGCCTCATGTGGTAGCCTCCCATGCCTTTAGCATGTGTTGCACAGCAACATGTGTCTACCATGAGTTTGATCACTACCTACCCTTGACCATGTGTACATTAAAACAACCATAGATACAAACAAAAGGAAATTAATAAGGTAGATGACATCCACAACCCGCCAACGTCATGTGCTGTTACTTTTTTGTGACTGCCTTTGCTAAATTGGGAATGGGAGACAGTGTAAGTGCTACAGAAAATGAACGGCTCAGTCCTAGCAAAATCTGTTCCATAGAAATGTTATAAATGGTATTCTCATCATATATACCCGACGGTTTTATACCAAATGCAAAATTGAAAGACTAGATCCAAAAATACACTTAACATCAGAGTCAGGTGAACTTCCCTTTCGCTCTCTTCAACTGTGTGATCGATATTATATTACTGTGCGTTAACGATGTGAACAACTATATACTCTGTAAATTATATTCTTGACAGCTAATAACCTTCTTTCAAGAGCGAGTACAGGTATTTCAAGTGGGACTCACAGATTGATTCTCCTTGTCATCATCATCACTGAGCCTCCTTTTTTTTCTGCTGCTGGCTGACCCTTGAATACCTTTCCCAAGGTTTTCAAGCCTCTGAAACACATATTTGCACTTCAGTGGCATGTATCAAGGGGCCACATAGAGAAGCTACAAGACGCGTTGTCCAAAATTGACACAACGCGGTTTGTATTTTTGGATAAGCTTTCTCAATTAGGAATTTATTACAAATTTGACTATCAAGGGATAATCCGACACATTTTTAGCACAGTTCTATGAGAGCCCATTTTCTATAGAATGCTGCTAGCATTCTGTGCAACGACTTTCTACATTTCTGACTATTTTGGGACACTGTCACACTGTCCACGTGACGTTGGTGGGTTGTGGATGTCATCTACCTTAGTATCAATTGTCCTTGGAAAAATATACTCCTGACACTCACCTGTGTCATTGGTGGCTGTGGGTAGCACATTGCCTCACCTTGTGGCATGTCCCCCCCTCCCCTCATGATGTGTTGGCCTGACAGTGCCACTAACATAGCACCCCTTCCCACCCTATGAGTGATAGCCTCTGGTAATGGTTGTGGGTGCTGTCATTGTTGTTGGCACTGTTGGGAATCCACTCCTATGGCATGTGACTAGTGAGGTCATGTGTAGTTTGTTTACTATTCTATGTAACATAGTGATCAACTTAGTCTCATATCTATGAACTGAGGGTGAGCTGACTCCTTATATTTTACAGATCTCTTTTATTGACTTCAGTATATAGACTTATATCTATTATGTAGCTACTCAAGGGAGTCTCATATCTACAAACTGAGGACTTGTATCTATTAGTATCTAATGGTCACCATCATCACCCCCCCTTCCCTGTCATCTCCTTCTCCTTTCCCCCCCCTCTGATCACCCACCCATCACACCCTGTCTCCATCCTGCGAGCAGTGGCTCACAGCAGTGGTCAGGGATGCTGTGTCATGCTGGGTGTTGCAGGGTTGCCCACTGTGGTAGGGTAATGAGCCCCACTCGTCAACCCCACCTTTTTGCCAGTCTTTTTCAAGCTCTAATATCTTGTGGTAACCATGCCTTGTCGACATATTTACTTGAATTTCACACATTTCCCACATATTTTGTGTTGCTAACCCTTCTTGTTTTATTTTTACTTCATAGGCTTTTTATACAAATATTGCAACGCAACATGCTCAGCATGATTTCCCCCACTCCCTCGGCATCCACATCGACAGTGCCAGGCCCCAGGAAGGATTGGATGGGGGCATCTTTGATTCAATTTCCCTTTTATTGATTAATTGTTCTATTTATATTCCTTCACATTGACGATCTGCCACATCAAGAATCACCGACACTCCTAGGTATCTTCACATCCAAATTGACAGGTCAATCTGCTAGACATAGGGTTGAGCGGTCCTATTTGGGTGCCCTCCGCGCTTGATGGGGACAGGCAACGTAACATCAGTAGAAGGCCTTGATGACGGATTACTCCCCGAGCCATTGCTAGCAGAGGAAACTCCTAGACAAGGACTCAAGAATACCTGTACATCAACATCTCGACACCTGAAGATTCTTGTCCAATAGGATTTCTGTTAATTTCTTGTAACGAGCTTTTTCTTTGCCTATTCTACCATACTCTATTGGTTGTCTGAACTGGTCGACTGAGAGAACGGGTGCAATCAGTTTTTGGTCCATAACTACTCACCATTTGTATATAAGGTAACCTCCCACCTCTCGAATGGAGCACCCCCTTCAGATCACTTGTCCTTACATCGCGTGATTCTGAGTCCCCTCTCGTACCTCAAGTTTCAAGTACCTCTAAGTTACCTGCACACCAAGGTGCAGGACTACAAGTTAAGTTTCCACATTACAAAGTTTATGGGTACTCTCGGCCTTTATTCTCAAGTCAGAAAACCCACAATCTTCCAATCCCATTAAACGGGACTTTGCTAGTTATTTGACCCGAACGTCACGTGACTCCGTTGATTGTAACACAATTGTGTTTCCCTTATTGTTGATAGGTCCTCAATTGATTATCAACAGCTTTAACTACAAGGGTAGCACCAGCCATTTATCTCTCACTCTCTCTCATTTGCTCTAAATTCCACCTGCACTCCACCCCATGAGCAGTAGTTTGTGGGGCTGGGACAGGTGGTGCTGGTTATGTTCCCCCCTCATCTGGTTGCATCATGGGGCTATCTGTCATGTCCCCCATCATCTGGTGGTCTTCTGGCCCCCTCTACAGTCATCTGTGGCATCCCCCACCTCTCCCCCCTG
Source organism: Tricholoma hemisulphureum (assembly GCA_964034925.1). Classification (NCBI taxonomy): domain Eukaryota; kingdom Fungi; phylum Basidiomycota; class Agaricomycetes; order Agaricales; family Tricholomataceae; genus Tricholoma; species Tricholoma hemisulphureum. The sequence continues at coordinate 3,213,796 of OZ035932.1, forward strand.
TTGTCTAGCATTTCCCCCTGCCCATCCCATGCTCCCCTGTGCTCCCCCTAGTCGTTCAGATGCCATATGGTGGTGGTGATGTGGCACTGGGTGGGGGTGTGGCTTGTGAGGTGCAGGGCGCACCTCTGTTGGGTGCCCCACTCCTTGGGCTTCAGGCCATACCATCCCCCATTGAGTCCCCCACCTCCCAGCTTAGTGTGGAAGAGGGGTGGCATGTCAGGGGCTCATTGAATGCACACAAAAAAAACTAAAAAAAAGAAATTTTATTAGCAAGATATAATTAGTGATAATTAAAAATACCCGGGCCCTCCATCCTGTTGGACTGGAATGGCAGCAGTGTTGTCAATGGGTGGCGAAAGGGGGGGGGGGGCAGTGGTGGCATTGATGGGTGACATACCCAAGCCCCCAATGTGCTGCCCCTCTTCCCCACTCAGCTGAGAGGTGGGGGCTCAATGGAGGATGGTACAGCCTGAAGCCCAAGGAGAGGGGCACCCAACAGAGGTACACCCTGACTGCCATCTCACAAGCCACACCCCCACCTGGTTAGTGCTTTAAAGTCCAGTCCAGTCCTGGTCTTTTGCCATTCTTGGTAAGGACCGGAACCGGACCGGTCTACTATAAAAGGAAATAGTCAAAAGACCGGACCAAGACCGAAAAAAACTGCAAAAAACCGGTCCAAACCAGTTTGAACTGGCCTATGCAAAGACTGTGGTCCAGACTGGTTTATACTGGTCATGACCTTCTTTTTTCCACACCCTCCTACTTATTACCGTTAAAGCACACAAAAAACCTCACAAATCGGTCCAGAATTGAGTGAGATATCATCAAAACCGAGTTTGAACATGAAGTTTGTGCATTCAAACACAGTTTTGATGATATCTCACTCAATTCTGGACCGATTTGCAAGATTTTTTGTGCATTTTGACGGCAATAAGTAGGAAAATATGGTTCTGTGTAATACCAGTCAAAGCCGGTCCTGCTGAACCGGTTTTTATGCGGTCTTCGAATCCAAAAAGTGAAAAGACCGGACTGATGGTCCGGTCTTTTTTGGTCCTGGTCCGGTCCAGTTCTGGTCTTTTTGTGGTCCAATAGACCGGACCTTAAAGCACTACACCTGGTGGAATGTCACCACCACCATACAGCATCCCAATGACCACCAGGAGCACAGGGGAGCATGGGATGGGTGGGGGGGAACACTAGATGACAGGGTGGATAGGTGGGGGATACCACAGACAATGGGAGAGGGGGCTGGAAGACTGCCAGACTATGGGCAACACAACAGATGGCCCCATGACATGACCAGACAAGGGGGGATGCAACCAGCACCACCCAGCCCAGCCCAACAAGCTACTGCTTGTGGAGTGGAGCATGGGTGGAACTGTGGGACCCAGGGAGGGGGGGATGGGCAACCATGTGACACCCAATGTGACACCCAATGTGACACCCAATGTGACACAGCACCCCTGACCACTGCTGTGAGCCGCTGCTCACAGGGTGGAAACAGGGTGTGATGGGTGGGTGATCAGAGGGGGGGGGGAAAGGAGAAGGAGATGACAGGGAAGGGGGGGTGATGATGGTGACCATTAGAGACTAATAGATACAAGTCCTCAGTTTGTAGATACAAGACTCCCTTGAGTAGCTACATAATAGATATAAGTCTATATACTGAAGTCAATAAAAGAGATCTGTAAGATATAAGGAGTCGGCTCACCCTCAGTTTGTACATACATGGCTGAGGGTTGATCACTATGTTACACAGAATAGTAAACAAACTGCATGTGACCTCACTATTCACATGTCATAGGAGTGGATTCCCAACACACCCCTCACTCCATAGGATGGTATAGACCTAGTTTATGGAGAAGGTAATAGAAACTTTATTTAGCAAGAGGCTTGGTGAGGATGTTGGCAATCATTTCAGAAGTTGGTAAATGAGTGATGTTGAAGGTGCCATCAGTGACATGTTCTTGGATAAAATGATGTTGGATGTTGATGTGTTTCATTTGAGCATGGTAGCAACTTGTGAGCATCCTTGGCTAAGTGCAGAGTGGCAGTGTTGTCAATGTGGATAACAATTGGGTCTTTGAAAGTGTGTCTGAGTTCATTCAGGGTCACCTGTTTCTTGCATCCACGTGCAATGGTACATCCTCCGAGCTGAAAAATAGCTCCAGAGACAGAATGTCAGTCATCCACATCTTGTGCCCAATCTGAGTCACTGTAACCAACTAGTTCCATTGGTTGTTTTGATCTCCCACCTAGTATAAGAAGCATAGAGCAAGATCCAGAGAGGTAGCAGAGCACATGGAGAGCTGCTTTCCAGTGTTTTCAGCCAGGATTGGCATCGAATTGCCCAAGATTATGTGAAGCAAATGCAATGTCAGGGCAAGAGAACAGGGAAATCCACATGAGTGCCCCCACTAGTTCTTGGAATGGGACATCAGCCATATCCTCCTTCTCCTTGTCAGTGTGTGGTGAGTCCTCCTTTGAGAGCACATAGCCTGGGTCCATTGGGAGGGGATGAGGTTTTGCCTCAGACATATCAAGGATATTGGGAGATGAGTTCAGAAAGCTAGCTAGAGGCTTTAGGACAAAGGGGATGTTCCTCTGGATGTCTCAGAGATCAAGAAGAATTGTCTTAGACCAGATTATACATGTAGTATATATACTACAGAATATTTAAGTCTCAGTAATTAATAATTATTACTGTCTTGGATATAGCCTTAGGCTTGCTATTCCAATATTATCCCAATAAAGGATGGTCTCAATGTACCTTTGATGAGAGATTGATATTGTTGGAGCTTTCACGTTCTCCCAACTAGTTGATGTTCCAACTCATCAAGAATGTGAAAGCTCCAACAATATCAATCTCTCATCAAAGGTACATTGAGACCATCCTTTATTGGGATAATATTGGAATAGCAAAGCCTAAGGCTATATCCAAGACAGTAATAGATAGTATTAATTACTGAGACTTAAACATTCTGTAGTATATATACTACATGTACATCCACAACCACTACCACAAGCCACTGCTCATGGGGTGGAAAGGGGTGCTATATTAGTGGCACCATCAGGCTGACACAACACAAGGTAGTGTTTAAAGGTCTGGTCCAGTCTGTTTTTTTTGCCCAATTTGGATAAACCAGAACTGAAACCAGTTGCCCCTTATGGTATTACCCTGGAAAACTGGACTGGACCACAAAAAACTGGTCTAAAACAGTTCAAACTGGTTCAAACTGAAGTTCAATCATAACCAGTTCAGACTGGTTCAAACTGATGAAAACTGGTTTATGTGCAGTGTTTAGGTACAAAGACCAGTTGTAAACTATGGAATGCAGTGTACATAAGGTGCCTGTAATTTTTTTATAGTGATAACAAATCTTTACATATCAAAAAATACAACAATGAGATGTCATATAAGTTTGGTTTGGTGGTGGGATATCATTTTGGCCATAGTTCATGCAGTTCTGGACCATTTGTCTTAAGAATTGGATCAAAAGATGTGCATTTATCTGATGTACCTTGTGACCATTTGAACCAGTCAAAACCAGTCTGGTTCAGTCTGGTTAATGCAGGTTTGTTATTGTGAGAAGCTTGAACTGAAACTGGAAGTCTGACCTTTTCCAGTTTAGGTCCAGTTCAGTCCAGTTTTTTTTTAGTTCATAGGACTGGACCTTAAAACACTAACACAAGGGGAGGGGGGGACATGCAGCAAGGTGAGGCAATGTGCCCCCACAGCCACCAATGACACAGGCAAGGGGGGATGACACCATGCTGCTCACATTTGTGAGCAGTGTTTTTCTTTTGTTTAATTTAATTTTTTTGAATCAGTAGTTATGCCCCCCTCACATGGGGAGGGGCTAAATTTGTATTAAAATAGATCATTAATTCACCTAGTCTGTTGCTCATCTCAGTGGCAGTGTCTTTATGTCAAAGTAAATAGATAATAAATATATCTAATGTATATAATTATAGGTGCCCCCTTGGCTCAGCTGGTAAAGTGTTGGCTATTTATATTACCTTTGTCATAAGGTTGTGGGTTCAATTCTTGCTCTGGCAATTTAATTTTGTGGCCACTTGTCAGAAATAAATTTCACCAAGTTTCTATGAGCTTGGACTGCTCAGACTGTACTAGGAATCTAGTCAGAATATTCCCAGAAATCTCAAAAGCCTGAAAATTTCATCTTGGAGTGGAGGTCTGATAACAGTCTGATCAGACTCCTAAGACTTTCCTTGTTGTCCAATCAGACTGTTATCAGATTGTAGTTCTAGTAGTTCAGTTGGAATCAACTCAGACAACTCAGAGTCCAGTCAGAGTCCAGTTGGAATAGATGGGGGAGTGCAAAGTTCAGGTAGGGGGGGAGGGGCAGTGGCGGCATCAATGGGTAATGGAAGGGGGGCAGTGGTGGTGGCAATGGTGGCAATGGTGGCAGTGGTGGCAGTGGTGGTGGCAGCCTGTGGGCTGAGTGAGAGTGAGGGGGTGATGGTGAGGGAGGGGGCCTGTCAATGGTGGTCATGGTGGATGTGAGCTGTGAGCTGGCAGTCACAATATGTCATGGGTGGTATGCATGTGACCAGCAGGAGTTGGAATAGTATGTGTGAAGACAAAATATCATGTTGCACTGCAGTGTTATAGCTTAGTGGTTAGTTGTGGCAGATAAGTCATACACTGTCTGAGGTTGAGGGTTTGACTCTGTTGGACTGCTAGTCTGAGTTGTTTCTGAGTAGTGTGAGTTAATTCATAGTAGTCCGAGTTGATTCCAAGTAGTCCAAATAGTCTTGGAATTCCTACTAAACTCTGAGTTTTCCAAGTTGTCAGACTTGGACTGGACTTGGACCAAATGACAGAAGTGCAAGCCAAATTTCTGATCTCCTTGTCGGAGTTCATTCCAAGTCCAGTCTGAGTCAGACAACTCAGAAAACTCTGACTCTGACTAAACTGGACTAGGAACAGATGGGGGAGTGTAATGTGCTCCTTGTATGGTTGTTTGGGTGTGAGCAGTGTGTGTCTTCCAGCCAAATTGACATGGTGTCAGTCTAGCTCTCCAACTCAAGCACAACCCCTGCAAAGCTCAATGCACTGTCACTGGTGCCCACTTTGTAGCCACCCACCCTGCCCCCCAGAGGGCCATGGGAAAGTTTGGAAGGTAGGCCCCTTTCTGCTGCTGCCATCCTCACCCTTGAGTTGTAGACCCCAGAGCCACGTCATTGGTTTCCTTGCAGGCCAACCACATGGTGCTGTGGGTTGGGAGCCACTTTGTAAGGAGGGGGCAGACTTAGTTGAGCAATTGTAAATCTATCTTCCCTTGCTCTGGACCTCCAGAACTTGTGGATGCAGTTTTCTGTGTTCAAGTTCACAACACATCATTTTTTGGTCATCGGGATTGAGGGCTTGGCTTGATGTGATGTTGGTCATTATTCTGCTACCCCCCACCCACCCATTGGTGAAGCCCCCAGGTGTCTGGCTATCTTACCCTACTTTGGATCTGCATAACCTTTGGTGAGATGTTCATGTTGTTTCCAGTATTTTGGCCATTGCTGTTCACATTTACAGTGTATCAGTTTTTGGGCTCAGAGATGGGGGTATTTCCTCTCCTTGCACCATGCCTAACTGCACCCATCCCACTCAGTGATTTCCTGTCCAATTTCCAGATTAAAATGGTTTCTAAGGGCATGATCAATGTCAGAGATGCTGTTGAAAGACCCATTGACCTTGCTTCATGCCAGGGATTTCCCTGATCATACATATGTATGCCATTTATCACCCACAGGGTTCTATCTTATGAATCTATCTGATGTGCAGCAGTAGGCACTGTGGTAGGGTCAGCTGCCCTACTGGTCAACTTACCCATACCAGGGAATTCATTCCAGATCTACAGTCAGCCCTGATATTCAAGAGTTATTGTATACCATCTCCTTTATTATACTTTTATTGATATTTTGTGTTGCTAATTTCATTTAGTTAATTTCTAGTTTATAGGTTGATTTGCCTTCCCCAAAGACAACCCTACACCCAGACAATGCATTGATCACACATGTTGCCATCATTTCTGCTCCCTCAGGTCTCGCACCTGACAGCTCGACTTTGGAATTAGAGAGCCAGCTACCAGTTTTTTAGTTAATTCTTTATCTTTCTTCTCTGTATGAGTTCACTCATCTTAGTGATGATCTGGACCTTGGTCTGATTTCTGTTTCTTCTACCAGTCAACATCCAAATCAATGGGTCTAACAGCTGGATAGTAGGGTTGAGTGGCATCATTTGGGTACTCTCTGCACTTGCTGGGGGCACAGGCAATGTACCATCAATAGAGAGCCTTGACAATGACCCCTCCCTGAGTTATTCCCAGTTTGTGACACCCTGAGATGAGGAATAGATTATGTCAAGCCTGTCCCATGCACCTCATGGCTACCACTCTTCTTACAGAGTTTGTCAATATTTCTCAAAATGGTCACTTCTTCTCTTTTTTTATCTAACTTCTTGTTGTTTGGCCCCACCAATGCAAGAGAACATGTGCAATTGGATTGTTTGTAGTCTTCTACACCCACTTGTATTAAAGATGTCCTCTCACCTGTTGAATGGAGCATGCCTTTGAATTCAGAGATCCTTTGACCCACTCTTTTTGTTCCCTTTTTTTAGTGTCATTGCACTCAACTACACCAGCTTTTCACTCCTTTTCCCATTCTTGCTTACCCCACTCCTTGTGACATGACAACCTCAACAACAAAACCTCCAGCAGACTGTTGACCCTGCCACAGCACTATGGGTGGTTTGTCTGGAGCTGTTGCCCATGGCAGGCAATATGTCATTATGAAACCTGACATTAGAATTGCTACCACTGTTCAACTCCCATGGGAGGGGTATCTAAATTTTCTGGTATGTCTCTGACTGCTTCACCTTGCCTTCTTCACTAGTTAGTTTCCTGGCATATCAGGAAAATCCAAAATTTTCTTAGTTCACTTAGACTGCTTATTCGACAGTTAAGCACACTAAGCAGCTCAAGCAGCTTACTTTCTGCTTAGCCATGCTTGGTGGAAGTGGGAGTAAGCGTTCTGAGGATGTCATAAGTAGGCTAAGTGATATAAGACCTCTAAGTAGAACTCATAAAGTAGGTAAATTTAAGCATGTCATTCTAAGGATGGCTAAGTGATATAAGACCTCCCTATCCTGAACTGAGAAGTGACGGCTAGAAAAATATGGGTAATAGGCAAGGGGCATGAAAGAAAAGAAGCAAAAGCATGCCCAAAGATGAAAAAGAAACAACATTCAGTAGCTGCTTTTGGAGCTTACTACAGGTTGCTGATGCTGCAACAACGGAGAAGATCTTGTCAACATCGGTGTCAGAGAAAGTTGAGGTGGGGACACGACAGGGAGGGAGGGGATGAGTCACGGCGACAGGGGATGCATCAGGGAGAGAGGGGACGCATAGTGCTTTGAGGTCTGGTCTGGTCCGGTTTTTTGACCCTTTTGGGCTGTAACTGGAAACGTGACCGGTCACATTTATTCTAAATCAGGGCAAACCTTGGACCGGTCCATATAGGACCGGTCCACTATGGTTACATGTCAGTTCATGAACCAGTTCTGACCAGTTACGGTTCAGACCAGTTCATGACCGAATATTTATTTTAAACTAACTTATCACGCAAAAAAAAAATACATCAAAGACATAATATGTTAAGGCAGAGCCTCAACTACTGAGTACAAGTTATTGAGTTCATTAACAACGAGGCTTTCGTTGCTAAGTTCAATCATGCTAAGTCGGAGGCTTTCCGCTTAGGTCGAGTTTGTCAATGAGCAGTTAAGGTATGATTGCCTAGGTCAAGCTAAAGAGCCTTGACCGTAAACTACTACAGTTTATATAGCTACAGGTATCTAGCTAATTGTCTAATAGTATGTGAACACGTACTACTTGCTGCGCGCGCAGCGATATAGCTGTTATACTATGGAAAGCTATGTCTACTGTAAAGTAAGCGGCTGCGCTTGCTGCTGCGCTACAAACAAAGGTATCTAATGGGCGCTGCCCATCAAGTCAGTAACTGCTAAGTATCAGAAAGGGAACGGAGGAAAAGGAGAATAAGCATAAGGAAATTGTAACATAATAAGGCAGGAGGGGGGCTCGCTAAAGGATGGGGGACTTGTCAGCTTCAAGGGGGGGTCACTAGGGGGGCAGCAAGAGGAGGGGGTGAGAGGGGGGAGTCATCGACTTTGAGGGGGTCATCGACTTTGAGGGGGTCATTGACTTTGAGGGGGGGGTCGTCGGCCTTGAGGGGATGGTGTGTTGGTGTGCATGACGCGGGCTGTGGGGGGCGGCCGGCATTGAACGGGGTCGAACAGGGCAGTCGGCCGTTGTCCTAGGGGGCGTAACGTGGGTAACGTAGCGCTGTGGGGGGCAGTCACGTCAAACGGAGTCAAACGGGGCAGTGGGCGTCAAACGGGGTCGAACGGGGTGGTGGGCGTCAAACACAGTCAAATGGGGCGGTGGGTGTCGAACGCAGTTGAACGGGGCAGTCGGCTGGTGTCCTGAGGGGTGTAATGTGGTGTGTTGTGGGGGGTGGTCGGCGTCGAACGAGGGGCTCGACTGTTGTCCTGGGGGGCATAAGGCCTCGGGGGTGCTGCTGGCCGCCTGGGAGTCATCTAGGGAGCTGTAGGGGTCCGGTTGAGGGGCTGGTGGGGAGAGTGTTGGCAGTCGTGGTGTGAGGGAAAGGTGGGGGTGAGGGCAACGATGTGGGTTGAGTGGAGGAGTTTGAAAAAAAAAATTAAACAAACATCACGCACCTTGACAACGCCACATCAAAAAAAGATGTGGCACGACTTTTTGCATGAGAGTGAACAAATAGAAGCAAACTCAGCTGGGGTATATAAACCCAGCAGATTTCGCTCTTACTTCCCAGGCCTCTGTCCCCTTAGTTATTAGTACATACATAGTAGTATAGTATGAGTATTAGTATACGGTTACAACCGGTCACAACCGGTTCTCCACGGTCATCTAGTTTATCCAATATTAGTGTAACCGGAACCGTGACTGTGCCATAGCCTGGTGTAACCATGACCGATGGTCCGGTTAGACTGGTTACGGTTCGGTCTGGTCTTGTGTCATTTTTCAGTCTTCATGACTGGACCTCAATGCTCTAGGGACGCATCAGGGAGAGAGGGGCCAAGTCAGGGAGAGAGGGGCCGAGTCTGGGAGCGAGGGGACGCATCTGGGAGCGAGGGGATGCATCTGGGAGCGAGGGGATGCACCAGGTGAGAGGGGATGCACCAGGTGAGAGGGGACATGCCAGGTGAGAGGGTACGTGCCAGATGCCCAGCAGCAGGGAGAGGAAATGCACCACCCAGCACAACACAGCACCCCCTACCACCGCTGCGAGCAACTGCTCGCAGGGTGGAGGAGGGGTGCGACAGGCATGAGCAGATGCAGGGAAGGGGGGGGGCGTGGCAATGGCAGTGCCAACAACAGCACCCACAACAACTACCACGAGCCATCGCTCATGGGGTGGAAAGGGGTGCTACATTGGTGGCACTGGTAGTAGGATGATGCTAGGGGAGATGACGTGATGCCCAAGGCCACGGAATGAGGGGACGCGGCACAAGGGGAGGAGAGGGGAGGGGACACAACACCCAACCCCACAACGCGCCCCATTCCCCCCCCCTCTGTAAAAATAATCTACAACATGAGGGGAGGCGACACGATGCCCGAGGCCACGAGGCCACGAGGCCACTCCCCCCCTTCTGCAGTGCCCCCATATATGTTTATGTTATATAGTGTGTTTTAGTTAATATAAATTAAATAGGTAATAAAGAAGCTATCATATTATACTATAGGAATGGCTTTATGGCTCAGCTGTTATGTTGTCCTGACTCTGGGCTCTGTGATCTGGAGGTTGAGAGTTCAATTCTTGCTTGTGTGATTGTTATTTTGACTTGGACTTAGAATTGCAAGTTAATTTGAGTTGGACTTGAGGAATTCTGGTCAGAATAACCGGATTCCAGTCGGAATAAATGGATTCTGATCAGAAAAACCAGATTCCAGTTGGACTGACTGGAATCTGACTGGAATTTCTGGAATCTGTGGATTCTGACTGGAATAGGTGGGGGAGTGTAAATTACAGGCAACAATGGAGGTGAACCAAACCAAGTGGACAATCAGGAAGACAAGCCACCATGAGATGAAGGTCTGCAGAGACTGGATTGGCAGCAATAGGTGGGGAAGTGGCTGATACAGTATCCAGGTGGCACAGGGTGATGCAGGTGGCTGACAGTGGTTGAGGTCAGGGTCTTTCATTGACAGTCCTGCCAACTTAGGTACTCAGTCATCAACCTCCCAGGGGATCAGTACTTTACACTCCCCCATATGTCCTTGGGGACTCTGCATAGACTCCACATGGACAGCTCAGACTCCACACAGACTTTGCACAGACAACTCAGACTCTGCACAGACTTCATGCAAACTGCAGAGACAAAATGTACCTTAAGGGAATTGAACCCTTGGTCTCTATACTTGAATTACATAACCAACATGCTCTAACCACCTGAGCCAAATAGGCTTGTAATGGATATGGTCACAAGTCATGCATATTGGATACCCACATCCGTATATAGTAATATGCACAGACCACTTCCTTTTTAGGAATTTTTTACATGGTTGGAATCACTAGTCTCGTTCCCAGCCGGTTTTTCGATCTCCGATCAAAATACAAATATGTTTGTATACCGTCTGGAGACATTGGCCCTTCTGGGTGTAGGTCTCCCCCCACGTGACACGCGACGCGTCTTTTTCACGGTACTATTACGCGTCGCCAATGGATTCGCCCTTTTCCTCGCCTCAGCAACCGTCCGTACCATTCCAAACAAGTCCCTACCTTCAATGTGCATGCAATTCTCGTCGATTCCTGGAGCAGAATGGGAGACTAGTGGAACGAGTACTGTCTGTGTTGGATTTCATGCGGTCAATGGATGTCACCATAACACTGAGAAAGGGTACCGTGCATGAAGCAAAAGAGTGAAGCATGTCTAGATCAGCAAATCGTTTCCTGAAGTTCTTGCCCCATTCGGATACGCAGTGTATTTTGTTGATGGCAATCATAGCAACATTCTTCATGAAACAAGCCGACTGTATGAGCTGAGAGAATTCTGGATGGTCGAGGGTCATCTCAGGGGATGTAATCAGAATTCAATATCTTCCTTTAATGATGTCCTTGACGGAGCGCGATCAGAAATGCTGTGCCCAGCAGATGCTGGCATACCTGATGGAGAGATTTCGTCCAAACCTCCCCATTCATGGCTGTTGTCATAAGCCTGAGTTTGTTGAAACGTTTGGCCTGCATTGAAAAGGAAGTACAAATGAGATCCAAAGGACTGCACACACCTGGTCATATTCCAATGCGTTGAGTGGGGAGATGACTATCACAATCTTGCGGCACGTTTGGTCCATCAGAAGGGGCATCGCGAACAGATAAGTCTTCCCAGCACCTCCAGCAATAACAATAGCATCCAGTCCCAGTAATAAAGCCTCGCAAGTATTGATCTGCCAGTCATATGCGTGTTTCCCATCGAATGCGCCCGTGAACTTCTGGGAGATCAAAGCCCTCGTTACCTCGGAATCGTACTTGCGGGATTGAGTTGCTTCAGCCTGTGCTGTTGTAAGTAAGCCATAGGAGGGATGGCGAGCAGGATTTGGCATGGTAGTCGAGTAGGAGAGGGACATACAGTGAAAAAAGACGTGTCGCGTGTCACGTGAGGGAGACCTACACCCACAAGGCCCAATGTCTCCAGACGGTATACAAATCGATTGTGTCATTTGTATTTTGATCGGAGATCGAAAAACCGGATGGGTACGAGACTATGGAATCAACATTCTTGCCATTAATTTTCTGTTTTGTTTGTCATCAGAACTTTTTTCCTTATTGAGAATAACACATGTAAACAATGCATACAGGCTTGTCTGAAATATCATATTTGGCCCTCTGCACAGACTGACTGCCGAATTTACTTGGACTAGTCTCTGTGCAGTCCGAATCCAAGTAATTTCATGCATGTGAGTCTGTGCAGAGTCTGTGCAGACTTTTAAAAAATGGCTGGAAAAATCACAAAAAATCACTAGCCTACTAGGAGTCTGTATGGACTCTGCATGGATCTGCATATTCCATGTGGACTCTGCACATAATATATGGGGGACAGTAAAGACCTCCAGGGGATGAGTCTCCATTTGGTGCATATTGGACTCAACAACTTGACAGGGGATGAACATTTCACAAACAACACCTGCTTTCCATATCAAAGTTATGGTGGTGGGGCTGCAATGTGTCGGTCTCATCTTGACCCTGCCTTAGACATACTGATGTCTTGCACAGATGGCCTATTGCATCACATTGCTATTTTCTAACCATCAGCTTGACTGCCCAGGTGTCTGGATTTATTTGCGCCCCAACATCAATCAACAATAGAACACTGTACTTCATTGAAGCTTCATCCCCAGGAAGTTGACAGTCACATACCATTAAGACCAGCCCAAGGCTGAGGCTGAGGCTCACATCCCCCTTAAAAGTATCTTTTTGTGCATTGTGGAGAGGTGCCACACAAATACCAAGATTGCAGCAGGCATCAGAGGTATTTTGTTCAAGTTAGGTATGTATTCCTCATCACATCACAGTATGAATACTGTGTGAACATGTTGCAGTGATACTGAACCTATTCACTACGGTCATTAGTTTGGAATGATTGATACAAATTTTACTGTGACTGTTGGGCTTGTATGTCTCTGTGAAACTTCCAGGGATAAAACTGTAAGGTAGTAATCCATGATCAGATGAAGAGGTTGCCTACATTCTACAAAAAAATTCATGATTTTTTGAAAGTGGACACTTCTCTGATGATCTCCTCAACATCTTGTATTACCTGACAAATGAATTTGTCCAGTTCATATCTCTCATCTGTTCCCATCAGCCAAACAAGCCTTACACAGATGGCCCAGATCTGAGTTTTGAAATTGCTATCCACTTGGAAGTCATCAGATCATGGTCGATAGACCCCTGTCAAGGAATCCCATAGCATGTATTCCATCTGTCAGAGATAAAATCAGCCACATGGCCCTCACCCCAGTATAATATCATGAATGTACATATCCAACTGGGATAGCCAGCAGTGCTAGTGTAATGCTGTCTGTGATGAGGGCCACAATTTCCCCACAGCTAAAAAAAAGCAACATCCTTATAGCAAGGTGCATAATCAGTTTACTGGTAAATGCATCTGGACAGATGATGTAGAGGTGGTGCCATGGTTGAAGTGGATAGGTTGCAAAAGACTACTATATTCATCTGGTTCTTCAGGAAGAGCCATGCATTGTCTCCGAGATTCCTTGATTTGCTTGTTCACTGTAGCAAGTGCTTCCTACATTGACAAGGGTTAGATTCTGAGACATTTCGTTCAGATAAAGAGTTGGAATCATACCTCTGATTGTGAAACATGTAAATGCTCCCCAGTAGAAACTAACCCTTGTATTACATGCGATATCTGAATACAGTCACTGCTGTTATCAATGGCAAAAGCCTGGCTTGCAGTGGTTCAGCAGTCTTTGATGTGCCAATAGATAATAAAAGAGAAGATTGAGATCCATGCCAGGATCATAGCAGAGCAGAATACAGTGGCAAATATTTGATAACTGTTCATGGGGAGAGAGGATGGTTGGTGGGTGTTAAGAAATTCATGTCATTCTGGCTTAGCTTTATAGGTTTCCATAGGGTTCTCCCATGATGTTTGCCCACACTATATCATTGAAGATGTCATCAAAGTCTTCAGGGTGGGCTTCATAGAGTTTGGCTAAATTATTAGCCAAATTGCCAGTATAATGTGGTGGCGTGGAGACTCTACATTGTAATTGTTTAGGGCAGGCAACAGGGTAATGTCCTGGTCTTTTCTTTTTGCAAGTAGCACAGGTAAATTCAGGACAATAGGTAGCGAAATGCCCGATTTTGCTGTTTGAAACACTTTTCTCTAGCCATATGGGGTGGGGTAGGAGTTCTCTGGGTGGCAATAGCTGCATTAATAGCAGCAGATCTGGATCTGGATCTGATGTTTAATGGGGTGGGCGGTCAAGGAGGAGGAGGAGTAGGAGTTGTTAGATCAATGACTTCAGAGATAATGGATAATTCTGCAATGTCAAAGGCATGTGAGGACAAGTGTCCTCTTGCCATCTGGGTATTTGAATTCAAGACAATCTTCTTTTGCTGAAAAGAGGTCGGTAACCCATATGGGGAGTCTCTCTTGTGGGTTGATTGGGAGTAAGAGTGGGGGAATGCTGGAGCAGGCGTTGGATTGGAATTAGTAATGGATGGCATAGCATGTCCTGACCATTGTTTCTGTAGTCAATTAATCATGGGTTCTACTCCTTGGCTTAATTAACATGGTTTTTAACATGTTGTCTGCAAGTCAATCTTGGTCACAAATTAAATCAAGTAGGGCATCATAGTGGTGGAGAAGGTCGTTCATGACAAGGTGGTCATTGTCTATCAGATAATGAGAGAGGCAGGCATGGTTCACAGGATCAGTGAGGAAGTCTTTGACAAATTGGGCAAGAGGAGGGACTCATCAGGAAACTGTGGATATCCTGGTATTTCCAGTCAATAGTGACAAATGGCTATCAAAATGTTAGATAAGGAGATACAATTAAATAGTTTTATCTTTATACTGCAAGTAATTTATTATCAGAGCTAACAATACAATGTTAAAGCAGTATTTGAGTTCTGGGCCATCAGATATATGTCTGAGAAAGCATTGGATAAGTATGAAAATTTTTCACAATTATGTTGCAGAGCTGAAAAGCTGTGAGAATATTCTATCAGTCTTGTAGCCAATTGTAGCCAACCTGCCAGAATTGGATTATATTACCCCAACAACTCAAAAGTACCAATAGTGCACATATGATGGAATGTTAAAATTGCAGTTGCTGAATTCAACATCTTTATATTGTTGGTTTGTTGTCAGAGCATAAGATTCAGGATGTTTACAACAAATTGAGTATGCTCAGCTTGGAGTCAAATTAAACATATTTCGCATTTATTGGATGCAATACGTGGGGTTAAGACTCGTGCAAGGAACCGAAAACGTAGCCAAGGAGCCGCCGCACATTATTTGTCCCTTACACGAAGCGATAAGATGCCTCCACCGTGTGTTATTCACGTTAAGCCGTTTCAACCTGGTTGACTTGTTGAAATGGCTTAATGTGAATAGCACATGGTGAAGGCATCGGATCGCTTTTTGTAAGAGACGAATAATGTGCGGCGGCTCTCTGGCTATGTTTTCGGTCCCTTGAACGAGTCTTAATTCCACATATTGCATCCAGTAAATGCGAAATACGTTTAAGTCGACTCCAAACTGTGGCAACACTATGCACAGCCACAACCTTGTGGGCTCAACAAAATGCAAAAACCTGTTCATGACCTCAGCCACAAATAAATATAAGTGTGTGAGTAAGCATGTAAGATTGTGTGAAGTGAGACAAAGATATCAACAAATGTTAAGTTAATTATAAGGCAACAATTCAACAAATTTACTAAGTCAATTAAGTGTATGAAAAGGGAATGAGAAAGAACAAAAATAGTGCTATTTTCATTCCTCTTGTGCCCCAATTACAAGGTTTGACCCATGAATAGAAAAATGCCAGTTTATGGTCAAATCCATCAGTCTGGCAGATCTGGTGGAATTGGCCAACTCAACTGTGCTATATCTGACATTAGCAGAGGGTGTGCAAGAATTAGACTTGTTATACTAAAGATTTAACTTATCAGGTATTGTATAATATAATCTAATATTATCATTTCCTCCTTGGTTTCCTGATGGAAGTTCTTCAGAGGAGAGAGTGGGCAAGCAGAGGAACAGATAGTGGGGTTAACAAAGTCCATGTTGATGGGTGGATGGGTTTCTGTGTCTTTTCTTGAGTTTATAAGCATTTAGGAGTTCATCTGCATGTGTCAGGTTTGAGTGTGGGTCCCAGGTGTTCTCCAAAGTGGGGTAACCTTTCCATTTGCTCGCATCACTCCTGCATCTCGCTTCTTCAGCTTGTCAGGGGGCTGCGCCCCCCGAACCCCCTGCCGCCATCCTTTACACATCTAGACAACACAGTCAGGGACCTTCGGCCCCTGCCTGTGTGAGGGAGGTGTCATTGTAAATCAATAGCAATAGTAAATAGTAAATTAGTAGCTATGTAGTATTTTACTTGAGTATCTACATTTAAGACTATTTCTACATCCCTATATACATTAATCTAATAGCACTTCATTATATACAATATTCTTTGTCATAGCATTTTCACCTTCACCTTCCCATATTGCCTTGATATTGTGCACAGACTTCACCCGTGACACTGCCACATAAAACTGCCCATGTGTAAACACTGCACTCCTGAAATCCAACCCCACATGTCACACTGACTGTCCCTGTGATTTGTTGATTGACATTGAGAAGCAGAGTCAAACTGGAAACTGGAACCAAATCATGGTAAAAGGCAGCTGTCCCTCCATTGGCTGAAGGCGCATCTGAGGAATGAATATCTTGTCTCCAGCATGATCTCCAGTAATCAACCGTACCTCCAACACCCTGTTCCTCATCCAAGTCACAATTCCTCTTGTCCCATTGCATACCCCTCCCTCCAAATTCAGGTTCTGCAGCACCATCACAGGGCAGCCAACCTTTAGAGCCAAGTGTGCCAATGGTAGACCTGAACAATTCAGAGAGTTGAGGTATTCAGTAGGGTACAACAGCTCATCCATCCCATCATTGGCAATAGAATCTGCACTGTGAAACACTCGCTCCTGTCCAGGAAACTTCTGAAGCACAGTATGGTTCAAGTCATCCACATCGTCATTCCAGCAGGCCAGAATCACCCTCTGTGAGAAGTATTCATCTGGATGCTGATGGGCATTGGAGATCCCAGGATAGATGGTGTTGATGAGGGATGAGACAGTGTTTTCAGGACACTTGAAATGGTCAGGAAGAGTGATGTTGCATTTCTTATCTGTATGGCCACCCTTTCCCACTTCCAGCTGCCACTGTGCAAAGTCTCGCTCCTGAGCATTGGCAGTGTTGAGGCACATGTTGATTTTCAGATGGAGGATCTTGATGTTGTGCCAGAGAACAGAGCGCTGCAAGGAAGCCCCCACCAACTGAGCTCGAGAACCCCTCTCAATCACAGGCAGGATTTGGTGAAAGTCCCCTCCAAAAACCACAGTGATTCCACCAAATGCCAATCAATCTGACGGATGTCCCTCAGACTGTGTTCAACAGCTTCAGGGATGTGACAATGCTGCATGATGGCTTCATCCCAGATGATTAAGTCAGTTTGATTCAGAAGGCCAGCCTTGAGTGTACCTCTGGAAATGGAACAGGTGGTGGACTCATTGATGTTTGTTGGATGGATGTTGAAGGAGGAGTGGACAGTGCGACCACCTGGGAGCAACAGTGCAGCAATTCCTGAAGAGGCAACACAGAGAACAATCTTTCCCTCAGAGCGAAGTTGATGGCAGAGAGTGTTGTAGACATAGGTTTTGCCAGTACCACCTGGGCCATGAAGGAAGAATGTCTGGCCAGTCTTTTCACGGACTGCATGGAGGATCTCCTGGTAAGCTGTTCGCTGGTCTGCATTGAAGTTCTGCTCATTCCCTGCTGCCAACACTGCCTGCTCCTCCACATCATATCTGCGCTGCTCCAAGATCAACCTGTTTCCCAAATCAACTTCCCAGTTCTGAGTAGAGTGGGGCATGTGCGGCCAATTGGCCTGAAGGGATTTGTTAGAGGCCTTCAGGATTTCATCAATGAGAAAGAGACCATAATCCTGGACATCATCATCAGTGGGGTTGATATGGATGTTGTGGTGCTGAAGCTGGTAATGCAAGTCATCACAGATGTGGGGCCAGTATGTGTTCCAAAGATGGACAGGATCAGAGGGAGCACATTCACGAAGGATGGTGGCAAACGGATTGTGGAGTTGACAACCTGTTGCCATGTTCTTTGCCTCCTCCAAACACTGCACCCACTCCTGGTCATCCTCCAACAGGCCACGTGCCAGACATGCCTCTCTGAATGAGGGAGCCATGTCACCCTGAAAAGTGCAAAGGTTCTCATAAGAAGTTGCCCCCTTGACTGCAGTGAGAAGAAGCCGGAGATAGAAGCGTTCACCGGCAGTGGGTTGAGCATAGTACATCCTCCCCACTGCAAACCCTCGCTGTCTGGGCTTCCACTTGTGATGCCTCTGGTCCCACACAAACTTTGAGGGAAAGTCCTGATAGAGCACATCCTGGGCAACATCTGGAAACTGCACATTGGCCTTGAAATAGGCTGTGAGAGTGGTATCACGTGTTTCAGCCTGATCAATGACATCCTGGATACTCTGAGGTCCATTCTGATTCCAAGTGACATACTGCTGGTTTGGGAGATGCACCTGAAGCCTGACAACATTGGGGGAAATGCCATGCATAGGAAAATGGAAGAGATGCCATATGCTCTCACAGGATGAAATGTAGCGAGCATCCAAGTACTGCCTGACTTCATTGTTGCAGGTTCCAAACTGCATGGTGGTGCGGTCATGACCCTTGTAGACATACTTGAAGATGTACTTGAGAGCCTTGATGGATACAATGGATTCTATATTGATATGGCAGTCATACTTCCAGATGAGGTAGGCACAGAAAGTGATGACCCAGCGATTGTCAACCTGCTTTCCACAAATGTTATGTATGTGGCCAGTGTCCCAATGCCTGGTAGAGGCATAGGAATCCTCAGAAACTGAGGTCTGATCTCTGAAAGGCTTGGGAAAGTTCTTGGAGCACCTGCCATTCTGCATGCATGGAGCATTTGGATTCTCAGCACCACAGGGACTATGTACCATGAACTTCTTGATCTTTTCCAACAGCTCAGGATTGTCCTCAGGAAACTCTGAAGAGAGAAGGCTGTCTATCTGCTCAGAGGTGTAGAGCTTGGAATCAGGATGGAGAAAGATAATGCAGTGCATGTGAGGGAGACCACACTTCTGGTACTCAATGGTAAAGACATGACCAAGGGCATTTCCAAAGATGCCTGCCTCTATATCCTTAATGATCTGCTTCTGCTTTGCAAAGAATGCACGAACGACTACATCAGGACGATCGCTGCTGTCTGACCTGGACCAAGCTCATTTACAATCTCTGGCCATTTAGGATTTGCTGTAATGGTCATAAAGAGATCACCTCCTTTGAAATAGTGGTTGATGGCCATTGCATCCTGGAGAAGCTGCTGCATGTGACGTGTGCTTCCAGAAAAAGAAGAAGGCAAAATGATCCTTTGCCCCAGAGACTTGGCATTGGCATCCACATTTGCAGCAACAGCATCTGCCAATCCAGCATAGACCTCACCCCAAATTGTGTTCTGGTTCATTGCAATGAAGTGCAGCCTTTCCTGCTCTGCCATTGCCCACTGATCGCAAATGAACTCCTGGAAGAGCTTTCCACTGAGGAAGATGTGCTGAGGCTCAATGGCAGGTGGGCGAGGATGCAGGCGATTCTGACTTAGTGACATGCTTGCGACCCCTTTGAGCACCTTCTTGACCATCACCCATCGCATTGGGATTTTCCACAGCTGCATACTCAATCTGAGGATACCATTGAAGCTGGCCAGTAGGGAAGAGCAGGACATAGTGGAGAGCAGGATAGAGTGGATGAGCATCTGTGATGTGCTGAAGTGGGGGGCCTTCCCTGCGGTAGAGAACAATATCCCGGACTGCCTCTGGCTGATCACCATCACCTGGAAGAATGACAGCAATCTCATCAGTGGCTGCAGTGGGAAGTTTGTATCAACGGCAGTCACAGCCTTGGTCAAAGCACAAAATGATCTTGCACTGCTGCTCTGGAGGCATATTCCTGGTGAGCTCATAGGCCTGCTTGTACATCTGAACAGCTGGATGATGGTGGTAGACCATATCCTGAAGAGTGACCAAAGTGTGATGATCCAAATTTCTGTTCCAGGTATTGGCTGTTCTAAAGTTCACAGCATCAGCAGGATCATAGATATAGAGCTGAGCATAGACAGGAGCCTCTCCTTCCGCTGGCAAAAGAGATCCACTCTTATGTGAAAGTTCACCATGTAGGCTAAAGACATATGGACCGGCACTATCATTCAGATTTTCATGCTCCTCCATCCTACGACCTAGTGATGTCATAGCCAGAGCATTGTTATAAGTCCAAATATTGTCACAGAACCTTTTGGAGACATCATCCTGGGCAGTGAGCAACTGCAAAAGCTCTGCGGGAGGTGGGGGAAGAGGAGGCAGGACAATCTTTCCACTAAAGCAGCACATGCCAAATTTGGGATTAGCATTAGAAGATGCAGTGAGACACTCAGCCATCCAATGAAGAGCATGACAATTAGGACATTGGACATCCATTCTTCCCAGATTATGAGCAGGCCAATCAGGACTAAATGGCCGGCGTGCAGGTGGTAGCAATATTGGAGCTGGTAACACAGGCAATATTGGTGCATGAGGAACTGGATCAGCTGGAGGATGAAGATAGTGTATAAAATGTGGAAAGGGACCATTAGCAATTGGAACTGGTGGAGTAGGAAATGGAGGATGAGCCTGAGCAGGAGGATCAAAAATTGGAGGGGCAGGAGCAGGAGCAGGAGCAGGCTAAAATAATTTAATTTTATTAGTGAAATTTATTCTAGCCTAAAGTCATGCAAAACAGAACAAACATATGGAGGAAGGCCATTAACAGGAGCAGGAGCAGGGGGAGGTAGAGCAGGAGCAGGAGCAGGCAGAGCAGGAGCAGGAGCAGGAGCAGGCAGAGCAGGAGCAGGAGCAGGAGGGGCCAGAGCAGGAGCCAGGAGAGCAGGCTAAAGCAAAAGGTGAGTTCTCACATAAGCCTATGGTGGTAAATATATATAAGAACATACAGCAGGAGCAGCAACAGGATGACCTCTTCCACAACCTCTACCACGCTGTGGAAGGGGAGGCAAAGCAGCCAACTGCTGTGCCAAATGGGCAGGAAGATGAGTATAAAGAGGAGGAGCAGCAAAAGGATCATTATTATCAACATTAGAAAGATGAGGTAGGGGCAGTGGTAGTGGTAGAGGAGGCTGGGCCATGCGCTGCATGCGAACATGATGTGGGGTGCGATGATGGGAGGGACTATCCAAGGCCCTTTGATCCCTCTCATTTTGCTGAGCAATGGTTTGGACACGCTGAGGAGTATTAGGAGGAGTCAAGTCCCTGAAAGCTTCACATGAGACCTTTTATCCAAAAATGAGAATGACAACCAAAAACATACATGGTGCAGCAGAAATAACAGACCACCCAAGAAAAACAGGAGGAAAGAAGGGAGCTCTTTTACTGCAGCAGAGAAGTCCAGATCCTTGCAAGCAGCAGTGACATCATCCACTGACACTCCAAGGACCCAAACAGACCCAGGCTGGAAAAGAGTGCCCCCAAAGTCTACTGATTCACCAAGAATGCAGTGACAGGAAAAGAGTACCCCAGAGCCCAGACAGTGACAGAGAGCAATGAAAAAGAGCCCAAGAATAGTCTACTGATTCACCAAGAATGCAGAGACAGAAGAAGAGTACCCCAGAGCCCAGACAGTGACAGAGAGCAAAGGTTCCAACCTGGAGAAGAATTCCAGGGTTGGAAAATCCAAACAGCCCAAGAAAAGAGGGAGAAATGCAAAGAAAGTACTCGCAAAAATGGCCTGGGAAGCGTGGGAAGAAGAGTGTGATGGACACTTGCTGGATTTGTGGCTGTACCCCCCATTAGACAAAGGTCAGGTGCAAGGTGCTTAGTCAAATTACTGGAAGTTGAGGTCTCCTGCGGTGCCAAAAAGAGGTGAAAAACGTGACCATTGTCTATTACTTATGTATTTGACAAGGTACATTACCTCATATTCCTGTTCTCCTTCAATCAGATCATGGGGTGGCTATAGATTATTTGGGCCATAGGCGTCAGTTTCATGGTATGGGGTAAGGAGTGCTGCATGAAACACAGGGTGAATCCTCCATTGTTTTGGCAGTTTCAGTTTGTAGGATAAGGGGGAGAGGATTTCTTTAACCTCGAATGGACCTTCTCTTTTGGGGAGAGCTTTTTAGTGTGGTGATATATTTTTAAGTTCCATGAGTCGAGCCACACGTTCTGTCCTCTTTCAAATGGGGAGAAATGTAGTGATCCTCTCAGCCATGAGTTGGCAAGCTAGTTCATGTGCAGTCAGCACTTTGATCCATGCCTTTTGGAGTTGGACTATCCTTTTTTCTGTGGCTAGTATGTTGCTTTTGGATAGGCCGTGGGTATCACATGTGGTTAATATCCTATCATGAGGTAGAATGGGGAGTGTTTCACTGTAGAGTGGGTCCTTTGGTTATGTGCAAATTCTGTGGTGGGTAGGAGGGTTATCCAGTCTTCTGGGTTGTTCATGCAAAACATGTGGAGATAGGCTTCTATTTATTGGTTCATTCATTTGGTTTCTCCATCAGTTTGTGGATGGTATGCGGTACTCATGGCTAATTTAATGCCAAGGCGCTTTCCTAGTTCTTGGAATAGTTTTGATGTGAATCTGGGGTCTCAGTCAGATATGATTTTGTCTGGGAGTCCGAACCTTGTGAATACATTTTTAAGGTAGAGGTTGGCTGCTCCTAGTGCATCAATAGTCTTGTTGCAAGGGATTAAAATTACCCCCTTAATAAGACCATGGTCTACCACAACCATGAGCAAGTTGTACCCTTCAGAGATTGGTAGGTTGGTGATGAAGTCTGTTGTTACTAGTGCAATGGATTGTGTTGTAATAGATTTAATTGGTGTTAGCAGTGGTGTTGTTGGGTGAGTGTTTACTTTCATTTGTTGGCATGATCCACATCCTTGGACATATTTTTTTTATCAGTGTAGTCATTCCTGGCCACCAGTAATCTCTTCGGATTAATTCTAGAGTTTTCCCGGATGTCCTGTGGTTAGTGAGTTGTGGTATTGTTTGATTATTTGTTTCCTCAATTTGTCATTCAGTGGGACGTAGCATCTTTCTTTAAAGAATAGGAGTCTGTCAGTTATTTTCCAGTCTGATAAGTCAGACTTGATTGACGGTGTTCTGTTCATTTTTAGTGCTTTTATAGCTTCTGATATTAGTTTGTCTTTCATGGTAGCCTGAACCAATAGTGTGTTCATTTCCGTGTTGATAGTGTTGATGAAGAGGTTGTCTGGGAGGAGTGTCATGTCTTTGTTATCATTCTCAATTCCTTTTCCTAGATCTTCTCTTTGAGATAGCATGTCAGATTGCACCATCTGAGATCCCGGAACATGAATAAGTTTGCTGTTGAATTCTGATAGGAATAGGCTCCATTGTGCTTGTCTTCTATTTAGTTTATGGGCAGTTCAGAAATACATAGGGTTTTTGTGATCCAAGAGGATGGTGATCAGGTGAGCTGATCCTTGCAAATAGTGCCTCCAGGTTTCTAAGGCTCTGATGACGCCTAGTAGTTCTCAGTCATATATCTTGTAGTTTCTTTCAGTGGGTGAGATGGAATGGGAAATGTATCCACATGGATGCCATTCTCCATCTGGGCCTAGTTGTCTGAGTACAGCACCAGTTGCGAACTTTGATGTGTTGGATTCAATTGTGAATGGTTTTTGAGGGTTGGGCATCAATAAGAGCGGTGCCTCACTGAATTTGATTTTTAGTCTGTCAAATGACATTTGGCATTCTGGTGTCCATTCAAATTTTGCATCCTTTTTGGTTAGTTTGTTTAGTGATTGTGCTAGTTCAGCAAAATGTCTGATAAATCTTCTGTAGAAGTTTCTGAATCCAAGGACAGATTGTACTCCTTTAACAGTGGTCAGTTTGGGCCAGTCTTGGATTCCTGAGAGTTTAGTGGGATCCATCAAGATTTGATCTGGTTTGATGATCAGGCCAAGAAATTTGACTTCTTGGATGTCAAATTTGCATTTTTCTGCTTTTAGGTGTAGATCATGATCTTGGAGTTGTCACAGTATCTTTTTTGTCCTTTCCATATGTTCCTTTTGGTTTCTGGAGAAGATCAAAATGTCATCCATGTAAATGACAATCCATCCCTTGTTGATTTCATCTTTGAATATGACATTCATCATTGCTTCAAATGTTGCCAGGGAGTTGCATAGGCCAAAGAACATGACTGTTGGTTCAAACAGTCCTTTATTGGTTTTGAAAGTGGCTTTCCACTGGTCTCCATCTTTGATTCTGATGTTGTGGTATCCCCATCTGATATCTAATTTGGTGAACCATTGTGCCCCTTTAAGCTTGTCAAGGAGATCTCCGATCAGCAGTAGGGGATAGGTATTTTTGATTGTTCCGTTATTTAGATATCACTAGTTGTGGCAGGGTCAAAGGGTGTCAGCATCTTTCTTTGCTATGAAGAAGAACGGGGATGCCATAGTGATTTCAATGGTCGGATGTATCCCTTTTGCAGATTTTCATTGAGAAATTTGTCCATTTCTTGTTGTTTGGTTGGAGTGAGAGAGTAGACTTTGCAGTCTTTTGGTAAAAAATCTTCTTTTAGGTTGATCACATGATCCCATGGTTTCAATTCAGGGAATCTTTTGGATGCGGATTTTTTGAAGACTCATTGATATTCAGAATATGATGAGGGTAAGAGTTTGTGAAGAGTTTTCTTCTTTTCTTGTTTAGGATGGGTGTTATCCTAGAGATAGTTGCCAATTTCTGTGAATAAGAATATGGTTATCTTTTGGATTTGGTGGTAAGAGGTGATTCTTCATGTCTGAACATCCCAATGATGGGCTCTCCTTGGATATACACAAAAAGGAGGTCTTCAGTATTAGATTTGTTAGCCTCTTCTGGGTGTTCTACTGTTTTGAGTTCTTCATTGGGGATTTCTTCCATTGAGTTTTTCTTAATGGGGATTTGATCTGTTTTTCAAATGGGGTTCCTTTTGCTAGTTGCCTGGTTTTTGCAATGGCATGTTGGGCTGCTTCTAATGATGGATTTTTGCAGTATTCGAATGCTCTGGTCTGCCAGTTGATTAATGGGTTTTCTGTTTGAAGCCAGGGGAGTCCTAGTATGATGGATTCTTTTCCAAGTCCAGTGATCATGCATCTAACTTTGGACTCCTTTCCTCCTATGTTCAGTTTTATGGTGGTGGAGTAGTTGATTGTTCTGAGTTTGTTTTGGGTTCTGTCTAGGTTTTCTTGCTCTAATCGGTCTTGGGAGTAGATTAAGAGGAAGGTTGTGTATTTGAGCAAAGCTTTTGTCGATGAATATTCCTCCTGCTCCTGAATCCAGAAGAGCTTCAGTTTCAATGATTCTGTTTTCATCAGTGGAAAGTTGTATTGGTAGACACAAGGATTGTTTTTCCATATTGGCTATTAGTACAGATGAAACCATTATTTCAGCAGGGTCTGATGTTAGGACAGTCCACTTTCTTAAAAACCCGATTCTTCCATGAGGTTGAGGGTTTCTTTCTCTGTATCATCTAGTTCAGCCATAAGGGCTCGGATTTTTCCACATAGGTGTCTTTTCCTGTAGGTTTCTTTGGGGAGAGTTTTTGTGAGGCCAAGAACCCAGGTAGGAATTTTCCTGTTTTCTAGTCTTTGTGATTGATGGTGCAATGGCCAGTCTGATGGCAGATGAAGCACATTCCTTTGCACATATGCTCTGCTTGATCTTCTTGGGTCATTCTGTCAATGTCCATCGCATTTGGGTCTCTAGGGGTGAAGTGTGGGGTGATAAGTTTCAAGGGAGGTTTACTTCCTCTGGCTTTTCCTGTAATAGCCTGTGCTTTTTTCCATTGTCCTTCATATTTTGCTGCTGCAGTGTACCAATCATCAATGGTGGTGGGTGGGTTTTCCATGAGAAAGACTTTCGCAAGGACCTTTGGTTTTAATCCGTCCATGAAATATTCGATGAGCGCAACATTTTCTTTGATTCCTGAGTGCACAGCAAGGATTCAGAAATTAGAGATGTAGTCTTCGATGTCTCTGGTTTGTTGGAGATTTTTGAGTTTGGTGCAAGCTGTTCCTGCATTGTCCATTGGGGAGAATGAGTTTGCAAGGTCAGTTTTGAATTTAGACCAAGTTCCGAAGTTGTTGATGGCAAGGGCATCTCTAACTCTAGCTTCTTTCCATCCTGCAGCTGATCCTCCTATCATAAAAGATAGGGCAAATGCGATTTCTTTTCATCAGTGTCATAAATGGTCGGGTTTACATGGATATAGAGTTCTACTTCTTGCAAGAATTTCCTGGTTTTATCCCTTTCTCCAGAGAAGTCTGAGGGGACTTGGATTTCAACATCTCAGTCTCAGTATGCTGCCATGTTTAAGAAGGTGGTAGGTTCAAGTCGATCATCTGGGTTGGAAGATTCATCGAGGGTTTGTGAATATCCTGTTCTTTTGTCTGTGATGGCAGAAGAAAAATATTCTCCTGTCTTCTGATCTTCCTTTGGTGAAGTAGTAGTCTGGGATGTATTCTGGTGCCCTGGTTGTCTTGGCATCTACAAAGTACCAATTTCCCAAGTTGTTACTATATCTGATTCATCGTCCATCTAGATGGAAGTATTTGGTAGTGGTTGTTGGTACTGCTGCTCTGGCTGGTCAGTCAGCAGAATGTCAGTTCTTGAGTGCATGCATGAGTTTGGGTGCCACACTGCTAGTTGGGTTCACCTAGACTTGTGACAAGTTGGTGGGTTTGATCAGCTTGACATTTTGTTAAGATAAGAGGTCTTAACTACTCAGTACAAATGATGTTCCATCTTCTGATGTGTTCTGATGTGTCAATATTAAGAGACTTTCTTAAGATGAGTTGAGTGCGGTGAGCAAGTTAAGAGTAAGATATCTTTGGGTCAGGTTTAGGCCATGACCAAGTATCTACTACAAGTTTTATAGTAGTCTAGACTGGTTGTATCTGTTTAGTCTACTATGGTCTTAAGTATCTACTCGTTGTTCATCAGATATCTACTTTGGTTCTGAAACAATGAAACATACAGTGTGCATCTAACACTGAAATCCTATATCCAAAACCAAACACAAAACACACACAAAAGCACTGTCTGAATAGTTGTGAGTGGGCCAAAGAGTTCCCTTGCAGAACTTGTTGCCAAGCCTATAGTTCCTAAGGTTCCTTCCTAAGCTTGACTATGCCTTAGAATATTTGGTGTCCTTAGATCCTTTCTAAGATCTTTCCTAATGTTGACCTGTGATCCCTTGTTTCCTAAGATTTCCTAAACCCTGACTTCTTAAGCCTTGGTTTCCTAAGCCTTGTTCCTATGTCCTTTAGAATTCCTAATCCTTAGTCCAAATCCTTGTCCTTATGCCTTGGTTTCCCAATCCTCAATCCTAAGCCTGAAGATCCTAAACCTTGTTCCTTAGCTCCTTAGATCCTTGTCCTAATCCTTAGTTCCTTGTCCTAATCCTTAGTTCCTTGTCCTAATCCTTAGTTCCTTGTCCTAATCCTTAGTTCCTTGTCCTAATCCTTAGTTCCTTGTCCTAATCCTTAGTTCCTTGTCCTAATCCTTAGTTCCTTGTCCTAATCCTTAGTTCCTTGTCCTAATCCTTAGTTCCTTGTCCTAATCCTTAGTTCCTTGTCCTAATCCTTAGTTCCTTGTCCTAATCCTTAGTTCCTTGTCCTAATCCTTAGTTCCTTGTCCTTTATCCTTGATAAGCTCAATGAGCTCAACGTTGTCTACAACACAGAGCTTTCAACAACCTCAACGTGCCAGGGAGAGACATCCCATGCCTGATTTCCTATATCCTTGTCCTTAGTTCTTGGTCCTTAGCACAACTTTGAACAAGCTCGTTGTGTCATGTGATGAGCAAGATGTGAATCTTTGTGAGAGATGTATAATCTGGGGTCCGAACTTCTCTACTGTGCAGCTACACTACCCCTGGTATTTGTACAAGTACAAAATATGAAATAGATAAAGAGACTGTCCTTTATATGGTATTTTGGAAATAGCTCAACTGGCCTGTTAAATAAGATAGATAAAGGGTATAAAAGGAAATCTCACTGTCTTATGTTGATAATGCTCTCTATTGCTCGGCCTTCACCTCTTATGGTGTTCCACTGTGCCATCAATCAGGTATGATGTTGATCTTTTGACCTTGATTCTTGATTTTCTAAGCTGATCCACTGATGCTACGGGCTCCTAAGGTGTTGGTTGGGTGGCTGTGCCTGTCTGCCCTGATCCGTCAAATCATTTGTATGTCGCATCAACACCTGGCATCAAAACAGCTGTGGATCGGATGCTCAATGCACACTTGATGCTTCCTAAGTCACACAGTCCCACTACCCCATACTAAGGCTTGTCCTTTGGTGCTCTAATATTCAGTGAGTTCCCCTTGGTTCTTGGGAATTTCCCTAAGACTTTCTTGACTATTTTCCATTGATCACTGCTTAGAATTTTCTAAGGCATATCAACAAGTCTGAAGGAAACATAGGGCTCAAGCCTGCCTGCAGCCCTGATATGAACATCATAGAGAATTTATGGGACTATCTGGACAGAAAGGTATGCACCTGGAGCCCACTTCCAAGGAATTGTGAAGAGATGTGGGCAGCACTGCAGGAGGAATGTATATTGAGAAGCTTTTTCAAAGCATGCTGGACAGGATACAGGCATTATTGAAGGCAAAGGGGTCCTGGACAAAGTACTAGAGCAATTTGTCCTGTCATATTTGAAATTGTCTTTGCTGAGACATCAGCAGGCATGAGAACCAAGACTCAAAAAAGTATTGCACAGTGTAGTTTTCAATTAGTCCTCCCTTTGCCTCACATTGTACAATAATCCAAAGTTCATTTATTACAGACATAGCCAAACACTATTGCCAACACATAGCAATTGACAAAACCAAATTCCAATTACTAGACAGAGAGAAACAGTGCAAATTGTGTGGAGAATCAGGTGTTGCATTACTTTTTTGAGGTACTGTAGCAGTCATACCTTCAAGTCCCCTTATCAAGAGCCAGAACTACATTAGTAGGTTCAAATAGATTTTTACATAGCAAAACTCTACAGCTCCCATGATAGGAGTGTTGTGACTCTGATGTTGTCTGGCAGCTTCCTCCTGGTACAATCTGCATGAGTAGAACATGTGTGTGCAGCTGACCCAGTGGTATAATGGTGTTGTCAGTATTACCATATTACCTTTGCACTGGAATTCTGTTAAGAACTGATCCTAAGGTGTGGGAAATTGGCGGAGTCCGGCAGAGTTCTGATGTACCATGAGGACTTGGCTTCAACCTTTAAGAGGTTGCACCCTTCTCTATGCTCAGTGTCCAATTTGCAAGGAACTGAAAAGTCTGGAAGTCTGTGCGGAAGTCTGAGGTAAGGAACAGGTGCAAAGTGGAGTTCCGATTAGGAAGTCTGAAGTAAGGGACAGGAACGAAGCAGAGGTCCGGAGGTCTGAGGATTAAGACAGAAGTTCAAGGTCTTAGAGTTGACAATTGATAAGTTGATAACAACTAATATTTGAACTGAAGAATACAAAGTGTGTAATGTAGCTTTATACTAAGGCTAGTACTTGGTGTAGCTGTGGCGGAGTTCTGCGGAGTTCTGAGTACAAATTTCATGATCATATCTATGATGGAGAACAGACTTGAGTAAACTACGGAAGATGTGATGTAAGTAAAACAGGAGAAGTAATTTGAAATATGAAATTTGAAATACTTGGAGGCCCTATGGAGTTCCATCGGAGTTCCAAGGTGGAGTTCTGAGGGGTGCTTACATGGGATATGACAAATTCAATGCAAATCACTAGCAGCTGCTACTCTGTTTATACATGTTATATTCAACAGATATTAGCCAAATCACAGCAAGCTGTATTTTGGATCACTATTTTGATAATACAACCAATATTCTTGCTGTGTTTAGCAGTCCATTATTCATTCCAGGACTTCAAGTATTTTATGATTCTCAGCTCTGGCTTTCTCATGACCTTCCGGTGTCAGTCTGTCTTGTCCTGATCCTACCATCATCTACAACACAGCCAATGCCAAAGGCTGACACACTTCTGTGCTGGTGCAAATGCTCAATCTGCCATAGATTGGGTCCACAGAGTCTCATACAAAACCAGCAGACCACTTGGAGGGCAGTGAGGATGATGATCGTATGCTTGGGCTACCTCATGGAACCACATGGAATCATGGAGGCTTGAGCATGCTGATTACAAGCCACAACCCAGAATATGATGATGGCTATTTGACTGGATTTGGAGAGCTGTTTTCTGGGGTTGGATCAGATTCAAGCCACAAAGATATGGCTGAGGGTGGATCAGATGGTTGGATTGATGAGATTGATGACCAAGAGGGTTTGGAATCTCAAGCAGGGCAATCTGATGGCTGCTTTCATTGGCAGGCTAAGGACATTGAATATGATGTCAGATGGAAATGGGAGGTTGTTTAGTTCAGATTCAGAAGATGGTGATCAGGTTGATTGGTATTTTTTTGATGGTGGACAATGTGTCTGATAGCAGCTTGGAGGCCAGTTAAAACCCTGAATCTGTTGAAAATGACTCCAAAAACATTGCTAATGACCTGCTCTTCCTCTCTCACCAGGCAATATTCAACTGGAATCAACCAGAAGATAGCAGATCAGGTGATCATATCCAAGACCTGCCATGGGCATTTGTAAGCCTGGTCCTGGACTTACCACAACACACACACATCCATGGAGTCCGGAGACACACACACACACACCCAGAGTCTGGAGTCCGGAGTCTGGAGCCAGGAGACAAACACATCACCTTGGACACATACAACCAGCCAGAGCCCAGACTTATCATGACACACACACAACCATGACATGCACACATCCCTGGAGTCCAGAGCCAGGAGACAAGCACATCACCTTGGACACATACAACCAGCCCTGGGGACCCACAGACAGCAGGCACCTCTATGATGGCACAATGGCATGACTCCTTACCCAATATGAGACTACGCTTGATGCATCCTCTCATGAAGACACAGCTAGGCTTGATATGGACTATTACTTACACGGTCTGTTTCCTCTATATATATACCATCTTTTCCCCCTTTGTTGCCCCACTCTTACCCTTGTGCAACAAAGGCATAGTCACTATTTACCATCTCATGTACACTACTGACTCTTACCCTTGTGCAACAAAGATTATCTTGTCTTGTCTTTCTGACCCTTCTTGGTGTAGGCCACCCAACCAGGCTGCCTTCCAGCATTTGACCATCACCCCACCATCTGAGAGGCATATACATGTGTTTTGTGTTTTTCTGGGTGGATCATTTGACAGTATGACCCACAAGGCTGCATCACTCATGTTGAATGGCTTTGTGAATGCCTTCAGCTCAGCTGCATGTGCCGGACTATATTTTCCTGGCATCAAGCATTTCACATGAACTATTGGGACAGTAAAGAAACAGCTTGGTGTCTCCACCAAGGGATTCATTTACTTGGTTCTCTGTCCAATATGTTGGCACTTGCACCTTCCCTGTGAGCTCTCAAAGTTTGAATCACCATTTTGCCACAAGGTCAACTGTCCTGGAATCCTGTATTCTACAAAGCATCTCTCAGATGGTGAGAAAAGAACCTCATCATGGATCCTTCCCTATGTCCCGCTTTCCAGGGCCATCCAACATATGTGTCTCCAACCTGGCAAAGTTGCACATTGGCAACATTGGAGAGGGTTGAGTGATGAACCCAGTATTTGCCCACCAACAACAGACCAGGGATTTGACATATATCCTGACCACAATAATTTATTCATGATGTTACAGATGCCTGGGGTTGGCAAGCAATCCAGGCTGGCTTAGAATGCCATCAAAATGGGTTGTGGGAGGTTTGTGATGTGAACTTCCTTGAATTAGCCCAACAATTTGTTGCACTTCCCAATGGGCTCATGTTACAGATGAATATTGACTGGTAAGCATTGCAAGGGTCATGGAATACTCTGACACCACTCTTTTCAAGTTTCAAGCAGTCAAGTGGAATATTCATTCAACAGGTGCACTCTATATTACTATTTGCAACAATCCCCAGGCACTGTGATACCTATGTGAAGAGACAATCCTTGCTCTTGTCCTCCCTGCTCCTGAGCCAACAGTACCACAGCTCAATGAAGCACTCTGCCTTTGTGTTCAAGACCTCAAAGTTCTTTATGATGTGGTTTTTCAAATTACTGCACCCAGCAAATTCTTAGCTCAGATGCCATTAGTCCCACAGAGATCAAGCGAGGTTGTGGGTCACTCAATCAGGTGCTCCAGTCCTTGGCCCATATGAAGGCACATCTCATGCCATATTTTTATCTTGTCATACATCTCAAGGAGCAGTTTCTACGTTTTGGACCCTTGCCTGGCTTTGGTGCATATCCATATGAACAAAACAATTGGACTTTGGGTCATTTCAACAATAATGGTCATTCTGGTGGCAAACTAGAGGGGACCATGATGCATGGCTGGTGGAAAACGATGTTTATTCAGGAATTAGTAGGCTTCTGAGCTCAGGTTTAATGTAGCACTAAAAATTCCTAGCTTTCTCATCTAGAGTGTTTGCCACATCTGTGGTCAAGAGAAGACTGTGATTCTGTCCAACTCCTGAAATCCTACCTCAATGGTGGCACCTCTGAATGACATGGTGCACTTCAATCCTACATTGATCATGTTCAAGTCCTGTCAAACCCTGGCAAGTATTTTTTGATGCTCAACATTCTATAGAACATGTTGACTTCCCTCAGTTTCACCAAGATGTTCAACTTAGGACCTTTAGCCATGGTTTATATATAGAGTTTAAAAGTCTAGCCCAATCTGGTCTTTTGCCTTTTTCAGGCAGACTGGGGACTGGACCGGTCTGTTTATTTTCAGTATCTACTTAAGATCGGACTGGATGCGATAGGACCAGTCTGTGTCAGTTTGCAGCCAGCCCATGAACCAGTCTGGACCGGTCTACACATGGACCCAGTCCGAGCCAGTCTGAACCAGGCACAAACTAGTCTTGACCAGTCTTACTGACTAATTACAAACTTAAGAAAATAGTTACTGACTATAACATAAACTAAATAAAAGGCAGCATGGATTGGGGGTGGCAGCACAGGTTGGGGGTGGCTAGTGTTTGAAGGTCCAGTCAGGTTGCAGTTGCAGCCCCTTTTGACTGCAACTGAAACTGTGACCAGTTGTCCTACTCATGAAAAACCCCCAACCGCAACTGCAACCATTGTCAACCAGTTGGGACCAGTTGCTTGCCAGTTGCACCTCAGTCAAAACCAGTTGCAATCATGCACAATACATGTGCAAACACATACAAATGAGTCAAAGGTATATAAACCCTTGCCCTTTGATCCATTCCGAGTGGGTGTGCCCCACAATTCTAAGCATATTAGATCATAAATATATATTTTATATGAGTTACACTTGTAGTAGTTGCAACGTTGTGACCAGTTGCATAATGTGTAAACATCTGAGGGATTGAGCTCTGACTGCAACTGCAACTGCAACTCAACTGGTTGCAACTGCAACTGACTTTCTGGTCTTTTCCAGTTGGGTTCAGTCCAGTTGCAGTCTTTTTTCAGTTGGTGCAACTGGACCTTCAAACACTAGGGGTGGCAGCATGGGTCAGGGGGGAGAGGGGGGGGTTGCTAGTCAGTAGCAAGGGCAGCAGGTGGCATCACAGGTCAGGGATGGCAGCGCAGGTTGGGGGAAAGGGGGGGTTGTGCCACATCATTGTTGGGCAGTGCAGAGGGTGGTGATGGGGCAGTGCAGGGTGTCACCCAGACTCCACCCCACAAGCAGGGGCTCATGGGGCCGGGGCCAGGGCAACATAGCATGCTCACACTATAGTAAATCAGTTATAGAAAAAACAATGCAAAAAAAACTTACATACAACCCAAATGACACTGGACATCACTTGGGCCAGGGGTGCATGGTGGTAGTAGTATGAGGAGATTAATGTTGTTGCTTGATGTGGTTGTTGGCAGTGTTGTTAACTATTTGTGTGGGATCAAAAAAAAAACCAAAAAAAAAAATGGCATCTATCAAAAATCACCCTAGCAACACTAGCCCTATGA
Source organism: Tricholoma hemisulphureum (assembly GCA_964034925.1). NCBI lineage: Eukaryota > Fungi > Basidiomycota > Agaricomycetes > Agaricales > Tricholomataceae > Tricholoma > Tricholoma hemisulphureum. The sequence continues at coordinate 3,247,802 of OZ035932.1, forward strand.
AATAAACATGTGCAAACTCACATGGGGTATATAAACTTCAAGATTTTGCTCTTATATTCTCCCAGGCCTCTGTCCCCTAGTATACATGTATTATAATATAATATAAAATTAGCAGAATCATGTTGGACTGATGACTCAGTCCCAGACCAGTCTGAACCAGTCTGCCTATGGTCCACTGGGATTGAGAAGGTAGTCAGACTTGCAGACTGGGGTCTTCTGAGGCTCCGAACCAGGACTGATAGTCTTATCAGACTGGTCCAGGTTGTCAAGAGTACGATTTTCCATTATCTTTTCAAAGACAGTTAATAATATTTAGCTATGCATTCCCTTTTATTTACATTCATTGACATTATTATAGAGTTAGTAGACACATGGTAAACACATGGCGCCTGAACATCACACACACCTCATGACTCAAGCACAGTCAATGTGCCTCATGTAGTACACATGCTTACCTCATGGCTGACTCATGTATAGTAGTATTTAAGATGTTAATATTACGCCTAGAGACTCTATTCAAGTTCTCTTAGGTCTTCGACTATAAGAATATCCCTCTTCTTTTGTTTGAGTTTAACTGTGAGAGCCAGTGCTAGACCTAGTGTTTAGTGTTGTCCTAGCAGAAGAACTCGAATCCCTTCACGCTCCCTCTCACAACCTTTATCATCCTCATCTACTCTTACCTTGGGCCTCACACGTTGTGCAGCTTTCATAAAGGTACAAGCCCCAGCCCCGTTATCATTTTTCACAATTTCCCTCCCTCCCCAATCATTGTACTCCGAACCCGTGATGTTTCATGTCCAGTTCTAAGTTTTGTGCCTTGTGCAGAAGCTTTCTCAGAACGCCAGAAGTAGAAGGCATGGTCCACTCAGGTAACAGATCACACAAGAAATGTTGAGCCCATCTCATGTCATTCTGAACATGTGGGGGATTGAGACCCCAATGTGAGTTTACCAGCAACAGACCACCCAGCCAGACACCCCAAGCCTGTCTCAAAATGGCACTCTCCTTTTTCCGTTACACCTCCCGAACCCGCCATCACCAGACGACCTGCTACATTCTTGTGGTATCGTTTACCGGCCACACGTATGAAGCACGAGTAGTACGACGCCGACAAACCCATCACCCGCCCTCCACATTCTTCACCCACATTGCCAGGCAAGCAGCGTCTTCCAGTCTTCATACCTAAGGAGCACAGCAAGGTCATGCGCCCGCTCCAAGGTTCTATTGCATTTCCACTTGCCTACCGAGACTCTTCACCCATCCTAAGTGATTGGACTGGACAATTCGTCTCCCCACGCCCCTGTTTAATCTCTATACCACAGACACCACCTCACATCATGACAGGTGATCTGACCCTTGGCGACCTACATCTTGATGATTTGACCCCGCTCCCTCCTCCCACTGACCCCCAAGACCTTACAGAGGCACCCGCCAAGTCCTCTCTGCAGGTGCAGCTGGAGGAAGCTCAATGAGAATGCAACCTGCTCATGGCAGAGTTGCTGAGACAGAAGAGAGACCGAGAGGCAACCGGGCCTTTGGGAAGCAACAAAGGCAGGTGCATGCCAAAAGTAGCATGCCTGCCTCCATTCTCAGGAAAGTCCTCCGAGCTCGACAATTTTGAGACGGCTGTTTACATGTACATGTGAGGACACCCCGACGGGTTTGTTGACAAGGATGCCAAGATAGTCTGGATCCTCTCATACCTGCAAGGAGGCACCACGGCCAAATGGCACGAGGTTGCCATCAGAGAAATGATGCACAGAGACCACCCTTTCCTGACAGTGAGGGACCTCCTAGCATCCATCCAGGAGTCGTTTAGTGACCCCAACATCCAAGACACCAAGGTGTTTCAAATCACCACCATGGTCCAGGGTGAGAAGACGGCCGACGAGCATGTGCAGGACTTCAATATCGCTGCGCATGAGTCTGGCTACATAGGAACACCACTCATTTATGAGTTTAAATGGTTGTTGAACAAGGGGCTGTGTGAGCGGCTAAACAATCTCGAGTATTGACCCACCACCATCAACAAGTGGTACGCACAGGCCATGTGCATGGACCGACAATGGTGGCAGGCACACACCAAAGAGCACCTGTTTACAGGTGGCCAAAAGCCCTTTGTGCAGGCATCGCCAAACCCCCAGTCCCAACTGCCTCAGCCACAGCAAGGCCAGGTGCAGGGTCATCATCAAGAGATACAAGGAAGGCAATCTGGTCAGCAGCAGATGCAGGGGACTTCAAACATCCCTCGTGCCCACGACCTGAATGCCATGGATGTGGACAGGATGGCAAAGAGGCCACCCTTGATTTGTTACAAGTGCCACAAGCTGGGGCATATGGCCCGCAACTGCAGATCCCGCCTGGACATCTGTGCAATGAATTACAAGGACCTAAAAGGCTACTGGGTCCAGAAACTCACAGAAGAGGCCGAAACAGCAGCCAAAAAGGATTTTCCCACCAGAGATCAGTGAGACCCCCCTTGCCGGCCTCCAAGAACAAATATGATATGCTTATGGTAGACAGTACGGACTTAGATATGGACACTGATGAAACAGCAGTAGACAGCTTAGATAGCGATACTGTAGCTAGTCACAACAGTGAGGGGACCGATTCAATTCAGCTTGGCACCCCGGAGGCATGCTTAATTCCTCATGTACCCATAGTCAAAAAGAAAATAGACACTGATACTGAAAAGCCTAAAGAGGGGGTATGACACTTTGTAAGATCGAATATAATTAAAAACAAAATCATGATACCTATCACTATTACTACCTTAGATACACATGATGCCTGCATGGTCAGGGCACTATTAGATAGCGGAGCTACTGGACTATTTGTGGATCGGTAGTTCGTACATAGAAGAAGCAGACTTAAGACTCGGACCCTGGATCAACTGATCAGGGTTTACAACATTGATGGTACCTTGAATCAGGGCAGTTCAATCACAGAAGAGATTGTCTTGATGGTGTCATTCCAAGGTCACAAAGAAAAGGCCATCTTTGAAGTGTGCGATCTGGGGAAGATGATGGTCATCCTGGGACATCTGTGGTTAAGGAAACACAACCCGGACATCAACTGGGAGACTGGAGATGTTAGAATGATGCGCTGCCCTTGGGAGTGCAATGTTTTTATTAGAACGGCGAAGAAAGATAGGGCCAGGCGGAAGTTGGCCAAGCAACAACAGTATCGTCCTACAATCGAGGAAGTAGAGGATGAAAGCACATTCATTCAGGTGGGAGGAACGATGGCAGACAGAGACAGAATCCTGGAGGAAATTGCCCAGGAGTGGAACACCAACCCGACCCATGATGAGGAGCTCAAGATCTGGATGATGGAGCAGGAGATTGAAGTGAAGATTCCATGGAGATTTTGGAGGTGGATGAAGGTCTTCTCGAAGAAAGCATCTGAGCGCATGCCGAAATGGAAACCCTGGGACCACACAATTGAAATGAAACCAGGCTACAAACCAAAGAAAGCCAAGAATATTCGGTTGTCACCACAGGAGCAAGGCAAAGTCGACGACTTCCTGAATGATCAATTAGAAAAGGGATACATCAGAGAGAGCAAGTCGCTGCAGACGTCAGCCGTGTTCTTCATCCCGAAAAAAGACAAAAAAAAGAGGATGGTACAGGACTACAGATACCTGAACGCATGGACAATCCATAATAATTATCTGTTGCCACTTATCAGTGACTTAATAGACAGAGTAGGTAGTGCCTGAGTATTTACTAAATTGGACCTAAGATGGGGATATAATAATGTTAGAGTGAAGGAAGAAGATGAGTGGAAAGCGGCATTCATGACCCACAGGGGTGCATTTGAACCATTAGTTATGTACTTTGGATTATGTAATAGCCCAGCCATGTTCCAGACCATGATGAACGGTGTGCTGAAGGACCTCATCGATCAGGGGTCAGTAGCAGTATATATAGGTGATATTGTAAGCCTGGCCCCAGCATGACACATACACACACCCAGCCTCCGGAGCCTGGTGCAAGAAGTCCTTACCACAACACAACACACATCTTCACATATCCCCCGGAGGCCGGAGCCTGGAACCTGGAGTCCAGAGTCCAACACAACACACACCCTCCTACACTCCAAACTCACATACATCCTCCAACCCTCTGGAGATACAATACCGTCTTAACCCAGAGCCCGGAGTCTGGAGACACTCACATCACTCCGGACACATGAAACCCACCTCAGGGATCCCCAGACAGCAGGCACCCCTACAACAGCATGCCGGCACAACTCCTTACCCAATATGCAACTACGCTTGATGCGTCCTCTCATAACCACACAGCTAGGCTTGATGTGGACTATTACTTACACAGTCTGTTCCCTCTATATATATACCATTTTCCCCCCTTTGTTGCCTCACTCTTACCCTTGTGCAATGAAGGTATAGTTACAGATTATTCCACCTCATACATTACTGACTCTTACCCTTGTGCAACGAAGATTACATTGTCTTGTCTTTTTGACCCACCTTAGTGTAGGCTGCCCGACCAGGCTGCCTTCCAGATATTCTCATATTTACAAAGGACAAAAACGGACATAACAAAATAGTAGAAGAGGTGCTGAAAAGATCAGAGGAAAATAATCTGTTCCTGAAACCGGAAAAGTGCAAATTTGAAGTCAGTGAAGTCAAATTCCTGGGGCTACATATTACCCCTGCCAGAATCAAGATGGATAGAGAAAAAACAAAGGTGATAGAAGACTGGCCAGTTCCGAACTCAGTGAAGGAAATCCAATGCTTCCTGGGTCTTGCAAACTTCTACCGACACTTTACTGAAGGCTTCACAAAGGTAGTGGCCCCAATGAATAAATTATTGAGAAAGGAGCAGAAGTGGGAATGGGGGACAGAGCAACAGGAGTCATTTGACGGACTCAAAGCGCTATTCACACGGAATGTGATTCTGGCAACCGCCGATCCTTCCAAGCCCTTGCAAGTCGAAGCGGACACTTCTGGAGTAGCAACAGGGGCAGTGTTATCAATGAAGACAGAGGACGGGAAGTGGAGGCCATGTGCCTTCATCTCGAAGTCGTTAAATGACATTGAACAAAACTACAATGTACACAACTGAGAGATGCTTGGCATCATTAGGGCATTGGAAGCATGGAGGCACCATCTAGAGGGTGCAATGCATAAGATCGAGATTTGGATGGATCACTCCAATCTCCATTATTTTATGATGTCAAAGAAATTGAACAGGAGGCAGGCGCGGTGGGAGCTTTATTTATCAAGATTCAATTTCAAGCTGGTCAAAAAACCTGGCACAGCAATGGGAAAGGCTGACACCCTGTCCAGGAGACCTGACTTCAAGAGAGATGGAGAGCATGACAATGAGGATGTGACGCTGCTCAAGCCAGAATTCTTCACAATCAAGGCTACACAACATGGTCACTTGTTGATTGAAGGCTCTGAGGAGAAGTTGTTGAGTAGAGTGCGGAAGGCGAAAGAATGGGATGAGTCCATGGTAAAGGCTGTGGAATAGTTGAAGAGATCACCGATGAAACGGCTAAGGATGGAGCAATGGAGCAAAGAGCAGGGGCTGGTGTTGTTCAGAGGAAAGGTGTACGTACCAAGGGAGGTACAGTTGAGATGGGAGATCATGAAACTGCATCACGACTCAGCAATCGCAGGGCACCCTTGGCGGTGGAAGACCCTAGAACTGGTGGCCCGTAATTATTGGTGGCCGAACATGACCAAGTTCATGTTTGATTATGTAGATGGCTGCAACAAATGCCAGAGGTATAAGAACATGCCGAAACCTCCAGTAGGCAAGCTGAGACCAATCGACTCCCCTATGGAGCTGTGGAAAGCAATCTCCGCAGACTTCATTATGGGGCTGCCAGAGGTGCAAGGATACGACACGCTCTTAGTGGTAGTTGATCGGGCCAAGAAGCAGATGCATGCTATTCCCACAACGGAGGAGACAAGCCTGGCTAAATTATATCGTGATAATGTGTGGCGATACCACAGACTCCCCAATTCAATCATATCGGACAGGGGACCTCAGTTTGCAGCTGCGTTAATGCACAAACTAAATAAATTGCTTAAAATACAAACAAAAATGTCTATGGCCTATCACCCGCAGACTGACAGACAGACCGAGCAGGTCAATCAGGATGTTGAACAATACCTGAGGCTCTTTGTAAATTATAGGCAGGACAACTGGCCAGAGTGGATTGCACTGGGCGAGTTCACCTACAACAATTGCATTCACTCAGTGATCCAAGTCACACCTTTTTACACTAATTATGGCTACAACCCCTGGATGGGCTTTGAACCAAGAAGGGAAGGGAAAGTTGAAGTGGCAGATGATGACTTCACATTGAGAATGAAGAGGGTACACAAGGAGGTAGAGGCAGCGTTAACTAAAGCACACGATGAAATGAAGTGCTACACCGATCAGATCAGAGGAGAGGCCCTGGACTACAAAGTTGGGCAAAAGGTGTGGTTGGAGGCAGACGATTTGCAGTTGAAACACCCTTTGCACAAGCTGTCAGAAAAGCACTTGGGCCCCTACCCTATCACTGAGCTGACATCGACAAACACCATAAAGCTCAAGTTGCTGAAATCAATCAAGATCCATCCGGTGATCAACATCTCATGAACTAGACCCCACACAGAGTCCAAGATCCTGGGACAGAAAGCCAAAGCACCGCCACCTGAGGAGATCAACGGAGAATTAGAGTACCACGTAGAAGAGGTACTAGACTCTAGGCTGCGCCATGGCCAGCTGCAGTACTTGGTTAAGTGGCAAGGGTACACCGAGGAGAACAATACCTGGGAGCCCGCTTCAAACCTTGAACAAGCAGCGGCGGTGATTGTGGCCTTTCATGCATCCCACCTGTCCACCCTGCATCCACTTAGATCGTTGGTGCATCTTTAATTCCGCCCATATGAAAACTTCACAGAAACTCCAGAGGGTCTTGTGTCTCATCTGGAATCTGAGCCCTAAAGAGGGGGTGATGTCAAGAGTACGATTTTCCATTATCTTTTCAAAGACAGTTAATACTATTTAGCTACACATTCCCTTTTATTTACATTTGTTGACATTATTATAGAGTTAGTAGACACACGGTAAACACATGGCGCCTGAACATCATGCATGCCTCATGACTCAAGCACAGTCAATGTGCCTCATGTAGTACACATGCTTACCTCATGGCTGACTCATGTATAGTAGTATTTAAGATGTTAATATTATGCCTAGAGACTCTATTCAAGTTCTCTTAGGCTTACCCACTAAATGTGCAGCAAGGTCTTCGACTATAAGAATATCCTCTTCTTTTGTTTGGGTTTAACTGTGCGAGCCAGTGCTAGACTTAGTGTTTAGTGTTGTCCTAACACAGGTTCAGTCTGGTCCATGGTTCTTTCCAGTTTAGTGGACTGGACTTCAAAACTCCACTTATATAATCTTGTCTTCAACTATTTGCAGCAGGCATGGTCAGAAGATTTCAAACTAATTTCAGATGTTGCACTTGCAATGCTGCCCTCCCAAGTGAGCTTTTTAGGTGTAATCAAGTCCTTCACACACGTATGAGTATCCAAATGTCAATGTGGAGCTGGAGAGTATACTCGTGGCCTATCTGCCTGATATGTGTATATTGATTAGTGTTGCCACAGCTGAGTCATGACTCAGGTGAAGGTTTTTAACAAAATGACTGTTGCCTCTGAAATAAAACTCCTAAAAGTATGAAAATATTTAACAGGATAAAAGAGCTCAGAGGTCAAAGGAAATGCCTTACCATTAAGGAATTGGATGACCCATTCCTGAGTTATTCACATAAACTTGCTATGACTCTATGACTTGACTCAAATTCAAGTCATAGCAAAGTTATGTGAATAACTCAGGAATGGGTCATCCAATTCCTTAATGGTAAGGCATTCCCTTTAGCCTCTGATCTCTGCTATCCTTTTAAATATTTTCATACTTTTATGAATTTTATTTCAAAGGCAACAGCCATTTTGTGAAAAACCTTCATCTGAGTCATGACTCAGCTGTGGCAACACTAATATTGATACACAGGTTCCTGTTTTAACTGACTATGTTCTTCAGGTGTCTGTGACCCACTGTTCAAATGAGCATATGCTATGTTTTGCAATCATTCAGAAATTTAGGACTGAAGCTGCAACGTCAAGGATGGATTTTCCTTGGTCTCTTTGGTATGATATATGCAGCTGATGAAACTGTTGTTAAAATTCTTCTATTCCATTCAGGGCAATTGATCTTGGTGTTGGTGTCTGGACTTGAAATAGTCTTGGAGATTGTGAGGTTGTATCATTAGGGCATCTCTCTGGCCATTTCATTTTGACTACAATTGTCATTTGAAGAAGGGCTCTCTGGATTACAGTAGCTTTCAATCATGTGAGTAATAATGTGTGGCAATCCTCTCCAATAACATGAGCCACCCAGGATACACCAGAAGAGGATGTCAACATTACAGACAATTCAAATGATGCTGGTGGACTAATTGACTAACCTATGAATAAAGTTGATCTCCACTGTCATATTGGTCCTCTTCATCATCTCTCTGTTCAGGGCTATCTCCTTGCTCACCATCCAGTTCATCGTCATCTTGTAGTTCTTTATCCCAATCCTCAATGCAAGTTGGCCTGTCCCACTCAGAATGGTTCTTCAGCCAGAATGTATCAATTGCATATCTTGGTGTCTTCGCATTTTTCTTCTTCTCAAGTTTTGGAAGAGGAGGATGACTGTGGCAACAAGGATGTGGTGCTGTCTTCCCCTGGTGGTCTTTCTTGTCTCACTTTTGGCTTTCCATCACCCTTTCATCCAGCTGCAATACCCATTCATCAAACTGAAGCAGAATTGTTGAGCACATATCAGTTCTAAGTTTGTTGACATATTATGCTCACTGGAACCGTTCAATATAGTGGGGGACATGTTATCCAGGGCTTCAACATTGATGAAACAGGAATCTCACCACTCTCATCAACATCAGTGTCTGGGTCCAATACTGGTGTTGCATCAGACTCATCTGTTGACTAATAAGCAGGGGTGAAAAACCACCCCACCTTGCTGATGTTGATATCGTAATCCACAGCCACCCTCTTTCTTTCTTCTGCTTTCTGAACCTGGGTCAGTGGTTTGTTTTTGGTGCAAGAGCTGGATTTTTGCCAATGGCAGTTTCTTTGCTTACAGAGCCCCTCATCATCATCTTCTTCATCAGCATCAGAATTGAGATTTCCTTCATGGTCTTTCTTCAGGTATGTTGTTTGCAGATTTCTGAAAACAGCTTTCATGTGGTCTAATAAGTCCCCATCTGACTTGGTGGCCAAGAGTTCTTGCATGAAGGATGGTTGAACTAACTTGCTGTTGCTGGTCTCCTGATCTTTGATAAAGCCACCTCCCCTGGCAGAGAATGAAGCTTTGTAACATCTTTTACCTTGGCCCTCAAGCCTAATCAGCATTATTTTTCATACAGCATTCTGACAAGGAGGTATCATGATGTCACCATTTACATTCTTAAGGTAGCCACTGTTAGGACAACACTAAATCTAAAGGCTCAGCACTGGCTCTCACAGTCAAACACTACTCAAAGAAAGAAAAGGGGTCTTGTATTCAAAAGGTGGTCACATTAAGTTTAGTGGATTACCCAAGAGAACTTGACTAGAGTCTCTGTTGGGAATGGAGTGGTGAACAGTGACAGGAGGAGTTAAGGACAAGGTTAAGAAGATGAAGTTAATCTCAAAGGCTAGTGAGTGAGGGAGTCTGCAACAGGGAGGAATGTTATTATCATCTCCTACAAGATGTGCAATATTTATACTACACAGTTAGGAGGTATAGTGTAATGCACTCCTTTAATATATAAAGGAGGTATTCTGTAATAGACCCCTGTACCAGTTAATAGTGGAGTAACTTTGTCATATCCCCTATAACAGTGTCAATAATAGTGACATATGATATCATGGCTTGGTAAGTCCTAGACTTCCTGCAGAGTGTGTCATAGACACTCTATCCATAGCTTTGTCTTGGATAGGCTATCACAGACATGCTGCAGTATGAGTAATCCTGTAGCATGTGTTATCTGTGGATTCCCCTTTATGTCTCTGCATGTGTTAACTGTCCATTCCCTAGGGTTATGGTTAATGTGCATTAGCCCTAACCCTAGTGTTGTCCTAGCTTAACACATGTGTTAATATGACTTAGCATATTCTGGCAATATTCCCTAGGCATGTTAACTGCCTTGGCTTGCCTGTATACTCTTGTATACATAATCCCAACAGTCTCTGAGCATTATATTAACTTATTATATAGTACAATACATGTGTAGTCCTTGCTTGAACTGTGAGGTGCTGTGTACATGTGTTAGCCTCATGCATACAGTCTTTCACAGCCTCCCATGCTGTGTCTACCATGAGTTTGATCAACTACCTACCCTTAGCCATGTGCACATAAAAGTGTCCATACAACCAAACAAAGGAAACTAATAGTATTAAATGTCTTGATTCAGATTAACCCTAGGTAACCCTAAGGTATAAAAATCATACTCCTGACAGCCACCTATGTTGAAGCAGTTATCTTGCATTTTACATTTTTTCAGGTGAGAATTTATCCTCTGGTGTATGTGATTTGTTCTTTTTGAGACAGGAAAAAAGCTTATCAATTGTTTGCTTGTGGCCTTGTACTGTGGTTTCTAAAATCACGTTTTGCTCAGTGAGTTGCTGAACCATCTCCTCCAATGTCTCAGTCCTGGCTTTCAAACACTTGATAAGGTCTGCTTGTTGCTCCAACCTTTTGAGGCAAGTCAGCACATCCTCAGACATTGTCAAAAGTCTCACCAGTTTATCCATGATCTGTTTTGGGATGGGACCAAACAGTTTTGCAAGACCACCAAGGTGTGGATTGCCTTCTGCCACTGGGCATAGACTGTCATTTTCATGACCATTAACAGGGCAGTTGAATACAGGGGAAGATAGGAGGCCAAAACCAGAATGTATGAGTCCAAGGCTGGGCAGAAGATCCTTGAGGCTTAAATGGAGTTTGCTGTTGTACTACAAATGAGGCCCCTGGAGACAAGGAAACATAATTAGATGCAATCTGGTGATTATTCATAGGTTGACACAGTTTCTTGAATGCAGATGAAGAATTTCTGTGGAATTGACTGGGAGAGACTGAGGATGGAATAAGTCCTTGGTCCTGTCATCTGAACGTGTGGCTGACATCCATGGCAGGGACAGTCTTGGTCTTGGATGGGCCTTCATTTCTAGGAGAGATGAACACTCTAGACACTGATTGATGATCTGATGGAAATGTGGTATCAAAGGGAGACTGTGGGGAGATATTCTCAAGATCTTCTTGTGCTCGCTGGCTGTCATATTGAGCAAGGTACAGGGACAAAGCTGCAGTTTGTGATGAAGCCAAATTTGATAGAGAAGAAGCATGAGCACATGGTATGTTTTGCTTTGTGACAAATGTGGTTCTTTCTAGTGATGCAAGCTGGCTTTTGGAGGGAATTACACCTGTGGTGTCCATCAAAGACTGCTTGTTGGAAGTAGCAGGAGAACAGGAAGAGATGGCTGCACCATTCAATTGTGGAGTTGCATACACCTGGTCCTCTCAGTTGTGGCTTAGCCATTGAACATGTTTGCTGCATACTCCATCCACTGTGCTCAGGAGGATGGATAAATCACAAAGACATTCTCAGGCAGTGGAGGCAAGTACTGTTGAGGCCAATGCTGTTTCATTTGAGGCTGTGTTCTGCTGATTGATTACTGTACCAGATGTAGCAAGTGACTCTGCAACAGTAAATGAAGGCTCCCAGGCAAGTCCTCCCTCTTTTCTCATGCATATATCTGAGGGTCCCAATGACAGGAATGGATCACAAAACTGGCCACTTGCCATGTGTCCAGCCTTTGCCTTCTGTTTATGCTTCTCCCTTGGACTAGTACCAATTTCATCATTCTCAAGATGTCTGCCAGTACCAGAGTCATTTGCAACAAGGCCCTCCTCAGTAGGTTCACATGTGGCATCGGATTTGCACTTCCCTTTGTTTGACCTTGATGACCAATGCAGAAGTGCAGAAGGTAGACTGGCATGATCCTTTGCTGATTTTGGGGCTATGCCACCAATTGGAGGTGTTACTTAAAGTCATATATGATGTTGTGTTGTGACAGGCAAATAGAAAATGGACGCGACTAGCACATGTGATCAGAAACTAGCCTAATAAATATTTGGTTGCTATTTATAAATTATTCCACAAATACCTTGCTAATACAGCCTCTTTTTACTGAATATCTGCTAGTGATTGCTTCGTTACTATTAGACCATATTAGCTGCAATATATATTACAAATATACCACACAATTGCTAATATGTTTGAGCTCAAATTCTGGGAAATTTTAGATAAAATTGTAGTTATGAATTGGATTGCCTTTGTTTCTTCTGCCCATGAATGACATAGCAGTAGTTACAGTGATTACAGTGCTCAACCAACCTCCACCTCTTTTGACCTATGCAGAAGCCATCTCACACACCACAGACCCTATTGCCACATATGGCATTCTTTTGAGCACAGCAGTTGTGACAGCATGTGCTGCTAACCCACCAACACCACCACATCCAGAGCAAGGGGGCCAACATATCACTGTACCTTGGCTGAGAAACTTAAGCAAGAATGATTGTGTGATATGATGCAGTGTTGTCATGACCCAGGTCTGACGAGGTCAGACCCTGACCCCTCATCAAGTGACCTGACTTTGATTGATGGGGTCATGATGGGTCAAGGGTCTGTGAGAAACTTCTATATTTGGAGTGTTCAGCATTGTCCAGCATTGTCCAGACCTCACAGGACCATTCAAAGCAGCAGTAGACATAATAAAGCTCATACAACATTACAATTTACATGTATACTGGCATTATTGAAGTCTCTGGGTTAGTTTCATCAGTATTCTCATCACTTGAGCTCAGTAATTCATAAGCTTCCATCTCTTTTTCCAAGTTCTGAATACCTCCTCTCCAGAAGGTGTTCATTCCATCCAAAGGTGGCCCATGGGTTCTTGTCTGCTGGGTACTCAAAGAGAATTTGAAGAGGAATAGAGGTCTTTACACTCCCCCATATATTCCACATGGATCCATGTGGATCCATGCGGGTTTTCATGGACTCCAGTGCAGTAGGGTGAGTGGGGCGCTGGCAGATCCTAGTTCCGGTTGTCGAAGACTCTTGGGAGATGATATGTGAGGTTTGGGAAAGTGGGAGAATGGGAGTTCATAAGGGAAAGAGGGGGACGAGTGGCCATGGGTGGTGATTAATAGATCTCGTCACTATAGACAGATATGAGAGGTCGCCGATAGGCATAGAATAGAACGTTGAGGGTGGAAGGATGAGAATCAAGGGGCTCAGGGTCCCGAGTAAGAAACTGTTGTCCTGGCTTGCTAGACCTCAATTCTCAAGAGGACAAGGAGCTGAAGAGTTAGTTTCCAAAACAATAGATACTAGTACTACACCTTTTGTATAGCAAACTTGACCCTCACTGGTAGAGGGTAGAACTTAGAGTTGAGAGACGTAAATGAGAGGCAAAATTTTCATGCTGCATTCGCAAGGTGGCAGGACACCTAAATACAAAAATGCGCAAGAAGAATGGACCACGCGCATAGTGCTTTAAAGTCCGGTCCAGTCCTGGTCTTTTGCCATTCTTGGTAAGGACTGGAACCGGACTGGTCTACTAAATAGTCAAAAGACTGGACCAAGACCAAAAAAAACCGCAAAAAACCGGTCCAAACCAGTTCGAACTGGCCTATGCAAAGACTGTGGTCCAGACTGGTTTATACTGGTCATGACCTTCTTTTTTCCACATTCTCCTACTCATTACCCTTAAAGCACACAAAACATCTCACAAATCAGTCCAGAATTGAGTGAGATATCATCAAAACCAAGTTTGAACACAAAGTTTGTGCATTCAAACTCAGTTTTGATGATATCTCACTCAATTCTGGACTGATTTGCAAGATTTTTTGTGTGTTTTGATAGCAATAAGTTGGAAAATATGGTTCTGTGTAAGACCAGTCAAAACCAGTCCTGCTGAACCAGTTTTTATGTGCTCTTCGAATCCAAAAAGTGAAAAGACCAGACTGATGGTCTGGTCTTTTTCTGTCCTGGTCCGGTCCAGTTCCGGTCTTTTTGCGGTCCAATAGACCGGACCTTAAAGCACTACACACGCATACTCTTGCGCCGGTCTGACTGCAGATCAACAAAGTAAAGTAATCAAGAGGGTAGATTTGACATGTTGCATGTGATAAGAAAGAGTCCAAAGAGAAGACAATCAAGCGACCTTGTACCAGTGTACTCCAGATTCCAGGGGTCTAGGCAATGACTCAGGGAGGTGACAGCAAACCCATGAGTCCTATTGACGTGCGTCGCCTGCCCCCTTCAGATGCAAGACTCTCTAGGTTGTGAGACTTGACCCTACGTCCCAGATTCCAGATTCCAGAGAAGCACTGGTATGGCAGAGAATTAGCCTGTAATCCTAAGTGAACTATACAAGACATCAAGATATCAATTAACAGAACCTGAAAGAGAAGCCTGGTTGTCCAAAATCTGTCCATCAAATGGTCTTCCTTGGCTAATTGCTCTGTGCTCGCCCCTGAAGGTCATCTCATGAAACTTGGTGACAATCAGTAGTCGAGTGATGAGCGATGAAAGTTCGTTCTATAATGCAAAGGACAGTTCAGTGGTAACCAGTAAAAACCAAGGGAGTATGATTCAAGAGAGGAATGATGGACACAGCTAGTGTTGGGGAAGTTTGGTTTGGTTTGGTTTGAGCCACTTTTGGCCAAACCACGAACCGAACCATTCGTTTTCTTGCAGAATATCTGAAACCGAAACCGAAACTGATTGAAACCATTTCAATCGGTTCGGAGCAGTTCAAACGGGGTTTGAAACGATTTCGCAAGCCATCTATTTAATTTTTTAGTACTTAGAGGTTTTAGCCTCTAGGCGAGAGCCACAAACCATTTCCAATGGTACATACTAGCTACAACTACTAATCAACTTATTTTACTACTAAATTATGGGGGAAGCGATGCCCCAGAGGAAGGGGAAGTGTGTAGAAGCAACGACTATATATACAACATGTTGTTTGGTTGTGTTTGTATGAACGCGTTGCATTCATGTTCATTTACTGGAACCAAATAGTGACAAACATCGTCGGGTATATAATGCCCCTTGTTCTACACCTTTCCCTTTCCTCTGGGGCGTCGCTTCCCCCATAAGTAAAGTAGAAATAAGTTAAATACATTCTTTAGTTGATAAATTATGTATGAAATAGTTTGCGGCACTCACCTAGAGGCCGGAACTTAATATATAGTTTGATATTTCCCTCGACAACACAACGCAGTTCAAACCACGTTTGAAACCGTTTGCAGCCCTCAACTGAGGCCGAAACTGCAAACCAAACCACTCGGTTTCACCCAGAATTCTCCAAACCGAAACCGAAATTTGCAGTTTCGGTTCGGTTCAAACCGAGTTTGGATCAGTTTGAAACTGAACTTCCCCAACACTAGACACAGCAGTACATCAATGTTTGATCCTCCTCCTGACATAAGCAAACATTAGTAAACACTTCAACAAAGAAATGATCCAGGGCTGTAAGGTCTACAAGGCAAGCTCGTGACTCTACAACACCAGGTTAGTCCATACAGACTTTTGAGAAATTCATTTGGCTTGTAGTCCTGGTTAATTCCAGATTTTGAGTCTGCATGGATCTGTGCGGATTTTTGCTTTTTGTGCAGATTCCACAGAATTATTCCACCTTAGTCTGAGTAAAGCAGAGGTCAGACAGCTTGGACATCTGAGCCCATCTGAGTGAGTAATTAATATTATTATTATTGTGCCTCTCTAAAAGGTAGTGGGACACAAGGATTCGAACCCACCACTGCATGGCCCTGTGGGTGTGACAGGTAAGTGATCTAACTGCTAAACAAACTGGCTGTGTGATCCAGGCCAAAATGTGCTGATTTACTGAGCACCATTGTCACCATGTCACCAACATCACCCCGTGACTGCCAGCTCATCACCCTCACCACTACCACCCACAATGCTACCTCCCTCTCCCCCTCCCCCTTCCCTCCTTCCTCCTCCCCCTTCCCTCCTCCACTCCACCAATAGTGGGCCCTGTGACCCCCATATTTGAGTTTTTTTATTAATCCTAATCAATTTATATTTAGCTGATTTTTTTTCAGTGGTTTCTACTGTCCATGCAACGATGGCCACCCCCTGCCCCCTGCTGCCTCCCTCCACTACTCCACCACTGAGGCCCCCAAAGTAAGTTTTTATTCAGCTTACTAACTTTTTTTCAGTGCTTCTATTATATGCAATGATGGCCCCCCAATGGCGTGCCTGCTCTCCTCCCCATTCAGCTGGGAGGGGGGGGCTCAAAAGGAGAGAGGATGGCCCAAGGGAGGTGCCAGGAGGCCCATGAAGTAGGGCACATGCTAGGTGCACAGCCAAATGCAGTTAAACATGCCACATCACCACTCACCCCCCACACCCTTCTAGCATCCAGGGGATGTGCCTGGTACCCACAGAATGCACAGGACACCCCCCAGGACCCATAGGACACACTGGACATGATGGGATGCCTGCACACAACCAACAAGGCCAGATGACAGACAACCAGGGCAGATGCCAGCCAAAGGGGGGACACCCAGATGACAGGGGGGTGCCAGGGAGATGGGGGGGGGGGGTGCCCAGATGACAGGGGACACTCCACAGCATTGATGCTTATGTATTTTTTTGCAGGACATGTAGTCATATTGAACCACTTACAATTGCAGCTAATATTACCCAGGCATCTCATACATGGCTCTATCATGTGCTGATGACACTTGCAAACCTCCTTGATCCAGCCAGTGAAGATTCAGATGTTCATGATGAAATTCTGGAGAGTCTCAAGAAGCACTGGGCTGTGGCAGATCAAGAGCCCTTTATTGCCGCTATCATCCTCAATCCTTATCTTCATAGGGACTGCCTTGGGTGCTGAGACATAGCATTAACACCAATTGGGCTATGTAACATGCTCAAGCACCTGCAATTGTGTGTGTTCAGAATGGAGTTGGATGTGGATTTTCAAGCTGCCTTTATGGATTACTATAATAAGCATGGGGAATTTTCCCCAGGATGCCATGGGTCTGGTAGACTGGACAAACATAGCCAAAAGAAAAAAGTAAGTCAGTGTGACATACCATGAACAAACATATTAAAGTGTTTTCAGACTCTGTCAAACAGGAATAGGAGGTAAATCCTGTTGAAATATGGGAAGGAATTGATACCAGGGAGGAAACTGGCTGCAACCTCCTCACTAAATTAGCAATACACATCCTGAGTGTTGTTGCTAACTCAGCTGGCTGTGAACGTGCATTTAGCCACATGGGGCTTGTCCATACAGGTATCCACAGTAAACTAAGCATCAAGAAGGTTCAGAAGGCAACAATTGTGGGAATGGACATCAAGTGAATGCATGCGGAAGCTGGCTTGCTCTGCATGAGAGGTAAATGAAGCTTCACCCCCGAGGCTGGGGAACTTCCAGAGTCTGAGTCAGCCAACAAGTCCATGGCTGACTTGGATGGCCATGATCTCGGGAATGATGATCTTCTTGATTTTCGTCATTTATCTGAGCATCTCATTGCAGGTGCAGCTTCTGCAAATGGAGACAGGGATGTGGGGGATGTTGATGATGTGGAGCTCCCTCCAACTGTGCCCAATGTGCCTGCCCCACCACGTTTGCCAACAATCATGATCACCATTCCACCTTTGAACTCAGCAACTCACTCTAAGTCAATTCAACCTACTCCAGTAAAGGTCTCTATTGCTCCAGTAGTTTACACTCCCCCATATATTCTGCATGGATCCACACAGACTATATGGATGTCCACAGACTCTGCATGATTTCCATGCAGACATCCACAGACTGCATGCTAGTCCATGCAGATCCACATGGACTCTGCAGTTTTTACATAGTTATTTACAATTTGACTTATACTAATTTACTAAACAACCCCCCCCTCATCTGGGGTGTCCCTCTCATCTGGCACACCCCCCCCTTGTCCGGGGTGTTCTGGTGTGTCCCCCCCCCTCTCTTGTTGGCCTCCCCTCTTCTTGTTGGCCTCCCCTTGTCTGGGCAGGCCCCCCTTGTCTTGTTGGCCCCCCCCCTCGTCTCGTCACCCCCCCCTTGTCAGGGCAGCCCCTCTGTTGTCTGGGCTGGTCTTGTAAGCCCCCCCCTCATCTTGTTGGCCCCCCCCCCTCATCTTGTTGGCCCCCCCCCCCTCATCTTGTTGGCCCCCCCCCCTCATCTTGTTGCCCCCCCCCTTGTTAGGGCGGCCCCTCCATCATCTGGGCATCCCCCCTCCTCATCATTTGGGTGTCCCCCCTTTGTCTGGGCATCCCCCTCATTATCATTCCACCCACCTTCCACCCTGTGAGCAGTCGCTCACGAGGCTGGGGGCAGGTGGTGTGTCATTGTTGTCAAGAGTACGATTTTTATAAAGACAATTAACACTATTAGTTAGGGTTAGGGGTAGCTGAAGCCACCTCATGTTCCTTTATTTACATTCATTGACATTATTATAGAGTTAGTAGACACACGGTAAACACATGGCATCCGCACATCACGCACGCCTCATGACTCAAGCATGGTCAAGTTGCCTCATGTAGCACATGCACTTACCTCATGGCTGACTCATGTATAGTAGTATTTAAACTGTTAATATTACGCCTAGAGACTCTATTCAAGTTCTCTTAGGTATATCCACTAAAATAGTGTGACTGCCTCAAGACTGCTTGTTTCTTTCTTCTTTTGTTGTTGAGTACAACTGTGAGAGCCAGCGCTAGACCTTGTGTTTAGTGTTATCCTAACAATTGTTGTGTGGTTCTCTCCCCTCACCTGTTGTCCCTCATTGTCTCTGTCCCCCCTTAGTCGACATATGTAATAAAGTTGGCAGTGCTCACTTCTTGACATGGTACCAGAACTGTTGGTCATTGATTACCCCCTGCACTGCAACAGCCTTCATTTTGTCTTCACTTTCAGACCCAGCACTTGCAATCATGGTTTCACTGTGTTTGAGCCAGGCAGCTTTCAGAGCCATTTCGACAGTGAGAAGTTGCCAAAGTGAAAGATAGTGTGCCATCCATTGAGTGATCACAGGGAGAGAGCCAAGAATTTATTGTATGTGCATAGTTGCTCATGATGAAATAATTCCAATGCACGACTGTGATTGTTCATCCACTTAATGACTGTCAAAGCCTTTGGGACACAGTCTTGGAACGGAAGCTTGAGAGCGAGATAGTTGCTGACAATAAGGTTGATTTGATGTGCCCAGCAAAGAATAATGATAAGCCATGGCATTAGCACACAAAGTAACTGCTGCATTTTGCATGCATCGCCACCATCATCAGAGCATGCAGCAATAACTTGATGACCATATGTCTCTTTGCTCCATCTAATATCATCCACAACATGCTCCAAAAGGGCTTCCCCAGTCTTTGGTCATGCAGAAACATCATGAGTTTGCAATAAATATGACTACAACAGATATTTCATCAGACGCATTAAATACTACAAAATTTGAGGAGTTCATGCACTTACCTCAAAGTCAATGCTAACCATTGTCACAACAACTGCCTGCTTAGCTTTGTTCTTCCATCCATTGGTCTGAAAAGTTGCCTTCCACCCTTTTAGTTTCAACTTCAGCTTTTCCTCAACCCTTCCTGCTTCTCAATTGAGTATGGGACCTGATAAAGTTCAATGATCAGGCACAATTGCACCTGGGATCCACTTGTTGATGAATAAGTGCACTTGTGGATTGTGTGCAGTGTTCCATGATGAGTGAGTTGCAATAAGGAATTTACAGAAATCTTCTCCGAATTCTTGCTGCAGAGGTGGGCTCTATGTCCTTGCAACTGGACTTGATGATCCTGAGCCCTCTGGGGCCACAAGGCTTGTTCTAAGGTGTTTCAGTGGGTGTTCTAAATTTAGTAATGGGGTGGACATTAAGAGTGGGCTCGGGGCTGGGGATGGTGTCGCTGAGGGGTTAATTTCATCCAAAGCACAGGCTCTGATTTCTGGTGCAACAAAGGGACATTTACTCAGGTGTGGCAACATTGTCTGGCCTGGTTTTCCAGATATTGGTGGGGAGTCAGTGCATGCTACATAAAAGTTACAATGGTTCAGAACACAAAGTGTAATATTTATAAAATTAGATAGCTACCTTGTGCTTCCTGGTCTGCATCTGTGCATTCACCACCAGTGCTGCTAATTGCTGCACTAATTACATCAGATTGTTGTTCCTTATGATAATTGAGGCATGCAATGCACCATGCATTCTTGAAAGAATTGTTGTTGCGAAAAAAAGGCCGTCAGTGAAGAAATACCCCCAAGACCAGTGCTTCGACATGAGAAAGAAGGCTAGGGGACAAATGAACTGCTCCATTGACTACATATATACTCAAGTACATGATGTTTCAATGCAGTTTGTGCGAGGCAATTGATGGATGATCAACAAAGATAGGGATTATTTGCAGCTGATTGGAGACTTGTCCTAAATAGGTCTGACCCTCATCTGACCCTTGACTTGGTCAAGTCACTTGACGTGACCCTGTTGACCTGACCTCTGACCTCGAGTCAGGCTGACCTGTACAACCTGAGACGATGAGCTCCCAACTTGGAGAAGCATGAGCCAGGCTGACCATTCCAAAGCACACAGCCACAAACTGGCAAATTATTGGGCACCCACTTCAAAACTTTGAAATGCAAGATTGGGCTCCTGTTGATGTTTTTTGAGGCCCTCATAGATGTAATACTACTGTAATATATATCACAGCTAATATGGTCTATTCAGCAGATATATCTTGTATTAACCACATATTCTCCGCAGGTGATTTGCTTCGAAGTGCGGTGTTGCATGCCATGGAATCGGAAGATAATAAGCCACCGAGAACCCCCAGTAATAGGGTCGTTCACAGTACTACTTTTTGATTACTTTTTGATTACTTTTCATTTCACTTTTTCGTTCACTTTTCAAGAATGACACCTGAAAATGAGTGGAAAATGAAGCTAAAAAGGGCCCTTTTTGCAAAATGGCACCACCCCCCCCATTTTGCAAAGAGTCTCCTTTTTCGATTCCATTTTCGTCCCCATTTTCGGGCCCTGGTTCAAGCTCCACCTCTGCCAGCGTTCATCACTCACGCCACCAACGCACCCAAAGCCACTCCATGCCCAAAGCCTCCAAACGCATCCGAAAGCCAACCAGCAAGGCTGCTGACAGTGCTGTGGCCACCTCTGACCACGACGAACCCCAAACTGGCAAGCAAGCACCAAAGACGCGTCGAATTCATTGGAATGTCGCTAGGACAGAACGACTTCTGGACTGGCTGGAAGAAAACCCTATAGACCGTCAAAAACTCTTTTCTGATTCTTCTAAGGATGCAAAGGAGGAGGGCCGATGCAAACGCGTGGCCAAGAGTGCAAAATCCGACTTCCACAAGATGATAGCGACATCTGTGTTCTCTGTCGATGCTGATGCCAACATCCGTGCCGATTTTCTTTCCAATCCTATCAACTACACGAAATCTGTTGACAACTATATCACACGGTAGGTTTTCTCATTCATTTCCGTACTCTATCTGTTTATGCCCCTTTTGCAGGCTCCGGAAAGAATATCGCTCTTTCAACGAGAAGCTCGGGCAGACAGGTGCCGGTTTGCAGTATGAGGATCTCGAGGAGGAGAGTACTTTACAGAATTTGGTTGGTGAGTAATGCCCGTGACTTATATCTCGTCATCACCACTGATTGCTTTACCATCCAGAACAACTCGAGCAGGACTTCCCATACTGGAAGCGCCTGCATGGGTTTTGGCGCACGCTACCCAATTTCAATCCCTATACGGCTTCATCGGAGCCCGGACAAGACCTTGCTGCTGATGCTTTGGCATTTGTTCAGAACCGAGGAGCAGCTGGTGATAATAACGACAACCAACACAATGACGCGTCCTCCAGCCCTGCTGGTGTTGATATTGGAGATCGTGCTGAAGAGGATAACCCTGATGACTGTGAAGAACATGTGGGAAACATGAGTTTTCCTTTCCTTTCCCTTATGTTTGCTTATTATATTTAAATCAGCCTGAACCGGGGTCCCTTGGTAGCCGCGAGCAAAGCCCCACCTCTCCCCAGCCTTCCGAGCACCGTAATGCACTGCAAACAAGCAGTGCCGGAAACTCGATGTCCACACAGAGCACGCCTCTGTCCAAATCCAGCTCGGTTTCTATACCTCAACCCAAACTATCTGCCTCCCTTTCCCGCTCCACTGCGTCGCAAAAAACTAAGGGGAAGCGGACACGTCAGGATGCCTTCATGGACGAAAACAAAGCCGAGGCTGCAGTTCTCGCCAGCATCACCGCTGATAAACATGCTCGTAAGATGGCAGAACATGCTCAATGTATGGCGGAATTGGACATAAAGAAGCAGCGAATGGATCTAGAGGCTAAAGGAAAACACCTCGAAGCTGAAGACCGCCGGATTGCCGCCCAGCATCAACGCGAGCGCGAGAAGGAGCACCATGATATGCAGATGCTCCGCCTCCGCCTGCAGTATCAGGGAGGCTCTGGTGTCTCAGGACACGCTCCCCAGCCTGCGCCTACTGCGCAATTCGGTATGGAACAGTTTGCAGATACAAATGCGTTCCGAGACCTGTCAATGGGAATGGATGGTAACTATCTTACATAGTTTGAGGCGAACGGACTATTGATACCCATAATCTTGCGTTTTCCTGGTTGTTTAGGTCCATGCAATTATTGAACTAGTATATACTTACATGCGACGGACAGCCCCACTAGTAGGGCTATTAAAAAGATCATTCATGACTTTGCGGCGAAATTTCTGTCCATTACTCATGACCAGGCGTTGAGCACGCTGGAGGTCTGTCTCATCCTCGCTCTCGTCATCAAGCCCAAGTTCAGCCTCTTCCTGCCGACGCCTGTGCTCGGCCCCCTCTATTGTATTCCAGATCTGGTAGAGCTCTTCTCGCCACTCGGAATTGATGTTCCCAGCTTCAATTCGCAAGATGAGGTTATGAAGTATGATGCAACACCGGATCCACATGATTGCCCATAGGTGTTTCTCGTGAGTGTAGATTTGAATGCGGAGCTGGAACAGGGATTGAAACCTGCCTTTCAGAAGGCCAACCACATGTTCGACACGAATGCGGATCTATAGAGTTGGTAGACAAGTGAATATTTGAGAGGCGATATTAACCTTACCTTCGACAGGTGATAATTGAAAGTTCTTTGATCTGGATTCAACTCACCACGAGCCGGCCTCTTGAAGGGTGATACTGACCAAATCTCGCATGGGTACGCCGAGTCGGCCCACATCCACTCCTTTGGTACAAACACCAGGTGGTGCTCTTTGAAAGTCCGGGTACTGCGGAAGGCCCACAAATCGTGAACGCTGCCTGTGTGGCCAACGGAATAGTCAGCAATCATGAGATTGTGTGGCATAGTAACGAGCTAAATGAACATTCAATGAGTTGATCCATCACATATTGATTATTTTCATCCCATACCTGACAATCAATAGAGTACTCGCCATCCTTGTCAAACCACGCATCACCATGCAACCCAGGGCGCTGGAAAAATGCAAATTTTGTCCCATCAGCCAATAAGAAACCATTTCGCCATTCTAAACATGTTTGTTCTTCGACGTAATCCTTGGCATCTTCCTTTTCATCAGCTTCAGGGAAGTGAATAGCCTCGTCATGATGTGAAAGGAGAGCAACAACAACACGATCTGTACACTTTTCAACTCCTCCGACCGAAACTCCTGCCCACTGTGCAGTGTCCTCGGGTGACGCAGCGTTACCATAGTGACCAGCACGGAAGAGGAAAATACAAAGCTGTAAGTGGACAGGGAGTTGAGGGTTGTTCGAAGAATTGTAAAAAATCGGGTGATCTATGAGGAGCCCAACAAGGCTGTCAAACGTCTCAGGCTCAACCCTGAGCTTCCGACGAAATCGTTCTGGGCTATGAATCCTCCAGTGGTCAAGAAGGTGGAGCTGCGATGACTTTGGCACAGGAGGAGTTTGCTGAAGAACACGGGTATTGCTGATGTGATTCACCAATTCGTGATATCGACGCCTCCAGTTTTGGTAGTACCCAACTTCGAAATCGGCTATTGATACATCGGAATCTGGGCCACTGATTGAGGCAGCTGAGGCATGATCTGACTCTGAGTGTATTGAAATATCCGAGGAAATCATGATATCAGGTGTATCGATGGAAATTGGGGAGCCAAACGGTGAGAACTGCGATGAATCAGACACATCAGTTTCAGATACATCGGAGAGTACTTCGGCGACGCGTTGCCGAAATCGTTGTTGCTGGATGGACCGATGATGAGCTGCAAGTTCCTCGAGCATAACAGTGCGGATGGACAGTCGAGGCATTGTTGTCCACGTCATCAACCGTAGTTGAAACTTAGGGTTAGGTCAGGTTTGAGTTTGAATTGGCAGAAGCCAAGCCGAAGCCAGCCGGGCGAATGCAAAATGCATTTTGCTTCCCTTTTTGCTTACTTTTCGTTCCGGGGGTTTCACAGTAGTCATTTTCTGCCCCATTTTTCATCTCCTTTTCGTTCCCTTTTTGGTGATTCTCCTGCCAAACTTGCAAAAAGCAACTGAAAAGTAAGTTGAAAAGGTGCCGAAAAGTAGCCAAAAATGGCTACTGTGAACGACCCTAATGAAAAGCATCAGCTACTATGTGAACACATTGCTGGCAATAGTATTAGCCTGAGCCCAAAGTCACAGTTCTCGTGGAGATATTTGTTTACCATACGTTGACTGCGCTGCCAGTGCACCAATTCTTCCCTCATCCTGACTGAAGGAAAACAGACTTGGAAAAAAATCCCAGTGGTGGCCGCAAAACATGTAAGAACAGCCTGGAGGAGTCAGTTTCGTCAATGATAAGAGGGCATTCATCACGAGCCTGAGGACGAAGACCTAGACAGGATTTCCAGATTCTGCTTCATGCATTGAAGTTCTCTGTAACATGTCTATTGACGTCCTCCCCTTGTCTTTTTCGGTATGAGAATTCGTAAATCCCTGAATTGACATAGTATGTACTGCACACGAAGACACGCTGGACAGAAAAGCTAGTTTCAGAACTTGATCACCGCTCGATGTGTCCAGTGGTAACTGCCAGAATGTCTCAAGTTCTATCCTCATTTAGCTGATGTTCGGCTCCGCTGCCTCATGCCCTTCATGTACTCAGTTTGACGCCACACCAAGTCATCCATATTGATCGAAGCGCCCTAAGACCTGATGTCCTTAAAGGTCCAACAACTTCGACCCATATGAAGTACTATCCTGCTGTAGCACCCGGGATGGAGACCTACGATGCATACAATGCCCCCCAACAATCCCCCTCGTCCTGGGGCGACTGGTCCAGCATATCCTTCACCCGTATCATGGGCTTCTCATTCTTTGCTTCCCTTTTCGCGCAGACCAATCTGACGGACAGCGCAAAGCTCCTCGTCCTGGGTTCGCTCATCGAGACGGGGCGCAGGCTCTTCCAGTGGTTCATTGAGCGTTTCAGGTTTCGTGAGCACTTGTCTCGCATAAACATTTAGCCGAGTACTGACCCACTCGTCGTTATGTCATACCTACAGAGTATTGCATCACGGCGCAGTTCAACGAGGGAGACCCTACGTATGAGTGGATCGTCTTATTCCTGGTATTCATACCCTTCCTCTACCCTTCTCTTATTCTCATATCGAATCGCAGACCCAAGAAAACGTTTGGCGCCGCTCTCGTGACTTCCGTGTCAACTCCAAAAACTCGAAGCGCAAATGGGGGGTGTCGATGAAGACGAAGCCAAAGCACGTCGACGACAACGCGGAATACGTCCCTACGTACCAGTTGCCACAGTTGTTTCGCTGGAACGGGTACTGGTTCGAGATCAGGAGGAGTAAGACGATGCAGACGACGGACCATCAAGGTGGACATGTGGCTGCTACCATATTCGTGACGTGAATCGATTTCGGGCTTTTGCTTCACCTTTAATAATGCTGATATTCGCGGGGATCATAAAAATAGGATATACACGCTCGACATGTCTGTCTTGTCGTCTGTGGTTGAAGAGGCCCGCCGCCGGTACATCGAAGCTGGCAGACCTAACGTCACGGTCTACATTGCAGACATGGTTTGTCCCATATCTCCCTTACACCGCCATTAACCCAAATCTAACTAACAACTTAGCCTACCTACGGCCCCGGCTTCGTCTGGAATAACGTCAAGCGGAAAGCCCGACGTCCCCTAAGCTCTATCATCCTGCTCGACGGGATCATCGAGTCTCTCGTCACAGATGCTCAAGAATTCATGGCTGCGGAGGGTTGGTATGTCGATGCTGGGATACCCCATAGGAGAGGGTACTTGCTGCATGGCCCACCAGGCACTGGAAAGAGTGCGTCCCTACTCCTGACCGAACAGCTTCGCGTGTGGTGATGATATGTTTTGAATTTAGCCTCGACGATATACGCTCTTGTATGTCCTGTTATCGTTCACTTTGTCACGACACTGAATTTGTTTTCCACCAGGCAGGCGAACTAGGCCTAGAAATCTATACACTTTCCCTCTCCTCTGGGTTGTACGTCTCCCGCCCCTCCACTTGACTGAAGTACAAACACTAACTTACTCCATTCCTCCAGCGTCGATGATTCCTACCTCCAAAAAGCTGCCTCCTCCCTCCCCAAGAACTCCATCCTCCTCATCGAAGACATCGATTGTGCCTTCCCCCCCAGGCGCGATGAAGAGGATGACCAGGTCCCCCCACCCACCGGTGGGCTGAGCCCCGGGTTCGGAGGTGGAATGGGGATGGTGACCCCGTCGTACTTTCCCGGGGGGCGCAGATCGGCGGTGACATTGTCTGGCCTGTTGAATGTGCTGGATGGGGTGGGGAGCGAGGAGGGCAAGTTGTTCTTCGCAACGGTGGATATCTTTATCTCGCTCTCTCTCCCGACTGGGACTGACCTAGGGTTCCGTCTAGACGAATCATATTGATAGATTGGATCCGGCGCTGTTGCGGCCTGGGCGGATCGATAAGAAGGTGCAGTATAAACTTGCTACGAAGGAACAAGCATCTGCACTGTTCCTAAGGCTATTCCGCAAATCCCAACAATCCTCCCTCCGCTCCCCGACCGAGAACACTGGCGTTGAAAAGCCCTCGCCCTTGTCTGTGACCGCCGTATCCTCCGCCGACCTCACAGCCCTATCCACATCCTTCGCAGCACACATTCCCGTACACGTGTTTTCGACTGCAGAGATACAGGGGTACCTCCTGTCGCACAAGCACGATCCGGCGGCAGCAGTGGATAATGCCGAGGAGTGGGTTGAGAGCGAGATGAAGGAGCGAAGGGAGAAGGGGGAGAGAGAGGAGAAGAGGCGGAGGCGGGTGAGGGAGGGGCGGGAGTTGAGGTCTGGTGTAGGGGGTTACGGGGTAGGGGGTTACGGGGTAGGGGGTTACGGGGTAGGGGGTTATGGTGTAGGGGGTTACAGCGTAGGGGGTGCAGGTGCTGGTCTAGGTGGTGGTGGGCTAGGTGGCAGTGCAGGAATGGTGGTAGGCGGTGTGCAGCCCAATGTACGGGATGGATCGTTGACGCCGTCGTCGCCATATGTTGATGTGAAAGTGAATGAGCCTGATAATGATCTAGGAGTGGGAGAGGTGCCGCAGCCTGTCCTGGGAGAGGTGCCACAGCCTGTCCTGGGACAGGCGCTGAAGCTCGTGGTGCCCGATTCAGTGCCGAGTGGCGAGAACAGTGGGTCTGTGTCTGAGGGACTGTCGACGTCGACTTTGACGGTTTGAATCAGATTTGGGTGACGTGGTTTTGGTTGGTGTAGCGTTCAGCAACTTTGCTCTATTTGATGGTAGCAACGGTTGATTGAAGGTGAATATGAACGTTGGACGAGTAAAAGGAAAAGGAAAAGAATATATAAATGGTACCATAATGACAGAAGAGGTGGAATGATATAGCTACTACCTACACTTACCTAGCCATAGCTCCTATATCTAGTATAATAGAAGGGTTTCTTTATTACAGTCACCAGCCAGAAATACTCATTCTAGTATCGAAGGTAGGGTAACAAGGTATGTTTTGGGGTGTTTGAATGTACAGCACCTTCAATTGCAAGTTACCACCATCCACGCGGCGAATAATGAACCTGGCAGCCTTCGTCGACTCATCCGAGTTGCATTACATCTCAAGCCGCGGCGCCTATGGAGTTGGTACGGTCGAGGGTTACATCCGGGCTTAGCTTCACGGCTGTCGAAGCGCCGAAGGTAAGTTGTTTTCTTTGCTGCAGAGCTTGGTCTAGACTCGTGACCACTCCCTCGACGAGAATGAGCAAGCGTCGATTCCTCGTTAGGGTTTGCTCATGTACTAGGGATCTGTCACAGGTCTAAGCTTGGTCCTCGATCGGATTTTGATAACGGTTGATATATTGAATCATCTTTCATGGCAAGACCTTCACCTCCAAGGGCCTCGCCCCGCGAAGTCTGCAAATGCTATCCAGAAGTATGGGTTCATCGCCTCGCCCTACCCATTATATCCGCCGAGGTGCACTGCTCGCTCCCATTCCAAGACATGATTGTGACAGAGGTGTCCGCTAAACGACTAGTGAGATTGACTACTGGTAAAATTGATACGCTACCAAGCCCCGAGGAATTGAAGGCTAGGATATTGCTGAAGACCTGAGGATTAAGAATGTATGGTTAGTGACAAGGGGAGGTTCGGATGGGAGGGGGCCCGGCGGTCCGATGGAATGGAGCTTGAGTTCGGCTTCGACGAGAGGATTCGCAGATCGGAGGTGCGAGGAGAGGGGATGCGATGGTTACAAGGTTTGTTCCCTGGGCCGTCTTGATATGAATGTATTGATTCATTTCATTTATGATGTCAGATTTACGCGACGACCCGTACAATGTCCCCAAAGAGTGCGGAGCATAGGAAAAAATTGGTGGATATCAACTCGATAGAGTGTGCGAGAGACCAGCATACCAGTACCTGGGAGTTATGATAGAATAGAGTTCACTATCTCTGGAAGAGTGATGCAATATTTAGTAGTACTCGGCGAATGGCACGTACTACTTACATAATTACACACTGGCACCTACTAAAATGTTTAACACAGCCAGAATTTTATCGCCCCCCGGACCTTCTCTTTGCTGTCTCATCGCTTGCAAAATACAGGCTGTCGCGAGCAAGTAATCAAAGCTCCGAAGATAATCCTCGCTGATATGAAGCTTTGCGCTTCTGAATCTGAAGAATAAAACATCGTGATAGGCTAGAGAGTCGAAGGACTTGGACACATGGAGCACGACATGACTGACATTTCAGGATTTAGAAAGTCCTTGCTCTGCCCACTGAAATATCGAGCTACAGGCTGACCCTTACAAAAACACTGCGAGATAAACACCGATTATCAAAGGATCGGACGGGCTAATGGAGCGCCTCACCTCAGAACCCTTCCAAGTAAATTCATTGTTGAGGTCATCTTCGAAAGAGTAGAGACTATTTAGTAAGGAAGAAAGGCTGGCTGGCTAAATTTCGACTAAACACGTTTACAGCATCCTTTAATCACGCACAGGCTCCCCGAATCCCCGCGTTCTTGATGAAAAAAATCTTTGGTCTCCATGCTCGGTCTTCCTTCGAATGTGACCCTCCCGGTCTTGAACCAAAATCCTTCCCACTGGATTGTCATTCTATGGGCGCCTTCCTCGCCTACCGAACAAACAATCGTAGGATCCGGTCTTCCAGAGCCCCAATTTGCCTTTGTCGACATAACGGCATCGTATTTTGCATATTCTGGTTTTTGGGAGGTCACAGTGCCCACGTAGGAGACTGCCTTGTTCCATGTGGTTGCATCATATGGAGGGATCTCGAAGGTAATGAAACTCATCGAACGTTAACGAATTGTTCAAACTGAGGAAGTTGTTCAACTTGGTTGAGTGCAAACAGCCATTAATATACTCCACGAGGAACCAGGTACGTTCAAGTTGGGGGCAGTGGGAAGGGCGTCGATGACTTGAATTTAAGCGTCAAACTTAGCGCTGGTGCCTCGAAAACGAGTACTCGACTCCCAATTCGAGTGGTGTGCGCCCTTTCCACTGTTGTTCCCAAGCGTTTATTATTGCTTGAGATCATCCCTGTCAATGACTTATATGGATCCACTCAACCTAAATGGCAAATCAAGTCAAACATCCCCCACCATATGGCGTGTATAAGCACGAGCTCGTAACTTCAACCTGGTGGCGATGACATTCAGTAGCCCCTCCGCCTCACCAGTAGCTGGCAGTATCTTGCAAACAATCCTCTAATGAGAACAAATAGAGCATGCAAACTGGGGTCTAAGCTAGAACACTTGTTTTGCATAATATATCTCTAATTATAAGCCAGATTTTGCAAGCTACCATTCACATTACACATGCAACGAAATAGAAAATAATTAATTCCCACGCCGCCGGGGGGCGTACCAGGTTAGCGGTTAGGGTTCGGTTAGCATCAGGAAAATCCAAAAAAATCTTAGGAAGCTTAGGCTGCTTATTTCTTGGATAAGCCTGCCAAGCAGGTCAAGTTGCTTATAGTCTGCTTAGAAGACTGGTCGGTAAGCATGAGCAAAAAAATAAGCAAGTCATAAGCATGTCAAGTGGCCGAAGTGGCTAGATAAGCAGTGGGGACATATAAGCACAGAAGGTCATCAAGCCAAAGCAAGATATTAAGTATGCGATACGATCCGAAGCTTGAAAGTACAGCTATAGGGTATTAAAAAGCGATCTCGAATGCATGGTGATCGATATACTTGTTTACATAGAACCTAGTAAATGTGTCGAGTGTGTCTGAGAACACTAGAGTCCTCAGAACTCTTGCGTGACCAAAGACCGGAAGAAGATGCGATGCTCGAACAATAGTATCAAGGTGGATGATAGAACTGGGGGTTTCATCACTGTCCGGCTCAACTACCCACATACCTGTGAGGTTATCTGGTGAATTACCCATGCGCGAGAACCAGTGCACAAGAGCACATGGATATTCGACGCCTTCATGCAAGAATGAAAAGA
This sequence comes from Tricholoma hemisulphureum, assembly GCA_964034925.1. Lineage (NCBI taxonomy): Eukaryota > Fungi > Basidiomycota > Agaricomycetes > Agaricales > Tricholomataceae > Tricholoma > Tricholoma hemisulphureum. Next base: position 3,278,926 of record OZ035932.1, read on the forward strand.
ACAGTCGCACGCAGGTGACATCGAGGCCTTGCATACCTTTCATGGATGAGTCGGTGTTGACTAAGATGGTGTCATAACGAGCAGGTTCCTTCCTCCAAGATTCCACAGCATGTATACGTTCGCGGCGCATGCCGCCAACCCCTGAGATGTCACTAGGCGCATAGAATGTGGCGATAGCGGAAGGGTAGATTGTTATCTTGCCATAAAATGTCGGGAGGTCTGGGGTATCGGTAGTGCTGTGCATGGCCCGGCCTGAGGCCGTGAGCCAGGCCAAGCCGGGCCCAAATAGGCCAAGCCAAGCCAGGCCAAAATGGCGGCTTCATGACGGCTTTGGCCTGGCCTGGGATCTTGAAAAGCCAAAGCCAGGCCGTGAAGCCGCGGCTTTCGAGAGCAGAGGGAACATTTATTTGTGGCTGAGTTATTAAAAACACGCATCATCAAACTTTAATTTATCAACGTTGCATCGAAACACCCGCCATCGTTCTCTGTCATTTTTCATCTTCGTCGCCATCACCCGTCTTTATGGCTCCTCGTTCACCTATCTGCACCTCCCTCTCGACCTTCTTTTTTGCTCAAGTACTTGTACAATGTAACCCTTTGTGGCTCATCCTTCAACTATTTATGATGACAATTTGCCCGACACTCGCTCGCCATTTTTGCCTCAACTTGCGCTGTTCGTGCTCCTCTCTCTTCTGTGCCCAATATGTCCACTCCCGAAACCGTCAAACAACTTGTCAAGGGGATCAGTGCTCTCTCAAGCTCTTTGTCAGATGCTGTACCAAAGGGATTGAAAGATGATAAAATCTGGTCAGTTATGAATACAAAGGAAGGTGATACTCCACATGAAACCTTCAACCGCTGGTTTGATGCGTTGTTTGGGGAGGATTGTCGTGATCCTGGCGGCCGCCTTCACCTACTCTGACCACTGCCTAACAAGTTCTCGTAGTTCAATGCACAGCGCTATCATCCTGTATGGGGTTCGCTCGCACGCGACTATCTTGCGATTATGTCGTCATCAGTCTCAAGCGAGCGCGCGTTTTCGCAAGGGGGGATCACGATATCAAAGCGCCGCAGTTGTCTCAAGGGTGACATCGTGGAGGCCCTCCAGAGCATCAAATGTGCAATCCGACGTGACTTGCTCTTTCGAGAACGTGCACCGTCATCGACATTGGAATTGGAGGAAGGTGACAAAGAGTTAGCGGACGTGACTGAAGGGGATTCGAGGGACCCTGAGGAGCAGTCAGATGTTGAGGGGTTTTCCTGGGATGAGCTACTGATTGAGGATGAAGACGGGGAGACTATGGATTGGTCTGAGTAGCATAGTAGATTCCGTTGGTGCACATGTATGAAAAAAATCATGATTTACATAGAAAAGCCATGGCCTAGGCTGTAAGCCTGCGACCAGACTCACGACACAAACATGCACAGCCACCACGAACATCGGCGAACATCGGCACACATTGATGCTTACAATGGCTACACAGCCACCCTGAACATCGGCGAACATCGGCGAACTCATATACCAACTTACGCTCGATGCGGCCACTTTCCAACACGGTTTCAAATCTCATATATATACCATCTTTTTTTCCTTTGTTGCCCCACTCTTTACCTTGTGCAACAAAGGTATAGTTTACCGGCCTTCTTATGTATCTTAGACTGACTCTTTACCTTGTGCAACAAAGATAATGTGATCCTGTCTTACCGTCTGACTTAGTGAGGCTACCTAACCAGGCAGCCTTTCACTTTTTTTTTGACACCGACTGCGTCTTTCAATACCTGACGAACCCACACTGTCTCGGCAACCCTCTACCTCGATTCCACTCCTCACCAGGAGTGCGAGAAGAAAGTTGCAGGACCCTGGCCAACCTGCCAAACTACAGATCCTAACGGACACACACCGACGCCCCAAGCCAAACAGCCCGGTGTCTCTACCACTGCCCCCATCACCTAGTACTGACTCATCTACTGACGAAAGTGCACCTACCACAGCCACCTCCCATTGCAACTACCAAGCTACCTTACCTGCTGCCCGAATTGCCATGTCACCAACCACACAACCCCTTGCTGAAGTCAAGGTCACGAAGATGAAGGAATGCCCAATGCTCACTGCGGGCAGAATCACCCCACTCATCATGCAGTCGTGGACCCTTGCATGCAAACGATACAAGAAGCATGGTGGGAAGACCAGCACTGAAATTGTCAGTTACGTTGCTGAGGGGATGTTTGAGCCGCGCCTCGTTTCTTGGTATCAGGCAGATCAAACTCGGATTGATGCCCTCACCCTGGATCAGTATCTCACTGAGCTGGCCCAACTGGTCCTCGAGAAGAACTGGTCCTATGACATCCTCGAAACCATCCTCTCCACAACCCAAGGCAACCGGGAATTTATGGATTGGAAAATAGAGGTTGAGAACCTCAACGCAATCCTCACCACCTCAGCGCCAAGCAAAGCACTCACCAAGGACCAGCTCAAGGTCCAACTACAATCCAACCTACACCCGGACCTGAGGCTCAATCTAAGCCTTGAACCAGTCCTAGCCACTGATCTCGCTACCTGGGCCTTTGAGGTTAAGGAGCGGGATGACCGTATGCGGGCTGAAAATGCCTGGACCCAAAAGATGATTGATGCCTCGGCCGCTGCCCGCACTGCACGCCGAGGTGAAAAAAAGGATCTCCTCTCCCGCCTCACAGATGCACCTTTGACCTCCCATGCCTCTACCTCTACCCCCACCAGCCGAACTAAGAAGGCTGAGAGAATTCGCCTGCCAGCCCTCACCGAGGGCGAGAGAACCCTCATCCGTGACCACAATGGATGCACCCGGTGCAGGAAGCTCAACGTTGGGCACACCTTCACCAACTGTCCAATGGTTGCAACTAACTCATGGCCTGACCCGGTGACCTACATGACCCTGACAGCGCCAGCCCAAAACATGGCAATGGCAGCCGGACACATCTCAGATTCTGAAACAGACTCGTATGTCCCTTCCCCTGTCAATGTCCCCCTCACTGTCCCACAATTATACACCAACCTCTTTGCTACTGGCCCCCTCATCTCCGAATTCCCCATGCCAGTTCAACCACTAATTGACGTTGGATCGGCCTGCACAGTGATTAGCCTGGAGCTTGCCGAGAAACTTGGTCTCCGACGATATCGTCTCCCTGCCAAGGAGAACAACATGTCCTCCTTATCAATGCTGCCACTTGTCTCGGAGGAGTATGTGAAACTAGACCTCAGCTCTGAACGGGGGATATGGAAGTCAGGAGTACACAAGATGAAAGTAATTAAGGGGCTACCATTCCCCATTATACTAGGAATGCCATTTCTTTCATCAGAACAGATCCTGATAGACCCACATGAGCGAACGGCCATTGACAAACGCACAGGCTATGACCTCCTAAACCCCCCCCCTCTCGCACCTCAGGATTGGAACACAGCTGCGAACATTGGCGAACAGCACAGCCACCGATGCCAAAGAAAGTTCGGGCACCCAAGCCTACCACTCTCGAGCAGACCAGAGCACCAACACTTGCTGGTTACCTCCTCCCTGGCCCCATCATGGCTGCTGTTCGAGACCGCATTGAAGGCCTCACATTCCAAGAGGTCCTCAAAGAAGCAGACCGGAAAATGAAACAAAAATATGCCGACCGCTTCCCACTCCGACTCCCAGACAATACCTCTGAAGTCCCTGGACACATGTTCCACCGCATCTGGCTCAAAGACCCCACCAAGGTCAATAATGGCAAAGGATATGCAGCACCAAAGAAATACCAAGAATCTTGGAAAAGATTACTTGATGACCACCTAAAGGCTGGCCGAATACGACCATCTTCATCAGAATATGCCTCACCAGCATTCTGTGTCCCAAAATATAAAGCTGGCGTCCCTGACTTAACAGTCGACCCCCGCTGGGTAAACGACTACCGGTCTCTCAACAGTAACACTGTCCGAGATAACTTCCCCCTACCTCGCATTGATGACATACTCGCCGATTGCGGGAAGGGAAAGATCTTCGGGAAGATGGACATGACTAACTCCTTCTTCCAAACACGGGTACACCCTGACGAAATTCACCTCACTGCTGTAAGAACACCGTGGGGACTCTATGAATGGACTGTCATGCCACAGGGTGGATGCAATGCCCCTGCCACACACCAGCGCCGAATGACTGACGCGCTCCGAGAACACATTGGAAAAATTTGCCATGTGTACCTCGATGACATTATCATCTGGTCACAAACCATGGAGGAACATGAACGAAACTGCAATACAGTCCTTCAGGCCCTCCGCAAAGCCAGCATCTATTGCAACCAGGTGAAATCCAGCCTGTTTGCCACTGAGTTATGTTTCCTTGGCCACATCGTCTCTGGGGCTGGGATCAAACCTGACCCACGCAAAACCGACCGTATTGCGAACTGGCCCCAACCAACAACTGCCACCAATGTCCGAGGTTTCCTAGGACTAACCAGATACATTGCCACCTTATGTAATGCACCCAAAACCCCAGTCGCCGGCATACTCAATATTGCCGCTGACCAATCCCTACTTGACGCAATCATTACCGGCTATGAGACTGATGATTTTGCCAAACAACTCACCAAGGACATCAATATGGGGAGCATCGAAGGGGCAACCCTCACCGATCAACTCCTTTATGTTGGCCGCCGGCTGGTGATCCCACAAGATCTCCGAGTCCGTGAACTCCTTTACAACCTTGCCCATGACACTCTGGGCCATTTTGGCTTTGACAAAAGCTATGAATCCCTCCGTGGCTCCTACTACTGGCCAAACATGCATCGGGACCTGGAGAAAGCATATATCCCATCATGCTCTGAATGCCAGCGCAATAAAACCCGCACTTCCAAACCCACTGGTCCCCTACACCCCCTACCAGTTCCTGATGACCGTTTCGACACTGTCGCACTGGATTTCATCGGACCACTCCCCGAGGAGGATGGAAAGGACACCATACTGACCATGACTGACCTTCTTGGTGCTGACATACGCATTGCCGGTACCCACTCCACATACACTGCCGCCCAAGTTGCCGTTGTCCTTTTTGATGAATGGTACTGTGAAAACGGCCTGATGCTCCATCTTATCTCTGACCGAGATGCTCTCTTCACTGCTGAACTTTGGACGGCCCTCCATAAGCTCACTGGTGTAAAACTGAAGATGTCAACTTCTTACCACCCTGAGACCGACGGCAGCAGTGAACGGACCAACAAAACTGTGAACCAAGCCATCCGGTACCATGTTGACAACAACCAGAAGGGGTGGTTAGCCAAACTCCCTCGTGTGCGTTTTGCTATTATGAACACCGTGAACTCATCCACTGGTTTCTCAGGCTTCCAACTGAAGTCTGGACAATCCCCCCGAATCATCCCTCCGATCGCACCACTCCCTAGTAATGCCACTACCGAACAAACTACCGCACATGATATAATATCCCGAGTCACAATTGATGTCCAAGAAGCGCAGGACAATCTCCTTGCTGCAAAAATCAGACAGGCATACCATGCCAATGAACATCGGGCACCAGAAGATGTCTATGAGATTGGCGACCTTGTCATGCTCTCCACAGAAAACAGGCGCCGGAACTACAAACGCAAAGGAAAAATGCATGTTGCAAAATTCATGCCGAGAAATGACGGCCCCTACACCATCACACACACCTTCCCTGAACGCTCAGAATATACACTAAAACTCCCAAACAACCCAAACACCTTCCCTGGTTTCCATGCCCACCTACTCAAACGATACATCCCGAACAATCCCCTCCTCTTCCCTGACCGTGAGCCTGCCCGGCCACAACCCATTGTTACTGAAGATGGCACTGAGGAGTGGTACATTGACAAGATTGTGGATGCTCGCCGACGTGGACGAGGTGTACAATACCTCGTCCGCTATGAAGGATACGGGAAAGAACATGATGAGTGGCGCCCTGGTTCAGAAATGACTGAGACAGATGCACTTGACAGATGGGAAGCTGAGAATGGAACAGAGGTTTGACACCCTCACAATTTTTTTAGGTGGGGAGGAGTGTAAGCCTGCGACCAGACTCACGACACAAACATGCACAGCCACCACGAACATCGGCGAACATCGGCACACATTGATGCTTACAATGGCTACACAGCCACCCTGAACATCGGCGAACATCGGCGAACTCATATACCAACTTACGCTCGATGCGGCCACTTTCCAACACGGTTTCAAATCTCATATATATACCATCTTTTTTTCCTTTGTTGCCCCACTCTTTACCTTGTGCAACAAAGGTATAGTTTACCAACCTTCTTATGTATCTTAGACTGACTCTTTACCTTGTGCAACAAAGATAACGTGATCCTGTCTTACCGTCTGACTTAGTGAGGCTACCTAACCAGGCAGCCTTTCATAGGCCGGGCCAAGCCAAAGCCAAGCCGTGTTTGACGGCTTTGGCCTGGCCTGGCATTTGCGAAAGCCAAAGCCGCCTCAGGCCAAGCCAAAGCCGGGGCTTTCAGGCCAAGCCGGGCCGGAACAGCACTAGGTATCGGTGTCAGGGACATGGTCAGGGTGCTGTTGGCTGTAGATGAATTGCTCAATGAGGTAAAGAAAGTTAGGCTGTTTGATTTTGTCGGTGATATCTTCTGGGTAAACTTTGTGCACTGTAAACGGAAAATAAATATATTTCGATGATATTGAGTCCTACAATACTTACATGCCGTTTTTGCCAGGTCAACGTAGGCCTCCACAGTAGGGCCATCAACGTCCCCATCGCCATCCTCACCATCATCATGGTTGTCATTGCCATTGGCATTGACATCGCCATTGTTGTCAACAGAGGATTGTGGTAGGTTGTGGTCAGGATTAGCTTCATCCATTTCTATATTCATATAAATTGATTTAGAAGATCATCCGAGTGGAAACTAAAATACGTACAAAGAATTTGGTCCCAAACTGCAGATAAACATGTGCCCTGTAGCATCCCATGGTCGGCAAAATCAACGCGAGCGGCGGCAAGCTTATCAAGGCACTGGTTGGTAAGGAGCATTTGACTAAGTGCTTCATAACGGCTCGAGCGTCACCATGGCTCCTTCACAGCCTTGATATGCTTGGATTCCGTAATTGAGGAGCAAAGGCCGTTTGGAGCCCCATAGGCACGAATGAGTTTCACATAATGAATAAGGGAGTGTTGTCTTGGAAGATTGAAGCCATCAGTATGAACACCACTTGTACAAAAGATTTTGCGATGGTGGTGAAACCGCTGGAGGGCATCGTCTAAGGCAGCAAGACTGTGTGTATCGTGTATGTCACGTCGAGCTATATAGCAAAATTCTAGGAAAGTGTGCATTGTCTGCACCATCTCATCTGGTACATGACCTTCAATTGCTGGTAGATAAACCTGGATGCAAATTTGTTGGACTATGGTAAGTGATTAAAGCAAAGGAATTACATGCTTTCATAAGTGCCTTCGAATCATTGCCAGTCCATTGTTTAAAGTTCCTGCCTTCTGGAAAACGTCGAAGCCCTGCAAAAGACAGAGCAAGTGCTATACTGCAATCAATTCAGTAATTGATATCTTATTAACGAAGAGTGAAACCTTACCGCCGATCAATATCATCGAGTATCTTTTGCGCTTCTGCCGGTGGGTATTCCGCTGCGATATACTCACCCACCCATGTAACAAGATGGTCTTTGAAAACACCTTTGATTAGTTGATGTAGTAGATCAGGTGCTAGAAGCTCATGGATATCTGCTTGGGGGAATGTGCTCGTGAATGGCTAAAAGATTACATTAGATGTAGATAAATATAATTGACGAATACTTACAACAATATCCCCGACAAGTCCATATTCATCCCATAGTGTACCAAGTTCAAACTCCTCGACTAGCAGCTCAGTATGTGCCTGAGATTGTCACACATGCTGACAAGAGTCTAGGTCCTTTGCAGGGGCTGTACATCTAAAAAGCTCATCAGCAGGTGTATTTCATCAATGGGAACACATACTTTGCACACCAGCCTTGCACAGTACAGGCTAACAATGCCTGTTCTGGATAATCTGCAATGTAGGGGCCAAGCCCATAGATGACCTTTCTAAAATGACCATCAGGAAAACAAACGACCTCAGGTGTCGTCATGCCAGGTTTGAGAGATTCGAGAATTTTAGCTAGTGATGAATGTAAAAGTTGTCAACGGAATTTACGAAAGCTCGCATCATCACGAAATTCACAAATTGCTAAATAAGACCCATGCATCAGTGAAATATAATGCAGTCCAACAATATGATACTTACATTTCGGGAGAGCAAAGAAACCAAGGAGCATGACACCATTGCGATGTGCTCGTCGGATGTTGTTGTGTATGTTGCCAATGGATAGATAAATAGGCCAGTACTCATTATGGCCTGTAGCTACGGACACTGTAGTTTTATCACTGCCAAGGATGATCGGGCAAAAGACGGAGCCATGCTTTTTAGGATCCTCGGCAATAATATCTTAACATGTAAGGATTAATACTAGATTAGAATGACCATGGTGAAACTTACTGCTTGTTTCCAAGCCCAATTTCCGGACATGAAATCTTGGAAGCGATGAACTCCGTCAGCCATGTGCTCTTGAAACGGTGCATAATCGAAATCAGACTTGAAATCGGGGTTAGACAGGAGGTTATGGACTAAGGAATGGGGATCCCGAAACCAGACATCGTACTCTGCTTCCATCCACGACGGCACATTTTCTGCAGGTTGCGTTCCATTATACTGTAAGCTGAAGGATTCCCAGGCAATGTCACCAAGAGGAGTGGAATCAATCGTATTGTACATGTCCATAGTCCTCGAAAACGGTGGTTCATCACCATGGATAGCAAGAGACGCAGCCCAAAGGCCGAGCAGAAAGTTGATATTCCCAGTGGACATTTGATTTCGGCAGAATAGGAAGTCGGCCACTTCAAATTGGAGGCGGGTATCATAGGGCATCCAGTCGTCAGGTCCTTTATCTGAGCTGCAAGGAGGTGGCGACACGTCGAGTGGTATGTCGTTGCCATTCTCATCACAGATTCGCCCTACAAGTAGCGAAAGTTAGCATCCATGTGTATTTAAAAAAGCTCAACCTACCATCAAGCTTGCGATGATAAATGCGTGTAATGTGCAGCGGGCCAGGAACATCCTGGTTGCTCACTCCACCCCCAGGCGATGGCTCTCTGTTCATTTCGTCACCTGGGTCTGAATCATATCCAGGTGGAATGTGGCCAGGATCGGAGCAGGGATGTTTGATATCTGGACTGGCAGAATTGGGTCCTCCATGTGGGGGAGATGGTATTGTATCAGAAGGAATGGGACTTGGAGAATCCAAAGGTGATTGCGGTAAGAATAGTGAAGGTGACAGTGGCACAGATGGGTTGGGACCATGGATGTCAGGTCTGTCTTCAGGGTGCTTCGTTCGTATGTGTTGGGTGCATCCACCTTTGCTGTGAAAGTGTTGGGGACAGTAGGGACAAGCCAGGGTTGGTGGAGGAGGACCAAGCGTGAATGTGTTATAAATTCGCAGGTTTCGATTCGGCACCATTATGAGTGAATAATTTAGTGGGCAAAGCTGCAAGTAATCTAAGGACCGGAAGCAGCGTGGCAAAGTATGGACTTGTTATCAAAATCTGTTAAGTCAAAAAAAAGTGGTTCGTTTTCATTTATTCTCACAGCCTCGCTGGCAGAAACTCAGTCACATACCTATCCCACTCAACACTTTCCAGCTCCATTACGATGCCTAGTGCCCCTGTACCTCAGTGTCACATGCAAACCCGGTCAAGTAACAAAATGGCTCACCCAGGATTGGCTGTCAAAACTCAACAGCGTCAAACCACGGCTGAGGTCCAACAGGAGCGCATAGCGAAGGCTCAGGCAAAAGCAGCTCAGGAAGAAGCGAAGTGATGAAGCATCAACCATGCAGCCGAGCATGCAGAGATGGCCAATGAGGACATCATCGATGCCACCCCCCGCCCAGTGTTCACGCCGAAGCTGCGGCCAGCTCCCAAAAACCACGAAGACGACTACCTCACCCCTATTGCAGAGACAAGCGATGGTGAGATATTCGATGATTTCGACGCAGCATCATTTGCGCCAGCCTACTCTGAAAAGTCAGTTGTCGACAACAATTCAGCTATTGAAAATGATGGCCCACCTCCTCCTGCCAAAAAGCTGAAGGTCGAAAAGGCTGGCAAAGCTGCAATGACAGCTAGGGCGAAGCCAGTTGGTGTAACAGTGGCAGAAAAAAGAAAGAAGGTTGATGACAATGCTGATGAGATAGTGCCAGCCTCCGAGGAAGAGCTACCTCAGGAACCCAAGGCGAAGAAGGTGAAGGTGAAGGTGCGAGACGAAATTGACGTTGCGATGAAGAAAATGGGGGAGGACAAGATCTGGAATAAATACAGCAATATAGTGAAGTCGATGCCAAGCAAGCACGCAGGGGAGGATTTGAGAGGGAGACCAGCTCCTGAAGAACTGTCACAGGTCCAGCCAATGGCGAACAGGAAGTTGAAGAGAGAGGGGGTGATAGCAGATATCAGGGCGTTGTGCGAGGGCCAGGTAAACACCGAGCCTGAGTCATCCAAACGACAACAGAATCTGATGGATGACAATATTAGGTATATTCTCTCACCCATCCTCATGTTTCCATTGCTAATGCTGGATCACATAACACTTCACTATTGGATGCTCAGCGATGGCTCTTACAACAAGCAGAAACACAGCTCCACAATCAAGGCATGGGCATCCACTGTACCCAACGGTAACCCTACCTCACAAGCTCCTAAATCTGTTACCAGCCATGTTCCCTCACTTACAAGTGGTGCTAGTCGCTCATCTGCTCCCTCAGTTCTCACCAATAACATCAAGATTATCAGTTGCCAAGTATCAGACTCGGTTAAGGTAAAAGATGAACTGGTGCCTGTGTTCTCTCTGTTTGATGATGGCAGTCTCTCGGATAACAATGAGATGAGAGGAGAAGAACGGGAGTTCGCGATTAACAGCCCTCCCAAGGGAAAGAAGCGAGCCACCAACGAGGTGGGTCCTTCTTGTCGTTTCAGTATGGTGGGCTAATCATTATTGAAATCAGCAACTTGTAGTCCAGAAGTCTTCAAAGGCTGGCGTAACAGCACCCAAAAAGGCTCGAAATGTGGAGCTTCCAAGCTGGGTCGATGCGACATGGTTCCGTTACACATTCATCACGACATACATGGAATTTGTTGGCCAAACCGCCAACCCTTGGGATGTCCCGGTCAAGCAGTCCATCCAGGTTATGCAGAAGATTTGGGATGCGACCAGTGCTTACCAGTATGAGATAACGTTGTCTTCCATAATTTATCAGAAGGTATGTGACCGACTCAGTTCTAGAATGATATTAAAGCATGTTTTAGGCGGTCCAATGCCTCGCGGACTCGTGGCGCAACATCATCAGATCCGCTGGCATTGCAATTGTCCTGGCGTTTTGTGACATGCAAGAAGATCTACGCAATTCAGATGAAGAACACGTAGAGTTTGCTAAATACTACCTTGAGGATCTTCGCTTCTTATATGTGAACACTGACCATGATGATAAAAAGGTGCGCGACCCAAGCCCCCTTCTCTAATATACGTCGCTAATTATTCTCAGCAATGGAAGGGGGTCTTTCGTGGCCCATTCATCCTCCAGACCTTTGCCGCTCACCTCTCTGCTATTGATGGTTCGGTGAAAGTTCATGGGCTCCATGACAAACCCTCTCCCGCCGCGGTTGGGGGGTTAGGCTTGGCCATTGCATTGGTATTTGTCATGTAATGTGCCTCTAGAATACTTCTGAAAGTTGTTGATAGGTGGAGAGGGCTCTTACTTTAATTGCCACTGGGACATTGACTGTTGCAATGGCCCGCGCTAGCAAAGGCAAGACTGTCTCCCTCCCTTGTACTTTCAATCTCTCCACCGGCAAGGAGTCCATGCACCACACAGGTTTCAACGATGCCATGTGGGGTAAGGCCACCCGTAGTTACATCAAATCGGCGCATTCGCTCTCGAACGTCAAGTTTAATGCCATCGTTCAAGCTGCCCAACCATTTGTGACACTGAAGCCAGATCGTGTTTGCAACAAGGCTACAGAGGTTATGGAAGTCATCAGTATTGATGACGACAATGACGACGAACAGGCACACCTTGTTTATAACTCTGATGACAACGAAGAGTGTAAGTTGCATTTTTTCCTTTTGTGACTTTGCTAACACGATCTTTAGAATCTGGCTCCATCAGGAAAACCTGAAGTTACTTTTTTTGACTTAGTTGTCCTTTTGTTCCTTAAGATCTGAAATAAGTGAAATAAGCGAAAAAAGGGGGGGGAAATCCTTATATTCTACTTAGGCCAAATCCCATTTAAGTGCATGTAAGTAAATAAAAGTAATAAGGGTAATAAAGTACATTAAGGAGTGGTTAAAAAAGATATAAGCTACGGAGTAGGTAAACCTCTTGTTCATGACAAGGTGGTGGGCACAGAAGGGGTGAGCACGGTTAAACAGCGGTCCATCTCGCTTCAATAGCGAGGAAGGAGAACCGGGTGGTGGGCACAGCCGCTGTTAAACGGCACCTCTCCACGCCTCCGAGGCGAGGGAGGGATGAGCACTGCTAGCCAGCGGTCCATCTCGCTTTGAAGCGAGGGAAAGGGAGCGGGAGCGGGAGGTGGCGAGGGATGAACGCCGCTGACCAGCGGTTGGTCTCGCTTTTGAAGCGAGGAAAGGGGAGTAGCAGGTACCTCCAAGGCGAGGGAGGGGGAACAGGAGGTGGCGAGGGATGAGCGCCGCTAGCCAGCGGTCCGTCTCACTTTGAAGCGAGGGAAAGGGAGCGGGGAGCAGTGGGCACGGCTGCCGTTAAACAGCACCTCTCCACCTCACCCTGAGGCGAGGGAAGGGGAACGGGAGGTGGCGAGGGATGAGCGCCGCTAACCAGCGGTCGGTCTCGCTTTTGAAGCGAGGAAAGGGGAACAGGGGGTGGGCGCAGGTGAAGTCAAGCCGTGGTCCGTCTCACTTTTGAGGCGAGAAACAGGGGTGGGGGTATGGGTGCTGCAGTGGTCTCTGACGCCAGGGGGTCTTATTCCATGCCGTTGGGTCCTCGTTGTTGTTGTGGGGTGTCCCTCCATGCTACAGAGACACAGCTGTTGTGCTCCATATTGATTTGGAAGTGGGGAACGGATAGGGCGATTGGGCACAACGGAGCAGGAGGTGTGGAAGGCCAGAAGCAGGAGGAAACAGTCAAAAGAGCGGACGCCAGTCGAAGCAAGGCAGAGGGGGGACAACCATCAAAACGAAGGAAAAGTGAAAAGGCCGTTCAAACTCCACCATCCGATGTCACATGCCCAATGTCACGAGGTGGTTGAACTGGAAATTCAACCACCGTCTCCCTCCCAACTTCCACCACTACCCTAGGGACCTACCGGAGCCTCTGAGGTTTTTTCCTTAGTATATTTGTTATTTCTATCACCTAACTATGTAAGAACCACGAGAGGATCTAACGAAGAGTGAAGAGGCCCCCAACAACAACGGAACGCTGCTGGTGGCGACAGAAACCCTCAACGACGACAGAGAGCCCAAGCGAGGATGGGGACCACGAGGACCACTCAGCAATGATGGAGAGCACTCAGCGAGGACAGGGACCACTCAACGACGATGGGAACCACCCAGCGACGACAGGGACTCAGCAAGGACGGAGAGCACTCAGCGAGGACGGGGACCACTCAGCGAGGATGGGGACCACTCAGCGAGGACGGAGAGCGCTCAGCGAGGACGAGGACCACTCAGCGAGGACGGGGACCACCCAGCGACGATGGGGAGCACTCCAACGCCGAGGAGGACCCAACGAGGACCCTGCGACGATGGGGATCCACCAATGAGGACAGGGAGCACGCAACAAGGATCCAGCGAGGATGGGGAGCCACTAGCGTGGACGGGGAGCCACCAGCGAGGACGGGGACCACTCAACGATGACAGGGAGCACTCCAACGCCGAGGAGGATCCAACGAGGACCCTGCGATGATGGGGATCCACCAACGAGGACGGGGAGCACGCAACAAGGATCCAGCGACGATGGGGATCCACCAGTGAGGACGGGGAGCCACCAGCAAGGACGGGGAGCCACCAGCGAGGACGGGGACCACTCAACGATGACAGGGAGCACTCCAACGCCGAGGAGGACCCAACGAGGATGGGGAGCACACAACAACGATCCAGCGGCGACGGGGAACACTCAGCGATGACGGGAGCACTCAACGCCGAAGGGGAGAACCAACAACACCGACGGGGAGAACCGACAACACCGACGGGAAACACTCACGGCAAGGACGGGGAGCGCTGATGAAGAGCCCCCAGCGTGATGGGGGAGGTGACGGAGGGCACCCTGCGAGGACCGGGAACTCACAATGAGGACGGGGAGCACCCAACAAGGGCAGGGGACCACCAGCGACGACGGGGAGCACTCAGATGATCCCGATTCTGGTGTTGATAGTTAGATGTATAGTATGTTACTGGACCCTCATATGTAGCCTTCCTGCAAATTCCATGTCTTTATTGCGTACCCCTACTTTTTGCCATTAATACTTGAATTCAATCATATTAAGTGGAATAAGGCTGAGGATTAAGCCTGTTAAAGACAAAAAGGCAACATTAAGCAGAAAAAAAGTGAAGAGACCTTATTCTAAGCAGACTTTCCTTGATTTAAGGAGCCGAAATTCTACTTAAATCTCCTTTTTTCCGAGATTAAGTAGATTTAAGTATGATAAAGTAAATTCAGATTTTCCTGATGTCACAGTCTGTCCGCTGTTGTATATACCTTGTAGAAAGTCCCCCACCAGCTCTCGTTTCATTACATATGCCTGCCTATTACTTCGCCAGATTCAACTCTGGCTTGTCATGCTCTTCACGGCTCCTGGGAGTCTCGCTCGCTTCACGATTGCTTAGCACATTTAGCACATTTTTATTATACCCGTGCTTGGACATCAATACATGGCTTTTTGTGCTTTTTCGTGCTTAATAACCTGAACTGTGCTTTGAGGTTTTCAATGCTTAGATTCGCATTCCAATTTTTGACTGCTTAAGACATTGCTTAGATTTGTGCTTAGATTTGTGCTTAGCCCTAAGCCCAGAATAAGCCCCAAAATAAGCCTCAGGTAAGCCAATTCATGGGAAGACCTGACTTAGCGGCGCTTAGAAGAATCCTTAAGCCACGATAAGCACGGCTAAGCGTCAGTAAGCAAACCTTGGATTTTCCTGATGTAGGGTCCAGTTAGCTGGTTAGGGTTAGTTGGTTACTGTTAGCTGCCCCGAAGGGGCCCAGCTTGTCATTAATGCATGAACGAGGCTTTAGCGTGCCGACCTGAGATGACCCAGTTCGGGGACCCCCCGAGCGCAGCGAGGGAGGGGAGGGTCATCAAATGGTCGGCCCTCTTCGTGCGCGGTGGCAATATTATTAGCTAAGCACGTTGATTGTTTGCCGACGAGTGGCATTTCATTTGGCGGCGGCGGCTCGTTGGCCTGTATAGGATTGTTTTGATTTGAGGCATGAATATCAATGTTTCAACACTTAAAAATACAATTGAAGTCATTCTGACATATTCTTGTAACTTTTGCAAAACAAATGTTTCTTCCATATTTGGAAAGAACAACATCATTGCAAAGTTTTGCAAACTTGGATGTTTTCTAATTAGACCGTAGTTTGCATGCTCTATTTGTTCTCATTAGAGGATTGTTTTGCAAAATAGTGACAGCTATGCCTGTCCGCCTTCCCTACTAGCATTACCCTTTTTCTGAACCCGTAAGTGAGGCGGGACCCGGTACATACATTCATGCCCATCGCACGGACTCTGACCCCAGCATCTATCGGTTGAGGACAGAAGATCTGTGGAAAGACTTTTCCTTCAATGAGGTGCATCCCAATTGTTCAGAGTTGCTGAGGTTATGTGGTGTCGGCAACATCTGATAGTGATGCCCACCATTGTAGTATAGTAGTGGTTATAGATACAGGAGTTGCCGCTCACCCTCGGTTTCTCGTTCTATGTGTGGGCTTTGGTAAGAAACTAATTATCCCAGATTTTCAAGGGCTCGAGATGTTCAAAGGATCATACTCAGGCTGCCCGATAGCTCAAGGATGCTGTTGGCCTCTGCGGCAAACATGAAGTGTTACCAACCCTACTGTGCATTAAACTTAGTAGCCATTCGTTCTTGTATAATCCATTGGAAAACCTTGGTGTTATGTGTTGGGAATGGAGTGGTGAACAGTGACAGGAAGAGTTTAAGGACAAGGTTAGATTATGAAGTTTAATCTCAAAGGCTAGTGAGTGAGGGAGTCTGCCACAGGGAGGAATGTTATTATCATCTCCTACATGATGTGCAATATTTATACTACACAGTTAGGAGGTATAGTTAGTGAATGGCAAGGGTTTACAAACCCCTAGGGGTATAGGCCAAGGGTATGTGAGGGTAAGGGTAAGGGTATGAATTTCCATACCCTCCATATACCCTTACCCCTGAGGAGGGTATAAGGGTATACAGAGTTAGAATCTGAAAAGCATAATAACCCTTGAATATTGGATAGATGACTTAATCATTGAACTGGGATCATTTCTATGATGCTCCCAGTCTGTTGAACAGCTTTTTACAAGTTGTCTTATTAATACCAGCACTAAACTAGATTGACTACACTACTGCCTTCTGTTTTTTAATATACCAGAAGCAGAAATATACATCAATAATGTAGGAAATTATCTTTTGCAATCATAGAGACATACTTTTCAATGAGCTCTTGCATCATTTCCTTAAGGGTTTTGCATACCCTCATACCCTTGACTACCCTTACCCTTACCCTCCAAAACCCTTACCCTTGCTCAAGGGTAAGGGTTTTGGAGGGTAAGGGTAAGGGTAGCAAAAAAATACCCATGGGTTACCCCTGCCATTCACTAGGTATAGTGTAATGCACTCCTTTAATATATAAAGGAGGTATTCTGTAATAGACCCCTGTACCAGTTAATAATGGAATAACTATGTCATATCCCCTATAACAGTGTCAATAATAGTGACATATGATATCATGGCTTGGTAAGTCCTAGACTTCCTGCAGGGTGTGTCATAGACACTCTATCCATAGCTTTGTCTTGGATAGGCTATCATAGACATGGCTATATCTTGCCTATCCCATGATAGACATGCTGCAGGATGATTAATCCTGTAGCATGTGTTAACTGTGGGTTCCCCTATATGTCTCTGCATGTGTTAACCTCTGTTAAACATGTGTTAATATGACTTAGCATATTCTGGCAATATTCCCTAGGCATGTTAACTGCCTTGGCTTGCCTGTATACTCTTGTATACATAATCCCAACATTATGTCGTGAATTCCTGGTTAGGAAGGGTAGAAATTCAAGGCTAAACGATTGCATGATTTTTATTTTTATCATTATCATTATGACTAACAGATCTGGGGGACATAAGATGCTTCCAGGTCATATGGTAGATCATAAGTACGCCCAGAGAACATGACAACCTACAGGCAATGGATAACAGTAACATGTACAAGTTGAAGGATAATCGACCGACACAGCACCCAATCAAAATAATTCATATGCAGGCGGAGGGATACTTCCCATTTCACTTGTGGGATTTGATATATGATGTGCATTTGCACTGGTATTTTCGTTCTCTTCTCTCACTACTTCAGCAATGTGGCCACGTACCTCCACAATGCGAGGATTGTTGGTGTCTCTGCCGGTTGCGGTGCTCTCATGAAGCTCCTGGATGAGTTGTTGCAACTCATCCATCCGGCATAGGAGCCTATCGTCCCCCCTGGCGCTCGATGACGGGGGCTGGAGAGGAAAAGACCCTGAAATGGTTGGAGGGAACTCGGAAGGCATTGAAGAGAAATCTCTTTGGCTCGTTTCGGCGTATGCTGTTACCCTGTTTGTAGGTGATGTTGGAAGCGTAAAGGGTGCAAGAGAGAGCGGACCAGGGGTACCTGGTTGTGAAATATTAGAAAGGGAAGATATAAACGGGAGAAGAGACCTAACCACTTATCCTGCTGGGTTTAGAAGGAGTGCTACGATTGGAGGATCGTTTTCGACACAAAAGGAGGAGACCAATGAGAACAAGACCAATAACGCCGCCTACAACGCCACCGGCGATGGCAGCGACGTGTGATGATTTGCCTGTACTGGGGGAGCCTGCCGTGGAAGTAGATGTTTGACTAGATGAAGGATCCGTGGATAGAGATGGTTTCGTCGCTAGGGTGCCGAAGGAAGGGTTGTATAAAATGTAATTCAGTTCAAAGACCTGATTCACACAATTCGTAACCTGTATCCGAAGTGTGTGATCCCCAGATGTGAGTGAGTCATTGGCGAATAAAACAAAGTTCTCGCGCTGCTTTACTCCGTCTAAAAACGCAGGGGTCGTAGAGGTCACGGTATAAGCTTGAATGGAAGAGACACCATCCAGCGTATAGTTGACAGAGAGTGTGCCAATGATGTCGAATGCAAATATGCCGGAAACGGTGACCCCAGTACCTAGTTCATAATCAGTTTATGTTACACCACTTCAGATAATCTTGAACGCACCACTGAAACGGAACGTCGCAGAAGCGCCTGGAGATGTTGTCTGATGTGTAGCATTTCCGAAAGGAAACCCAGAAAAGGGACTGACGCTAAATGTGAACATACTTGTATTCTGGGTCCAATCGCCATCGTACGTTATAGAGGGATCGCCATCGTCTACGATCAACACCTGCCCCAACAAAGGGGTATTCTGCCCAGCGGTGACAACCACGTAGTCAACGGACGTACCCGGGATGTGCGTGATGACGATATTGTGTTGTGAGTCAGGAAGCGTCGGGGACTGATACCATTGCCTGGAGCTGGCCGGGGAAGGGTCCATGAACGATGAATTGTATGCCGGACCCCCATCAATAGAATACGAGGACCATTGTGAATCCTTCGCAGGCGGTGTATTACCAAAAAAAGCTACAGATGTCCCTGTGCAGACCGTATCGTCACGGTGTCGATGTAAGAGAGCGGGAGCGCACGCACCTTGAAAAGTGAATTTAAGTGACCCATAAACACCACTATCATTATTAGTTCCAATGGCGAAGTCAGGCCACGTCGCACTACCGCCAAAGAAGTGGAGGGCAGAAAATACACTCCAAGTACCCCCACCATATGTAAATTGCCTCGAAGAACCGTCGATAATGATGCTCGCCATGATATTTGTGGTAGATGGAGATGAAGCCCGGAGATGAACAGGAACACTACAGCGGCGTGGACGCTGAGCCAGGAATTAAACACTAACAGGTTTCAGTAACATGATGCATATGATGTAGGATGACAGGTTCTGGGCCCGGGGGTTCGTGCCTCATTGATGTCCACTGTGGAGAGGGATGACAGATTTCGCATTCTTGTTACTTCCATCTAAATCCGAACAATTATTCTTTCCTTGGTAATAACGCTTACAACCAGTTAGAATCATTAGCGGGGAGGGCGGAGGTTATGTTTATGGCGAATGTTATGTTTCCTTCTCGTCTATCTGGGGATAACAAGTAGGATTGTTTGGTCGACGATAGAGCGGTCGACTGACACTTGAAGCTTGATAATACTCATAGATCCTCCATTCAATCATTTTTGTAACGGAAGTAAAGGTGGCAGGACTCACCTCATTCCCATGGTAATCTGCCCTTCACTGAGCTACCTCACTTGTTACGATGTGGGAAACAAGTTTCAGCAACCACAAAATATCCGTCATCTTTTAATGAAGTAGAGGCGATCTGTCGTCGTGAATCTCGGCTCTGGTCCCATGTCTGAATCATGATCAGTTGAAAAATAACTCCACCTCCAGCTACCAGAGTGATGCATAATGCAAGGGGGTGGCGGAACGGGACTTTCATATATACAGTCGGAACTTCTGTTTCAGTGTGGAACAGCCCCCCTCCCCCCCCCTCCTTCTATATATGGTAATTTCACATCACGTGTTAGATCACATGTTCGATCAAGAAATTGTATTTTCTTATCTGGTACGATAATATCAAGTACGGCGCCGTTTCGTGCCAGTGTTGCTCAATTTGCAACTTCGGCAGGACCAATTCTTAGGTATGAGATCATATCCCATGCACTCACGATGATACTGACCAAAAATCATCAGCAGCCCGGGTGATTGTTTTCTTGACGACTCACCCAAACAGTCTCGCACCCAGCCACCTTGCATTGCATGACAGTGTCACCCTTTTCAATCTCTGCATTCGACACCTCATGGCCACACTTGCATGCGCTGAGTTCAAATTGCCTGGTCTTACGAAAACGCTGACCTCGAGACTCGTCGTGTGAAGTGGCCAGAGGGGATGCTGTAATCTCAGTATCAAGCTGTGTTGTCAGTATCTCGTATTGGTCCCCTGCAAGGTGCGTTTCTTCAAAGGCGGGAGCTGGTGACGTGCATTGAAATTGTGTTGGCGGCGTAGGGTCTGGTGATGTTGCTCACGAAGTAGAACGAATTACTATTAGGTATTAACTGTCTACTATTAGGTGTTACTGTCGACGATGGCTTCCTATGATGCTTGAATACTTCTCAAGAGTAATTATGCTGTCAGATGGCGGCCCGCCGCTGCCTGAGTACACAATACCAAACTTTTTTTTCAGCCTCCGGCCGGACCCCCCCCCCCCCTACCTAAGGTTCGGGATTCCCGTTCCGCCACCCCCTTGGCATAATGTATTGTAATTACAAGTAAATGATGATGCAAAAACCATTGTAATTACAATGCCCCCAATTTAATACACCACAGTCTATGCATACAATGCACCATCCCTTCCCCATGCACCATCCCTTCCCCATGCACCATCCCTTCCCCATGCACCATCCCTTCCCCATGCACCATCCCTTCCCCATGCACCATGCTCCCTCCATTTAATGCACCATCCCCAGGCCTTTGATGCACCACCTTTGCGCATGCACTATATTACCGCACAGATCTAAAAATAAACACCGTAAACTGAAAGCGGTATAGTCGTTTGTCGATTATCTCCCATGGGTAATTGTTGGTCGTTGATCAACATACCTGCTCATCGTCAGAGACAATGAGCACGCTGTTCCGCCCATTGTAGAGTAATTATCATGTCAATAATATTGTTATCTAGTATACACCATAAGCACACTAGTATACACTACCTCATTACTAACAGGGGTTCGCACTCGTCGTCTCCGACAATGAGCATGAAAATGCGGCACATCAACGAACCATGAGATGCCAGACACCATATTGTCACTTGTGGTAAAATCACACCTGTTTCAGCATATTATTGTAGCACGCGTTGAGCACACAGCAAAAAAAAAATTGTTGCAATCTGTCATATTGACATACTTCAAGAAGGCCCTCAACAAGTCCTGCAAGCAGTAGCAGTGCTCGCATTGGCTGGCCTGGGCCTTCCAGACTGAGCAGCGATGACAGCATTACTATGGTTGCGGTTTGGTGCTACTAGTACTAGTATTTCGTGTTCTGTGGGGAAGACAAACAACGGAAAAATGGACGGAAATCAGTAGTAGTTACTAGTAAAGTATCTGCATACAAGTAAAGTGAGGGTAGTCCAAGTCCCAACCATGATCGTCTTTCAGCATAGTTTTGTATGCTTGAATAAGTTCACACAGGACAACTTTGAACATTGATCAAACATTTAAGCTTGCCCGAATCATTGTACAGTTACTCATATTTTTCTACTGCTTCAGCACTTTTCTTCATGCTGACTTAAAATTTGTATCCCATTATGTTAACAGCTATGTACCACCACTTATTCCAAGGTATTTTTCATCCTGGATGCAATATATGTACATGTAGAGCCGCAAAAATATGTAAATCAGATATTCAGCAGAAGTTTATTCGTTTGCTGATTGGCTACCTGAATCAAGATAGATTTGATACTATATTTAGAGTGATTAATATCTCCATGACACTCCCTGACAGTCTCAGGTTTCTTCTGCTTCAGGAACGCACAGCAGATCAGTGTTAGACGTCAGTCCGTGACTGTCGACTTGGATCGGCCGTTAGGCAAATCCAACAGAATTTGAAGGGGGAAGTTGAATTGGTCCTCCATCAACCAGATTCACTAGTTAGAACTACAGATAGTATAATAAATATAGATTACAATGGTTGTGCCAGTGTGTTGCCCATGATGTGCACATTTATTTTGCACCTTTTTACATGATCTGCACCATCACACACATCGGCAAAATGTCGGACAATGTGTCCGTTGACATGCACACCACATGGTGCAAGCTACAAACTAGTTCTATTTTTAGGTAAATATACGTGGCAATTACAATTTACTGAAGGGGTGGTGCATAGAAGGGTGGTGCACGGAAGGGTGGTGTATGGAAGGGTGGTGCATTGGCTAGGAACGGGCAGTGTATGGGAGGATGGTGCATGTTGTGAATCTGATGCATGATGATGCATGATGCATCACCTATTGTACGGATAGGCTACTTGTAACTACAGTCATTTTTGCATCATCACTTTGTTGTAATTACAATGATATGATACATCAGAATGGTTGTTACGGCTGATAACTCAAGGAGTCGAAGTTGAAAACGCACATAGTACAGTTACAGTGTACCGTATGATACGGTCCAGCGAATGGCTACAATGTAGCGTATGATACAGGTTCGCTGAATGCCAGCGAACGACTGAGTAATAAGGAAGGACTACACTGTAGCGTATCATATGGTGGCAGCGAATTCGCCAGGCTGTGGTATGCCATGAATGTGCCGGTGCATGTCGAACTGCCGATGCCCATTACAGCGCATAAAATGCCGGGGAGAGTCAGCTGTCCTAAGAAGGTGCCGGTGCCCATCATGGTGCCGAAAGCCGGACGGATGTACCAGATCCATGTCCAAGTGCCATGACTGCGCCGGTGCTTGGCGAACTGCCAATGCCCATTACAGCGCATAAAGTGCCGGTGCCAGTCACCTGTTTGAGGGTGCCGGTGCCCATCATGGTGCTGCCCATCATGGTGCCGACACTACTACTGCCATGACTGTGCCGGCACATATGATAGCTTACTTTCCTCGTAACATACGTGTACCCGATGTGACTAATGAGCCGTCTCCTACGACAGTGGACGATGGGGCGATGGAGGCTGATGTCTTGTGCAACACAGGTCAGCCAGCTAGTATGTGTACCACTAGTCAGCCAACCACTTAAGCAATGGAGGATGATGTCATGTGCAACACAGGTCAACTGTCAGCCAGGTAGTGTGTGTACCACTAGTCAGCCAACCACTTAAGTGCTTGAGCCTTGCTTGCCTTGTACTTAACCACAATTTAGATCATTTGTAGGTGAATGAGCCACATGTCAGCCAATGGCATACTTGACCATGGTTAACATACTGGCTATAGCTCAATACTAACCAATTGAGCTTGTCATGTCAAATCTGTGTCGGCTGGGTGGGCAATATACTCTCAGGCAAGTCTCAAGTAAGTATTCTAAAGGTACTCCTAAAAGTTTTAAGATACTTCAAATGAACTGTTTTTGTCAGTATTATACCAAGGTTCCCAGTATTGTGCCCTAGCACACCAATGACCGTACCCAGATCAACTGAGAAAAAGATACCATAACAACCTATGTCCTAATGATTATATTGTAAGAATCAGCTCAGCCGACCACCCATGCCCTGGATGCACCAATACCCAGTAGGGTATATGGACCAAGTATCTTGAAAGGTACTTCCAAAAGTTTTATTATAATTCCCTTCTGGTATTTTGCCAGTATTATACTGATTTAAGATGCCACTTGGCTATTGTTGTGATACTGGGAACCTTGGCATGATACTGATAAAATACTTCATTTGAAATATCTTAAAACTTAGTACCTTTAGGATACTTAATAGTGCCTGCATGGTGATGCAACCATGATCAATGCCTCGGCCAACCATTAATCCTGTAGAAAGCAGGGCAGGCAGGGCTGGTGCAGCTGTAATAGGGTAGCCGAGCAAAATGCTGTAAGAACCAGCTCCGCCGTCCATTCGAGACTAGGATAGATGTCGGCCATTCTCATCGCCATCCGCCTGCATCGGCCTTGGCCTCCCTGAATATGAGTCTATTTTGGCTGACCTGACGATACTCATCAGCCGATCGCTAGCCGATAGTAAAAGGAGGGAAGGTATACGCCTGAGCATGCAGGCTGAAAAGATGTCAGAAGTGGGTCAGTCTTTCAAAATCCAGGCCTTTTTTTAGGAACCAATTTAATTTACATGAAGGATATTTCTACTTTTTCAGAAGGTTGTGCAGCTGCCTTTGCAAAGAAATTAATTGCTCCTCTACCCTCACTAGGGAGGAGTATTCCACTTGTGCCGCTCGCCAAACCTTCAGCCTAGCATCTGTAAGGCGTTGAAGTGCCTTGGTCAGGGGAATTGGAGGATTGCACCAAGACAAGTAATACTCAGCCGCCTGGTGCGGCGCCTCAGCATCCCGAAACCATTTCGGCTGTAAAGTCCATGACACGAGGAGCATAGGAGAGAACATTGACTCACATATTGATTTGTCCACAAAGCGGGATCTGGATCAGGTGGCAGCTGAAATGGGCATTTGGGGGTTAGGCTTGAACCTGGAGAGACAATGGAAGCATCGGTGGGCAGCAACAGTCGAACCCGCCGCTCGACGACTTCCAGTTGATTCAACAACCGATCTGGGGCCGATGCAGCTGAACGGTGAACCGGCTGATTGTTACCAAGGGGAGATGTGATTGGCTGAGATGCGTGGGAGACCTGGGAAGTCATCGGTGAGGCCGGCTGATGCACAGCCGGTGGGGTGAATGTTTGACCTTGGCGAAAGATCTTTGCACGGACCAGAGGGAGGTGTCGCTCTCCGGATTGCCTGTGTGTGTCTACGGGGTGGTGGGAAGATCGGGAAACCAAATGCTGTCGTTTGGATGGGCGTGGATCATCGAATGGCATTGAACGCTTGCGCGGCCGGGAGGTCATATCGCCTAGCCTAGGTTAGAATTTGATACACAGTCTTGAAATCATTTCAACCAAACCTGTGAGTGGGAGACAACAATCCTTGCAAAGCCGGCAATGAAAAAGTGTTGACCAAGATGTAAACAATGTTTCTCATCAACGCCAGTGTGGGCAGGGTCACCTGATGTGTGTTGAACTTGTGAAATTCGAAATTCCCACGTTTCACCTGTCATCGATGTCGCCTGAACGTGTAGCAACGCCATCCATCATGCTCACTCCAATGACGCCGGACAAGATTGAGCAGCTGGACGATCACTTTCACGATTGGCTTCAGACCGCACATCAGCTCGACATTCCGGCCCTTCTGGAGGACAGCAACACCTTTGTGGCCGACATTGTAAGTTATCAGTGCATTGGGTGGCAACCGATACTTACAGCACCCAGACAAATGCCGTCGATAATTGGGGTCCCGAGGATGTGCCACTTCCCCCCCTTTTTTATGTCCTAACAAACATCTTCGCCCAAATCCAGCCTCCGCCCCAAGCCTTTCTTTGGCCGGAATATTTCAGGGATGTCGTTAAGGCCCATGATACCAACCAACCAATCCCGCCCATCCCCATCCACATCTACCGCGACGATTTGCTGGCTACAGCTCCCAAACAACCCGAACCCACGGTTCCATCTAAGGGCAAGCGTAAAGAAGTCCCGGCCCCCCACTCTGATGCAGAACGCAGTGAAACATTGAAAATGAAAAGGCGTCGTGTAGGTTCGGCACTGCTGAAGGAGGCAGAGCATGACAATCGGATGGATGAGAGCAAGGACAATGCGTGCGCCAGGGCGGATGGGGACGTCAACGACGAGCCGACATTACGAAAATCTCCTAAAAGCAAAGCGGCACGACATTGCCCCCCGGTCAAAACATGGCGTTCACACCCGACACCCTCTACAACATCTGGTTGCTCGCTAATGCCCTATGTGGAAATCCAGACACACAAAACCAAGAAGCGAGCCGATGTGAAGAGCGCAGAACTTGTCGCCAATGACAGTGACGATGAGCCGGCAGGCTCATCAAGGTCTGAAGCAGCGCCTGCCCTTCGCCCTTCCTCGGTACCCCATGCCTCGGCCACTCACAGCCCAGCAGAACTCGAGGCTTTGTGGGGTGAACAGGGCATCACCTACAATCTCAAAGGGAAGGCTCCAATTTTGTTGCCTGTGGCTTGCGAACAGTGCACCGCCGATGACCGATACTGTTGGAAGGTGGAGGGGATGAAGGCATGTTTGTACTGCCGCATCCAGAAGAAAATCGCCTGCTCGCTCACACAGGGGAGCACCAAAGATAATGCGAAGCCCTCGACGTCGAAGGCTGGTACGTCAAAGGCAGGTAAGATTACCGTTGCGCAGGACCAGGTGAAGGGCAGCATGAAATCCCCGGCTGCAAAGACAGGTCCCTCAAAGGCAGCTCCGGCAACGAAATCCGCGGCTGCGAAGGCGGGTACATCGAAGGCAGCCCAGGCAAGCATCGGAATGGAAGAACAGAAGAAAGTGGAGAACCCCTCGGTAGCCCCGCATGGCAAAGGAGCCGGCAGTGCAACCCCCGGTCGGATGCCAAGAGGTAAATGGGCCGTCTCCCAAGGAACGCCTGCCCCTGCCGCTTTGCCCGAAGTCAGTGCGCCCAATGGTCCCCCCGCTCTGGTTGTGGCCGACCCCCTGGTCTGTGCACCTGCATTGCCCAACGAAATTCGATGTAGGTTCATGACCGATGATCATCAACATCACTGATTATCAATGCAGACCCCGCCCCCATAACGATTGGCCCCCCGGTGGTTCATCCAGTGGGATCGACAATGCCTCAACCCGATTCTGCGGCCCGAATTGAGGCGCTCGAAAATGAGGTCCGTCGACTGTTGGCTCGCGTCCAGGAGGAATCGCAAATGAATCGCCGAGAGATATCTGAGTTGCGCACAGGGGATCTTTCAGAGATGGGCCGCCGGTCATGGCAGTTGTGGGAGAAGGTATGGGTACTGGACGGAAGGACTGTTGAGCTGGGGAACAGAGTCCAGGTCCTAGAGTGATACAGGTAAGTCATGCACAGTCTTGGTCGCCGCATCCTCACCGACATGGTCTAGTTCATCATCAGCCCAATCCGACATTCGCAGCTGGAATCAGATATCAATGGACACCGGTATGGACTTGTTCAGTCCTGGTACTGGTCCGGCCGGTAGTAATGTAGCTCCGGGAATCACTCCCCCTGCGCCTACCCCCCCGCCGGTCATTGACATGCCCTTGGTTCCAGCCCACTCACCTCCAACCACCATGGCTCCCCTCGAGGTCCACCCAACCCCTCCCAACGAGTCCTCGATTGATCTTGTTCTAGCGCCGGGTCCGGCTGGGTCTACCTGGTTTCCCGGCTGCGTTCAGTCTGCCTGAGAGCTTGTGGGTTTAGTATGCCATGGACAATTACAATCAGCCAGTGGCTGTTCCTACTTTTTGGACTTCGCAACTTGTGACTTTCATCCTGACTTGCCTCCCCCCTTATGTTTTGTATGTTCAAACTGCTACCATCAATTCTTTCAAGGACCATCTTGTATATAATCATATATTCTAGATACCGTAATCAATAGTATATAGTGTGTGGACAAATCAATGTTTATTGCAGTATGTGCAGGGAATTGGGGTGAATAAGCCTAAGCATGGTGGGGTATACCAAGTGAAAGGATTGTCTTTGTATCCTCACACTGCCGTTTGTTTGGCCTTCTTATCCTGTGTCGCCCGGCCGGTCATTGTTCATGTTGGACAAGTGAGATCGCCAAACTCCCGATCCGATGTGGATTTCCTCGGTTGCGGCTTGGGCCTCTGGGGGGCTGGGGCGGAAACCTCCCGGTCTTCTATTTCACGTCGCTTGGCCGATGGGGTGCGGCTGCGGGCAATACCAGTCATGTCTTCGACATCGTCTATGCCTGACGTCCCTCGGCGCTTAGGTGTGTGGTGCTCAAGCGGCCGCCCGGTATTTGCAGCAGCGATGCGCTTGGCCTTCTTCAGCACAGGAGCCGCCACATTGCTCTCGGCAACATGTGACTCTGCAGCCGATTCAGGCTGTCGCTTTCGCTTGCTCGGCTGGGCGATCCCACCGCAATGGTCGCCGGCCGAGTGTACCTTTGCTCTCCGCCTGGCGGATGGTGCCACCACGACCTGGGTATTCGCTTCTGTCACTGGTTGGGAGATAGTCCCTTGCATCCCGGCCGCAGGTGGCACCGCCTGTCCCTTTCTTCTGGCACCCTTGCTAATGACTTGAATTGCCTCGACAGTCTCTTGACGCTTTCCTCCAACCTTCTCGCCAATGGCAGCTAACTTGCGCCTGGGGGCTCTCACATCAGCCGCTCCATACTCGGTCTCCATTTCTCCCACCTCCATGGTCCCCTTCTTACCAGCCGGCTCTGACTTACCCTTCATCGCTACAAGTCCCTTGGTGCCAACCTGCCGATTGTCCGGTCGAACTTGACTGGTCGCCGCTCTGTCCACCTTCCCCTGCATCCATTCTTGCGGGGCCGCCTTGGATTTGGCTGAGTGCCTTGTCACTGCAGCCTTAGTACCGGCCTGTCCTGCGGCTGGTCTTGGATTAGCCTTCATGGTTTCTCCGCGACCTTCAATCTGCTCTTGCACATTGTCCTCAGTGTCTGTTTCGAATGGCCCCTTCCCCTTCCTTGGCTTTCACTCCGGTTCTCCTGTCAACCGGATTCTGTTCATCCTCTGTGTCAGCTTGGTCGAAAGGCCGCTTCCCCTTCTGTTTTGCAGGGACTCCTGTCATCTTCCCTCTCGGGGCCACACTGACCTCCTGCTCATAACCCGCCTCATCCATGTCTGTCTCATGCTCATTCCACTGTGGCAACTGCCTGATTCTTGCTGCCTTCACCGTGCCTCCGTTCTTTCTCATCTGCACTTCCTCATCTTTGTCGTCATCATAATTCTCGTCTTCATTGTCTACATTGTCCCCATCATCTTCATTGTCGTCCTGGTCTTCGTCATCTTCGTCCTGCACATGCGTCCAAGTCGGGGGCAGCCCAGCATCAGAATGGTCCGATGGCTCAACATCATCTCCAGAGTCTCCCCACCACTCTTCATCATCCCCCCATGGGTCCCCATCATCCCAGCCGTCCTGGCTCAGCCAAGCATCGCTTTCCAAAGCCCGGGCCTTCCCTTTGCCTTTTCGCAGGGATGGCTCATCATCTTCAGTTGGTAAATGCTGGGTCTTTCGGCTGTTTGGTGCTCTTTGCTGCTTGGAGCCCTTCCCTCCCTTTTCCTTCTTACGACCACCTCCTGCTGCAGTGTTGCGCACATACTGGTATGAAATCATGTCTTCACCAGAGAGATATGCCTTAAACAAGAAAGCATGCTTGATTGTCGGATTCTCCTGTCGCTTCAACCAAAATTCCAGTAGGGCTCTTTTGTCGCCAAGCCGCTTTCTTGTCGGCTCCATCAGTGTGAACAGCTTCGGCAGATATTCCGCATCAATGAACTCTTCCTGGTTCTCCATAATCCGGCCCCACAGTATCTGGACCGGTCCTTCACTCTTCTGAGTTATCTTTTCTATTTACAAGTGGTTAATAAGTGGTACATCATGCTAGCCAGCGATGGAGACAAACGATAGTGAATGACAAGATATGACCGGATCAAGGTGTTTATCTCATCTGTCTTCATATTACGGCTATGAGGAGGCAACACTGGTAGGTCATGTTTATCCCGGTCAAAATCTATGATAGTGGTTTGCTGCTTGGCTGCTGCTGATGGAGCCATCGCATCCGCTTCCCGGCTGGTATCGCGAAGCAAAGCTGAATAGGCGTACTCGCCCCACATGTTTTCAAACTGCTCTATATCTTCGGCATAACGTGGATCGTCAACAAACTTGTCACCAGCCAGTTGCCCAATTTCATCATTAAAATCATGCCTTGGATGTTCACCCATTAATGGTATCTCTTAATGAGGTCCAAGTGTGCCTCACTTTGTGTGAACGGCTGCATTCTTGCCATTGAAATGTCCCTCAAAAATGACCATCCGCATTCCAAATGTCTTCCAAGCATGGATGGCCATGTCCTTCACCCACTTCCTCCCATTTTGGTCGGCCTGTCTAACAATGACAATCAGCCAAGCAATTTGTTTCCCATGACATCCGACTCACTTTCATCTTAAATCATCCGGCAGCCCTGCTGTGTTCCAGTCATCGGCAATGGCCTGATATGCCTCTTTCTCCTGGGCCGGCAAATTCCCAACCACCTGACTCAGCCCACCCTGGTAAGACCCCATGAACTGTCTCTTATCACCTGGCTGGGCACCAGACATGTCGGACACCTTTTGGGTAACTTCCTCCTTTTTGAGGTGTGCAACAACACGCGATACATTCCATTTATTCTTTCCAACATATGCTGTCCGTGGTTGTCGCGACTGGCCATGATGGTTCAGCCACAATTTTGCCAGCTACCGCGGCCGTCACAACGCGGTCATGGCCAATTGAAAGACAACCCACCTTCTTCATTTCCTCCCAGCGCGGCTTGGGACTGTTAGGATGATTCTTCTTGAGTTCCTCAAGAACAGGACGCAACGCGTTCTTACGCGCATCCTTTTTCGCGTCACCATGAAGCTTACCAGCCTCCTTGTAGCTTGGTAATGAGGCTCTGAGTGCCGCGATGTCGCCATCAGTCAGTGATGCGACACAGACAGCTTCGGATGTGGAAGCTGGCGTTTTTCCGGACATGAGGAGAGAGGTCTGACAGTGATTAGTAGGGATGGTAAGGAAAGTCCAGTGGATGATTTCACACTAACCAAGCTGGGAAGTAAACAGGTGACCCTGAGTAGCAGGGGTTGACCCATGACCGAGGATTGGTGTCCCTGCGGCCGGCTGGCCAGGAGCAACATTTATCACAGCCAGCCGGGTGAAGGAACGGTGCCTTGGTGATGTTACAATGAACACGAGGCAGGGAAGTGAATTACACCCTTACCACAACCTCTTCCCTCATCATGCCCACCCCACGGTATAAGCCACTTCATGGCCCCATCCACAAAGTCACATATGTGGAAGTCAAGCGCAAACGGGGAAGTTTCTTCAAGGAAGTTAATGTCCAGAGTTCCCCTTTGTCTTCTCATCGCAGTTCTTTGTTCCCTTTGCAAACAGCGGTTTCACACGCTGATTTCGTGAACTGGGAGTCGCTACCCCTTGTAACTGGTCATGGAAAGGTGAAGGATAGCTGGATATTATCACCTGGATCTCATCAATAACCTGCAGACCCAAAACAACTACATCTGGGAGTGGCTACCAAAAAGAAAACATTATCTAGACACCCTCCTTCAAGGTGAGGGGCGGCCGGACGAAGGATGTTCTAATTGTAAGATGGCCGAAGCCAACTGGAGGTGTACCGAATGTATCGGGAAGCCAGTGTTTTGCACTGGCTGTTGTAGGGAGCTCCATTGTCGCTCTCCCCTGCATCGTGTCGAGCAATGGACCGGGACTCACTGGGCAGCCTCCTGGCTTATTAATGTTGGGTTGGAAATTAGCCTGGGGCATGATGGGGCGACATGTCCCAATCTGGGGCTGTGGAACCGGGGGTTGTCAGTGTTGCCAGACGATGAGGATGTATGGGAAGATGAGATAGAAGACCTCCCAGCTGGGGAGAGCCTTGATAGTGCCCCCACAGGAGATGCTCTTCACATCTTGGCAGGCATGGCCGCTTTGCCAGCCGAGAGCCAGGGGCAGGTAATTAACATTGTGGACATCACCGGCATTCACCAACTTGTGGTGAGACCCTGCCGATGCCTTGCCAATACCGACAGCGATGATATACAACTACTAAAAATGGGACTTTTTGCGGCGAGCTTTGTACTACCAAAGACAGCATTCACGATACGTGTTCTTGATGACTTTCGCCATCACAATGTTGTATGCAACACTACGGCATATCAGTACTACAAGAAGATTCGCCAAGTGACATCACCGGCCTTTCCTCATACAGTGCCGGTACAGCCTACAATTGCTCTCCATCCTCTCGAATTCCATTCACAAAGATTACAGAACCGGTACAGGGAACTGATTAGAGTTCATCGACAGTATCGCAATCTCAAGTACCGGAAATGGCATGGGTTTGGTCATCGCACTCAAGAGCCGCAGCCGGGAGAACTTGCTCTCTTTTGTGCAGCATGCCCGCAACCGGGTGTAAATTTATCACCGACATGGTCGGCGGACGGGGACAAGTAAGCCTGCCAATGTCTGCGCAGCATATGCATGATTAGAATTTTACCTGGGCAGGACAAAGTATACGCAGTCCTTAGTGCTTGACGGCAATTTCAAGTTAGCTCACATCCGGCAGAAGCGGCCGGACGATGATGTCTGGCTGGCCGACGGTCATGGCATGATGACCGAAGACAGCCGGTACAAGGAACACATTGCAATCGCTGTAGAGGAGCGGGAGGTGAGAAATACATGCATTGTATTTTGCTGCTCTAATGGGTCATAGAAAAACATATGTAGCGCACATTGTGCCATTATTGACAAGAACGCGGACCATCGGTCCTTCGATCATACAGGGATAGGCGCCACAGCATGCGCACCGCACGGAGCCTTTGCTCCAACGACTGCCGTTAATTTCCAGAAGGGCAAACGGTGGGTGGCCCTCTTAATGATGAAACCTCCCGGTTCGGTTATGTTCATCTCCAGGCAAATGAACATGGATTACAGCCTTTGTCAGGCCTTGAAGGCTACAAATATTGGTGATATCAAAGATGTGATCTCCTATTATGATATCAATTGCCAGTTCTGCAAGAAATTTGACTTACGTGTGAGGAGAAATCCATATCTTCACGTTGAAGAACACATCGAGATTACTCCTGGGATTGGTTTGCTGCATGTCGCTGAGCACAAACCAGAGTGCACACCACGGCATGCCCCAACATTTATTAAAGGAGCCGGACGGGTCGCAGGGGAAATTATTGAATCCCTGTGGTCCGGCCTCATAGGATGTGCCTCGGCAACACGAACAGCATTGGAGGCCAACCGCGCTGAGACTCTTGATGACTATATGGACGATAACAACTGGACAAAACTAGTCAACATTGGTAGGTGAACATGGATTGACCGGTGCTGCTCATACTCACTGTGTACTAGTTGGCACAGTTTCAACAAGGTACCTGCAGGCAGCAAAAGGTCTCCCACAGCACGCAGCCGACTTCGAAGACAGATCGATTGCAGCCGGACATGAAAACGTCCAGAAATGGGGCCGCCAAGCGGAGAGGGCTGAAATGAAGCGCCGGTCTAACGTAGATGTCATGGATGTGTACTTGGCCGAAAGGCTGGAAGGTTCATCCTCCAGTCTAATGTTGAACACTTTCTGATATGCATGCACAGCACCATCTCTGTCTGAGATACACCTACGCCAACTTGCTGGGGAACAGGCATCTGCACAGTACATGGGGGTGGCATCATGGCTTGCCTCCAGCTTGAGAATTGAAGAGACCCAGTATGTCTTGTATTCTGATGTAGAGCTCGCCGTTGGTTAAACTGGTGTCCAGAATCACACTACGGGCCCATGTCTGGCGTATGAAGGGAGTGGTAAGCAAAACCGACAAGCTTGATATAGTGCGACGATGAGAACGACTCCGGTCCAGAATCGATTCGTTTAATCAGAGTGCCCTGACTACTCTCCAGGGCATCAACCGGCTCCAGGAGGCATTGGACAAAACGGCCCCACTGGACAATGAGGCATCAGATATGATGATGATCGATTTGCCCCAACAGACGCTGAGTTATTTGTTGGAGAGCCAGAGTCACATCCATTACTGCTGCCGTCAACCATTGGGAAAGAGTCATGCATCAAGTTAAGGATCAGTGAGGTGATGGACAAGGAAATTGCACTGCGGGAAGGTCAGGCAAACGATGCTCTGGAGGGATTGAGACAGGGTATTGGCGAAAAGTCATTTATGTATCGGGAGCGGTTGCAGCAAGCAAAAGGTATCAAGATGACAACCCGGGCCAGGTCTGGAATCCTGGCTGTAGGCCGAGCGCTCAACAATCATAGGGGGGTGTATGGATTTGCAAGGCGAGTGCTGATCTCCCTCGGGGCAGATGTTGAACAAGATTCTTTGAAGTACAAGCCAGTCACACTTGAAGACCTGCGAGCAAGCACCACCGTTTACGATCCAAGGGCACCAGGGCAGCGCAATGCTTGCCT
Organism: Tricholoma hemisulphureum; assembly: GCA_964034925.1. Taxonomy (NCBI): domain Eukaryota; kingdom Fungi; phylum Basidiomycota; class Agaricomycetes; order Agaricales; family Tricholomataceae; genus Tricholoma; species Tricholoma hemisulphureum. The sequence continues at coordinate 3,313,091 of OZ035932.1, forward strand.
TGCATGGTTCTGGTCATCAAATGCCAAGGAACATGACAAGACTGATAATTCTTTGCTGACTGAGTGTAGGAAAAAGTGCACTCTGTATGCATTGGCGACTAATGAAGGTGTAGTCTACAGGGTTCACTGGTTAACTGCCAGGGCGAAATACCTGCACTGGAAGGAGCAGCTCGAGATCACAACTGGGGAGATGGAGTGGACTACAAGATTCTTCCTTTCTAAGGCTAGGTACTGGTCATCACTGCAAGATGAGTTGCTGAAAGGTGGGATGCACCGTGCGGCTGGGCACATTTGCTACGCCGAGAGGCAACGCAGTATGTGGCGAGACTTTGCGGCCCATGCACAAGCCAAATTTCAGACGGTGAATCGTAGCTATGAGATGCTGCCTGCTGATCCGGCTCATTAGTAATTGTTCTGCACCATTTGCAATGGCAACTTCCGGGGGTCACACTGGCCGGTGGATGATCACATGTCAGACGCAGACGTTACCAGCATGGACAAGAATGAAGAATCACATCAAGCCTTTCTTAATTTCCTGTTCTCCAGACTCAACGCAGCGTTCCACTCCTTCTTTGATGACGAGCAGAAGCGCCACCATGCTGTCTGGTGGCATGCAAATTTTCAGATCAAAGTGGTATGTGTAAGGTGCTTCAAAGGTGCAGCGATGGTGATGAGTTTGCAGCGCGTGATCACATCATTCATCGGCAGCACACGGTTGTTGGGGCAAAGCTGCACGATTCCGTTTTTTGTCAGGCAGCTGTCTACCTGGATCGATATAGATCACCCGCCGACCGGCTTATATATGAATACTCTGGACAACAGCGGGCACCTCCCTGATCAAGCGTCAACTTATGCATGGGGAATTGCAGAAGATTATGATCTTGCCTGGTGGAATCTGCTGGGTGAAGGTGCGGCTAGTGAAATGGTTAGCTGGAAGCCAAAGGTTCAGAAGGCTTTTTCCAAATTTAGGAGGCTGGTGAGCGTTTGCATAACTGTAGCATCTGTGGATTGTTCAGGATTAATCAGACAATCGACTGTCAAGCTAATCGAGTGTCACTGCCAGTCGATGAGATCGAGTCTGAGCACGCCACAGATGCCGCAATGCACGAACTGTTGTTAGTGCTGGACGGGGTTAGGGATGTCATGGCCAATGTGACCGAGTCCATAGAAGTAAGCCAGATGACAATTGGTGGTTATCAAGAAGCATATCTGGAAGAAAAACACGGGGTGCGCATCCTTGTCCGTGCACCAACACCCGACGGGCCATCGAGCAGGACTGGTGAGATCTGCCCTGAGTCGGTTGAATCCAGCAGCACTGGAGACTCTTCCGAGGATGGCATCCCGAGCCCCATTGTCCCGGCCACGCACCAGAAGGAGCCGCGACTAGTTGCAATGAGTCACGGCCGAGCAGCGCAGCCCCGGGGAGGTTCCAGCAGCTCTGATAGCGGTTCGATATCAGATGGAACACTGCGCACTCCATCACCGAGTCCTGTATCATCTTCTGGCCTTACGAATACTAGTGACGAGGAGGAGTCAAATTAGATAGTAGATACATGTCTATTAATATTCATCCACCCTCCGGCCGGGACCTTGAGCCTAGCATGCACATTGTCACGCATATAATATGCAATACATGCCCGTTCCCCATTGCAATCAGATGCGGCATGTCAGTTGACTCCTAAATTATGGGCTTTGCGATCCCTCTTACTCACTCATAATGGACACCCGAGTCGTAGTGTACAGTATTTCATCAACCAGCCAGAAGCTCATTCAGTGGAGGCTGTGTATTGGATAACCCATAAACCATTGAGAAATGTTGGTGCACATAATAATACACAGCCAAGACATATATCATGTACTCTGGCTTAGATGTCGCCCGACCGTCGGGTTGTCGTAGGAGACGGCTCATTAGCCACATCGGTTTCCCGTAGGACACGGACTAAGTCACTGAACAGGCTGGTGCCGGTGCATGTAGAAGTGCCGGATAACAATTAAAGAACCAAACCGGCCAGAATTACATTGCAAAGAATGATAATATACAATACTACTAATCGATTTGCATGCCATCAACGTCTCCATCCAACCAGTGCGTTTCAATGTAAGCAAAATCACTTTCCCCATAGGTATGGGGCAAAGTGATATCCTCCGTATCTGCATGTATAACACCCACATTGTCATCACTTGATTCGTCACTATCACTTGAAGACGACCAAGCTGCCTCAGCCTCATGTGAGGTGATTAAGTCTAATGACTCAGCTGTGACACCGCAGGTGGCCACCCGATGAGTCAGATAGGTGATCAGTGTCGGGGTGGTCACATTGAGAGTACGAACGGAAGGAGTTGATGCATCATCATCAGATGACCATGCATTGGCCGCATCATGAGCACTGGCATGAATGACTGAAGGGGTAGTGTCATCATCAGACGATGTCCATGCATCGGTCATCAGACGATGTCCATGCATCAGCGGCATCATGAGCATTGGCATCAATTGCCGAATGGGGAGAGGCCGAATGGGCAGACTTGCCCGAAGAATCCCATACATCAGCGGCTTCCTGGGCACTGATCTCAGCTCGAATTGGGTTAATTGAATAAGAGTTCATGGCAACATACATTCGACGAAATCGTCTAGCAGTTTCGTGCACAGGGACATTGATATCACCGGCACTTTGAAAATGGGAACTTTGCTCGCTGGCCATTCTTTCATCGGCTGTGGCGTCATCATTGCTTTCTTCGTCTGCATCGGCTTCATTGTCACTTGCAGCATTGGAACGGCGGTAAGCAGCACTTGTGCGGCCGGCACCATGCGCTGCCAAAGTGCTGACGACGGAAAAGATACCTGAACTGGTGGGAAGGGAAAGCATGAAAGAAACAATACCTGTCGTTGAACCTGATGGCATAGACATATTATACCCAGAATGCTCGTCTGAGGTATCCTGTGCACCAATTTTCAACACTTCAGCCGTGGTCAGTTCGGCACCCCATGTCCACTTTGCCGATGGGGCAGGAACTCTCGTCAACACTTCCAGTGCCGCCTTTGCCTGGTCGCTCACCAGACGTTATTTTGCATTTATACGTCTTTTGGGTTGCCGACGGCGGCCGGTGGGTGCAGGAGTTGGAGGAGGAGCAGGGCACAGGCCGGCCATAGCATTGCTCGGAAGTACACATGTGGCAGGATCACTCTCTTTCAATATGACCCATTCGTGGAGTAGAAATAGGCTGGCAGCCTGCCGGCGACTGGCATCAAGCTGAGCGAATGACGAAAACTCCATCCCATCAACAAACTGAAGGATCTCGCGGAGCTCCTTCAACTCATAAACAGCAATGTCATTTGACCGGCACTGGCCACAATCATCGTCGCCGGCTCCATGTTTGACTGCAGGAGTCTGAACCGGGGGTGGAGGATTTTGAGCTTCTGTTGGGAGGAGATTGTGATGCATGGTTAAACATCTGATAATTGTTCCAGAACCCAAAATTTCATGGGGTGCCGGCGGGACACTCCCCATCCACCACGGAAATGCATATTCATCAACCAAGCGGTCGTAGTTAGCGCCATCTGTGCCGACATCGAGCGTCGCCCAGAGATCCGGATGAAATGGCACCGGGAGTTCATCTTCACCCAAGTGGCCGAGGCTATCGGCACCTGACGATAATCAGGATCTCAATGACTTGACAGACAGCATCGGCGAGACCAATATATGACAATACAAACATCTGGAGACAAATCAATGAACATAATTAAAATCACCAAAATGAAATAAATATATACCAGTTCAGACCATAACGCGACTTGTATCCATTTGCCATCTGCAAGATTACGCTCATCAATGTACAACAGAATATGCCTGAAATGGGACTCTGCATAATATACCACTTCCTGTGTCATCCGATGCCCAAGCTGGTTGGATCCCGATTGCAATGTAAAAGGATTGAAAAGTCGAAGCATATGGGTTGACATTTTGGATTGGGAACTATTGGATGTACAGAGGATGCTGTTATCTGAAGCCTTGAAGGTTGAAGATAAGGCGCAAAGCACAATGATCGTTATCTTCAAAAATGTCATTTTGGTCACCTGACTGATTAACTAAGACAAGGGAGATACGTAATGTGAATTTGTAGACTTAAATATGCAATTGGCCAATGTTGCAACAGCATCCCATGCAGCACATTGGCGATGAGCATAGGCCGAAGCACCCGGGGCAATTACGACCTCTGATTGGGGAAGGGAAGTGCCGGTGACGGGCGGCAGGCCAGACTCTGATCCCGTTGGCCAAGTGCCACCTGAAGTGCTGGCCTGACCTTCAGCAGATGGCACCTCAGCATTGGGTGCCATGATACCTAGTTGCCATCGTTCACTCATGTGCATGTAATACCGAACGGTCCATTGCATTTCGTATCCAAGCAGCGTGACCTCTTCCTGCCATCTAGCCTTCTGGGCACAGGCCCATAGCCAATGCACCCGCTGGACTTTTGTACGTTTCAGAGGAAAGTTGGACATATTTACAATGGGACGTACATTCCAACTGCAGCAATCCAACATTGGCCAAGGGTCCGGCCACTTGTGCTGCACCTTGATGATTTCCCCAGATCCATGACAAAGAGAGTGAGGTTGATCCTGGGATATTTGGGGTTAATATTGCGGTACTGGCACTGAGATCATCTCTTCTCAGTGGTTTGTAGGCCTCAAGAGTGCTGTTACTTGCACCAAGCACTACAAGAGCAGACCGGCATCGATTGTAAATCCGGCTGTGTAATGCAATCTCTGTATTCAAGCGTTGAATAGTGGTCCGGGCTTGTGATTGAACGCTTTTCCTGGGGGCCAACCGCAAAACGTGAGAATAGTGGAAGGACTTGTCAGATATGAGGTCCCGAAGCCGGTCCAGTTCAGATGCCTGCTCCAGCCGCAGCGACAATTCCATTTTGGAACAGTCGGAGATAATATTCCCACGGGACGGCATGAACAAGGTTTCCCGTTCTATAGGTCTCAGTGGTATTGACCCATCAGGCAGTGATGCATCCAGCCTGGAAGGCGGCACCTCGCGCAGTTCATCCAGTGCATTGAATTCCACTTCATTTTCGAAAGAAACAACAGATCCACCATTCTGTGATGTGACCCGTGCACGATCTTGTAGTTCTCTCAACTTCCCCAACAGTGGCTCCAATTGTGCCTGTTGTCTTTCAATTATGGCTGATTCAGCATTCTGGCCATTGTGTGTCAAATTGCAAAGTTGGTCTTGGATTTCAATCCTAATTACCCATGAGAGCAGAGAGGGGCACAACATATGATGCACTTACTGCTTTTCTTCTACTATCAATGCAAACCGCAACCACTCTTCAGTGGGGCTTGATATCGTTGGTTGGGCCAGTTGGGCGAGTGGTGAAAGTAGTGCCGGTTGTGCAGCTGGTGCCGGTTGTGAGGGCTGTGGAGTTGGTGCCGGTTGTGGTGCTGATGAATGTTGGGCTGGCACTCTGGCCCCATATATGTCCATTGCCTTTAAATCGGTACATCTCAGCACCTCGGCAGTAGCAATTTTGGATTCCCAGACATTGACAATGTCTGAGTTCACAGTGACAGTCCTCTCATTAAAGTATTTCGTCGCTTGCACTGCCATGGCTGATGCATCCAGGTGCCAGTTCTGCAAGTACCTTATCATCCCTAGGCATTTCTTATATTTCACTCGCATGGTCATCAAGCATCTCGGCACGATGTGGCAATGTTGCGGTCCGGGCAGTCGGTGAAATGGAGTTCAGGTTTGACCATAGTGATTCGAGAATTTCGCCAGCAACAACTGCAAATCCTGGGATGAATGACGTTGCAAAGCGGAAAAAACACAGATCCTTGTGACAATGAACATGGAAGAGGCCGATCGCAAATTCCAAGCTGAGGCCAGCTGGCAGGTACTGCCCAATGTGTTCCTGCATGTGGACCCACCATTGACAAACAATGTCGTAAATGACCCCCACACCTTGCTCAGGATCGACATTTGTATGTTTCAGGGCCTGGAGAAAGGCAAAGTCTACATTCTTTTGTTGTTCGCCCTTGAACAGGTCAACCAGAGAATTCAGTGCATAGCAGCCATGCCGGGCACAGGCAAAGCCCACAATGCTGGTTATATCACAAGCCTTTGAAGCGAGGAGAGCATTTGTAATGGCCCTGAAGGTGTTCTCACATGGTGCTTTCTGTCATTGAAATCATTCATCCATCAAATCGGCCCACCAGGGAGGTGTACTCACTGTTGATCGCTCGATAGCTGTCTTCAGGAAATCAAAATATTCCTTGCGGTTTCCCATCATTCCAGCTCCATCATTGAGCCAAACATCTGTCTCTGTGGTCTTTTGCCGCACATGATCGGCCTTGAAATTCCCGTCGGCCACAAATGTACACCGGTAGACAAATCTGTATTTTTGTGTGTTCAAGACATCTATTATCATTAAGGTAAACCTCACCTGCAAGGATCACTTTTCCAATCTTGAGGAAGATTGATTCCAGGTTGAGGGCACGCTGGACAGAAGTTTGATAATGAACCTGTCAAGGGAGTTTTTGGGTCCTGACGGTTGTGGCCATAGCCTGCCCATTTAAGCTTCTTCATCCACCGCCACAATTGTGACATCCACCGAAATTCATGATATACATTAGGAACAGAAGCCGGGGTCAATGGCAATGTAAGCCGGCAGATGAGCTGATAAAATTGATAGGCCAAGGCTTTGAGTTCGAGATTACATAGTCTGAAATAATCCAGTACTTGAGTGGTGAACAGTGTACAAATATGGACAAAGCTGGCTGGCACCAAGCGGGATGACACCAAGTCAAGTGGAACTTGATGCTCACCCTGACATTGGCAGGTAACCATTGCAAGATGGTGGATTCCATTTATGTGGACCACACGCACATATGAGTTGTTCAGCGCATCGGTGTGTGGCATCTGCCCCTGAGAGTACGGGTATTGTCCGGCACCGGCATGTTGGCTGAAGCCTGAGTCGGCACTGTCACTCAAAACGGCGTTTGAACCGGCACTTGAGTTTGCCTGAGAGTCAGCACTTGGCCTTTGACCGGCCCTTGGTCTTGGATCGTCCCCAGCAATAGACCCATCCCATACACTTGAATGGCCCTCCCCGATTATGGGTCCACCAGCAAGCTCCACATTCTGTGATAAGTATCGGGGTACATTTACTTCCCCTTCATCAGCATCTGCGCTATCATCACCATCCACCTCTTCTGGCAGGTCGCCATCCAGATGTGTTGGCAATGACTCCACATGAGCAAAGAAGCGTTCATCAGCCACACTTTCCTCATCCCAATTCATAGGACTTGAACCATCAATGTCATCACATAGGCTTGTGTTGTCTTGGGGTCTTGATATGGCCGGCCCAGTCCCCCAAGGTAGACTGGCCTGTTCAGCCGCATCGGCATGACATTGAATATTTTCCAGATGGTGTGTCTGAAACTCTAGTCCGCTGCAAGATGTTGTGGTGTTTTGGTGTCGGACCAGAATATAGGTGCCGACTTCCCAAAGCGCTGCCCGATGGAAGAAGGTGCCGGTCCAGCACTTAATTCGATGCAAAGGGCTTTGTTGATGACTGTGGCGCATGCATCTATGGCAGATTGGCTTGGGTAGAGTACAATCTATGCACCTCCACACAGCCCAATTGTTCATGGAGCAGTCCGAGCACTTCCGCTGTTCCATGCTCTCATGTGCAAGAAGTGATTGTAGTAAGTCATCAACATGGTCTACAAACTGAAGAATATAGTCTCTTTGAGTCTTGGAGAGAGTATTAATTGTCATGTCAGTTTCATTAGCATTGAGTCTCGCACCTTGTGTGATTTGGTATTATGTACAATCTCTTCAGGCTCATAGCCGCCATTGTGATCGACATCCATCGCCATATCTATTGCATTTTCAGGCACAGTGGATTTGATGTGGCTTGCATTGGGAATTGCAACGAGAGGGACCTTGATGCGTTTTGTGATATTCCCTGTTTTGGTAGGAAGAACAATGTCTTTATGGGTCACGGCCTCAGCTGCTTTGGTATCACTTTCACGGAGCGAAGCATTCTTCTTGGGTATCCTCTTCCGCTTGTATCCTGCAACAGTGGGGGACTGGTTACTCATGTCTAGAATGCGACTACCTTGATTTCTGCCTGATAAGCTTAAAGCTTACCGAGATAAGTGCCCCTGAAAAAACATGTGGTGGGGGCATGTTTTGTTGCCTCATGGCAATTATTGTATTTGTATTCTTCCTTACACCACACCATCATTTCCCCCTGCCAAATGTCATCTGAAGTTCCACCACAAAACAAGAAAAGGCCACAAAGTAACTGCAAGTACAGTGCAAAAGAACGGCAAGTGATTGAAGTCCACAAAGTGGCATATCGCACGGCAGCCACAAAAGAGGAGCGTGTGTTGATTCTTCAAAGGGACATCCTGCCGGCCATATTTGCATACTGGGCCACCGAGAATCAGGAGCCACAGAGTGAAGAAGAAAGTCGTGTCCATAGCAAAGTAAATTTTGCTATGCCTATTCGTAATGCTGCTGACTATCTCAGCAGGAGGTCATAAATTGGATCACAAACAACTGGCAGCCACAACCAGTGGAGGGGAAAAATGATGTCGGCTTGAGAGTAAAGCAATCGGAGGTGGTGTGGAATCTAAGGAAGCCAGAAGTATTCAGGGAGATTGGCAGGATGCTCGGAGTTGAGAATGCCACTGAGAAGACACCGGGGTGGTTTCCAAAGCGACTGCCAGCAATCGAGCAGATCCTGGATCGCATGAATGAGGGTGAGAGGGCAGCGCTGGATGCAGAGGTGGAGAGAATTAATAGGGTGGGATACCCTGATGATGTTAAGCAAAGGTATGGAATATTTCACATAATGCCGGTTTGGGGTGCCAAAAAGATGCCGGGTTGGCCGTGCATGTCAGCGGAGTGGGATAGGTGCCCGCTTGCATGGAAGATCTGCAATTGGCAACCTCAGTAAATAACCAGCACATGGCAACCGGCATATAATGACCGGCACATGGCAACCGGCAGCTGGTGACTGGCACTTAGCAGCCGGCACATGGTGACCGGCACATAGACCACCACTGATCGTCCACATTAGGATGGCTGAAAAGCTTATGGTCAAACGAGTTGGTGAGAATGATAGGCGTAATTGGTTGGAGATGGGTGTGGTATCCATCACATTCACGGCATACACAGCACCAGACGGCCAGCTTGTCATCGACAGGTTAGTCATGCATTCCATCAGCATATATGATCTCAATGGAGGAGGATTGTATAGTCATGATAATATGGGGGATCACATGTCACTCCTCACAAGGCCATTCATTCAGACATATGAGGATGATGTTGAGAACATGAAACATAATCTATTGGCCTACATGAAGACCTTACGTGCATTGGCCGACCCAAATGTGCTGACATTCCCAACTCCGGCAATGAAAAAGGCCGAACAAGTCTCTGTGAAGATGACACCAAATGGGTCACCAATCTTACCAGACCTCTCTGCTATCCAATCATATAACAAGCAAGCGTTGGAAGACTTTGGCGCTTTACTTGGGACACCATTACAGTAGGTGCTGGACAGTCATAATATGGTGACAGACCCTTACTTAAGCAATAGAATGGGCAACTAATGGACGGACATCACATGCCCCATTCAAGCAGTTGGGTGAAGATACATCATCGATGATTAGCAGGGAATACTTGCCTCCTCGTTGCATGATTCAAAATCCACGAAATATGCAGAAGCAGAAGATCATGGAATTTTTTAGCTTTGTTTCAGAACATCAGGCAAAGCACGGCGCCGATGGAGCTTTCAGGTTTAGCAAAATACTAGAAGGTGGCGAGCTGGTGCCGGCCCTCATCAGCACTGAGAATGAGACCGGCAATGAAATGGGTGCCGGGTCGAGGCAAAAAAAGGGAAAAAGGCCACAGATGCCAAAGATGCCGAAGAACATGAACTGGGCACAGGAAACCAATGCAGCACTTCAGACACTTTTGCACACAGACCTCCTATCGTTTGACATGGATGATCACCAACCTGGGCCATTGGCCAATGATAACAGGCTGACCATCGTGGACCAGGCAACTGTAAATCGCATATCAGCTGCAGGCAGGGTGCCAATCCCATTGCCGGTGAATGGACCACAGGACGGACTCCCACAATATGCCATCCCGGCGTCCATGCTGGCTCTAGCACGGTGTCTGGCAGATCAAACCATTGTCCCACCAGGACAACCAGCGGGTGGCCCAGCGGCACAACAATCGACTGTCCCACTGGCACATCAATCCACTGATAGACCAGCATATCGTTCCACGGGCCAACCGGCAGAGCACATCACTGACCAAGCAGCACATGGTTGTCGTGTCCGACTGGCAGATCAATTCAATGTCCCACTGGCACATCATTCCACTGTCCAACCAGCACATGAAATGACTGTCCCACCAGCAGACCATTGTACTGTCCCATCGGCACATCATTATACTGTACAACCGGCACAGGAAATGACGGTTCCACTGGCACATCATTCCACTGTCCCACCGGCACATCATTCCACTGTCCAACCAGCACATCATTTTACTGTCCAACCGGCACATCATTCCACTGTCCCATCAACGGCTCGGCAGTCATCGCCTCCAATTGACCCTCAACTGTTACAATCAGAGGTTTCATCAGCCTTACTGCCACCGGGGCCAATGCCATCGGCTAGACCACGCCCATGGCCAGTTCACTGCAGACGGCGGACAGATGATGAACTAGCTGCTGAGGAAGCTCTAAATCTGGGTGACATCGGCACAAGAACCAGAAAGAAATGAGTCCCTCATTAATAAATATTGAGTATATACAAATTAAGTTTATTTATACACAATACTTTATTTGGTTGGTGTGGCAAGTTGGGGTGAGCAATGGACATCAACGACGGGGAGCAGAATTTCAGGAGCCAGCCTGGGGGAACGACGAAGTTCACTGGCTGGAACAGGCGTTCTAGAACGAGAGCGTGAACAGCGGGATGCTGGCAGTGTTATTGGGTTGTCAACCTCCATTGGTGAAGAAGGCCGGTGTTCGGCATTGGTACGATACTGTGCCAGTGCGGCTTCTTGAGATCCTTGAGGCGTTGGCGGAATAAGTCCAAGCATAGGAATGGGGGTGGGCGGGAGTGCTGCCAGTGATGATGGTCGTGGTGGAGTCGGCTGGGCTGGGAGGGGCGGGATAATTGGAGTAACCGGTGCTGGATGTGTTGGCTCTTCTCTAAGAACGGCAGGTGGCATCTGAGACTTGGTTGCCGGTTGCACTGCCGGGGCCGGTTGTCCCTGTGGTCCCGGTTGCATGCCTGCTGCCAGTCTGGCAGGCAGTGCCCCTTTCTCTGGGAGAGCCGTTTTGGGTGTGGGGGTTCCAGCACCAAATGAATTGGGTGGCGGTGGTGGCAGGAGGCTGAACATTGTATTTGCTGCCATTGCCGGTTGCGCCTGGGGCAAAGTGTTGTCGGCTGTGAGCGGGCCCAGCACTGGCAAATCTTCTCGTCTTCTCACGTGGGACACTTGGACGTATGGGAGATCGGTGGGCAGGCAAATCTCATCAAAGGTGCCAGGTGCCACTCCCAGGTAGTCGCAAAGCTCGCTGTAGGCTGTGTCGAGATTGCTGTTTTCTTCTGCCAGCTGTTTGATTCATAATTGCGCTGAGTCCAGTTGGTCCTGGATGAGGGCCATGGCCATCCTGAGCTGACCCAGGTCATGGGCGAGCTGCCTGTTCTCCACGACGGCACTCTCTGCAACCGTGGCGCTCACCTCAACGTCTTCTCTGAGGGCAGCAAACCATGACTCTAGCCTACCACGCGTGTTTTCTTCATGGGAAATATGTTTAGAAGATATGAACCCGGCCAGGTAGTGAGATATTTACCTCGCCATTTGCCTTTCGCTTGCCGGCTGAACCGGCCTGTTGCTTCAGTGGCCGGTGCCGGCTGCGTCTGAGCCATCGCCGAAGAGCCAACTGTTGGCTGGGCTGCCGGTGCCAGTGCTGATCCAGCTGCCAGTCCCCCAACTTGTGCTTTTCTTGCCGTTCATTTGTGTGCTGGTGGTCGTTGGTCTTCATCACCGTTATATTCACTCCCGCTTTCACTTTGGCGGTTGATTCGCCTTTTGCTCTTTGCCCATACCCGTTTGACCCCCTCACCATTCCTCTCACACTTCAACTTGTTTTTTCCGCAGCGCCAGCACGCTGGTGAACCACCAGCTTGAACCCAGCATTCGTAATTCAGATGAGCGCAGCGGTCACACGGCACGTCATGCAGAGTGTCCCCACACTGAGGCTCTCGTCGGCGTCGTTTTTTCCCTTCGTCTGTCTGTTCGACATGGTCAGTATTGTGTGCCCGTTGGTCTGTCTCGCAGTCGTCTTCGTCTCGTTGACGATGCTGCTTCTGGGGTCGCTTACTTGCCTCCGGCTTGGTGCCGACTGGCGCTACTGGTGGTGCTGATTCAAGTGCCACTTGCATTGTAGCCGGCTGGGGATGTACACCCTGACTATGCATGGTGCTGGCTGGTTGTGGCAGTGCGGATTCTATTCCTGCAGGTGCCATGGCCAGTTTACGATGCGGCAGGTTTGCTGGTCGACCCGTTGTCAAGGTGGCGGATGCCACTTGTGCCGGTATGGCCTGTAGTTCCGTTGGTCCTTGGCCGGCCCCAGTTGCCATTGCGTCTACTTCTGAATTTGCCGCTTGAGGTGCCGGTGCCAATGTTTCCGAAGGTTGTGTTCCACCCCATTTGGCCAATGTTCGTCGCTGTTCTGTGAGGAATGCGTCATTGGCCGTGGATCCTGCCTTCTTCCAATGCAGTAGGAACTGCCAAAGAAAACTCTTCACGGCAAATACCTCGGCCACTTCCACTGATGCCTCCTTTTTTGCCTGAAACATGTCCTTCTAACCTTATGCTCAGGTACAGAACAATTTGGTTGCTTAGCCAACTTACCACCTGTGGTTTGAGCGTGGCCATCACCTCGTTTATATTGCCGCTTTGAACTGCGGCCCAGATGGATTGCTCCAGGAAACTGATGGTCGCGTGTAAGCTGGCGGTAGATGCATGCATTGTGCGTCGGTCGGCCAGTATCAGTAAGTATAGATCGGCAGATGGAGGATTGAAAGCTGCAAGCTTTGTTGATGGCGCCACATAAAATTTCAACCATCACGTGATATCGTCTTATCTGTTGATGGTGATCAGTACCCACAATCTACCCAAAACTCATTCTTCAATGGATCTGAATCAACCCAGCAGATCGTTCTCAATGCCCATTCCAGATGGCTATGTCACTATTGCTGGCCCTGATGGCCAGCAGTATGTAGTCCCTCGGTTTTTGGTTCCCTCAACACACGAGGCATTCCATTCTTATCAACAGCGCGTTGATTTGAATGCTAATGGTGCGTCAGGAGGGGTAAGTCATTTTCTATTTAATGTTTGTGTGATTGTGCATGGCCATCACTGTCTATTGCATGTCCGTCCCTTGCCGGTCTGGCAACCGGCACCGGGTCAAACCATATGTGGCCGGTTGGACTTACTTGCCGGTCCGGCCAAGCCCCTACAATGTGTGGCCCATTTGGCTCACCTGCCGGTCCGGCAATTTCTATACATTGTGTGGCCTGTTCGGCTGCTCCCCGTCACTTGCCCGTTCGGCAATCGTCACCAGGTCATCCAATCTGTGGCCGGTCGGACTGCTCTCCCTCACTTGCCGGTCTGGCACCCGGCACCCGTTCATTCAATCTATGGCCAGTTTGCCTGCCGGCTGTCATTCAGCATGGGCTGGTTCTTGCATGCGTTTTTCTTTCTATTTACTCACTGGTAATACGACAGTCACGGAACACGTTAGACCTGAGCTATCTGCCGATTAGTGCCGAGAACATTGAGTTTCCTCCCGACCCCATAAGATTTATCATCTGCTTGGTTACTGCATTTCCTTATTATGGTTAGCATTTAACTGAAAGGGAACGCCTCGGGCTTCATGCCGATATCAAAGCTTTGCAGGATGCCCTCGGCATTTCTTACAAAGATGCCTGTCATTGTTTGTACATGGCCGAGGTTGAAAAAGTTAAGATGGAAGGCAACACACATGCCGCTTTTGTTTCTTTGAAAGCCCATATTACAAAGGCTCTCGATCGGGTGGAACAGAGTGAGAGGGATATGCATGAATGATGGATCAAGTGTTATAAACCCAATTTATTATATATAATTTGGTGAAGTGTCTCCACAATGCCTGGGCCAATGTATCAGCATGGCCGATATGTCCCATCAATGAATTCCAGGTGAAGGCAGGCACCGGCACCTTCGGTACTTTGACAGGCATCAGCACCTCTACACACACTGGCACATGCATGGTCAGTGCTGGCTGACAACTTTGACATGGCCAAGGCACCAGAGGTGTCTAGGAGACAGTCTGCACTAGTATATCACTGGCACACTCAGCCAATCAATCGGCACCAACACCTTCGGCACCTTAATTGGGCCCATTCAGTATTTATTTATTTTTCACTGTAAGATTCATTATGTCGTCATTGTTCACTTAATGCTTGGCACACCATCAGGCCAATCAGAATTCAGCATGGTCAATACCGACTAAGCATGCAGCATGGCCATTGTACGGTCGGCACAGAGCACGGCCAATGTATAGTTGGCAAAGTCGGCAACGCCATTAGATGCCCATCCTGGCGAATTCGCTGCCACCGTATGATACGCTACACTGTAGTCCTTCCTTATTACAGCAGTTTGCATAAATCTTGGCACTGTGAGAAAAATTGTAATGAATTGAAAATTGTAACCCTAGCACATGGTTTAGCAGTTGCACGACGCACTGCCATCATGGCCTGGTCTAAGCAAGTGAAAGTTAACCTTATTGTACCTCCAAACCCTGCTCCAGCTCTGCGAACCAAGGTGGATGCGTTGAAAGTCATGCACCTGTCCGAGGATCCAGTAACCCAAGAAATTCAGCAGTCTGATGAAGAGGAGGAGGCGGAAGAGGAGGAGGAGGAGGAGGAGGAGGAGGAAGAGGAGGAAGAGGAAGAGAAGGAGCCAGACGAGGAGGAGGAGGAGATGGAGGAGGAAAATAAGGATGATGATGACCAGAGAACAGTGGTGAAACGGAAGCGCAATCCATGCGGGGAAACAGGTATGTTGTTTCATTCTTAGGTACATTTTACTCATTATGATTTGCAGAAAATGCTGCATCTCCTCTCATGGACCCACCAACAGCCGTCATTGCATGCAGTCTTGCTATATTTTCCGCTGCAGAGATGAAGAAGCCTAGGTCGCGCCGGGAGTCCAAAGCTCGACTGCTTCAGATTCCATCTACACTGAAGTGGCTTGATTTTCAGGGTCGACTCAATGTTCAGATCAATGACACGCTCCATCCTAAAGCAGCTGTGGTTGATTACTCAAAGTTCAAAGCCACTTACACCATCCCACGTCATGTACCAAATGCTTTACCTCTCTTGGCCTCCTCCGACTATGACTACCTTCTCAAGAACGCAGTGAAAGCGAAGGACCCTTCTGCGAAGATTGTTATCATTGAAACGGGCCCACAGCAGCAGGTAGAGAGCGACATCTTCGTAATCTCCATCGTTTGGTGTGTCTGATGCTCTCGTTTATTAGGTACACGATGCAGACAAAGAAAATGAGAATGATACGGAACCTCTGAAAAAAAAGACGAAGAAGACAAAAGTACATGCACATTTGAACTGTTACAGTCGCTAACAAATATTTTCAGTCACCAAAGGAGTCTGATATTTTGCCTGCTAATGTTGCCCTGAATGACAGGATCAAGATGTTGCGAGAGTGCTGGTTGTGTAATACGTCCACCTGTCACTCCGATCATTGCTTTGTTCCCGCTGATGGGTCACATTTTCTGCTCGGCCATGAGCACTTTGAAAAGTGGGCAGCAGCCTGGGTGAGTTTCATGCCATGGAGTACAAAATGTGCTAATGTAGTTGTTCCAGCTCTGGAGCAAGCACAGTGCAAACATTGACACACTGCCGCACATTTCTCTTTTTGATCCCATTGCCCCACAAACACTCGCTACGAAATCACCTCTTCTTCAAGCTCGTCTGAATGCCATGGCCAACAAGGGCCAGCCTGGTTCGGCTGCCCCCATCATCAATTGTAATGTTGTTATGCCAAACGACATGTTTGGATTTTTGCGTCCTGCTCCCGCTTCCTTGCCTGCACCTCCCCTCACTGTGCCTCAACCACATGCTGCTGGTCCGCAAGCACTCATCTCCCCAAATCTTCAACCCGGCATCAAACAGGATATCACAACCTTTTGTCGCACTTATGGCTTGTCTGATGAGGTTCTTGAGAGATTCAGGGCACATGCATATACTGGCACCCAGGCTTTCCGATACATAAATGTGCAGGAATTGAAGGATCTTGGGTTCAAACCAGGTGAGATTGTTGACCTCAAGGAAGCTGTTTTGGTGTGGGCCATTCCTGTGTGATGCGTTTTGTTGTCTGTTCACGTCTCCGTTCCATTTATTGACACTGTAGCTAATGGACATGCTGTAACTGGACTGTAACTTGCTCGTTGTAATGCTCTAGAAGTATCCTGCATGTATGAAGTACCCAACTGCGTCTAATGGTGTTATGACTTCCATACACTCCATCAAGTCAAATAGCATCCCATCGCCTTCATGTGTAAGTAAATTTCCATGGCGGCGAATGAATGCTTTGACTTTCAAGAAGGCTTCCTCAATGGGATTGAAGTCGGGTGAGTAAGGTGGAAGATACTTCAGACGGACACCTAAAATTCAGAAGTAAGCATATGATTCCCAATGTCAAAGCCATGGTATTACCAAAGCGCTGCATCAGCTCTAAGATCTCTTTGCCATGATGAATACGAGCATTGTCCATTATGAGGACACTGAGATATCCAGGGAAAGGGGTGCATAGAGGCAGCTGGACAAACAATGAATGAGGTAAAATGTTGCAACAGTGAATATGCACCACAGAGTGCTCCAGATACTCCAAGAATCGAGCTCGTGTCATCGAACCCTTGACAACTGTATTAGACACCATTCCGTTGACTGTCAGCAACCCCTCAGCAGAAAATCTCCTCCCACAAACAAACACTCCCTTTTTCACAGTGCGAAAACCTTTCACCGATCTTCCACGACGTCTGGCTGAAGTCCGTTCGTCCTTTGAAACTTCGTCAAGAAACCCAAGTTGTTCAGGTTGGTATTGAGCCATGCGCCGGATAAAGTCAGCCCGGAGATTCTCATTTCGTTCAAGCGCAATCTTCTTGAGTTTCTTTGTTGATACACGCGCTCGCTCCAGCTCCCGGTGAATGGTGGTGTAATGAGCAGAGATGAAGCGGTTCGTTGCCAGAAGGTATTGCAGCTCATCAAGGAACCAGTCTGGACGGTGGCTGATAAGTCGCTTGAGGTATTCAATGTCGTCAAAGTGCAGGTGCCTTGGTCGTCCTCGGATGCCATAGTTGTGCCTCACAACGTCGCCAGTGGTTCACCATAGCAACCACCTGTAGCTACCAGAGTAATGCATAATGTATTGTAATTACAAGTAAATGATGATGCAAAAACCATTGTTATTACAATGCCCCCAATTTAATACACCATGGTCTATGCCTATAATGCACCATCCCTCCCCCCTATGCACCATCCCCATCTATTCCCCTATGCACCATCCCTCCTCCCTATGCACCATCCCTCCCCCCTATGCACCATCCCTCCCCCCTATGCACCATCCCTCCTCCCCATGCACCATCCCTCCTCCCCATGCACCATCTATTCCCCATGCACCATCCCTCCTCCCCATGCACCATCCCCCATGCACCATCCCTCCCTCCATGCACCCTCCCCCCCATGCACCATCCCTTCCCCATGCACCCTCCCCCCATGCACCATCCCTTCCTCCATGCACCATCCCTTCATCACCATGCACCATCCTCCCTCCCCTCCATGCACCATCCCTCCCATGCACCATCCCCCTCATGCACCATCACAAACTTGACATTGTAGCACTGAAGCATTGTATTCTATACATACAATACACCTCTTTGTTCACAGGCACTATTTATTACACTCAAGTAATCAACAACAGTTGAATATAACACATAGTATTTAGACTGAACACTGCAACATTGGATCAAGATACTCGGAGGCATAAAGGCTGAACATGAGAACATGCGATCAAAATACCAAAAATAGAGGTGACAAGAAATCAACGTCGTAGGCTCGTAGCAGGTAAATGTAAAGATAACCCATCATATAGGGGAAAGAGTGCAATTGCGACGAAATACAAGAAAGCGGGCCAAAAAATAAACATCAAATCTTCAAGCTGAAAGGAAAGTCAACGTCCACAAACTTTGGAACCCATGCAAGGAACTCACCGTTTCGAGGGGCGGTCATTGCCATTGCCATCCAAGTTCCACTTCCGGGAGGTCTCAATCATCTTCTCAATACAATGAGTCACATCCAGGACCGTCGATTTCCACAATGGAAGGCTCAACTCCTGCCACTGGGAGCGCGTATCAGCACGCTGACTCCACCACATGAGTAGTGTCAATAGAGAGATAAGACTGTTTGGGCCCCCCTTCCGCAGTCCAGCCCATACATCACCCACCTCATCTGTGTCATATATTGCCAGGGGCAAAAGAGCATCTCCATGGCGAAAAGCCGGTTGAACCGCATGCCACCACTTTACAATGGCCACCCCGAACTCTAGAGGATCCTCTATCACTGGGGTTGACGAATATGGTTGGACCCCCTTTGAGCTCTTAGCAATCCACTTCCCCCATTCGGCTGGCCTCTGCTTGGGTGAAAGCACACCCTTCATTGTAATCAATAAAGGTCTAGAAACTAAGCAGTGTATCATACCTTAGACTTCTGACCATATTCCACGGATGCTTCAAAACGAACCCATATCTCTACGCAGCATGCCCACTCAGCACCAAGATTTTGAGTTGTGAGATGGGCATGAGCAGCCGTCACCCACAGAGGCAAGCTGTCTGTGGTAACAGGAGGAGCCTGGTTTTCCTTTCCCGCAATGGCCGTCGAACCAATCTGATTCATCTTTTCGGCCCACGTTGACGGTATAACGACATGAGCAGAGCGGCGTGAGATCGGAGGGGATGTAGAGTTCCGCTTTGTACTTGCGTCATCCAAAGGTGTTATATCGTGTTGGAGGGTAGGCGAAGAAACCAATGCTGGAGAAATGGACATGGAAGCGGGAGGTATAGGATCAGTTGCCATAGCTCCGGATAAAGTGGTTGATACAGCAGCTGGAACAATGATGTGTGCGGGATTGGTGAAGTAGGCAGGCAGAGGTGGTGGTTCAAGAAGGGTCGATCCTGTGGTTGAGGCTATGTTCATCGGAGCAGAGAGATGAGTAGACGCAGTGTCAGACAAAGTGAAAGCAGAGGCAGCGGCAGGAAATCTAAATGGGCCACAGCCCGACCCAGCAACCATGCTGCCTGGAGTAGCGGAAGGGGTATGTGTATGCCATGAAGGTAAAGAGGAGGTAGCAGAGAGAAACAACGTCGGCTCGCTCTGGGTTGACGATGGAGACATCGAACTGGAGGGAGTTGTGATGAAAGAAATTGCCGGCAGTCCGGGGGCCGTCAACGCCTCTACGTTAGACATTGACCCCACCCCATCCCATGAATTCAGCAGGTCTAAGCATGAAACTTGGGTGCTTGGAGCCATTCCTGGTAGCCCTGTCATGTTACCGCCAACCGTGCTGCCACCAAAATCACAGGACATGAAATCAAAGGGGGTATTCTCAGCACCAATCGCAGGCAGAGGTTGGGATGAATGAGGATCGACGATTCCATGCGCAGAGTCTCCATGCCACGTTCCCAAAGCTACGCCACCAAGATTTGGATCACAATCTGTCCATCGCCGCAATCAATTTCTATTGTGAATATGAGAGTCATTGATTACTTACATGGCTGGAACTGGTTCTGCAACCCTGGAGCAGATGCTGGCACCCAAGCGGAAGCAGGCAAAGTAGGTGTGGCTGCAGCGGATGATGCCGAAATGGACAACGCAGCTGGGGCGGATAACGCAGCTATAGTGGACTGAACAGGTGACGACAATGCTGAAACGGACACAGCTGGAGCGGATAATGCAGCTATAGCGGATCGAACGGGTGATGATGATGCTGAAGCAGGAGGCACAGCTGCAGCAAACAATGCTGAAATGGACGCAGCTGGGGCAGATAACGCAGATATAGCGGACTGAATGGGTGGCAATGAAACTGGAGAGGACGTAGGTAGAGATGGTGTAGGTGGTGGGATTAGAATGGGAGCAGATGAGGAGGGGGCAGTAGGAGTAGAAAACCCGTGGTTACAGTTACTCGAAGATCCTGAAATGTTCAACGTGAGGGATTCAGCAAGAAATCTATAAACAAAGCACTCGTACCCTCGTTGACTCCACCAAGATCTTCTACACTTTCTGACTCTGCTGCAGTTGCGTCAGACGCCTCTTCTTTGCAACGGCTAGTATACTCCAAGGATCGTTTTTGACGTATCGTCTTGGCTACGAAAGGAATGCGTGAGTAACAATGAAATCAATCATCTGTGAATACATGACTCACGATACAGATTAACCAGTGAATGGCATCATGAAAGTCTCCTGGAAGTCTTTGTGCGCAGCTGGGAACTGGTTACCTAACGCCGTCTCGCCAACATGATAGCTATGCAGCAATAGGTGAACTTAAATGGAAAAAGATCTGGGGCCGTAGTGCGCACCTAGCAACACTGATGTCCCCCTTGGCGTCATGTGGGTCAGGACCACCAAGCAAAAGGGTAAACGCCCAACCGGTTGCTTCCGATAGGGTGCGGAAGAAAGGGCCGATAAGATTCGGCAGTTGTTGGATTGCCCTGTGAAAGTCTCAATATACTCACATCACACTCGATCATGATGTAGTAAACGTACTCTGCCATTTGTTTGGGAGTTCGGTCTCCTTGTTGTTCAGTGAGCTTCAAGTTCGTCATTTTCGTAACTTCTTCGTTGACCATCACCTTGACCCCTGCATCTCCATTTTCCCACATCTCCTTTGTGATTTTCATGCGTAGACTGAACTTTTCATGACGCGACATAGGCCCACTTTTGCTGATGATGGTATCGACCCTAGCCTTGATCTTTTCTTGGTACATCAGCTTCGAATACACTTGAACTTTTTGAGGTGCGCGAGTACCGGATTGCAATACGCGTTTGAAATCCACGGCCTTCGAGGTAGAATTATGGGATCGAGCCCGGTTGCCGTTCTTCCATCGCATCCAATTTTGGAGTTGCTTTGTTATGCGGTTACAATGATATGAGATTAAGGTTTTCATAGTTTAAAGACCATAATTTTACCTTTTGGCGCACCCTGATTGATTCGCCAAGTGTTTTCTTCTCCTCATCTGACAACGAGTCCAATTCTTTCCCAGGGATAACATGAGGTAATTCCGGGAATTTCTGGAACCATCCTTCATATAGCCGAGCCCAGAAACTGGTGAGTGATTTTTCTTTTTGCGCTTTCAGATAGTCGGCCACTAGCGCGTTGAGAAAATCTTTTTGGTTAGATGTTGTCCATGATTGGGGTGCCATCTCAATCTATGTAACAGCAATACAATGGTCAGGGTCCTCAGAGACGATCCAATCACATCATCACCACTTACAATTGACTCCGTGCGCGATTTCCGGCAGCAAGTTTGAATTGTTGAGGGACAAAAAAAAGGTTATGTATGTCCTTTTACTGTTACTGACTCATCCTTTGAGCCAATCAGAGCCACTCTTTGCGCATCTATAGTTCCATGGCATTCCAAGCCTCTCCTAAAGACAACTTCACGTGCGGCGGGAGAATCGAAGCAATTCATCGCCCACCATGATTCTACAGTAGCTATAAAAACCCGTTCCCAGTCAGACCATTTTCCCACCGTTCCAATGAAAGGAGAAACACCCCAATCTGAGACCACCACCTTAGAGCAGCTGTTGGCTGCAATCTCGATGAACAATGGTAAGGTACCAGATTGAAAATGACGAGTTAACATCTGATTTCTTTCCATTATAGTCAGCATCATGCTAAGCCTGCTGCTGTCTCCATCTGGTAAGCAATATTGGTATCTCAATGACTGTTATCATTTGTTTGCTAAAACCACTGCCAGTACATGGTTCGGGACGCTCAGTTCCCTCTTTGCCTTTACCAACTGTCCGATGTGCGGCTTGTCAAGGTTGTGGATATGTTCCCCCACCAGCTCCAGAGCCGCAGCCAGAAAATTTCGAGCCGCTCGGTAAGCAGTCTCGAAGACTGGCAGCTTCCAGCCAGTGAAACTGATTAGGCTACCAGCTGCGAGAGCGTTTGATGACGTAGGATCTGAATGGTATGTTGTTACAGCCAGATCGGAGCAATTCATATGCCAAATTACTGGGATGTCTACAATTCATTGCAAACTCCACGCGACCTGACATTAGCTTCGCTGTTAATAAACTCTTGGAATTATTTACAGAAAATCCCAGGATGAGACTGAAAACAATAACCTTTTCCATGGATTTGCCGATGCATCATTTGCAAATTCTGAGGACCTCAAGTCCACCACAGGATATGTTTTCCTGACAGCAGGGGGAGCAATCACTTGGAAATCAAAGAAACAAACAATTATTGCACTGTCCTCAACGGAAGCCGAATATGTGGCGCTATCTGAGGCTGGACGCGAGGCCACTTGGCTAAGAAATTTGTATGGTGAATCCGACAATTATTCAAGGCAATAATGAAGGGTCAGTAATTTTAACCCATAACCCTCAATTTCACCAGAGGTCGAAACATATCGCTATACGGCATCACTGGGTCCGAGATTTAGTCACCAACAAAATTATTGATATTCAAAACTGTCGTGATCCGGAACAAACAGTGGACATATTAACAAAGGCTTTACCAAAGCCTAAGTTTTCACGGCATAGGGAAGAGATGGGAATTCAGTCAAAAATAACTCAGTAGCTTTCCTTGGTGAGATTGGTTTTTCCCAATGGGTTTTCCATCCACAGAGGTTTTGACGCACCTGAAAGAAAATTATTAACCACTCCAGGGGGAGTGATGACATTCACAGAACCATTCCACTCATTGTCCTACACTGCCTAGGCTTGAGGGGGAGTGTTGGGATTATGTATACAAAAGTATACAGGCAAGCCAAGGCAGTTAACATGCCTAGGGAATATTGCCAGAATATGCTAAGACATATTAACACATGCAGAGACATATAGGGGAATCCACAGTTAACACATGCTACAGGATTAATCATCCTGCAGCATGTCTATCATAGGATAGGCAAGATATAGCCATGTCTATCATAGGCTATCAGAGACAGAGCCTTGGATAGAGTGTCTATGACACACCCTGCAGGAAGTCTAGGACTTACCAAGCCATGATATCATATGTCACTACTATTGACACTGTTATAGGGGATATGACATAGTTATTCCATTATTAACTGGTACAGGGGTCTATTACAGAATACCTCCTTTATATATTAAAGGAGTGCATTACACTATACCTCCTAACTGTGTAGTATAAATATTGCACATCTTGTAGGAGATGATAATAACATTCCTCCCTGTTGCAGACTCCCTCACTCACTAGCCTTTGAGATTAACTTCATCTTCTTAACCTTGTCCTTAACTCCTCCTATCACTGTTCACCACTCCATTCCCAACAGGTTATGGGAAAACGAGTAGGGATATTTCGAGACTGGTTCGTGTTTGTACATCAACTTCAAATTCTTCGTTCTCATAGATAATATCTAGGACAACTGTGTCCCCATTGGTAGTATCTGTCTCCGGCTCGGTACACAAGAAGTATTCGACCTGTGCTGAGGCCGAGGCGGTGTATACCGCAGCTCTAAATGCCAATCGTGTTCGGGTTGTTAGATAGCCTCTTGTTGTTATGAAAAGCACGCCCTATGTAGTTCTCCCACTTCTTGGCACCTTGTTCTCTACTCGACTGCTTGTATCTTACCATGTACAATTTCGAACATGAAACTTGTGTTACACATCTCTCACAAAGTCACAAAAAACATTAATCTCAGAAATCTCTTTAATGAAATAAAATAAAACATGGGTCGACAGTAGTTGTAGAACAATGAATATATGTGCAATATTATAATTTTAGGAATGGCATGGGACATGACCGTGATTAAACCGTAGTGAATCTATGCGGTAAATAAAAACTTTCTGGGTTTATAGATTCACGCCACTGTACTGTATAGCACATAATAGCCAACTAACTTCTGTGTTCCGAAATAATTACAGTAACTTGGATGAATATTTGATTTGACTGTGCAATCTGCAGGCGCTAACAATACAAGATCAAAGTAGGGTGTGCTACAATGCACTTTGTGGCCTTTCTGACTCGGAAGCTAGTTCTGCCCACTCTCTGACTTACACAACGCTCTACAGGGGTTTCAGCAGAATTCTATTTGTACTCTGATTGGCTACCTGCTCCATACGGACCGAGATTGCGCACGCAAATTCAAGATTCTAGTACCGCCATCAACTGTACAGATGCATCCAGTGGCTTGCCAAGACCGATCATTGATCATCTCAACCGATCAACCTGAATTTAAGACCCTGAGTTAGCCCTGAGTGTAATTTCGGTCCGTATACTTTTCATAAGTATATTTCTGGTTGTAATCTAACGCTAGTTGTAATAGATGCAGGTTACTAAGGCTGAGGCATGCGTACTGAATTTGTTAGCTCAGGAATATTATGACGGATGTGAAGGGGATGTCATTGCATTTTTGGAGCGAGCATACCTGGTCTAAGACCAACGGTCGACATACATACACAAAAATTTATCAGAGCCTTCTCGCAGTGCTGCCAAGTCCCTCTGCAGGCTCATGACACGTCGTGCCTGCCACTGTTTCCAATGCTCTCCCATTTCAATATCAAATGTTTGGCAGGAATTCCGTAGGCCCCGCAGAGTGCAATCAGCTTCCTCCCACTCGTGCAAACCCTTAATAATCTCGTTATAGACCTCTGACCTAAAGGTAATCACAGGTTTCGTCTTGTAGTCTTCAAGCCGGCGATCCTCGTATTCACGCTGGATGCGGTGTTGTCGTCCATGCTGTGCATCCTTGAGTTGCTCAATATCATCTACATCTCCTTGTATGGCATACGGTGGAGCCTGGTCCCAATGAGCAAGCTGGTTATCGCTATAATTGGAATCTTCAAGAGCATTGGAGCCCTCTGCTGCACGAAAGAATAGTCATGAAGTTGGAAGGGGGAATAATGCTTCTTGACTGAGTTTCTCTGGGATAACGGGGGGGGCTTCGGTGCATGCCTCTTGCGAATTCGGGAGGCCTGAGACCTTCCGGCATTGGTATGCACATTGATTCTGGAGTTGACGAAGTTTTTTAAAGCTTTGTTTGAGGAACAGTCAGAAGTGTCCATTAATGTATGGAGTAGCACGTACCTCGCTGTTTGGGTGTATTGTATCCTACGCTCCTGATTTAAATTTGCCTTCTGGTGCAGAGAAATACACGTAGTGCGCCGACCCATACTTGACTGATATAAAGCTGTGGTGTTGGGGTCTATTTGGGTGCCTTTTTGTGGCCTCCACACGATGCGTCTGAAGAAGGGAAAACCGTCGAAAAAGAACGTCAGCCTCCAGTGGCATACCAAAGGTGCGATCAGTGATGTGCAACAACCCACCCAACACCACAAGCACGTCTGTGTTAGTACCCAGGCAGATGGTCGACTAGATCTCGCGACATCTTATCTTGCCACCACCTCATCTGAGGGAGTGGACATGTCTTCAAGTCCTATCACAGAACCACAGTTGCATGATGGCATTTCAGATGAGGAACCGCTAGACGACGAGTTTCTGGACCCTGAGTACATTCAGCACCTAGCGGAGATGAGTCCAGATCTAAAATCGAACACCAAACGATGCCGATTGCCTGGGGTAAGTGCAAATATTCAATAATTGTTCACTTACGACTCAAAGATGAATGCACAGGACGAAGCATTGCACATGTGGCTACCCCATGTTGACACCTTTTTAGAAGAAATTATTGGCACTGAGGGACGTGGTCAGGATCGTTCAGGGCGGTGCAGTTGTTCCAAAGATAGCATGGATCATGATACACAGCCGGCTGAGTTTGAGTGCATCGACTGTGCCAGGAGGGAATTAAGGTGCCAAATTTGTATTGTTCAGGCACATGCTAACAATCCATTTCACCGCATTGAGGTACGTTGGTTGTTTGTTAGACCCTTCAAACACTGCTGCTGATGATCAATATGGCAATGGAACGGAACATTTTTCGAGTCCGTATCATTGAAAGCGCTTGGTCTTCAACTCCAACTCGGTCATCCTCCTGGTGCCAAATGCGTTAATCCGGTGTCTTGTCCAGGCGATGAGTTTGTCATCATTGATACGAATGGTGTCCATGAGATTGGCCTCAATTTTTGTGCCTGTGGATTCTCTAGTCAATCTCGCATGGTTCAACTCCTTCGTTCACGTCTTTATCCGGCAACTGTTCAAAACCCAAAGACGGCGGCGATGTTCCACATCTTGGAGTGTTTTGAGCTCCTTTCTTACGTATTGAAAGTCTCAGTTTTTGAATATTATCAGTCGCTTGCACGGTTGACAGATAACACAGGCATGTTTACACCCAAGGTATTGTGTAAACTTCATCCGAGAATCCATCCATTGATTTGTAATATTCCGTAGGATTGTTATATATCATTGAAGCGCATGGTTCGTGAATGGCGTTATTTGAAATTGCTCAAGCGTTCTGGGCAAGCACACAACCCGCTGGGAGCAAGGGCTACACAACCTGGTGAATGTGCCGTCCTGTGTCCTGCATGTCCACAACCGGGGAAAAACCTTGTTCCTGGGTGGGAGAATGCGCCAGAAGAAAGACGGCAAGTAGTTTGTCCCTTACCATATCTCACTGCAACTTACGAGATATACTTTAGCTGGCTTTACGCACTCTTTCTAGGCATTGACGCGAATTTCCGATTGAAACGTAAGGATGTCTCAAGTGATAAGGCCGATCCAGATCTAAACCAAGGCTGTGCCTACTTTGTTGAGGAGAAGGAGTATAAAGAGTATCTAGGGGTTCATAGTAATGATCCTGTACCTGTGAGTCGTCACATGAAAAATAATATTCTCATCTCTGACTAAAGGGTCCTTCAGAAGAGTGTTTGTTCACGTCATGATGCCGTCAATCTGGCAGGAAAGAATTCAAAGGGCCATGCGGCAAGTGGGACTGGAACAATTGAATGCGCGCGACATAATATGAAGCGTCCTAATGCAGTTGGCGACCTTCAGCAAGGGGAACGGTAATTTATGTTTGGTGTTATTTGGCTATGGTATCGCTCACTTTTCTGAGTCAGATATTGCAACATGGATTACTTGTTCTATAAAAGCCTCAGTCGATCAGAGCTCATAACACTCATCATCTCCTATGACATTGTTTGTCAGTGGTCTATCAACTTTTGTCGACGTATGTCTCAATTCTCACACTGGTTCGACACCTTCGACAATCGTGTGCGAGTCACATACCTCGTCCCAAAATTCCATCTCCCAGCACATGTCCTTGCATGCCAGACCAGCTTCTCTTTCAACCTGACCAAGGGGGTAGGGCGTACGGATGGGGAAGCTCCGGAACGTGGATGGGCTGAGGTTAATCCTTTGGCGGCCAGCACGAAGGAGATGGGGCCCGGATCACGGCGAGACACACTAGATGCACACTTTGGGTTTTACAATTGGAAGAAATTCAGTGGGATGGGTTTAACCCTGTTTCGCAAGATGAAGGCCGCCGTAGATGATATGCACGATCATGTTATTGCTCACAAAGAATTACATCAGTCACTCCCGCATGCGACAGTTGCACAGTGGGAGGATGAGGTTGAACGGTGGGAGAAGGATTCATCGCAACCGAATCCATATGTTATCATGGTAGAAGGTATGTATGAGGTGACTACGTGACTGGACCATTATTGATGCCTGGTTTCCAAAGTGCCCAGCCAAGCAGCTATACGTCGCCAGTTGTCGGAGATAGAAGCAAAAGAGTTGTTAGAGGGCCGTGACATGGCGTTGGATGATGAGGTTTTGCCTAGTGTCTTGATAGCTTTTGGATTGGATCTCGAAGCTGAGCAGTACATTGGAATCCGGTCATTCACTTGATTACTAACCAATCTTAATTACAGACGGGCGCTGAGAGTCGAGATCAGCAAAGTATGGCTTCACTCTCAAGATCGACAACTTACCCGGGTCCAGCTCCGCAGTAACGCCCTTCAGCGCAAAATCAATGCATGGATCACGAAACAACAGCTCTACATCCCCGGTGTAGTTGCCCTGCAGAAGGTGACAGACGCGGCAGGTGCTACTGATGGTCCTCAGAATTTTCCACTCTGGCTGCCCTCTCAGATTGGTATCCAAGTCCCTTTCAGTGTGCGTTTGGCCAAACTGGAGTGGGATATGTGGTATTCTCAGGCGCACGATGCGCTTAATTCTCTGCGAAAGTATCTACAGATGCATGCGCATCTTTACAAATTCAAGGATCGTTTCGTACGTGGCCAGTCTGCCAACACCCGGGCACGCAATGCCATCGCCACCGTCCAGGCTCGTGTGGATGCTAGCGGCAACAAATACCGAGCTGCTCACGCCGCTTTGTTGTCATTAGGCGCTCTACTTGGCAAGATTGGATGGCAAACTAAATTTCTACCACTCACAGATGCAGACAAACGCGAGCTCACTGAGGCAGAACCAGGGGTGTCGGAGGGAACTCGGAAACTATCATGGATATGGAAGACTACAAATCTGACAGGAAGCATAGTGGATATGGAGGAAAATGAGGAGCTACGAGATTCGCTACGTGTAGAGTGGTGCACATCAAGAGCACGGGCAATGCGGTTTCGGGAGGAAGTCGAGTTGTTGACAGAGGAAATGTCTCGAGCTCTGCGCTTTCTGACATGGCAGGAGGGGTGGTGGAAAGAAAAAGGGCAGTTGGACATGCACCGACCGGTCACAGCCATGAACGCGGAAGGTTTACACGCTTATGCCGAACGCCAAGCGGCACTGAGATGTTCCCTTCGAGAGCATTTCTCCAAGATGTGGTCAGACATCCCCCGGTATGTAGAGATTACAACTACTGCGATGGCTGAGGCTGTTGAACGTATAAGTGGTGCTCGCTGACCATTGATGGGTACGTGACGCCACAGGTTTAGAAAAATAAAACAATGTCATAGAGAACCGTGTTATATGAATAGATTTAAAACACAATGTATTTATCATTCTGCAGAGCGGTACTGTAGTGCATGCCGTAGTGTAGTGCATCATGTAACAAATGAACTAAGTTGTTGCATCACAATGCACTATAGCCTTGCAGGTGTAGTGCATCGGACGAGTAAGCGCATGAGAGCCGTACTACCGTAACTACGTGTATGGCATAAGGGTGGTGCATGGAGGGGTAGTGTATCGGAAGGGTGGTGCATGAAAGGATGGTGCATGGAGGAGTGATGCGTCGGAAGTGGCTAGTGCGGGAGAGGGTAGTGCATTGGACGAGTAGTGTGTGGGAGCGTGGTGCATAAGAGCTGCAGTGTATGACGTGAGGATGGTGTATGGAGCAGTATTGCATCAGAAAAAGGTACTGCGTCGGAAGAGGGTAGTGCATCGGAAGTGGGTAGTGCATCGGACGAGTATGGTGCAAGAGAGCCGTAGTGTATGGCGTGAGGGCGGTGCATTGTGCATCGGATGAGAAGGTGGTGCATAGAGGAGTAGTGCATCGGAAGAGGGTGCATTGGACGAGTATGGTTCATGAGAGCCACAGTGTATGGGAGGATGGTGCATGGTGCATCAGACGAGATTGGGACGAGAAGGTGGTGTATGGAGGAGTAGTGCATTGGAAGAGGGTAGTGCATCGGACGAATATGGTGCAAGAGAGCCATAGTGTATGGCATGAGGGTGGTGCATAGAGGAGTAGTGCATTGGATGAGTAGTGCGTAAGAGGGTGGTGCATGAGAGGGTGGTGTATGGGATGACTTGCATAGGAGAAGTAGTGCATGAGAGGGGCATGGTGCATTGAGGCGTATGCGATGTGGTGTATTGTATGAAGGCAGGATACACTACATATGGCATATTGTAACGACAACGTTTTTTGCATCACCAATCACTTGTAATTACAATGTAATGATGCTTCAGTTTGGTTGTTATGGCTGTAGCAACAGGATGGATGTGATAAAAGGTACGACAGGAGATTCTGAGGCAGTCTAGAATATCTTCAAGAGGTAATAGCACGCGTTCATGAAGCCTGATAGCCGCCAGTTTGACATTGCGAGAGATCTTTCGGTATGGCATGGGTGTAAAGTTAGGTATAGGTTAGGGTTTGTAAGAATTTGAGATTTGTTTGTTTTTTTTTCAAAAAGTGCCAACCTTTATGCAAACAGCTGTAAGGAGTCATTCGCTGGCATTCAGTGAACCCGTATCATACGCTACACTGTAGCTGTTCACTGGACCGTATCATACGGTACATTGTAACTGCGCTACCTGGAAAACGTGGGACAGATTTCTCCATTCGCGACCCAGATCAGCATCGCAGCCACACTCGGCCGACTCCTTGCCCGCATCTGCAGTCAACTGCCATGACCAGTACTAGGCAGTGCCTGGGCGGCAGTGCCTTGTTCACTCATGAATCCAATCATGCAATGGTGAACTTGTCCATGGGGTCATTCGTCTGAATTCAAAATTGACGCAACATCTGTTTTAAACAAGCTGTTTCGACGTGCCGGTTCCTATAGACATACGGACACTGTACCGATTAGATTGTGATCGATATATTCAGGTCTTTCTGGCCCAGGACTGGTTCAAGCATCATGGGTTCATGCCAGTGATCTCGCGCATTCAAGAGTTGTCTTTCATTGAGGATTCATGGTGAGTGTTCAGCCCGGGGAATGGGATGTCATTTTAGGAGCGAGACAAACAAGGAGAATTGTGGGTGAAAAGGTCCACGTGTGTACCAATTTTTCAAGCCAGAGTCACAGACGCCTGCCTTCTAATACGTTTTTTCTGGTTCTCCGCACCAGCGACACGTTCAGTGCTGTTTGCAACGATCTCAAACATGTAAGCCTTGTATACATAACCAGAACAGCTGTGTAATTCTCCTCCAACACCTCTGAAGCTTTCCTCGCTGTCAACGCGTGGCCCAGCATCATGGCCTTGAACATTAAATACTCGGGGAACCTAGCGAGATTTGTGCAAGATTTCAAAAACATTGTCATGCTCATTGCACAAGATCTGGTGGAGTGTTCCCTTCTTTTCTTGGATTTGTACCCTCCGCAGGTATATTCATGACTGGGCCAAACCGGTTTTCGATAGACCCACTCATTCTATCTTTAGCTACAACCTCTCCCCCTACCTCCTTAAAACATTGTCACCTTCATATTCCATGGCCTGCTTCACTGTTACCTTTTGCATTGAGCATTTGAACTTGGGGAAGGTATTTCTATTGTTGTACAAAATTAAATTTTGGAAATACCCACCTGTTCCTTCTATAGTACCACCTTGCCCCCCCCTCCCTCCAAAAAACATCACCACCCTTATTCCGTAAGATGCATTTGACTGTTACCTTCCATTTTCTGGATTCCAACTCTCCAAAGGTAGCGCCAAACTGATTTTGGAATTACTAACTCGTTCTGTTTGAAGAAGTTGCACCTTCTCCTACCCCCAAAAACATTGCCATCTTCATATCTCATAGTCCGATCAATCGTTACCTTTTGTTTTCAGGATTTGAATTCGTCATAGGTATGTCTATAGATCCACCAAATTGCTTTTGAAAGTTCCTTCCCTAGCACTACCTTCTCCTACCCCCAAAAGATCATGACACACATTACACAAGATCAGCCATATGCTGGCCCCATATTGATTGTCCATAATGTAGTAAAATGCACCAGACAAGCAAAGCGATTACTAGGAGAATAGTGACATTATAGATAAAGTTCATGTAACATATATACAACCCCCAAGCCCAGAAAGATAATCTCAGAACGTATCTGGATGCCTCACATCTATGCTATGGAGCCCATGCTTATGCCACCATCTTTGTGCCCACTCACGGTTAACGCCGTGCTAGGTATTGCAGATGGCTCAAGTGAAGGAGTCAAGGGCATTGGCATGACGTGCTTCGGTGTCGTAAAATGTCGGGCAGTACTGTAAGAATCCCCTGGAGTTGGCGTGAGACATACACCAGATGATTCCGGTTGCGATAGTACTTGGAGCCAATCCGCCTCAATCCCAGTTGAGGGGTGTGCATAGGGAAGGGAGTCCAGATCAGCAGAACGAACACGCCACTGATATTTGTCTCCTGAAGAGTAACTCCCTACCGCACTCGCAGCGGTTACCTGGGCCGTGTTCTGATGGATTGCCTCCATCAACGCGGTGAACATAATGTCTTTGTCAATGGCTACATGTGCACCGAACAGTGGTCTAGTGTCATCGTACACATTTGTTGCGTAAGGTGCTGAGTCTGGATGTTCCTGGTAAACGGATGGTGAACCACAGCTAACAGGAGAAGGTGGACTGTATTCTGGGAAGATAGCCTTGGCAGGCATCAGGGAGGGTGTAGACGGCCCAAGGGAAGGATGGTGGTGATATGGTGATGGTCGTCGTCTCCTAGAAGACAGCAAAGGTGGTGGAGAGGGGTAACTATTCGTCCTGGCACTGATGTCATCTTTCGATACGAAGAGTCGTTGTAGGGATGGACGTGTGGGATATGATATCCAGGAGTCCTGCCTGGGGAACTAGGTGTCGCATTACTCAGACATCAAGACTTCTTGTTTAGGTGATCATGTGAAGAAGTTGAATGTTGATCACCATCATGTAGTAGAGCGGCCTCATTTGCCTGGGGAGTAATTGGTAAGAATTCTTTGTTCTTGGACAAACCAAATGAAAAAGAAAGAAAGAAGGACCATGATATGTGGGGAATGGGTAGTAGAATGGCGAACAAAACGCACCTCTATGTGTGACAGACTATCGTCTCCTGACAATGCGCCAACTTCGGGTTCGACATCTCTAACTCTCTTCAAACTGATAGCGCTTGACTCATTCAATCCACCAGCGTCAGCCCCTACACCAGCCTCCTTCATATCATCCTCCGGGTCGTGAACTGTCACTTCCCCAGAAAGCCTATTGGTCCGCGAGCATCTACTGGTCCTGTGTGCTGTTGGAGGGGTGTCCAAGTCAAACGCAATGCAAAGCTGGTATGGTGCGGGAAATATACTTCATAATAATGGAGTAGGATATCATGGACGTCGGATGATGAGTACTGATGAAGCTTCTCCCCATGGCCTGGCCGTCAATCTACGAGGAAGGGTCAACAAAACTTGAAAATAATAGGGGGTAAAAATAGCACAAGGCCGCGTCTTGGCGATTTGGCAAATGTCCACTGGAAGCTTACAAAAGATAAGGATAGCAACATCGACAGAGCAAAGAACACCAAGTTTGTATGCCTTTTTGAACAGACCGGTCCTGTGCTACAGGAGGGAAGGAGGGAACGCATGGTGAGACTTGGAATCCAACAAGGCGGATGCCAGTGAGCGGCCTGGGATATAGCACGTACACACCTTCTGCAGAGTTACTGAACGATTACGCTCGTGCTATACAAGAAATGTCAACAAGGGTTGAACTGAATGCCCTGAAAAGGAGGTGATGGACAGGGCCATTGCACGAGGGATAACAGGGGGGAATCG
Source organism: Tricholoma hemisulphureum (assembly GCA_964034925.1). Classification (NCBI taxonomy): domain Eukaryota; kingdom Fungi; phylum Basidiomycota; class Agaricomycetes; order Agaricales; family Tricholomataceae; genus Tricholoma; species Tricholoma hemisulphureum. Next base: position 3,346,806 of record OZ035932.1, read on the forward strand.
AATGTGAGGGAATATGTACAGTAAGAGGCTGAATTGGTATTTTTCGCCTGCCCATCGCTGAAATATGCAAGTGATAGAGGGATTTAGATGGTTGGGGTTTTAATCAAGAACAGAAGCTCCTTTACCCTCCCACCGAGCGATCCATTCGTCACCGACCTCCTTTTCCGTACCACATACTGTACCATCTCGTTCACCAGGGTGTGACCTGTGACCGCTCTGGCGGAAAGTATCGTTTGCCGGGCCGGCTGGTGACCTGTGACCAAGGGGTATTTCGTCGCAAAAATGTATGAAAAAAATTAGCACGACTCTGTGATGCCACGTACAATTTGAACCTATGTTTCAAGGGGTTCGTTACCTCAGCGTTTGCCATAACCTTGAGAAAACTGCTGAATACAGTGCAAATATGATCCGGGGGTGCTAATATAGGCTTTTTCATGGCAAAAACCGCAAAACAGGAGGTCACTTGGGGATTCGCCGTTTTGGTTTGTGACCTGTGACCCCCGTGACATTTCGCTTCGCCCCGACGCCCTGTGACTTGTGACCAGCGAATTGAATGAGATGGTACAGTAGAACTTGAATTCGCTGCACAGCCGCACCATCACCCCTATGCCAATAGCACGTCCTTCATGTTATTCAGACCGAAGACTAAGGTTCTTTACTCCGGACTGTTCCCCCTATGTCACTTTTTGTACTTTTAGTTTGGTCCTGCATGGGGGCTGACTTACAACAGTGTTTTCAGAGCATGATTTCCCGGCCTTACCTTGACACTGTGTCTTGCCAATTCTCTCACCACTGACCTACTGCAGGGCAAACGCTGAACTAGAACCAAGGAAATGCGGCGACAAACTTCCATTTGTTTATTTCCCAATAAAGGGATCTGTATTTCGACGCAGATGCGTGGATGACACCCCCAGATGCCGGGAATATCCCGGTACATAAATCGCTTTCGTCTGTGACTCACAATTCTGCAGAATCATGGAACTCGTCGTCGACTCGAAGTTTTGCATATGAAATTCAATTTCTACATTTTATCTGCTTCCTCAATCCCCCTGGAGTTTTATGGGATCTCTGCCTTGACGACATAAGTGGGATTCATCGCTGCTGACTCAGCATATTGGCCATGCTAATACATTGGCCCAGGCATTGTGGAGACATTTGACCAAATTATATGTATTAAATAGGTTTACAACACTTCATCCATCACTCATGCATATCCATCTCACTCTGTTCCACATGATCAAGAGCCTTTGTAATATGGCCCTTCAAAGAAACAAAAGTGGCATGTGTATTGCCTTCCATCTTACTGTGCCTGGCCTAGTAGTTGGCCAGGCTAGCTAAAATGAAGTAGTATACAGTAAATATGGGACATACAGTATGTCAGTAGTGTTGGACAGCAAGATGAATGAGTTACCTTACATCTGGTATCCTCTCCCGATTTTTGTGAAACAATGTTGCCATGTTATGAATATTTTGATGTGATGGGTGCCAAATTGGGCAAATTCAGGTACCTGGCCACCCATGGGAATTAAAGCAGTTCAGTGTTGAGTGAGCATGATGAACAATGTCTCTGCGAGCTCACATAATGGGTGACTTTCCATAAGGATCTAGAAAAGTTTACAAAGGTTTTAACATGCGAAATTTCCATCAGCTGAGATGCCATGTCCAAATCAGCATGGCTTTGATCAATTTTGATGTGTGTTCCTGAAAGTCGACCTCTGTAGATAGCTGTAGATTTTGTGATCTGTAGAGGCCTCATTACCCCTCTACAGACCTATTCAGATGGTTTTTTCATGATTCGGCTGATGTGATCTCTCTATTTTGTAGTCCGCAAACCCATTTGAGTAGCAGTGAACCAATTGCCTCCTCCCTGAAACATCTACAACCCCACCCCTTCATTCTCCTTTGTTCAATGGAAGACCATGAAGTAGAAAACTCAGGCTCAAAGAGCTTTGCAAGTCCTCCACAAAAAGATACCCTTGATGGAGCTGTTTCTCCAATCAGCCTGGCAGTGCCAGGAATGTTTCTCTGCCACAGTACACCTTTCCACCCACTCCTTATTATTCACATACCCCCATTCAGCATGTATGCACTAATCTTCTTGCCTGTCATTATTGGCATAAATAATGAGATTTACCTTTCAGACCCACACAACTAATCCTTACCCAATAATTACTCAGCAGCAAAATCGTGAGGCTAGTGCTATATACCAAATGCCACCTCCACCTGAACCAGGTTGGCAAGGTGGTGGATACCCCATGCACAGATATGCTTCCTCTATTACAATGCCAGATACTGTTAAGAACTGATCCTAAGGCATGGGAAATCGGCGGAGTCCGGCGGAGTTCCGATGTACGACGAGGACTTGGCTTCAACCTTTAAGAGGTTGCGCCCTTCTCTATGCTCGGTGTCCAATTTGCAAGGAACTGAAAAGTCCGGAAGTCCATGCAGAAGTCCGAGGTAAGGAAAAGGTGCAAAAGCGGAGTTCTGATTAGGAAGTCCGAAGTAAGGGACAGGAACGAAGCAGAGGTCCGGAGGTCCGAAGATTAAGATAGAAGTTCGAGGTCTTAAAGTTGACAAATGATAAGTTGATAACAACTAATATTTGAACTGAAGAATACAAAGTATGTAAAGTAGTTTTATACTAAGGCTAGTACTCGGTGTAGCTGTGGCGGAGTTCTGCGGAGTTCCGAGTACAAATTTCGTGATGATATCTATGATGAGGAACAGACTTGAGTAAACTATGGAAGATGTGATGTAAGTAAAACAGGAGAAGTAATTTGAAATATGGAATTTGAAATACTCGGAGTTCCTACGGAGTTCTGTTGGAGTTCCGAGGCAGAGTTCCAAGGGGTGCTTGCATGGGATATGACAGATACCCATCCTCTGAGCAGTGCAACTCCATCTAGAGTTGCTAGACCCCTGGCTCAGCCACTCAGCAGACCCATACCCAGCACTTCATTTCCTAGTTCCAGTCACCATGGTTTGACACAATTACCTAATTCTAATCTACAGAGCCCTGCACCTCCGACGTCAGATTCTGATATGCCTGAAGTAGCTGAAATCATGCAAACAAGTGAGAAAGTGCTTGGGAAACGCAAGGAGCCTTATAAATCTGATTCAGAGAGTATTCTAAAATCAGTGAACAAACATGCATGCACTGGTGAAGAAAATGCTGAAGAAGAGGGGTTGAAGTATAGAAATTCAAAGGCTAGTCATACAAGTACCAGTACAAAGGCAGCTACAAAGAGTGTCAAGGTCAAGACAGAACCAAAGGGAAATCAAAGCCAGGCTGCCCTGCAGGTTCTCGCAACTTCAGTATCCCAGAGATCCACAGATTGCTTCGCTCTATAAACATTCAGCTTCCTATAGGTGGAAAAGGATGGGAGGCAGCCACAGCAGAGTATAATAGTTGGACTGGCTCTGAAGGCTATGCAACACGCACTGTGCAGTCCATCAAGGCTAAGTTTGATGGGGTATGTCCATTCTATTGCTTAGTATATAGTTTTTGAAGCTGATATATATTTAATGCTGATAGCTTGTCTGTGAGGCCAAAGAGAAACCGACAGGTGATGCAGTATGGGGACAAGACGATCCAAGATGAGTTGCACTTGAAATTGAAGGCAAAATTGCTGAAAAGTCTGGGACTTTGTCTTTGAATGACCCAGAATACTGCGAAAATGACCTTGGGACTCAAAATAGTAGTGAGGACAAGCCTCACAGCAAAAGTGGTGATTTAGACATTGTGGTCATCAGCGATGAGAAGAAGATTAACAAGAGAAGGAAGGCACACAGTGGTGCTGTCATGGCAAATGCCTATCACATCAAACCACCACTAGCCAATCCTAGGAAGCCACACACCTCAGCTGTAGGTGAAGCTCTCGACAAGATGACACATGCCTTTGACCCAGCTGCCATTTGCCAGCAAGATGAACACCAATTGGCCCAGAGTGTTCAGCTCGGCCAACTATCTGCTGCCCATCTCAAAATCTGTGAACTCCATGCTCGCAACGATGCCCTGAATGACAGAGTTCTTGATGAGACTAGGCGTGCTGACCAAGCAGAGGGTGAGCTTTGACTACTGAAGACATTGCAAGAACAGATTGGCCCACTCAGACCTCCATGTCAACATTGGTCACAACATCACTGGCAATCTGATTCCGATTCTGCAGACTCTCACCATGGTGAAAAGTCAAAATATCACTTGAAATCTTGTCATTCCACACATCATCAGCCTTTCAGAAGTGTTACTCCTTCTCAGGGACATCCCTGTTTCCAACTCAAAGACAGGCATGATGCTCCAGAGGGTGCCAGCAACCCAAACTGGTTGCCTGATGACGAGTCCTCATTCACAATATCAGCAAGTCAACCAGCTCCATCGACACCTTCACAGTGGCCGCCCACACCTCCCATCTCTCAACTGACCCTGCAACCTGGCCCATCTACCTCAGTTGTTCATGATTCACCCAACTTCATGATCACTCCTCACAAGACTCATGATGGCATTTCTATCGACATCAAGACACCAAATTGATTTGGTTTTGGGACTGGCTTCATTAAGAACTATACCCTTATTTCATTTCCTTGTTTGATTCAACTTCATGCACTCATTACCTTCCTTGTTATTGTGCTGTTGTAAACTATGCTGGTACAGCAACTAGATGAAAACATGAGACCCTATCATGATGTCAAATATCGCCAAACAGCATATCTCCCAAATCAGTCCATAGCCTCTCATCCTCCAATGCTTTCCACACAGGCACATACACACTTTGAATCTGATTGATACCCACCAGTTCAGCCCTAACTTTGTTCAACTGGCAGCACAGCTCCAACAGGACTTGTCAATCGTTCTCTGCATTAATGTTCAACAACACTTGCAATCTGCCAAATGAGCCCTGCATTGTATGCATTCCCCATTCTGCTGTCTGCCTGTAAGACAACAATTGACAGTTGATTCTAAGAAACTCCTCCAACTTGTATGGATCTTCAGGAAGATGTTCTCCTTCTTTCACAGGAGCTCTTATCTTGCCCGCAATGGAAGCAGTCCCACAAGGAAAGGCAGTGTCGGAGACAATGAAAAAGCCCTCTGGAACTTCACAAAGCAGCTGGTTGAAGATGGGGTGAGCAACATGGGAATCATGCCAACTACCAGGTGTGTTAAGTACAGCTGGTGTTATAAGTCCTTCAAATTCATGTTTGTGACCATTTTTTCATTTCAATAATTCACTTACCCCAAGGAGAGAAGATGAGAACATTGTTAATGGTATGTCCACTTTTCCAGCCATTATAGGTTGCATTCTTGACTTCAGGGTCATCTGCCTCCTGCATCACCAATGCCAACCCATCTATGGCTCCAAATGCTCCCTCCAGCAGTGGATGTGTTACGATTTCTCTTTCTCTTTTCTTTACTCAATTTCCTTTCTTGTACTTAACAGACTCTGACTGATTGGGCAGCGCCCATAAGACACTTTGCTTGTAATGCAGCAATAAGTATAACAGCTATATCACTGCGCGCGCAGCAAGTAGTACTTGTTGAGTTACTATTGCATGATTAGCTAGATACTTGTAGCTATAAAAACTGTAGTAGTTAAGGTCAGCAGTGACCACAGGTGACCACAGGCGCATGCACCTGCACTTCATCACTGTGCCTGTGTACCATATCGTGCCCACGTGCACATTACCGCGTTCACATGCACCCACTATGTACTTTTATTCTCATCACTCTCAACTTCCACTGGCCAGCACCTGACTGTAGTTCCAACTGGTTGTCCTCCCTTTTTGGGAGGGGATACCGTCAAAGACCCAGTTTGTTTGCAAGGTCTGAGCTAATCACTGTGGAGGGGCATCCCACATTGATTAGTGCTCTGATTGGTAACAGGGAGGGACGTATGAGTTGGTATCCACATCCTCGAGATGTCTGGTTCCTGTGGCAGCTGCTGGCTCACATGGCTGCTCCTGTCTTTGTTCCTGTTTGGCAGCAGTGGTTGCCATGGCTGGGGTGAGTGTGACATAGGTGTCAGGATCTGGCCAGGTGTCGTTGACCTTCATTGGACAAGTGTCCTTGCAGTGGTTGATGTAGAACCGATGACACTGGGAGCAGCCCTTGTGCTCAAAGAGGAGTGACTGCTCAGCTGATGTAAGGAGGGGAATGCAAGTGGCATTCCCTTTGTTTCCCATGGAATTGGACTGGCTGCCAGAGGGGGCAGAGGGTGTCTTGGGTGCATCTGTGAGCTGGGAGAGGAGGTCTTTCTTTTCCCTGTGGCAGGCAGACCAGGTGATACTGTGGGCATTGATCAGCTGTTGGGTGTGGGCATCTTCTGCCTGCATTTGGTCATCCCATTCCTTGACCTCTACAGACCAGGCGGCAAGGTCCGTGGTGAGGGTGGGCTCATTGCAGAGGCCGAGTCACAGGTCTGGGTGGAGGTTAGACTGGAGCTGAAGTTTCAGTGCCACCTTAGTGAGCACATGTGTGGGAGGAAGTGGTGAGGAAGGCATTCAGATTTTCCATCTCAATCTTCCGGTCAATGAAGGCCTGTCCCCCCTGTTTGGAGGACAGTATTTTCTCCAGTATGTGGGGGTATGGTTGGCCTGGTACCAGCCAATGAGCTGAGGCTCAAACATGCCTGCAGCAACAAAGCTGAAAATCTCAGCTGCAGTCTTCCCAGCATGGTTCATGTACCGCCAGCAGGCAAGGGACCAAGCTTGCACGATGAAGGGGTTGATACGACCACAGTGAGCATAGGGCAGTCTTTCATTTTGGTGACCTTGACTTCAGTCCCGTGCGGTGGGACATGTTTGTCTGGCAGTTAACAGGGGCGGTGGAGTCAACAGTGGATTCCGTGGAAGTACTCATCTCAGTGGACAGTGTCGGTGATGGTGGAGTGGGGGTGGAGTCCTGCTGGTGAGGTCCTTGCCAACGGGGTTCAGTGGAAAGGGTATGGAAGTCTGTGGTGACCCCCAACTCAGCCTGATGTTGTCAAGCTCTCCTTGTGAGGAGGGGGGGTAGGAGTCAACAGTTGTTGAGACAGTGTTGGTGTCAAAAAGGTGGAAGGAGGTCAGGGACAGCTACCTCACCAAATTCAGTCAGACAGACAGGACAATGTTATCTTTGTTGCATGTAGTAAGAGTCAGTAGAATACATGGGTGAGCAATAGTAAATATACCATTGTTGCATGTAGTAAGAGTGAGGCAATAAAGGGAAAAAAGATCATATATATATGAGGTGTTCAGACTGTGTTGGAAAGTGTCTGGATCCAGCATTTCAACATGGCTGCATCAGGTGTAGTTCTCATATTGGGCAAGCAGTCAGGTCATCAGTATCTGTACACATGTCTGGCCATGGGTATTGGGTTGCCGGTGATATGACATGCATTGGGGGGGACATCACATGGGTCATTCAAGAGTGGTGGACAGTCAGGATGTTTAGGGAGGCTCACCAACCCATAATGTTGTCAGTAGCATTGCTGATCGGTAGTGCCATCGGTAGTGGTACCGATTGGCAGTGTCATCAGTGGTGGTACTGATGGCAAGCAGTGGTGTGTATCAGTTTGGCAGTGGCGCACCTGTCGGTAGTGTTACTGATTGGTGATGCCACTGGTCAGTGTGTGCAGCAGTGTGCATCAGCAGTGGTGTGCCCATTGGTGGTGGTACCGATTGGCAGTGTCATTGGTAGTGTTGCCGACCAGTAAGTGTGCAAGTGCACTGGTTGGGGTGTGCAGCGGTGTGCATCAGTTTGGCAGTGTGTAACTGTTTGGCGGTGTGCCCATCCAGTAATGCCATCAGTTGGTATGCAGCAGTGTGCATCAGTCAGTATACTGTATGTTTGCACATACCATAGCAAGTCTGCATGGATGTGGGGCCACCAGAATTGCAAGAGGAGTGCAGATCATGTCGCATAATAGTGCTTGTGTCCTATGTTATCATGGACATTTCGCAGGACTTCCAGGCGTCTTCCCTGAGGCATGACAAGCTTGTGGGCTCCATGGGAATCTCTCTTCCATAGACGATCATGGTTGGGGAAGAATCGCATAGCATATCGAATGAACTTTGTGTATTGTGAGTCTGTCATTTCACTTGGTCTCTGTAAATCTTCATGCCAAGTTTGCACTGCAGTGAGCTTCAAGTCAGCTAATTTCGCGTTTTCTGAACGTGGAATGATGGCATAGCTCTCCTCCTCCTGACTTGAGATTTGAGCAGTAGCGAGAATCAATATAAAAGATTGTGTTGGTTCAGTGTGTTGTGAAGTCGGAGGGAGGGAGAGATTGTTAATGATGTGTATGAATCTGTGTAGTTGGTCTACCCAATCTTTGAAATCATCTTCTTCGGCTTGATCCTCATAGTTTGGTTGTCTTGTCCTTCTTGACAATCCATCTGGTCCATGGAGGGTGCCCTTGACATGTACAAGTTTGAAATGGAAAGAAAGGATCGCAATGATCCAGCGATTGATGCTTGCTGAGGGGTTGATATTGGGGTGTGCTAGTATGCCTTTGATGTAGTGTGCGTCCGTTTCAACTACAAGGTTGCGAACACCTATAAGCCAAAGTCTAAGAGCATGAAATGCTCGAAAAAGCCCATAGATTTCGAGGTCTTTACAGTGCCCCATATGTTCCGCGCGGATTTTCACGGACTCCGAGTTAGTCCGTACGGACTTCTGAGAAATTCATTTGGCTTGTAGTCCTGCTTAATTCCAGATTTTGAGTCCGCGCGGATCCGTATGGATTTTTTCTTTTTGCGCGGATTCCACGGAATTATTCCGTCCGAGTCCGAGTACAGCACAGGTCAGACAGCTCGGACGTCCGAGCCCATCCGAGGGAGTAATTAATTTTTTTAATGAATAATTAATATTTTTATTATTGTAAATCTCTAAAAGGTAGGGGGGGCAGGAGGATTCGAACCCACGACCGCAAGGCCACGTGAGTGTGACAGGTAAGCAGTTAACCACTAGACAAACAGACTGTATAAGCCATGCCAACATGTGCCAATTTACTGGGCACCATTGTCACCACGTCACCAACGTCACCCCGTGACTGCCAGCTCATCACCCTCACCACTACCACCCACGACACCGCCTCGCTCTCCCTCCTCCCTCCTCCGACCCTCCCCCTCCTCCACTCCACCAATAGGGGGCCCTGTGGCCCCATATTTAAGTTTTTTATTAATATTTAGCTGATTCTTTTTTTTCCAGGGTTTCTACTGTCCATGCAACAACGGCCCCCATCCCCCCCCCACTTCCGGCTCCCCCCCCCTCCACCACTGCACCATTCTGGGGGCCTGGGGCCCCCATAGTAAGTGTTTTTATGTTCTAATCATTTTTTATTAAGCTAACTAATTTTTTTCATTGCTTCTATTGTACATGCAACGACGGCCCCCCAACGGCGCGCCCTCCTCCCCACTGAGCTGGGAGGGGGGGACTCAGGGGAGGATAGGACAGCCCGAGGGAGGTCCCGGGAGGCCTGTGGAGTCGGGTACCCGCGAGGTAAGACCCGAACGCACCCCCTGCGCTGCCACGTCACTGACGCCGCCCTCCCGCTCCCCCCTCCGCCCCAAACAGCCCCCCACACAGCCCTGCGAGCCCCTGCCCGCGGGGTGTGCGGGGGGCTCCACTTTTGTGTCACCATCACCAGCCAGCCGTGACAATCGCCCCCCCCCCCACGACAGGAGCCGACCAGCAACGACGCCGACACCACCAGCCGCACCACGTCACCACCCGCATGCGAGGCAGCACCCGCCCCCACCGCCATGAGCGACTGCTCGTGGGGTGGATGGGTGGGTGCACTTGGGACATAGCGAGGAGGGAGGGGACGCGCTGGGGCAACAGGGGACGCGTCAGGGAGAGAGGGGACGTGTCAGGGAGCAGGGCAACACGCCAGTGGGGAGGGGTACGCGCCAGATGCCCCAGGGGTGCACGGAACCCACCCGAACTGCCACGTCACGAGTGGCCCCGCCCAGTGCCACGTCATCACCGCCGTACGGCGTCCCGACAACCAGGGGAAGCACGGGACGCGCCAGACGCCCCAGGGCAGACGCCAGCCGAAGGGGGGACGCCCAGACGACAGGGGACACACCTCAGAAGGGGGGGATGCCAGGGAGACGAGGGACGACGGGCGAGGGGAGGGAACCCAACGATGACACACCACCTGCCCCCAGCCTCGCGAGCGACTGCTCATGGGGTGGAAGGCGGGTGGAACGATGACGAGGGGGACACCCAGACGAGGGGGGGGGCGGACGAGACAAGGGGGCTCCGCCCTGACGAGGGGGGGCGACGAGACAAGGGCGGGGGGGCCGACGAGACAAGGGGGGGGGGCCGACGAGACAAGGGTGGGGGGGCCAACGAGACAAGGGGGGGGACACCCCAGAGTTTGTAAATTAGGATAATTCATTTAAATATCTATATAAAAACTACAGAGCCTAAGGGAATCCGCGCGGACTAGCACGGAGTCCGTGGACTCCGCATGCAAATCATGTGGAGTCCGCGGATGTCCGCATAGTCTGCGTGGATCCGCGTGGATCCGCGTGGAACATATGGGGCAGTGTAAATTACTGTAGATTTCTAATTTCGGTTGGGAAAATCTGGCTTCTCTGTCATTGAGAGTAATGGATCCAAAGCGGTTATAGTATCGAGTTTTTGGAATGTCTGGAGCACATTGGCAAAGAAAGTAACCAATTGCGATGTATGAAGTGTTAACCACAAGGATAACTGGTGAATCAGAGTTGTAGTCAAGGGGTCATAATGCTGGTGATGACATTAATGCTTGTTTTAAATTTTCTTGGGAGCGGATTTGTTCTTTGCCGAATTCGAAGGGTATGTCCTTCCTGGTGAGTTTGACAAGAGGGTGTGCACAATGTGCAAAGTTGCAAATAAAGTTGTGAAGTACTCCAATCATTCCTAAAAATGTGCAAACCTCAGAAATGTTGTTACAAGGTCCCCAATTCTTGATCGCTGTAACCTTCAAATTGTCTGCTATTCTTCCTTCATAAGTGCAGCAGTGTCCAATGACCCAAAACTTTGGAACACATATCAATAGCTTTGTTCCTGAGAAGGTTCCTCCACAGTATTTCATACGTTGTACGATCCTGTTGACATTGTTGAAATGTTCCCATACAAACCATCAAATCTGTGTGTTTGTGGCAATGGTTTCGGATGATCCATCTTCACAAATATAGTGTGAAACTGGTCCTTTGACTGGGACGTTGTTGATATATGGTATGGTGAGGTCTGGAATTTCAGGTTGCAGAATGAAAGTGACGTCATCATGGAAAATGGGAACTGAATTTGTCCAACCCATAGGAAGTGTAACCAAGCAAAGGGCACCAAACGGTGTCTGGAATGTTGTATAATCACACGAACCTTCTGCAATAAGCCTTTCATCATATCCAACATACAAATCTAACATAGCACTGCATGCTCTGCTGGTGAATTGTTCTGTGAGATGGTTGGGAATAGGCGGAACTCCGGAGTGTCTAATGGTGATGCAATTCAGTGGTTCAAGACTGTGAACAAGACGCAATCCTTTTCTGTCCTTCTTGAGGACACAGAACCAATGGGTGAGATAGGAAGAGTTTGAGGCCTCGTATACTCCGGCTGCAATCTTCTTGTGAATGATAGTGCATACTTCATCATATATCCCTGGAGGAATTGAAATGTTCTTCTCAATAAATGGAATGTGGGGGATTGTAGGGATGTCGATTGGGGGAAAGAAATCAGAGTGGAAACTGCCTCATTCGGAGTTGTCCCATGTGAAGCTATCATTCTGCTTGCACATAAAGTCGTGCATTAAATCACATTCTCTGGGCCATAGAAATTCTTCATGTTTCGCATCTAAGGCTTTATGCCAATCTTCTGTGTATCACCCTGTAGGTGTAAATGGCCTTGGGTTTGGGTCTAGTGTTGGCATATCAGCTAATGGATCTCCGATAATGGTGTGAACTATGCGATATTTCTCTGGTAGCTCTGCAACGACTGAGCAAACTTTCTGGGCAACTGGCTTGTATTTCTTCTTTGTTACCACTCCCTTCATGGAATAGTATCTATAAATTGTGATATTGGTGGAGTCAAGGGTGCGATTGCTTCTTCTATATGTTGTGATATCGGTGAAGCAAGAGAGGATTGTAATCAGGAGAGATGTGAATCTAGGCCTGGTTATATGCCATTTGGGCGATTGCAGGCTAATAGATAAGCTTTATAGAGGATGGAATGAGAATTCGATGAAGGAAGTGGAGCATAGGTATAAAGGGAAGCTGAGTCTTGAAGCAAATTGAAGTCTATTAGGAACACAATTTCTCCTTGATCTTCTGTCAATTCCTCGAAAGCTCATGAAAATTTCCTTCAGAACTGTTTTGTCGAAGTTGAGTGTGATTAGGCTTGCCCCCCCTAGGAATCATTGGAATCGTGGTGACTCATTCTGAGTTCGGATTGATTATAGTGATAGTTTGGTCTTCATTCTTGTAATTTTTCACCGTACTTTCTGTCAGAACATCGAATGGACAACCAATAAGGATGTCATATGCGGGATTGCAAATGACATGGATCTGGAAATAAAGGGTAACGCCTCCAATGCTACATGTGACATTGCATGCCAAACCGAGTGAGCGATCAATTTCGCCATTCACGGATTGCATGTTTAACTGGACTATAGGATTGAAATGCAATCCCAGGTTGTAACAGACTGTCTCTGACATCACAATAATCTGCAAACCAGGATCTATGATTGCCTCAATGTGTTCTTGATTATCCACTAGCATCATAATGGATCGATTCCTTTGCGACTGTGATCATTTTGTGTTCTTCTCCAGGTCATAAATTGCTGAAATAGGTATCATAGATATCTTGGACTACCAGTGTGTCAGATGGAGGAGGGATACCGTTGGTGCGATGTGTGGGGTATTCATTCTCATATTCGATCCCTGGTAATGCCTCTTCCTGAACATGGGTGGTGATGGTGTCCGAGACCTTCTCTATTTCCATTGGATAAACGTGTTATGGACTGACTGCATCACGCATCTTTTGGCAATACCCCGCAAAATTGAGAGTAGTTCTTCTGGAGACAAGGTGATGAAGGGGGACTTCATAGTATGAGTGCATACCTCTTCTGCAAATTTGGGGTTGTGGATGGGTGCAACAGTGTGGTAGGCTGGCTCCTTCACAGCCTTTTCTTTATCAAGTGCTCTGAAGTTGCGCGAGGTGGGAGGAATATAATGTGCTTCTGGGAGGTTTTCAAACTGATGAACTGGTGGTTTTGCAACTGGTACTGCAGGCTGTGGCATTGTTTCAGAAGGTTGCATACTGGTTTCTGAGGGTTGCGATACAGCTGGTGTAACATCAGAAGATGGCTGTGGAGGCTTTGCTGTTGCATTATTTGGAAATCCTCAGCAAACCCCAGGTATCTCTACTCTGTCAAATACTGGTTTTGTGCAAAGTGCAAGAAGCTCTCATTCTAGCGCGATGATGTGATCTTCTGCAGATATTCGCGAGCCATTGTCTGGGATGTCCTCTACTTGAGGGGACGAGGGAACATGGTCATAAATCATTGTGGAAGTGGAAGGAGTAGTGGAAACTTGCGAAACAACCACTTGTCTTGGGTTGAGACAATGGTTGTCCAGTATATCTGCTAACCATCGTCCAACAATCACTCTGGGGAGGAATAAACTGGATGGTAACATGACCTTTCCTTTGGCATTTTGCTTGCACTTCCCAGAGGAAATGTACAGAGTTAACTTTGGACATTGCGAAATGAAATGACCTTGTTTGCCACAGAAGTTACAATTGCCATTGTTTGGCAGACAGTTGTCTTGCAAAGGTTGTTCTCCTGTCTTCACATTGACTGCCACAATTATGGTTTTCGCTAGCTGCTCGAACATTGTGTTGAGATCCTCTATTTTGATTCCAGCAGATGAAGATTGCGATGGCAGCGAATCGTGTAATGTCAAGGGTTGGTATGATGGAAAGTCATGAGCTGGTGAATAACTGCTATGTGAGTTGGGCGATTCTGCTATCAGAATGTATACCACTGCTTTGTACAGCTGGGTAAGTGTGTATCCTTGGTTTGCGGCATTGTTTGGATGTGCAATAATCAGTTTTGTCAACATCCTTTCCCATAAATGATGAGGTATTCCTCGAATGAACACATACTGTTTTAAAGTCCAGTTGGGTCCGGTTGTTCAGCCATTTCGGCCCCAACCGGACCCCAACCGGTTGGTCATTTGCATCAAAAAGTACCAACCAACAACCGAACCAGGTACAACCGGTTGGTGTCGGTTGCTCAGGTGGTTGTGACCGGTTGAGACCGGTCGCAACCCGACCTGGTTACAGTCGGTTGCAGTCGGTTGGGACCAACTGCAACTGACATCTACATAGTCACTTACAATACATACTGACTACTAATATTACTTTTTCTACTGTAATTTAAAATATAATATAATATACAAATAAAATAAAACAATCCCCCCCTCAAGGTGGGGGGGATGGGGAACACTGACAACAGTGGCCATACTCGCTGTTGAGGCAAGGGATGGCGGACGAGAGGGGGGGATGGCGGACAAGTGGGGGGGATGGCGGACAAGTGGGGGGGACAGCGGACAAGTGGGGGGGGGATGGCAGATGAGTGGGGGGATGGCAAACGCAAGGGGGGGATGGCAAATGCGAGGGGGGCAAGGCAAATGCGAGGGGGCATGGCAAACACGACTCACAAGGGGGCAGGCAGCAAACACGAGGGGGCAGACGGCAAACACAAGGGGGCAGATGGCAAATGCGAGGGGGAGGATGGCGGATGACGGGGGCACAGTGGACAAGTGGTGGGGGACGGCAGACAAGTGGGGGGGGACGGCAGACAAGTGGGGGGGGACAGCAGACAAGTGGGGGGGATGGCAAATGTGAGGGGGGATGGCAAATGAGAGGGGGGATGGATGAGAGGACAGCGGACGTAGTAGAGGTGGTTGTCGTGGGGGAAAAGTTGAAATGGTTGAAAAAAAAAGATGATGCATCTTGATCATCAGTACAAGCGTGTGCAAACACAAACGTGTCACAATGCGTCATTGTTTATACTTGCACAACACATGTGCAAACACATGCAAATGAGCCAAAGGTATATAAACCCTTGCCCATCTGCCATTGTCACTTGGGCATGCCCCAACCTCGCTAAGAAAACAAGTATATAAGTAAATAATATAGTATATATACAAGTAGATAACTGGCCAGTTGCAACCAGTTGCAACCAGTTGTCAACCGGTTTGAGTACTTCTCAAATATGGCCAACTGCAACCGCGCAATACCCCTATGAGGCCCAACTGCAACCGGAAGTCTGGTTGCCCACGGTTGCAGTCTGGTTGGGTTGCCGGTTTTTTTCGGTTGCTGCAACTGGACCTGCAAAGACTACTTTTTTCGTTGGCCGATATCCTTGTCTGATCTATGAGGAACTTCAAGATGGTGTAGAACTGCCTGTAGTAGTTTGCAAGGTCGTCCAGGGTCTTGATTCCTAATCGCAAATGTTCGCTGATGACTTTGTCTAGGTCAGCTTCTGTCCAGCCATCAGTACTACTGGTACCTGGGTATAACTTTATGATAGCAGCTTTCCAGTTGGCATAGGTGGTTACAGCTGTATATTCTGGTAGGGTTTCCCATAGTTCCACTATCTCTATCGCGATGTAGCAACATGCATGCAACTTCTTCTGCTCATCTGCCATTACCTGGCAGGATGTGAATGAGATCTCTAACTCTGTGAAGTATCATCCTAATTTGTGAGGTTTGTCTTGTGTAAACTTTGGTGCACTTGAATGTCTGTGTGTGGGCATATTAGGTGGTGGAGTTGCTGTAGCCATTGTGGAATGGGGGAATTGGATTCTTGGTTGCAAAGTTACTGGCAAAGTTTCAAAAGATGAGTCTGATGTATCTGAAGAATTCGGAATGTGAGTTTTGAATATCGCTGGTTGTAGTGTAAACACTCGATGGAATATCTCACTAAAGGCTTGCAAAGGGCATAGTGGATCTGATGGAAATCAGCAATTGTAAGTGGATTTGAAAGTGTGTCGGATGAAGTCAAGTGGATCCAATGTAAATCCCTCACTTGTCGAAGGTTGGTCTGATGAAATCTTCAAAGAAAACTCCCTCATGGTGGGCTCCAAATTGATGTGTTTTGGTTGATCTCCTATTGCAGGAAACTCTGATAAAGAAACAAAGGAGTTAGCTTAAAGAGTCTCAAAACCTTCCTCTTTAAGCAAGGGAAGTGCATGAGATAATGCAAAGTGGTGTTCTGGGACAGATTCTGTACATATCTGTGATTGCAAAGTTTGTGATGTTAAGCGCAAATGAAGGACAAGTCAATGAGAAACACAATAGTGAAGACAATGCTGAAGTAAGTGAAGTTGTGGCAAGAGTAACGATGAGAGTAGTGAGACAAGTTCCGAAGTCTAAATGCGAAGACAATCCTTAAACACTAATGCACAAGCCAAGAGGGGAGAATGACTCTTTTTGTGATTTTACTACCATAGCTTTATATACAAGTACAAGGGTAGGTGGATACTATACTACTCAAGTCCATATCCAAGTCCATCACCCACAGACTACCTACACTAAACTCTTTCTGGGTGAACAGAGTAAAGACCAAGGTATGTGAAATGGGGCGGTGGACGTGAAATGAATGCGAAGTTGAAAAAGGTGCAATAAATGATAGGTAACAACTTAGCTATGTTGAATAGTAGTTGTTGTCACTTCGGAAGCTAGAACAAAAGACATGGGAGCATAGGGATTGCACTGCAATCCTGAAAGGTAAGGAAAGTGTGTTTTTCATGCTCTGGATCACTGAGGAAGTATCACCACACCCATCAACACAATTCCTAACTGGATTCAGCCACCGCCTCCACCGATCACTATCGACAACAAAATTGAATACAAGATTGCCAAAATCTTGGACTCTAAACTCGATAAGCGGTGGCAGTGTCTGTTGTTATACCTGGTGTTAGTGTTTGAGGGTCCAGTTGCTGCAACCGAAAAAAGACCAGGACCCAACTGGACTGAACCGGTCACGACCGGAATTTTTGGTTGCAGTTGTGACCAGCTGTCGACGGTTGCAGTTGCAGTTGCCCCAAATCTGCTGAGCTTCCAACCGGGTCGCAACCGGTCGCAACCAGTTACAACCATCCTTAGTTAGGGCGTACTATTTCATATCTAATTTAATTTTCCTAAATAATGTGGGGCATGCCCAACTAAAAATGAGTGGACAAGCAAGGCTTTATATACCTTTGACTAATTTGCATATGTTTGCACATGTATTGTGCAAGTAAACGGTGACGCGTCATGACACGTTTATGTTTGCATGTGCTTACACATCAAAGATCAACATCAATGTTCAACTTTCAACATTCAACATTCGACGTTGTCCCACAACCACAACCACCCCCCCTGTGTGTGCCGTTCCCTGCCCCACCTGCATCCCCCTCTTGCCTTCTTGTTCCCTGCTCTCTGTCTGCATCTGCGTGTTCCCCCCTCTCGTCCGCATTCCCCCCCTCTCAGTTGTAGTGCCCCCCTCTTGGTTGTAGTGCCCCCCTGTCGTCTGCGTTCCCTCCCTCTCATCCGCATTCCCCTCCTCTTGGTTGTAGTGCCCCCCTGTTGTCTGCGTTCCCCCCCTCTCGTCTGCATTCCCCCCCTCTCGTCTGCATTCCCCCCCTCTCGTCTGCGTTCCCCCCCACTCGTCTACGCTCCCCCCCCTCGTTTCCCTCCCCTCCCTCTCGTCCACGTTCCCCCCCACTCCATTGTAGTGTTCCACCTCTCGTTCCCCCCCCCCTCTCGTCCGCACTTCCCCCCTCTCGGTTATAGTCCCCCCCTCTTTACGTTCCCCTCCCGTTTGTGTTTTTTTAAGTAATTAAATTAATTGGTAGACTACTTTAGATAAAATTAATAACTACTAGTAGGATGGTTGCAACCGGTTTCGACCGAGGTGCAACTGGTAAGCAACTGGTCCCGGCCGGTTGGCCGCAGTTGCAGTTCTGGTCGGGAAGTTTTTGTGAGTGGCACAACCGGTCGCGGTTCCAGTTGCAGCCAAAAAGGGCTGCGACCGCAACTGGACCGGACCTTCAAACTCTACCTGGTGTGCTGGTCAGGTTACGAGAATACTGACTTGGAACAGTCCTGGTTACTTGCCAAAGAACTCAAGCATGCCCAGGAAGCCATCATGGACTTCCACGCATGGCTCCCTGACAAACCTGGTCCACAATAACTTCGCCTTACATCAATAAAACAAAGTCACTTCAGAAATAATAATGCCATTCCATTTTTTTCTTATGCCGTACTATTACTTACTAAAAACAAAGCCATCAGATACCGTCACCCTACATACAACAAAATAAACAAAGTCAACATTACCTATCAAACACCATCATTACTTACAAGAAAAACAAAGCCATTTCATTTATTATTATCAAAACTGTCGTCTTAGTTACAACGTTACTTATCAGATCACTCCTTACTTACAAAACCGAAACAAAGCCAAAAAAAACAAAACCATTACAACTCAACCTATCTACATACAAACCAAAGTATTTACATTTTACAGTCCTCCGTCGGACCTCCATACATACTATGTTACTTTTACTTTTCTTTTACTACTACTACCCCCCTTCCTCTAACTCCCCCTCCTCTTCACTCCAGTTTGAGACCTCATCGGTCTCCGCTGGTTCCCGTGCCGCTTGCCATGCCTTGAACATGGCATATTCCTCTTCCTCCACTTGCAGGTGCTCCAACTCCCACTCCACTTCCTCCTCGTCGCCCAAATACCCAATCTCCTCCACCCAGTCAATGTCCCCCTCCTCAGTCTCTCCGCCCCACTTCTGGAACTCACTGAGTTCCATCATCACTACCATTAGCTCCATTAGCCCCTTTGAAACCGCTGCAACCCACCCCATGATGTCCTTCAGGTGGTCCCTGGGACCCACCTCCACTGTTGCTGTTGTCCCCTCCATCCCCACCCTCACCTCATGTCACACCCCACCTTCACATCTCTGCTTCAGTTGGAAGCAGTGGTCGCAGGCCAGGTGGCAGGCCCCACCGGATCTCACACACACTGTGCCTACTGAATGACATCTACAAAAAAAACAAGTCAACTACAAATTAAAAGTGGTGACAAACACTACTTACCTGTTGCATGCGGCCCTCATCGATGGCCCCATGTCCTCACCTCTGCCAGTGGCCTTGCTTGCCCTGGCCTTTGACTTCTTCTTCTTGGGTGGTTCTTCCACCACCCCCTCATTGTCCTCGGTGGCGGACTCCACAGCTTTCTGCTTCTCTGCACAGCATGCTTTGCAATGACACACCTTCTCCTCCTTGCACAGGCACCGCTCCTTGGCAGCCTTTCTCTCAGCCTCCTCTGCAGCCTTAGGGGTGTTGTCCTAACACCCCCCACCACTGCTGCAAGTAACTGCTTGCAGGGCAGAGGGGGGGTGCAATAGGCGAGGGTGACGGAGGCACAGGAGGGGGGCAATGATGGCAATGCAGCTGCTGATGCACATTGCCCCCCTCAAAAACGAGTCCAGAATTTCTGGACTTGAGTGGAATTTCTGGAATATGTGGAGGAGTGTAAATTACAGCAATTAATGAAAACACACAACATTCTTTCTTTCCATTCATGCCAGTTTTCATCTGTCAAATGATCGTGATCAGTGATCTTGTTTACATTTGAATATTCTTTGGTCCAAATAAGGGATATAGGTATTATTGGATCAATTTCTGGTGTATTGATCCATTGTCTGCACTTCTCTTTAGCTCTGGAAGTATATATTCTTCCTGATTGTTTAGGTGGAAGGAGGCCAGGGACAGCCACCTCACTAAGTTCAGTCAGACAGACAGGACAATGTTATCTTTGTTGCACATAGTAAGAGTCAGTAGAATACATGGGTAAGCAATAGTAACTATACCTTTGTTGCATGTAGTAAGAGTGAGGCAACAAAGGGAAAAAAGATTGTATATAGATGAGGTGTTTGGACCATGTTGGAAATTGTCTGGATCCAGTGCTTCAACATGGCCACATCAGGCATAGTTCTCATATTGGGTAAGTGGTTAGGCCATCAGCATCAGTATGTGTCTGGCCATGGTTATTTGGTTTCTGGTGATGGGACACATTGGGGAGCATTGCATGGGTTGTTCAGGAGTGTCCCAAAGGTGGGCAATTGTCAGGACATTGGGGGAGGCTTACCAATCAGTGGTGCCATCAGTAGTGTTGCTGATTGGTAGTGCTGTCAGTAGTGTTACCAGCCAGCAGTGTCATCAGCGTGCATGTGTTCAGTGTCAGTGCACCTGGCATGGTTGGCATATGCAGCAGTGTGCATCAATCAGTTCAGCAGTACCCTATCAATCAGTAGTGCTGTCAGTATCATTGCCAATTGGTAGTGCTATTGGCAGTGTTGCTGATCAGTAGTCTTGTTGGTAGCATTGCCAATTGGTAAGTGTGCATGGTGTGCACCAGTTCAGCAGTGTGTAACAGTTTGGCAGTGTGCCCATTGGTAATGTTGCCAATCGGTAAAGCCATCAGTCAGTATGCAGAAGTGTGCATCAGTCGATATGCAGCAGTGTGCATCAGCTTGGTGTTGATGCACCTGTGTGTGCATTGGTGTGCACCAGTCAGTGTGTGTCTGGTGTGGACCATTGGTACGGTATTGTCT
The DNA here is from genome assembly GCA_964034925.1 of Tricholoma hemisulphureum. NCBI lineage: Eukaryota > Fungi > Basidiomycota > Agaricomycetes > Agaricales > Tricholomataceae > Tricholoma > Tricholoma hemisulphureum. The sequence goes on from OZ035932.1 coordinate 3,367,449, forward strand.
GTAGTGAGTCTGGGGCCAGGCTTACACCACTGCTTCTTTGTCCTATGTAGCTACACAGGTGCATCCAGTGTTGAGGCTTTGTTGACTGCTGCTTAACATTTGGCCAGCTTTGCTTTGCACTGTCATCTTCATCAATATTCTGTAGGTCTGACACTTTTATGGACTCTGAACAGTTTTATGAGCATGTATTGGACTTCTTGGGTGATCTGGAGGAGAATGGGGAAGTGTGTAAGCCTGGGCCCAGACTTACCATGACCCATACACATCTTCACATATCTTCCAGGGCCCAGAGCCTGGAGTCCGGAGTCTGACACAACACACATTCGCCAATGTTCCAAATCCCGGAGATGGTACCTCCTTCACTCCGAACTCACATCCATCCTCCAACCCTCCAGAGACACGACACCCTCTGGAGATACAATACCCTCTTAACCTGGAGCCTGGAGCCTGGAGTCTGGAGACACTCACATCACTCCGGACACATGCAACCTGCCTTGGGGATCCCCAGACAGCAGGCACCCATATGACGGTATGCCGGTGTGACTCCTTACCCAATATGAGACTATGCTTGATGTGTCCTCTCATAATCACACAGCTAGACTCGATGCAGACTATTACTTACACAGTCTGTTCCCTCTAATATATGTACCATCTTTTCTCCCTTCATTGCCTCACTCTTATCCTTGTGCAATGAAGGTATAGTTACAGTTTACTCCACCTTGTATATTACTGACTCTTACCCTTGTGCAACGAATTTTTTTATGTCATCCATAGGAGCTTCTGGTGCCTGTTGGCCACTCTTTTACTATATTTGCAGACCTATTATTCTGGCACCTGCATTCTGCTTTCAAATCTCTTACAGATCTTCCCAACATGTCACCTGAACTTTACACTCCCCCACATAGTTCTGGAGGAATCCTGGTTGGACTGGTGGACTGGTAGGATTCCTGGCAGATTCCTGGTGGAGTCCTGGTGGAGTCCTGGAGGAATCCTCCAGGAATCCTGGTAGTCTTACCAGGAATTACCAGGACTCACCAGGACTCACCAGGACTCACCAGGACTCACCAGGATTCCTGGAGGAACTACTAGAATTCCTAGCAATTATCTAAGCACTTCAGACTTCATGATTTTTACACAGTGCCCACAAAATGAAGTTGCACAAAGCGAGAATTGAACTCAAGACCTTGTAATTAAATAATCACACAAATAAACAAACAAGTGCACTAAACCAACTGAGCCACAGGAGACTTATATGCCACCAATATAATGCTTATTTAGGACACTCAAATTCCAACTTAGGTATAAAAAATTAATTAACTACCTCCCTTGCATCTGGCACAAGGGGGTAGGTATGATAAAAATGAGATAGAGAATGGTCAAGAAAGTCATAGGAAAATTCCCAAGAACCAAGAGGAACTCACCGAATATTCGAGCACCAAAGGACGAGCCTGAGTATGGGGTAGCAGGACTGTGGGACTTAGGAAGCATCGAGCATGTGTTGAGTGTCCAATCCACAGCTGTTTTGATGCCAGGGGTTGATGTGATGTACAAATTAATTGACAGATCAGGGCAGACAGGCACAGCCACCTGACCGACACCTTAGGAGCCCATAGCAACGGCGGATCAGCTTAGAAAATCAAGCATCAAGATCAAAAGATCGACATTGTACCTGATTGATGGCGGGGCGGAATGCCATAGGAGGTGAAGGCCAAGCGATAGAGAGCATTATCTAACATAAGGCGGCAAGATTTCCTTTTATACCCTTTTTCTATCTTATTTAACAGGCCGTCTGGGTGGGGTAATATCACTCCATCACAATGTGATTCTATCTTTTAGGATAGCTCAATCAAGCTATTTCCAAAATACCATATAAAGGATGGTCTCATTATCTATCTCATATTTTGTACTTGTACAAATACTAGGGGTAGTGTAGCTGCGCAGTAGAGAAGTTCAGACCCCAGAATATACCTCTCTCACAAATCTCACATCTTGCTCATCGCATGACATGGTGAGCTCATTCAAAGTTTTTCTAAGGACCAAGAACTAAGGACAAGGATATAGGAAATCAGGCATGGGACGTTTCTCCCTGGCACGTCAAGATTGTTGAAAGCTCTGTGCTGTAGACAACATTGAGCTTGTTGAGCTTATCAAGGATAAAGGACAAGAAACTAAGGATTAGGAAACCAAGGATCTAAGGAGCTAAGGAACGAGGTTTAGGATCTTCACTTAGGATTGAGGATTGGGAAACCAAGGCACAAGGACAAGGATTTGAACTAAGGATTTGGAATTCTAAAGGACATAGGAACAAGGCTTAGGAAATCAAGGCTTAGGAGATCAGGGCTTAGGAAATCTTAGGAAACAATGAATCACAGGTCAACATTAGGAAAGGTCTTAGGAAGGGTCTAAGGACATCAAGGATATTCAAGGGATAGTCAAGCTTAGGAAGGAACCTTAGGAACTACAGGCTTGGCAACAAGTTCTGCAAGGGAACTCTTTGGCCCACTTGCAACTATTCAGACAGTGCTTTTGTGTGTGTGTTTTGTGTTTGGTTTTGGGTATAGGATTTTGGTGTTAGATGCACACTGCACATTTCAACGGAGGGCCCAAACAATGCTGTCATCATTTGGGCCCTCTTGTCCTGCCACCATCCTAAAATCAGGACATGGCCCTGCCAATGTGGCTGCCTCGTCCTGAGCACATCACCGCCGCCCCTGTCTTCCGTCCCCTCCAATCCGCTTGCCCTCCCCCCTCATTGGTCCACCCATTGGCCACCCCATGAGCAGTTGATCATGAGGCTGGGGGCAGATGGTGTGTCTTCTGGGTGGGGTCATCCCTTGTTGTCCTCCCCTTCCCTCCCCTCCCCTTGTCCCTCCCTCCCCCTTGTCGCCCCCTCTCTTGTTGCCCTCTCCTTGACGCCGTTCGACTCATTGCCCATCATTTGACCTGCCATGCACCCCACAAGCAGTTGCTCATGGACATGGGGGCAGGTCATGTGGTGTGTGGTGTGGTGTGGTGTGGTGTCACCCCTGCTCATTCATTGTCATGGCCCTGGTGGTTCCTGGCTGGGTCTGGTTAGCGGTGATATGGCAGAGGGGGGGGGGTGACATGGCATGGAGGTGGGGTGGTGCATCCTTACAGAGTAGGCATCCCCCTGCTGGGGTCTCCTGATGTCGCTCCCCATCCTCCTGACAGACTGGCACCCCTCACATCCCATTTCGACAGGGAGGAAGGGGAAGGGCAGGCGTGTGGGCATGGTTGGCACATGTAGGCCTGTGTCATTATACCAATAGTACTACCTAAGAAATAAATAAAGGTAGTTAGCATTATAAAATAAAAAAGCAAAGAAAAAACTTACTGAGGGCCCAAATGACAATAGTGTCATCGGTGGTGGTGGTGGTGGTGGTGGTCCGACAGTGATGCGCTGGTGTTGTTGTGGTGTGCTTTGTCATACACTGCAGTACCTAGGGACATTAGTAGACACATTGTGTACAGCTCAGTGGCTCAGTTGGTACATTAACCTTTGTAGCTAGGCTTTGTGTTCAGCAGATCTAGGGTTCAATTGTTGTCTGTGTCACTTTATATTTCAATAATATTAATAGTAAGAACTAATCCACCAGAATTCCTGGTCAGTCCTGGTCAGTACTCCTGTATTCCTGAAGGTCTAAGTCCTGGGGAATTCCTGGAATAGTACCAGGAAGAGCACAATTTACCAGGATTCTACCAGGACTGAACCAGGAATCCTACTGGAGGAAAAATAGCCAGGAATGAACCATTTGGTGGACAATGGCTGTGGGCAGGATTACTAGGATTCCTGGAGGATTCCTGATAGTCCTACCAGGAAGACCAGGAATCCTTCAGGAATACATGGGGGAGTGTAAAGAGCTCCATGTCACCCCCATATAGCTGTTGAGAAGAGCTGCCTTTCTGCTATGGATTGTGATATTTGCCACTGCTATCATCTTTTATAATCATTGGTACTTTGGGTGGGTTTCCTTCATTGTTTTGCCCATTTTTCTGACCTACAATTCTGACACTTATGTTCTGCACTCAAATCTCTTACAGACCTTCCCAACATGTTGCTGCCTTGTAGCTGTTGGAAAGAGCTACCTTTCTGCTATAGATTGTGATATTTGCCACTGCTACCATCTTTTATAATCATCAGTACTTTGGGTAGGCATCCCTCACTCTTTCACTGCCTTGCATCCATTGGCAAGAGCTACCCGGCTGCTATAGCTTGTGATATTTACCACTGCTATTATCTTTTATAATCATTGGTACTTCTGGTAGGTTTCCCTTGCTCTTTTGCTAACTGTTCTGATCCATCACACTTGGATTTTCAGGTCACTAAATTATACATATGTTTGTCATCTAGTCTAACAGTACTATAATTGTGGAAATGCTCAATTCTGGTGGTGCTTGCAAAATTAACCCCCCTACCATCCTTTAAATAGCATTTCCAGACTACATATTGTTAGGACAACACTAAACACAAAGGTCTAGTGCTGGCTCTCACAGTTGACACTCAACAAAAGAAACAAAACAAAGTCTTATAGTCAGTAGACTGCCATGTGTTTAGTGGGTATGACTAAGAGAACTTGACTAGGGTCTCTAGGCGATATATTAACTTATTATATACTATATTACATGTGGTAACCATCCCTAGACCGTGAGGCACCGCATACATGTGTCAGCCTCATGCATACAGCCATGCACAGCCTCCCATGCTCTTAGCATGTGGTGCACAGCACTGTGTGTCTACCATGTGTCTGATCATCTACCTACCCTTGGCCATGTGTTAAATAAAAGTGTCTACTCGAACAAACAAAGAAACATGAGGTGGCTCCTGCTACCCCTAACCCTAAGTAATACCGTTAACTGTCTTTATAAAAATTGTACTCCTGACACATATCAGAATTGCACATATTATTAATAATTTGCTTATTTTAAGACCTTATCTACCCTTAACCCTTTTGGCCCAAAACCCAGATGATGGGATTAAAATCATAATGATTTTATAAGTAGTAATAGTCTGGTAAACATGCCAGTGGCCAACTACCAGGTCATTTCTACAATTGTGGCAAACATGGGAAATCATCCAACCAAGCCAAACCAACAGGCATTTCAAGCCTTTTCACTATTCGCACAGCAACTCAAGATACTTGCCAGTAGTTTGAGACATGCAGGCCATCTGAAAGGTAAATACATTCTCACCTGAGCCCCTTTTACTCTTAGGCGGCCAACTACCTGACCCCACAGTATTGTTTTTTGAATTTTTGAATTTTTGAATTTGTTCCAGAGATGGCACCAGAGCCAAAAAAATGAAAACTGAAAATGAACTCAAAACGGCCGAAAAATGGAGGTCTTTACACTCCCCCACCTAATCCTATAGGACTCCATGTGGACTCTGCCTATTCCATGTGCACTCCATGCATACTTACTCCATGTGCACTCCATGTAATCTGACAAGAAGTCAAGCAGGACAACTCTCAGACTAAATATGCCATCAAACAGTGCTTATATGACAGGTCCAACCAATTCCTGTCCGAGTCCAGTGCGAGTCCACTGGACACACAGAGTCCACTGGACTATCAGTTTATAAGGACAACCTCAGAGTCCACTAGATTCCTGCTTGGACCACATTTCCTTATTTGGTAATTAGAAAAGTAAATACAGTCGAAGCCCTCTTATCCCATAGCTCCAATAACCCATAATCTCCGATACCCCATAGGATTTTTCAGCTACCAAGTTGGTTCACAGGGAATTGCAATCCATAACCTATAACTCTCTGGCACCCCACAACCCATAGACCTTTGGACACAAAACCCATACATTTCGGAGCCATATTTTTGGGAAATTTGGATATATACAACCTAGTGTGACTTGGCAGTGCTGATGCGCCACTTGGGCGCCACAAATACCCAAATAAAAAATAATGATTCCTAAATTCTCCCTGAACTATGGCATTAAAACCTCTAGACATCCCCAAAAAAGGCCTGAAAACCCTGAAGAACCAAGTAAAAGCCAAAAGGGAGAAGCTTGAGGCTCAACTTGCAGATGAGTCACATGTTATGGGTGAGGTTACAGATGAAGAAATCTTCCACACAGTGATGGATGCATGGAATGCACAGGAAGATGGACCAACCAACAGCAGGGATGACAATATCAATGATGATGCATCCATTGAAGCCTATCCTACTCATCGCAAAGTGCTTCAGGCTGCAAATGTCATCACCAGGTATGTTGACACTGTGGATGGTACTCTTGCATGCAAGCTCAAGACAGTCTTAGCCTCGTTTGGACATCAGATGTGGTTGGACAAGTCTTGTTCTATGGTTCCTACCTGTCTCACTGACTTCTTTAGTCGTAAATAATTCGCACCTACTCTAAACCCCCACAGAACTCTCTAAAGGCTTCAATCCTACCATATATAATTTCTTTAGAATTTTAATCAAATTTTCGGACCCATTTTAAACAACATCCTTCTAGTCCATACTCCCCCATACTATGGGGGAGTATGGACTAGAAGGATGTTGTTTAAAACGGACTCTGCAGGCTATGGGTTAGTAACCCATATAGTGATGTGCAGGGCCCAGCTCGGCTCGAAAGCCCAGGCTTGGGCTCGGCTTGACCAGGCTCAGGCTTACAGTGGTGTTGAGCCGAGCCTTTGCACAAGGCTCGGCTCGGCTCGGGCTCGGCTCGGGCTCAGGCCCGGGCTTGCAGGAGAAAGATCGTTCATTTCTATGCTATATCCCTATGCTACATCTTGCACATATACATTGTCGTCGTCATGATCCACAAAGCCCTCGTCATCAGCAAGATCAGAAATCAATTCATCCCAACCCACCTTTTCTGCATCACCCTGAACACCATCTTCATACTCATCTAATTCCGCCTTGAGCTCAGTACTAGGTTCTTCATGGAATAGGAGGTCGTGGCGATAGATACACTTGAGGAATTGTAAAGCCTCGACAATGTCCGGTTTTAGACGGTTACGGTGCTTGCTGATGGTGATTCCTGCGGATTGAGAACGCACGTTCGCTGGAAACTGATGATGCCATGATCAGGAGTACATCGTGTGTGAGGGATGCCCAGTCATATCGGTTACAGTTCCACTACACCATAATCAGCCTAATCATGTAATGATGGGGAAGAAATACATACTCCCCACCACTCAACAATTGTCTATGTCAGCACCCGCCTTGAGCAAAGTGGCGCTGATAGAATGATGTTTGTTGCCATCGGACGTAATAGAGAGATGGCGCACAACGGTATCCTTGTTATTGGGCGATACCTTCTTTTTTTGTTGGTTTTGATGGTGGCTGAAGAACTGTACAGGACCACCATAGATTGATCTGGGAGATTGTTTATAGTCATGTGATCATTTTCTGGCTAGACAAATATATTGTATATCCCGAACTGAAGCCGCGGCTTGGGGGCTCGGCTCGGGCTTTGTTGAGCTTGAGCTGAGCCCTGAGCCCCACAAGCCCGCTTCAAAGGCCCGGCTCGGCTCGGGCTTCTAGGGCTCGGCAGCCTGGGTTCCGAAGGGCTTTGAGCCGGGCCTTGCACATCACTAAACCCATAGCCTGCAGAGTCCACCGAGGGGTATGGGATAAGAGGGCTTCGACTGTACTTGTAACGCAAGTCGAACTCTCGATCACTTGATCAGCATATGTAATATAACCACTACACCACTACATTGTTCCTAGCATGGTAAGTCTTTACTCTGCATACTATTCTTGGCTGTGTATTACCAAGCACACAGCCGTGTCACGCATCAAGAGTGCCAGCTGACACTACCACCACCACCCACGACGCCGCCTCCTCCCTCCCTCCCGACGCTCCCCCCCCCCTCCTTTCCCCCCTCGCGACTCCACCTTTATGGGGGCCTGTGGCCCCCATAGTAAGTTTTTTTATTCCTTAGCTATTTTTTTAAGCTAACTAAATTTTTTTTTTCAGTTTTCTATCTGTAACAACAGCTATGCAGCGCCCCCCTCCTCCCCACTCAGCTGGGATGTGAGGGGCAGGGAGGGTGATAAGGAGGTGCCGGGAGGCCCGAGGAGCGGGGTACCCGCGAGGTGCGCCCCGAATCGCGCCCCCCCCCCCCCCCCCCCCCCCCTGTTGCCACGTCACTGACGCCCCCCCCCCCCCCCCCCCGCGCTCCCCCCGCGCTCCCCCCTCCCTCTAGCAGCCCCAAACAACCCCCCACGCAGCCCTGCGAGCCCCTGCTCGCGGGTGCGTGGGGGGGCTCCACTTATGACAGCACGGCTGCCACGTCCCCCACACAGCCCTCCGAGCCCCTGCTCGTGGGTGCGTGGGGGGCTCCACGTTTTACAGCACCAGCACCAGCCAGCCGCGACGACCGCGACAGGAGCCGACCCGCCACGACATCGGCACCACCAGCCGCCGCCACGTCACCACCCGCATGCGAGGCAGCACCCGCCCCCACCGCCACGAGCGACTGCTCGTGGGGCGGATGGGTGGGTGCACTGGGGACACGACGAGGAGGGAGGGGACGAGTCACGGCGACAGGGGACGCGTTAGGGAGAGAGGGGACGCGTTTAGGAGAGAGGGGACGCGCCAGGTGAGAGGGGTACGCGCCAGACACCCAGCGGCGGGGAGAGGAAACGCGCCACCCAGCGCGACACAGCACCCCCCACCACCGCTGCGAGCGACTGCTCGCAGGGCGGGCGGGGTGCAGTATGCGAGGGTGACGGATGGGCACGGGGAAGGGGGGGCAGGGAGGCGGGGCAACAACGGCGCCGCGCCGCGCCCCACTCCTCCCCCCTTCCCTTTAATTTTATATTTCGTATATATTTATTTTATTTTAACGACAGAGCACCCCCCACCACTGCTGCGAGCGACTGCTTGCAGGCGTAGTTTAATTTCATTTTTTTTGTTTACAATGTAATTTGTAAATAGCAAGGTAAGCTGCTTTGGCTCAGTTGGATAGTTGTGTGTTGGTCATTGCTTAATAATCATGAGGTTGCAGTTCAAACCCTCCTCTTGACCAAAATTTTATGGTAACTTAACAAACATTTCACTAAGTTCATTCGAGATTGGATGCCACTCGGACTCCGTGCGGACTAGGTTGGGAATAGTAACGAACCGACACAGATGATAACTCAAAAATAATGAACAAGGACTCCGCACGGAGTCCGTGTGGAGTCTTACGGAGTCCGTACAGAGTCCTTGTAGTGGTATTTGACATAATATTGTCCTACAAGGAGTCCACACGGAGTCCTATAGGATTAGGTGGGAGAGTGATAAGTACTGGAAAAATGGCTACTGTGAACAACCGATGTACCTCTGAACAACCCTAATGTGATCAACCAGAATTGTATTTATGATATTTATTATTTACATGATAAATCCCTATCTCAGGCTGACACCCTCGATTTCCCGATAAGCTGAGCTTAAACTCGTGTCTCTGTGGGTCCGTCATCGATCTGTCAATGAAGGGCATTGTCAACCGCAAACGAGCTGTCACTGTCCAGCGAGTCGCAATGGATAGCCACTTGACATGGCAGATGTGACACATAGTTCCCTCAGAGGCTTGCGTCTGATCCACGCGTGGAATTTGGAAATCGCACAGTAGTAGATGTCATATTAGTATTTGAATGCATGCCTTATTTATTAATATTATTAAGTATGTATTTCAAGTTTGTTAGTCATAGACTCTTATATGTATATAGTATATATACATACATCGTCGAGCCCGCCATTTGTCAATCCTGAATCCGAGTCCTCAGAGCTACCCACGTCTCAGAAAATGATTGTACTTTGTCTTCGGCGGCGTATAAGTATGTTCCGACGCCCAATTCGCGGGCCGTCATCGCTATCGATCGATCATGTTGAACTTTTATGGCAATACTTCAAACATTGTTTCTTGCCAATGCACCACTGTATTCCATTCATTTGGCGTCTAGATAAGACGAAGTCGAGAAATATGGTTTAGGCATCATGTTGTAGCATGAAATTAACAGTTAGTAAGGGATTCCTACCCCCCCCAGATCTTGACTTCTGCCTCTGTGGTGGAATGCCTGCTCTATCAAGGACTTCGAACGCTTTTAGCATTGCTACCCGTAAGTCATTTCTGCTCATACTCTAGTTTGCGCATGTGAGCTCCGATCACCCCATTCTTTACCCTGGGCGTCTGGGATTTTCATTAAGCTCGTCGCGTTATTTATGGTACCGCCCGGTCTTTGGGAAGATCGTCAGAAGATTCCAGACTTCCGCAGGGCGGCAAATCTCTCGAGTCTCGATTGATTGGCACATGTAACGTTTAAAGTTCAACTCATGTTCAACTGCAGAAAGTTTTTGTTTTGATAACACAGCGCCAGATCCATGCTGCCACACCCTTTTGGATGCTTCGCCTGCTCCCCCATTTGCTGGAAGTAGTTTTAATTTAAACTGTTCAGGAACAAGCTCATTTTTCGAGACAAGATCGCACACAGACCGGCTGTTATTGGCCATTCTCACTAAATGTGGGCTACCAGCCTGACTATTGCGCCCTCGGATGCGGAACTATTTAATCCCCGAGTCGGAACCTCCTGCGATGATCGTGACATACCCTCAATGTTTCATGGCCCATCCGTCCTCCATCCCATTACTGCCAATATCGAACTCTGATACATGCGTTTCAGACAACACCTTCGACAAGATTGAGAAAGATGACTCTGTATGGAAACAGTATGTAGATGCAGCACGCGTTTTCGATAAAACGATGGTCGATGAATGGAACAAGTTCCTAGACGTCATTCTTGTTTTTGTGAGTGCTTCCATCCTGTGGTTTATTTCGTAGGAATGATGGCCTGTAGGTCGCTCTCTTCATTGCCGTCCTGGCTTCCTTTGTCATTGAAACCCAGAAAGCATTCGACCCCGATCCCGCTAAAATTACCAACGAGCTCCTCGTAAATATCACCAAACACTGGCTATTCAACAACAGCTCTTACGAGATTCAAGTTCCCACAATTCTAGAACCGGGTGAGCGCCGCAAGGCCTTTGTTTCCAACGCATTGCTTTTCGTTAGCCTGGCGCTTTCTATTGCAGCAGCGATGGCAGCGATGGCAGCGAAACTGTGGCTCATTCGGTATATAAGTTGGGTTCGTGCTGCTGGTTCATCGTATAAACTAGCCATGCAGCGTCAAAAGGCCTATAGTGGGATCCAAGCGTGGAAGCTACACAGGACGATAGATTCTCTACCCATCTGGATCCTCATTGCTGTATCCTTGTTCGGGGTATTCATTCAGTAAGCTGCTCCACACCTAAATATTGAATGTACATGTCTGACATACACACAGTAGAACTATTAAAGAGCATGATTCGAAGCTTGGGTACCTTGTCGGCCTGATACTTTTGATTGGCCTGACATTCTTGGTTATCGCCTCATGTTCGGCCGCTTTCATATCGTCATCTCCATTCCAATCCCCCTTTTCTCATTTTATTGCGTGGTTTTTGGACAAGCTCTACCCAAAGCATTGGAAATCATCAACATGGATAAAACTTACTTTTATTGCGTTCCCGTCTACTGTAATCGCCGTGGGGACGATCCTCCTTGTATCAGTCTCCAGTTCCACATGGCAACTCGCGATCCTTTTACCGATCATCGGTGTTTTTGCAGTAACAGCAAAGCCTGAAGAAGAACTTGAATCCTACGAAAAACCCTGGCAGTCCAATGACTCGGGCGACTCTCCGGGTCCCTGGGCTGGGTATCCGCAGTTGGTCTTGATAACAGGCTTCACTGTGTTCACACCCGTGGCTGTTGCTTCATACTTCACTGGTGGCGGAGGCTTGATGCCGGGCCAAGCACACCTGTTCTGGGAAAAACATAAAGCTTATATCTCAGCGTCTTCCGTAGCTGTTAGCCTTTTAGGCTTATCCAGTTGGCTGATGAACAAAATCAACCGGAGAGTTCAAAATACTACGCTGGAGGCCGAGGCTATTGCATGGCTGCTGGAATCATCACAGGACCCGGAGCCTTTGTTGTTCAAAAAGGCGAGCAGCGTTGCCACAACTACACCACGCAAAGCGCTTCTCCTATCAGAAACGACAATATCCCTCCTTCCACATATGATAGCCTCTCGCCTCAGGACCACACCGAGAGAGCACGATAACGAGGAGTTACGCATGCTTCTCTCTTGCTTGAAGCATTTGTCGGACTTCGACAATGTCGAGCGGAACTTACGCAGGAACACGGCTAAAATAAAACACCCAGAACTCCCATCTGCGCTTCGTAACCAGCTTGGGGAATTGAAAAAAAATCCGGATTCAGGCCTCGGAGAGGCCGCAGAGATTATTTTGTCTCAGAAATGGAAAGAAGGGAACCGTGTACAGAGTATGAAGGAATTCGGTGTTTGATTGTCGCTGTCAGGAGTCCTGAGTTGCTGACCATACGTGATAAGGTCTCCAACTGGACACGGACTCTCCGGTCTTTTACTACTTATGCTTGATGAATCAGATGCTATGCAACATTTATTATCACATAATCGGGTCGTTCACAGTAGCCATTTTCGGGCCATTTTCGGCTCATTTTCGAATTCATTTTTAATCTCATTTTTCAAAAATGGACTTGAGAATGGAGAGGAAAATGAACCTAAAAATGATCATTTTTGAAAAATCGAACCCTTCCGTCGCCATTCCAAGAATGACCATTTTCATGTTCATTTTCACTTTTCATTTTTGTCGTTCTTTCAAACTCTGCATTGATGCCCAATCCCTTGCCATCAACAATGATGCCCCTCCCTCACCCCCCCCCTCAAAACGGGATGTGAGGGTGTTGGAGATGATGTCCTCAACACCAGAGCCCTCTGCTACGAGCCACTGCTTGTAGGGAGGAATTCATTTCTACAATTTTAAACTTATAAACTATTTTTTTTCACACTCACGTCACCATCAGTCACCACACATCACCACGCATCGTGACTGCCAGCTCACCATTCACCACCACCACCACCCACGACGATGCCGCCTCCCTCCCTCCCTCTCCATCTCTGTGGGGCCTGTGGCCCTATGGTAAGTATTGTTTAACTGATCAGTTTTGTTTCAAAAATAATAATTTTTATTTTTCAGTTTGGCATTTTCAACAACGACGGCCACCCCCCTCACAGTGCCCCCTCGCACTCCTATATCCTCCCCCTATTCCAACTCTATGGGAGCCACAGGCCTTGTTGTAAGTTTTTTTTTACCTTATCAATTCTTTTTTAGCTAACAAAAGGAATAATTTCAGCTTTTCTATTTGTAACAATGAACGCCAGGCATGCCACCCCTCCTCCCCACTCAAATGGGATGTGGGGGCTCGAAGGGGAATTGGATGGCCCCAGGGAGGTGCCGGGAGGCCTGAGGAGCAGGGTATCCACGAGGTGCACCCCAAATTGCGCCCCCCCTGTTGCCATGTCACTGACCCCCCCCCTGCGCTCCCCTTCCCCCCTCCCTCTAGCAGCCCAAACAGCCCCTCACACAGCCCTGCGAGCCTCTGCTTGCGGGGTGGGTGGGGGGCTTGGTTTTTGACCATGGGGACTCCCACCCGACCTGCCACGCGGCACCCACCCCTCATGGGGTGGTGGTTACCCCATGACAACACCGCCGTGAGCAACTGCTCGCAGGGTGGACCCCTAACCTGGCCAACGACGACGCGCATGGGGAAGGAATGAGAATGGGGGGGGGGGGGGGTAGCCCAGCACCCGCCACCCACCACTGCGAGCATTTGCTCACAGGGGGGATCGGGTGCTAATGGCCACATTACCACCCCCTCTCTCCAATGATGATGATGAGGACCAACAATAAGGGGACCAACGATAAGGGCCGACGGCAACAACAGCACCCCCCACTGCAGTTGTGAGCCAACTGCTCACAGCATGGACATGGGGTGCTGAGGAGACGACGCGATGGGGTATCGGGGTGGTGGGCACGGCATAATGGGGGTTGCCACAGCATGACGCAGGGGGAGCCACCACGACGGGGCCAGCCTTCTGTGTGTGGCCCTGTTTTTATTCGTAGTTGTTTTTGTCAGTATGTAGTATGAATGAATACACATGTTTATCAGTGCATGTTGAACAATAAGTTAAGACTTATGATAAGGTACTAGTACTTGTAATACCATTTTAGTGAAGCTCAAGAAAATAAATTTCACCAAGTCCTTTAAGGTGGAGTTTGAATGTGCTGAGTACTTGCCAGCACTGCTGAGGACCATGTAAAATGCATTTTTGCTTCATTTTGCTTTCCAGAGCGTTCACAGTAGCCATTTTTCACATCATTTTTCGTTTCATTTTTCGGATCATTCTTCTGCCAAACATGCGAAAATGATCCAAAAATGAAGTTGAAAATGAGCCGAAAATGGCCCAAAAATGTTTACTGTGAACAACCCTAATGCATGACATAATAATGCATAATTCTCATTACAATAGTGTTGAGAATACATGTGCCATGTAAGCCACAAGAACAATTAAACATGGCCATGGCCAGCACCCACTGTTGAGCACCTGTGTTGAGCAGTCAGGCCCATGCACCTGATCAGAGTTTATAATAACTAAGACATTATTTAGTACAGTCGACTCCCTCTTATCCCATACCCCTCGGTCACCCTTGGAGGCTATGGGTTATGAGGGAGTATGGTGTTCTAGAAAGATGGTAAAAATAGGTCCGAAAATTTGCGAAAAAATCATAAAAAATCGCAGAAAAATTATTTCGTACATCTGAGGTCGCGCTAAGGTATTTACTCAACATTATCAGCTATTTACGATGAAAGTAGTCAGTAACTCTAGTAGAAACCAAGGAACGAGACTCCTCTAAACGCATTTGACGCCCGAATGAAGCCAAAAGTGCCTCAAGCTTCCGTGCAACAGGATCATTGACGTTGTCAATGTATCTGTTGATGACTGCAGCAGCCTGAAGGACTTCACGGTGTGCGGGGCAAGCCTCAACGATCGCATCATCATCCACATCATCATCGCCATCTTCGTGCCCATCTTCCTGTGCCTGCTGTGCATCCAACACAGCCTGGCAGATCTCTTCGTCTGTTATCTCATCCAAGGCCCCAAGTGACTTCTCTTTAGGATTTAGAAGCTCTTCGATATCCATTCTGTTTGCCGGTTGAAGCACCCCGCTTGAAACCAATTCATCAAGAGCGTCTTCAACTTGCTTCTCGGCAATTCTCACAGGATCATCTTGATCAGCTCCGGCAGTTTCGTCGAGATTGAGAAGTGATGAAACCTGGATGGTGGGCTGGACAGGGGTGGGGTCAATAGCAGGGAGAATGCCAGCCTTTCGCCAGCAATGCCTGATTGTAGTCACATCCACCTCCCACCAAGCAGCATCCGCGAGACGCATGGCCTGAAGTTGATCGATGTTGTAGATTTCCGAGGGCGTTACACCGCGATCGTAGCGATCAATAGCGTGCTGGACATACTTTGCGCGATAGTGAGCCTTGAAGCAGCGGATGATTCCCTGATCCAGGGGTTGAACATGTGCCGTCAGATTTGCTTGAAAATTCTCGACGCGGATGTTCTGGAGGCCGTCAGGGACAATGTGGCCAGAGAAATTGTCTTGTAGGAGAAGGATCTTGCGATTGCTTGCGCCTAGCTCCCGATCCCATTGCTGAAGCCATTCTTGATATAGCACCGCCGTCATCCAAGCCTTGGCATTGTTCCGATAATAAAATCCCAGCTGCGTCCCTGTCTTCCTTTGGAATGCACGAGGCTTTTTTGCTTTTCCGATAACGATGGGTGGCAGCTTCTCGGACCCATCTGCATTGGTCGTGAATGCATACGTCAGTCTGACCTTTTTGCCTTTGACTCCGGAACTCTTTTTGTCTGCTAGTCCTCAATCTGGAGGCATCCTATTTCAATAGAAATGAGTACGGAAATGAAAAAGACACCGGCAACAGTCCTGACATACCCATAGAATAATCCACTTTCATCCATATTAAACATGTCACGTAGCTCGTAACCATACTTCTCAATAAGGGCCTGGATACGTCGTCGCTCATTCTCAACCATTTCCTGGATGGCCGATCCAGCTTCCCCGTGGCGCTTGAACTGTTTCAAGTTTCGAACCTTGAATCGTGACAACCATCCCTCACTCAAATTGAGGCACTCATCTGTTGGGATTCCGACCAGGTCAGCAAACTTTGTCCACTTCTGCCGCAGGACTTCACCCGTGAGAAGGAGATTGTCTGCCATTGCCTTTGACACCCAAAGATCCATCATTTCTGTGACCTCAGGATGTTGTGTTTGGCGAGCGCGTTTGGCTGTGTGTGCACCATCACTACGTGCCCACTCCTCTTGCCATTTTGCTTCCTCCTTCAGCCATGCAGAGACAAGTGGTTGCTTGATTTTCAGATTTGGGTATATTGGATCAAAATGCTTTGCAGTTTTTGACTGGTTTTGGCCATTGGCATGATGCCAATCCAAAATCTCGATGCGCTGCGCAGTTGTTGCGTTTTCCTTTTTGGTAAACACAGGCGCTGCCACAGCCTGAGTCGATGATCCTGCCGTGTTGGGTGTTTTAGGTTTCAGGTTGTAGTCAGGACCTTCAGGTTAGTCTTTACTATAGTGCATACAGCCAGCTAAATCACACACGCACGTTTCCGCTTTTGCCCTATGACTTTGCTCAAGTCACCAGCCACCTCTCATAACTTGTTGACGATACGCTTCTGTACATCACTGAGTCTCCCCAATCCCCGCTCATAGTCAGAAGCCTTCTCCAGAGCCTCCAAAACCTGCTCCTCGTCCACCAAGTTTGCCTCGTGATCCAGCCACCTCTCATCTTGTGACGAAATCGACTTCCTCTCGGCAAGCTGAGTCTGGAGCTTTTCCTTCTTGGTCTTAACTTGCTTCTGTAGGATTTTCAGCCCTTTCTTCAGGACTTCCAGAGGCTTTGGTGCCATAACGTCGTGAAAGTTTGGATGTTGAAATTATATATTTTAGGATTAGACTGAACTGCATCCGCGTATTTGCGAATTTACTAAATATTTAAGGATTAGACTGAACAGCACCCGTGAATTTGCAAATGTTCTAAAAATATGCCACGAAAATGTATGGGTTTTCCCTCAGAGGGGCTATGGGTTATGGGGTATGCGAGAGTATGGGTTATGCACCCAGATTCCCTGCAAACCAACTCGGTGGATTGAAAATGCCATGGGATATGAGGGAGTATGGGTTACCGGGGGTATGGGATAAGAGGGAGTCGACTGTAATGTATAATTGGCACTGGATATGTCCTAATATGAAGAACAAGCTTCTGAGGCATGCCTCCAGCACTCTGCTTGCTTCGCTCACATCACTCAGTCTCCTGTGGCCACTTCTTCAGCTTGTCAGGGGGCTCCACCCCCCAAACCCCCTGCTCACATCCTTTGCACATCTGTATTAATTTACTCATCTAGACAACACAGTCAGGGACCTTCAGCCCCTGCCTGTGTGAGGGAGGTGTCATTGTAAATCAATAGTAAATTAGTGGCTAATGGTTTTGTCTCAGTGAGCCTGTAGACACATCAGGAAACCAAGGAGGAAATGATAATATTAGACTATATTATACAATACCTGATAAGTTAAATCTTTAGTATAACAAGTCTAATTCTTGTGCACCCTCTGCTAATGTCAGATATAGCACAGTTGAGTTGGCCAATTCCACCAGATCTGCCAGGCTGATGGATTTGATCATAAACTGGCATTTTTCTATTCATGGGTCAAACCTTGTAATTGGGGCACAAGAAGAATGAAGATAGCACTATTTTTGTTCTTTCTCATTCCATTTTCATATACTTTGTTTTCAGTAATTGACTTAGTAAATTTGTTGAATTGTTGCCTTATAATTAACTTACAGCCGAATCCAGAACGATAGGCCGCTCAGGGGAAAACATCACACAGGTGGAGCCCAAATTTCAACTCCTGAAAGGTGATCCATCATCAGATAAGAAATCGATTGACGATATGGCTCAAATTCACCATGTGTTCTGCTTCAATGATGAGACGACATATACCCAAAGAATACAAGGACTTGGCCCTCCACATGTCTCTCAACAAAGGTGTCAGTGACAGCCAGATCCACTCTTATGTCGAGATCAGCCCAAGAGCAATGAGGTGCCTTTGACAAACCTACTGTGAGACAGCAAAACCAATCAGAACTCCAGTAACACAAGGTTGACCTTGCCTGCTGGATACCCTGGATTCTCTTGTGAGACATTTTTTCCTTCCTTTGTCCTTAGTCACAATTGCCATAGTTTCTCGAAGGCTGTATTGAGCGGCAACCTGACCTGCTTCTTGTGGAACTTCAAGCTCATCTGCATGAAGTCTGTAATGTTATAGCATCAGTTCAGACGATCACAAGGACATTACACAGGAGGGGATACACAATGAAGAGGGTCAGTCAACTTTCTACCACATTCATACTGAAACAGATGACGGCAGATAACATGACCTGCCATCAAGCGTGATGAGGTGGATCACGTGGCCCGCAAGATGCTGGTCAGTGAACATTTTAGGCTGGAACACCTCGTCTTTGTGGATGAGAGTCACTTCAACCACCTTACACTTCAACGATCATATGCATGGGCCCCACGTGGAAGTTGTGCGTGATGTCAAGATTTCTTTATTCGGGGCCAGAAGTAAGTCAGAAGTCACTCAATAGCAATCTATTATGCTCCTGATATTCAATCTTGCCTGCGCTTTCCCTGGATGGTACTGTACCATTTCAATCAATTCACCAGCAGGTGTGACCTGTGACCTGCTTGGCGAAATTTTGGATTCGTTGGCCCAGCTTGTGACCTGTGACCCAAATTAATTTTGCCACATTCAGCTCTTGGTTCGTGCTGAAAGCTATATTTGCCAGTGAACGGGAGCACACTGTTTAGAATACTGATACTTGCTATGAGGATACAGCCTGGGTATGCATGGAGCACTTCAGTCATGTGCAGACAGACAGACACATAGCAACCACTCTTCAGCTCCTGCTCCATTGCAGAATTTTCAACTACACTATATAGTTGATTGATACTTTTGTTTACAAGCCTCACCAATGTCCCTCTCCAAGCTCACCACTCTATTTTGGAATCAAGAGGAGTACCAACTAGGGAATAGCACGGGTTACGGGTATGGGTAGGTACGGGTACGGGTACGGGTCGTGGAGTGGTTACCCGCTACCCGTGCCTACCCGTCACCAAGAGGGAGGCGACGGGGGGTGGGGAACACAATATATATTTAATAATTTACATAAAGTCACATAACTACATATTAAAAAATAAATAGGTGGGGTGAGCCCAGCTGAAAACTTTGAAATGGGAGGGTTTATATACTCCTGGCATGCGCACGGGCCATTTGGCCTTGTGTGGACAAAGTAATCGCGTTTTCGTTGATTGTTCATGCGTTATTTACCTATGTTTTTTTTACTACACACGCTTGCACAACCGCCTGCCTCCCTCATTCATCCTCCCTTTCCCCTCCTCCCTCGTCCACTCCATCATTATGGGGCCACAGGGCCCCAATATTAAGTATTTTCATTTCATTTCTATGTTTTTAAACTAATAAACTATTTTTTTTCACACTCGCATCACCATCAGTCACCATGCATCACCACGCGTCGTGACTGCCAGCTCACCATTCACCACCACCACCACTCACGACGACGCCGCCTCCCTCCCTCCCTCCCTCTCCCTCCATCCTGTGGCCCTATGGTAAGGATTTTTATTTAACTTATCAATTTTGTTTCAAAAGTAATAAATTTTATTTTTCAGTTTCTCATTTTCAACAACGACGGTCGCCCCCCTCACAGCGCCCCCTCCCCCTCCTATATCCTTCCCCCCCTCTTGTACTCCAACTCTATGGGAGCCACAGGCCCCATTGTAAGTTGTTTTTACGTTATCAATTCTTTTTTAGCTAACAAAAAAGAAATTCAGCCTTTCTATTTGTAACTACGAACGCCAGGCGTGCCGCCCCTCCTCCCCACTCAAATGGGATGTGAGGGGCCCGAAGGGGAACTGGATGGCCCCAGGGAGGTGCCGGGAGGCCCGAGAGCGGGGTACCCGCGAGGTGCGCCCCGAATCGCAGCCCTCCTGTTGCCACGTCACTGACGCCCCCCCCCCCCCCCCGCGCTCCCCCCTCCTTCCCCCCTCCCTCTAGCAGCCTCAAACAGCCCCTCACGCAGCCCTGCGAGCCCCTGCTTGCGGGGTGGTCGGGGGGCTTGGTTTTCGACCGAGGGGACTCCCACCCGACCTGCCACGCGGCACCCGGCCCAGACGACAGCGGGGTGAAGGACGACGATGGGACGCGACGGGAGCCCCCCAGAGCCCTGGGGACACCCCCTGGACGCAACTGGACACGACGGGAGGCCCCAATGGGCGCCAGGGCGCACCAGGAACCCAGGGGATGCGAAGGCAGGTCCCGACAGCCGAGGGGACATGGCGGGAGGGCCCAGGAGCCCCACTGACACCACCCGGCCCAGCCTCACGAGCCACTGCTCGTGGGGTGGAGCGCGGGTGGGGTGACGCAGCGACAAGCGGGCCACATTCTTTTTTCCGTTTTTCTTCTCCTTTCTTTTCTTTTCTTCTTTTCCTTTTTTCTTTTCTTTTTTTGTTTCGTTGGGCCCACCGGCGACCCCATGCCTACGAGCACCTGCTCGTAGGGTGGTTTTATAATTGTAGTTAAATATATAATTAGATAAATGTATTTTTGTTACTGCAACCCCTGACGAAACCCATACCCGCCGTGACCCGTGCCTCGTGACCCGCGGGTTGCGGGTACGGGTAGACGCGGGTACAGGTACGGGTCAGCAAAAAATGACCCGCGGGTTACCCGTGCCAATGCCTAGTACCAACGCTGATAGAGCCGAAAAAAGGCTAAAACCGGTGAAATTTAGATGTCTCTGGGACATTTGCCAACCTGCTCTGTGACCCGTGATCCTCATGACATTTTGGTTTGCCAGAAGGCCCTGTGACCTGTGACCTGGCAAATTGATTGAAATGGTACAGTATTCTGCACTTGGAAGTGCTGGATCACTCATTCAATGGTGAGGAATTCTGTAAGCCTGGCAGACCCAGTCTGACTCACCTTGGACTCGTTATATCTTGTTTCAACTTATTCTGATTGTTTTCAGACTCATGTTTATACAGGCCAAATCCAGACTCCTTTTGTTAGTCTTCCAGTTATAGATACTGACCAGTACCAAACATTTGTTTGAACCTTACTTATTTTTAGTACAGTAAGTAACCTGTAACCCGCCCTGATGTAGTGCTCCCAGCTCTGGAGAATACAGCATGATCCTGTCAACTGTGTGACCATGCCCAGTGAGCCTCTGATGACAGGAGGCTTCCAAATTCATTGATTTTGTCAGGGGGCTCCTGGGTCAGATGCAACCTTGGCCTTTGCCAAACTCAGTTCTTGTCATGGACAATACGAGTATCCATAAAGTCCCAGGAATCTGCGAAATGGTGGAACAACAGTGTGTTGCTACTTTCAATCCTAATTTGGTTGTTATATTGACTACTCTTTTCGAGTGGGATGCACCTTCTATACCTTCCTGCATACTCTCCAGATCTGAATCCAATTGAGGAAGCCTTTTCGGCAATCAAGGCCTGGCTCTGCACCAACCATGACTATATTGCGGGAGAGATGGGGGGTCCTGCTTATGATCCCTATGTGTTGATATGGCAGGTGGTTTATGGTGTAGTGACCCCTGAAAAGGCTTATGGGTGGTACAAGGATAGTGAATATATTGTGTGATGTGCTCGCCAGAGAGGGCCCAGAAGACATCTGATTATCATGCTCTAAGTAATCATTGACACATTGGGGTGATGGGTTCTATCTACAAGTTGGCCAGGTGTTGAAACCACAGAGCCGAAGTTTACCTATCCCCCATTAGTTTAGCTGATAATTTCCCACTGCTTGCCATCACTCTCATTGCCCTCATTGTCGTTGTTGGAGTCTTCTTTGTTGTCTGAAATTTCTTCCACTTTCTCTGCCTCAGCCCTGCATCTGACCTCCTTTTTGATTTCAAGCTCAATCTTGATTTTGGGTTCCTTGTAGTTGCTGGCAAGACCTAGGATAGGCAACATGACACATTTAGCATAATTGTGAAGTATCCTGGCTCGCAGTCTCCCAATGTTGTTGATTGCACATAGAACATCCTCTGGCAAAAGCAAGATCTGTTCGGATGTGAAGAGACCAGCCTCCAACAACACTTGCTCAAGGTCTCTGAATCCCTGCCCCGGCTTGTCTGTCTCAATCAGATTGATCACTTCTCCCACGACAGGAAAATAATGGCTCGTCTTGTCCAAGACAGACTTATTAGATGTAGATGGCGGGCAATTAAAAGGCTGTGGGGTGGGTGTCTGGCTGGCTGGTAGAAGTGGGAGTGAGGCAGTGGTAGGTGATGTCCAGGTGGGTCAAGTGGCTGATGGGAATGAGGGTGGAGTGAATGCGAGGGCAGATGGAATGTAAATGGGTTCCATGTTGCTCTTGGGTGCAGATACGGCATGGGATGTAGGCGATGGTGTTCTTGACAACACCACAGGACTACCATCCGAACTTGTGTTCTGGATTGTGACATGGACCTTGGGGATCGCAGATGAGGATAGTGAATGGTGGATTTTTTTTGTCAGAGCATGGTCAAAATTGAATCAATGAGGTGCATTATATCTTGTTGCCTCACTGAGAGCCTTTACTCACAGTATCAGGTTGCTGCCAATTAGAAATATTGATCAAAACCCACAATTTTCTTTGCCCAGAGGGTCATCTTGGCATGACTGAGACGACAATGATTGTCCATTCCACTGGTTCTATCTATGAAACAGTGCCCTCGGTGCATCTCACATCGAGTGGTAGCCTTGAGTTGGCTGTATGCCCTGAGTTGTGTATCTTGTTCTTCACTTGGTGGGGGTGGGATATCGTCATTGCAACTTCTCTTTTTTGACTTGCTGGCAGCAGGAGATTTAGCCTGTTGTTTCCAGCTCAGTCTGATGAGCTACAATTTTC
Source organism: Tricholoma hemisulphureum (assembly GCA_964034925.1). Taxonomy (NCBI): domain Eukaryota; kingdom Fungi; phylum Basidiomycota; class Agaricomycetes; order Agaricales; family Tricholomataceae; genus Tricholoma; species Tricholoma hemisulphureum. The sequence continues at coordinate 3,390,407 of OZ035932.1, forward strand.
TGATAACATGTGCTTATGACATTTCTGATCTCGAGACCGACTGCGTGACTACGTGCATTATTTGCTTTCTGACAGAGTTGTCCTATTGCAGACCTGAAATCATTCTCGTTCTTCAGGTGAGCCAGTGTCACCAGTGACCTTGAATGCAAGCTCGACAGTCCCACTCGCATCCTCAAGGTAGGAAAGTACATGGCACTGGAACTCATCCCATGCTATGTCAGTCTCAGCAGAGAACTTGCATTTTGCATTGCCACAAATGACATCAACTTGGAAGCTGAACACTGTGTATATATCAGCAATGAATAAATCCTCAACAGGGCATCACATACCACCAGGTCGTGGCTCATCATTTGGGCGCTGTCTTCCTTGGTGTGGTATCTGTGGTTGAGTCAAATATGGCTTGGCTGGTAGGGGTCCTGGATATGCAGGGAGTGGTGGGTACTGTGGGTTGCCTTGAAACACTTGCGGTGCTTGGAATCCTGGTGGTGCTGGAAATACTGGCGGTGGCAGGTACTGTCAGGCACCTAGCTGCAGTGCATGTGGCAGGAGGTGTTGTCCTGCAAGTGGCATTGGAGGGTAGTAAGGAGGTTGTGGGTATGGATAATACAGATACATGGGTGGTGCATTAGCTGGATTGGGGACTCGTCCTTGCTCAGTATTCCTGTTCGCTGGAGGGTGAGCCATTGGGAAGCTGGGATGGAGTTAAATGATGCTCCTCAGTGGTTCTTATAGATTTTTCATTTCTGCATTATTGTGTGATTCTAAACCCTCAAACTTTTACAGAAAAATAAAACCTTGCCATCCTGTAGGTTGTTTGATGGGCTGCCATTGATGTCTTTTCTGAATGCCAAGATGGATCAGTCAAAAAGGTCAAACTGAACCAAACAACCTTTGTTGATCTTGACCTCTTACCATGTCTCAATATCTTCCACTCCATTGATTATGCCCTATCCCACTCAAAAACCCCCTACCGACGGTCAACCTCCAATCACTCCTCCCCAGCGATTTGCCATCCTCCCCATCTCTCCCACCAAGTCCTCATTCTGCTATTCTGCATGGGTCGGTAATGACGTGTCCAATGATCTCCTTGATCAGTGTGCCAAGCTCTTCAGTACCAACTATGGCATCTGGGGTGACAAAGCGCTTTCCATCTCAAAGTTCACCAAACCTGGTTTGTTTTCACCATAAATATGGTGCAAAGAGTCACTAACATACATCTCTAGGACAGCCAGTCAAGATGACTGGCAGGAAGCTGAGAGGGCAGTGCCTCTCGGTTCCGGAAAACACAGTCTTAGTGACCTGTTTCAAGCATACACACCTTGTTGGGCATGCCTTTGCCACAGTCTGGGGCTTTGAAGGAGGTTTGTTATCTGATCCAATAACAATCTTTATGGGACTGATCCCAATCAGGGGTTGTGGGCTGGGTTACCCAATTGGTTGTCGATGCAGGTGTTCGCAAGCGTTACATTGCTACCTAGCTCTTACAAACCCTCAACACCTATCCGTTGTTCTGTGATGTCACCGCTGTGGGTTTGGTCTCATCTCACCCCGCAGCATGTGATGCTCTTTCCAAATATGCCAGTAAGTTTGTCCTACTCCAAGCTCGTCTATCTCTGAGCTAATGAAATGTAAGATGTCAAGGTCAACACTGTCAATACCACTTTTATTGACAAACACACAAAACATATCTTTGATGTTACCCCAATTGAGTACCTTAAGGGCATCAAACTTCGGGGAGAGCTTTTTGAGAAGAATTGTGACTCTGGAGCAGTTTCATGTGTGTATACCGAGTTCTATGTTAATCACGCCAAGCCCCTGGAGGCATTGGCAGTTTTTAGGAAGGCCCATGGCTGGTGCTTGGGGGAGTTGCTCGACAGACACAAATATTTACTCATCCTTCCTGCTTTGGGAACCTCGTGATCATGTAATTACATTCAGTAGTTGAAATTTGGGCTCTGCCCTGTGTGAGTATTTTTTTTTTGGGTGGCCTATCATTCTGGATTCAGCTGTAACATTTGTTGATATCTTTGTCTCACTTCACACAATCTTACATGCTTACTCACACACCTATATTTATTTGTGGCTGAGGTCATGAACAGGTTTTTGCATTTTGTTGAGCCCACGAGGTTGTGGCTGTGCATAGTGTTGCCACAGTTTGGAGTTGACTTAAACGTATTTCGCATTTACTGGATGCAATACGTGGAATTAAGACTCGTGCAAGGGACCGAAAACATAGCCAGGGAGCCGCCGCACATTATTCGTCCCTTACACGAAGCGATAAGATGTCTACACCATGTGTTATTCACGTTAAGCCATTTCAACCTGGTTGACTTGTTGAAACAGCTTAATGTGAATAGCACATGGTGGAGGCATCGGATCTCTTTTTGTAAGGAACAAATAATGTGCGGCGGCTCCTTGGCTATGTTTTCGGTCACTTGCACCAGTCTTAACCCCACGTATTGCGTCCAATAAATGCGAAATACACTTAAGTTGACTCCAAGCTGAGCATACTCAATTTGTTGAAAACATCCTGAATCTTATACTCTGACAACAAACCAACAATATAAAGATGTTGAATTCGGCAACTGCAATTTTAACATTCCATTATCTGTGCACTATTGGTAATTTTGAGTTGTTGGGGTAATATAATCCAATTCTGGCAGGTTGGCTACAATTGGCTACAAGACTGATAGAATATTCTCACAGCTTTTCAGCTCTGCAACATAATTGTGAAAAATTGTCATCCTTATCCAATGCTTTCTCAGACATATATCTGATGGCCCAGAACTCAAATACTGCTTTAACATTGTATTGTTAGCTCTGATAATAAATTACTTGCAGTATCAAGATAAAATTATTTAATTGCATCTCCTTATCTAACATTTTGATAGCCATTTGTCACTATTGACTGGAAATACCAGGATATCCACAGTTTCCTGATTGGCACAGGCTTTCACAAAGCCTAAATTTACATGACATAAGGATGAGATGGGAGTTCAGTCAAAATAACCCAGTAGCTTTCCTTGTGTGTGAGTTGGTTTTTCCCATGGGATTTTCCACCATACTGTCAGGAGTACGATTTTCACTACCTTAGAGTTCCCTAGGGTTAATCTGGATCAGACATTTGAAACTAGTAATTTCTCTTGTTTGGTTATAAGGACACTTTTATGTACACATGGCTAAGGGTAGGTAGATCAGACTCATGGTAGACACATGGTGCTGTGCATCACATGCTAAGAGCATGGGAGGCTGCACAAGGGTGTGCACATGAGGCTTACACATGTACACAGCACCTCATGGTCTAGGCATGGATACCACATGTATTGAAGGATATAAACATTAATATATTGCCCAGAGACACTAGTCATGTTCTCTTGGGTAATCCACTGCTCTCAACTACTAGTACTACCTTCACCCTTCTCTTGTTGTTGTTGTTTTGGGAGGCCTCATTGATTCCTAGTGGATTAGCATCATCCTAACACATACAGAGGTTTTACTGTATCTGGTCAGGTAGTTGGCCACCCTGGGTAGTTGGCCACACAGCTGTTTTTATATGCATGCTTGTACCTACATTGAAGATATTAGACTAAAAATATGCCTCCATGGTGGAGGTCTGTCCTGCAAAAAGCTGGACTTGGGATGTGTGATTGATGTTTCTGAAAATATGCCCAAGATCAAAATTTGATCCCAAAGTTGAGATTTCTTAAATCATGTGGCCAACAAATGCCATGGCTTGTAGGACAAGGTAGAAAAGCTGTAAAATTCTGAAAATATTTGTGGGACTACTTTATACATCAGAATCTATCCTGTGCAAATGAGCATGGCCAAGATCATTTACACAGGTTCTACAAATCAATACACTGTCTCCCTATTGTACACAGTATGAGTTAAGACACTTGCCTACCCACCAAAGGCCATCTCTTCTTGACTTGTTACCACCACCTTGCACTGTGGGAACAACCTTCACACTGTCTGGCTCGGTGTCCAGCAGTCCATCCCCTGGCCTGATCGTTGATCAGACCAGCCTGTAGTACTCTCTAGAGGTCGTTTGGACTCTATCCCAACCCCACTGGCGACTGGCTTGACGGATCTCCTTGGATCATACGCGGATGCTCACTATGTGGGTGTTCTATTGTCCGCCACTTATCTCTACCAGGCTCGATGATCCTGGGCTCTATGGCGGGGCACCTTCCACCAACTGGTGGGGGGGTTCGACGGTGAAGTAACACTGCCGGCTTAGGCCGGGGGTCCTGCTCTGGGGTCGGGGGGAGAACGCTTAGGTTAGGGGGCGCTCTTTTAGAGGTTTCCAGATCCCTGGAGAGGATCTCAGGATTTGGTGCGTCTACTATGACTCTACCTTGAGGGTTAAGCTACTCTACGGCTACAGGACACTGCCCATCCCGTCTGGGTGGGTCCTTGCTCCACGTCAGGGGTGTGCGCGCCGGCGCTTCCCCTTCCACGTCCTGTGTCGAACGCTTGCACCCCTCGCTTGCGCTCCCAAGACTTGTCTGCTCACCAAGACCGCACGGGGCTGGCGATCCCTGCTGCGCACAAGAGATCGAGCAACGCCTGATGCCTCCCTGTTATCAGGGGGCATCAGTTTATCTGCGATCGTTTAGATCAGTCAGTGGGGGGCAGGGGGGAGCGCTCCCCCAACACCACTATTACCGGGCCCATGACGCATAGCGCCAAGAGCCGCACTACACAGCAATGGGCGCATACCGCGCACCAGCCGTTGTCTGGGCCGCCATCCCTCAGCGATGGCCCCCTAAGTGGCCCCTCCCACTACAGCCCCGCCCTCTGTTTCTACGAGGGCCGCGCCATGTCTGAGGTGCACAATTGTCCAACCCTGTGCCCTCCACCTTTCCAGACTGGGGGCGGCGCTGCGGTGCCGCCTCACCTCTGTTCTCTGGAGTACCTGGTGCGTCACCAGGGCTCACTACACGCCTCCAGCCGCTACGGGCAGGGGGCTCCTGGGGCTTATGCCTTAGGCTCGTCATGGGTACGCGATGCGGGGGTTCTGCTCCTGCCTTGTGTACCTACCTTTACAGGCGCCGTTTGGGCCCTCTGGGCCTCGGCCTACCATCTCATCGGACGGCAGGGACGCCGGTCCGGTGGCCCATTTCTTGATGAGGGGAGTGGTTCTCCCCTCTGCCCGTCAGGGAACTCGGTTAACCTCCAGGACCTTCGGGGGCTGGGGGCTTACGGTGAATCAACACCACTCACCGGCTGGCTTCGGCTGGCCGCGCGTGGGGGGACCGATCTAGCTGCGGGTGGGGGGTCTTCCGGCAAGGGTGCGGCTCTGCCTTCCCGCTCCAGCAAGCGTTATATGTGGTCTATCTGCCCGCCTCAGAGGTTAAAAGAGGGAGGAAGGTCTCACACCGGCAGGGGTCTGGTATAGTAGAGCGTAGCTTACTCTAGTATGTTTGTACTTCGTGCCCGCGGACTGTGTACGTACACCGCGCTATAAATTGTTGAACAAAAAAAAAAAAAAAAAAAAAAAAAAAAATACCCACCAAAGGCCATAAATGCCCCATGGTGAGTGCTAGTCTCTCAGCTGAGTTACCTGCATAGCAACAGTAATGCACCTGGATGATTGTTAGGATGTCACCAACACCCTAAGGCAAAGACAACAGCTCCCACAAAACAAACAACAACAGATGAAAGAAGAAGCCTAGCAGTCTTAAAGCAGTCACACCAAGTATTGGTGGATAACCCAAGAGAACACGACTAGTGTTCCTTGGTGATATATTAACATCAGGAAATTGTGGAGGCGCTGGCATGACCAGGCAGAGTTTGTAAGTACAGGGCAGAGTGGCTGGTGACGCTCAGAGATGTCAAGGCAATATCATCTCATGTGGATTATAGTGATCCAATGGCACTGGCGATCAGTCACACTACTGATGACACTGCCAATGGGCACACCACTGCCAACGCACACCGCTGCACACACCAACCGGTGCACTTGCACACTTACTGATCGGTACCACCACCAATGACACCGCTGATCGGTACCACTACCGATGACATTAGAGTTTTAAAGTCCGGTCGGGTCCGGTTTTCAGCCATTTTGGCCCCAACTGGACCCCAACCAGTTGGTCATTTGCATCAAAAAGTACCAACCGACAACCGAACTGGCTGCAACTGGTTGGTGTCAGTTGCTCAGGCAGTTGTGACCGGTTGAGACCGGTCACAACCCAACCTGGTTCCAGTTGATTGCAGTTGGTTGAGACCAACCACAACCGACATCTACGTAGTGACTTACAATACATACTGACTACTATCTATTATTTTTTCTACTGTAATTTAAAATACAATATAATATACAAATAAAATAAAACAAAACATTCCCCCCCCTCAAGGTGAAGGGGATGGGGATGGGGAAGACTGTTGAGGCAAGGGACGGCAGAGGATGGGAGAAGGGAGAGGGGGCAGTGGCTGCACATGGTGAGGGATGGTGGATGAAGGGGGCGGCCATCCTGTCGAATGGTGGCCATACTCACTGTTGAGGTGAGGGATGGTGGACAAGAGGGGGGGGACGGCAGACGAGAGTGGGGGACTGCGGACAAGAGGGGGGGGACAGACAAGAGGGGGGGACAGCGGACAAGAGGGGGGGGATGGCAGACAAGGGGAGGGGATGGCAGACAAGGGGAGGGGATGGCAAATGAGAGGGGCAGGCAGCAGACAAGAGGGGGGATGGTGGTGGTTGGAAGACAATGACATGTGTCGTGTCACGGTCATATGGCAACAAGAACTGCCCCTTTTTTGATCAATGGATCAGCGAAGCCATGAGCCGATCACCCAACAGGCATGCTGGATCATCAATATGCAACCAAACGAAGCCCGCAAAGCCTGGTCATGGTCTGAATCATCCCTGACAACAAGCCGCTATTCTACCCATTCCTGACCCCTTCCCCAGTATATAACACCTGTGTATATACATATAGTGTCAATAAATTGCCATTTCCGCTTTTAATGCTATATCTTAATAATATTTGGTCCATAATAGGGTCGTTCACAGTAGCCATTTTCGGGCCATTTTCACTTCATTTTCCGTTTTCATTTTTCTTCCATTTTTCAAAAATTAACTTCAGAATGAGTCAAGAATGACCCGAAAAATGATCATTTTTGCAAAATGGAGCCCCCCCCCCATTTTGCAAAGTTGGTCATTTTCACTTTCATTTTTCACATTCCATTTTTGTTGTTATTTCAAACTCCGCTCCGACACCCAATGTGCGATTAACATCATCCCTCCACTCCGACTCCATGTTGCCACCGCTCCCTCCCTCCCTCGACCCACTACCACCACCGCAACTTCATCACCACCCCCCATCATCACTCCCATGCCCACTACCACGCCTGCAGGAGCCGCGAGTGGTCGTAAACAACCCGTTTCGGATGCAACGCGAGCCCAAATGACAGCAACCGTTGTTTGGGCTTTAGGATATGTATTTCTTCATTCGTTTCTTGTTTTTATACGTTAACTAACTGTAATTTTTATTTTTAGGATCTATTCTACCAGTAATGACAGGCGGCGATGTGGCACAACCCACGCCCACACCTGCCTGCACTCCCCCTCCTCCCCATCCAAATGGAATGTGAGGGGTCTTGGTTAGGCTCAGGACATCAGGGAGGGTGCTGGGAGACCCATGGAGAGGGACACCTGCCAGGTAAGCACTAGGAACCCCCCCTCTCAGTGCCATGTCACTTATCCATGGCGCCCACTTCACCCAATGTAAGACCTCGACCCAGCACAGCCAGTGACGACCCAATGACCACAGGCATGACGACAACTCCTTCCACAGCTGCGGGAATGACGGTGGATGCCAGGACCCCAACAACGGTGACCGATGATGCACCACCTGCCCCCAGCCTCACGAGCAACTGCTTGTGGGGTGGATCGTGGGTGGAATGGCGACCGGAGAATGGGGGGGATAGCCCAGCACCCGACACCCACTGCTGCGAGCATTTGCTCGCATGGGGGGATTGGGTGCTGATGGCCACATCACCAACGAGGAGAGCGACTGACAACAAGGGCCGACGGCAACAACAGCACCCCCCACCACTGCTGCGAGCCAACTACTTGCAGCGTGGACACGGGGTGCTGAGGTGACGATGCGATGGGGGACCGGCTCAACGAGGGGCGGTGGGCTCGGTGTAACCATGACGTGGCAAGGAGGGGGGCTATCACAACGGGGCCTGCCTTCTGCATGTGGTCCCTTTTTTATTCGTAGTTATTTTTGTTAGTAGTACGAAAGAATACATATTTATTGCACTTTGAATAATAAGTTGAGACTGATAAGGTACAAGCTCGAGAAAAAAATTTCACCAAGTCCTTTAAGGTGGAGTTTGAATGTGCCGAGCACTTGCCAGCACTGCCGAGGACCATGTAAAATGCATTCTTGCTTCATTTTTATGATTTTTGCTTTCCAGGGCATTCACAGTAGCCATTTTTCATGTCATTTTTCATTTCATTTTTCGGATCATTCTGATCATTCTTCTGCCAAACACGCGAAAATGATCCAAAAATGAAGCCGAAAATGAGCCGAAAATGGCCCAAAAAAGTTTACTGTGAACAACCCTAATCTAGTACTCTCCTTCAGTTTGAGGAAGAGAGGTCTCTTCTTCTCACTGAGGGGTTCTACTACATACACAGGGCTACATAATGATGTATTTAGATCAATATATGACATAGGAATGTTTCTACAAGGGTAGGGAAGAGGGGAAGTACTGAAGTAGACAGAAGTGAGGGAGTAGCACTGGCATGAGACAGGATACTATCAAGAATGCTATCATCTACTGGCTTTGCACACCACCTAGGGCCAAAGAGATATATTTCTATGTATATATAGATCATGATGTACTGTATGTATAGGTGGTGAGATACAGAACAATGAATTTGATCGAGGGATTCGACAATTCTGGCGATGATCGATGATGAATGTCATGATGCCCAATCATGCAATTCATCAACACTTTCTTGAGCACTCTGCCTCTACCCCTTGACGGATTCATTCTGAACTTTTTTCATTCTATGTAATTTATCATTCTCTATCTACCCTCACTGTCCAATTAACAGCGCGTTGAGTCTATGTTGAACTATCTTTGGTTTATTGCCTTTTTGGGACTGCTTGGTTCCACACACCTTCTCGTGCATCCTATGGCCTCTTCTGCTATCTGGATGGCTCCCAACTCAAGGGAACCTATCTCACCACAGGATTATACCAGTATCTCTGTACTTAATTGAGCTATAGAATTTCTGTAGGCCTTGGGTGAGTGACTGCATATGAATAAGGCCACTAGTAGGACGTACAAGCTGGCATGGAGTAACAGCCAGATTAGGTGAGTAGCTGAAGTTCTTATTTTGTAGGGTGAATTATTAACTATGTGGATCATTTGTAGGCCCTAAACGAGGGGCATAGGACTCCTATAGATATATAGAAAGAGTTTTTGACAGCAGGTGAGGTGTGTGATGCATGGTGAGCAAAGTTCACCTTTGCTGATGGGGAACTCATGTCCTGGTGAGCCAGAATCTTCTCCCCCTGCCATAAACTTTATTAACCCTTATTATACTTTTATATTAGACCCATTAATCGAAGAAAGCGAACATTTTGGTCCCATGGATCTCCCTGGGTAAGTAAACCTTCTCCTGAGTACATGTTTTTTATGTCTTTTCTAACCATGGCAGGGCCTTTAGGGGGCCTATCATGTCATTTATTAGGGCTATTATACACCATGTAAGTAACAACCTCTCCCCCCTCCTCATACAGGTGCATTGACAATGGGCCTCTTGTTCCCAGCTCTTCCTATATAATTCCCCACCTATACATACATCTGTATATACATTGTAAGCCTGGCCCCAGGCTCACGACGCTGAACACATGCACACCGCTGCACACTGACCGATGCACACCGATGCATACAGGCGCACCGACGCCGAACCGATGCACACCGCTGCACACTGACTGGTGCACACCGATGCACACAGGCGCACCGATGCCGAACTGATGCATACCAATGGCACACCGCTGCCAATGCACACACATACCGATGCTCACTGCCAATCGGTAAGTGCACAGCCACGACCACAGGCGACCGCAGGCATGACCACAGGCGACCGCTACACACTGACTGGTGCACACCGATGCACACAGGTGCACCGACGGTGAACTGATGCATACCGACGGCACACCACTGCCAATGCACACACATACCGATGCTCACTGCCAATCGGTAAGCGCACAGCCACGACCGCAGGCACAACCACAGACGACCACAGGCGACCACAGGTGACCGCATACCACTGCCGGTCAGTACCACTGTTGACGCACACTGCTGCACACACCGACCGACGGCTTCACCAATTGGTAACACCACCGACTGGTGCACCGCTACTGACACCACCCATGCATGTCGCATCACTGGTGGAGTGTCGTGGAGCGACCCTCCAGGCCTCCTGAGCATGCCTGTGAGCCTTGTTTGGCTGTGTTTTGCAGTAGCTTTAGAGCTTAGTCAGCATGTAGCTTGTGTAGAGTCAGAGTGAGTTCCAATCATCATTCGGTTTGCACGCATCCCCAGGCCTTGGGTGTCAGCAAGGGCCACTCCACCGGCAACCCAATACCCATAGCTGGACATGCGTACAGATACCGGTGGCCAGACCACTTACCCGATATGAGAACTATGCTTGATGCGGCCATGGTTGAGATGCTGGATTTGGACACTTTCCAACACGGTCCAAACCCCTCATATATATACAATCTTTTCCCCTTTGTTGCCTCACTCTTACTACGTGCAACAAAGGTATAGTTACTATTGCTCACTCATGTATTCTACTGACTCTTACTACGTGCAACAAAGGATAACATTGTCCTGTCTGCCTGACTGAACTTAGTGAGGCGGCCTTTCCTGGCCTCCTTCCATACATAGACATATATCTCTTTGGCCCTAGGTGATATACAAACCCAGTAGATGATAGCCTGTCTCATGCTACTCCCCTCACTTCTGTCTATTTCACTACTTCCCCTCTTCCCTAGCCTTGTAGACCTTCCTATTTCATGTATTGATCTAAACTCATCATTATGTGGCCCTGTGTAGGTAGTAGGAGAAGAGACCTCTCTTCCTCAAACAGATTATGGGTTAAATATCATTAAAATATAGCATTAAAAGCGGAAATGGCCATTTATTGACACTAAGTATATATATATATAATATACAGAAGTGTTATGTACTGAATAAATGAAGGGAAAGGGTCAGTAATGGATAGAATAGCATGCTCGTCACTGGGGATGATGTCCAGGCTTAGTAGGCTTTGTTTGGTCATGTATTGATAATCCAGAAATCGGTTAACAATCCATCAATCAAAAAAGGGGGTCCAGGTTCTGTTGCCATAGTCATTTACCTCCACGTGAACATGTGCAAATAAAAGGCAAATGTGTCAACGTGTCATCGTTTACTTGCACATGACATGTGCAAACATGTGCAAATGGGCCAAAGGTATATAAACCCTTGCCCATCTGCCGATATCGCTCGGGCATGCCCCACTCTTGTGAAGTAAATAAGTAAATAGTAAATAATATAGTTTAAGTTAAGTGTATATACAGTATGTTTAAGTGGATTTCAGCTGAGTAGTAGCCAAAAGCAACCAAGCCAACTGGCCAGTTGCAACCGGTTGCAGTCGGTTGTCAACTGGTTTGAGTAGCTGCTCGAATCCGGCCAACTGCAACCATGTGATGCCCCCATGAGGCCCAACTGCGACCAGAAGTCCGGTTGCTTGCGGTTGCAGTCCAGTTGGGTTGCCAGTTTTTTTTGGTTGCTGCAACTGGACCTGCAAAGACTAGATGACACTGCCAATCAGTACCACTACCAATGGCACTGCCAATCAGTACCACTACTGATGGGCACGCCACTGCCGATGCACTCTGCTGCACACACCGACTGATGGCATCACCGATCGGTAACACCACCAACAGATGCGCCACTGCCAAACCGATGCACACCACTGCATGCCATCAGTTCCAATACTGATGACACTGCCAATTGGTACCACTACCAACGGCACTACCAATTGTTATCACTACTGAATGGTGATGCAACCAACGACATTATGGATCAGTGAGCCTCCCTCAACATCCTGACTGTCCACCACTCTTGAATGACCCATGTGATGTCCCCCCAATGCATGTCACATCACCAGCACCCCAATACCCATGGCTGGACATGTGCACAGATACCAATGGCCTGACCACTTACCCGATATGAGAACTACACCTGATGCAGCCATGTTGAAATGCTGGATCCAGACACTTTCCAACACAGTCCAAACACCTCATATATATATGATCTTTTTTTCCCTTCGTTGCCTCACTCTTACTACATGCAACAAAGGTATAGTTACTATTGCTTACCCATGTATTCTACTGACTCTTACTATGTGCAACAAAGATAACATTGTCTTTTTGACACCAACACTGTCTTGACAACCATCGACTCCTACCCCCCTCCTCACAAGGAGAGCTTGACAACATCAGGCTGAGTTGGGGGTCACCACAGACTTCCATACCCTTTCCACTGAACCCCGCCGACGAGGACCTCACCAGCAAAACTCCACCCCCACTCCACCATCACTGACACCATCCACCTAGTGCTTTGAGGTCCGGTCCGGTCCGGTTTTTTGACCCTTTCAGGCTGTAACCGGAACCGTGACTGGTCACATTTATTGTAAATCAGGGAAAACCTTAGACCGGACCCTATAGGACCGGTCCACTATGGTTACATGTCGGTTCATGAACCAGTTCTGACCGGTTACAGTTCAGACCAGTTCATGACCAATTATATACTAATATACTAATACTTATTTTAAACTAACTTATCATGCAAAAATAATTTCAGACAGTCTTAGTGAGGTGAAAAAGGAGGGGGCTCGCTAGTGGGGTCACGAAAGGATGGGGGACTCGTCGGCTTCAAGGGGGGGTCACACTGGGGTTGCCTGCAAGGCCACGAGTGGAGGGGGTGTCCGTCAGCTTCAAGGGGGGGGGGGGGTCACGCATGAGGTTGCGAGAGGAGGGGGGAGTCATTAGCCTTGAGGGGGGGTCACCCGCAAGTGGAGCTTCAAGGGGGGGGTCGTGCATGAGGTCACGAGAGGAGGGGGGAGTCGTTAGCCTTGAGGGGGGGTTGCCTGCGAGGCTGCAAGTGGAGGGGGAGTCTGTTGGCTTCAAGAGGGGGGTCGCCAAGTGGGTTTGCAAGAGCGCAAGAGGAGAGGGGAGCCATGAGAGGGAGAGACATCGGCAGCAGGTGGGGTGGTGGTGGTGGTGTGAGGGCGATGATGTGGGTGGGTAATGGGTAAGGGGAGGAGTTTGAAAAAAAAAATTGAAACAAAAATCACATACCTTAACAATGTGGCATGACTGAGCAAACAGAGGCAAAGTCAGCTGGGGTATATAAACCTGCCAGATTTTCGTCTTAGAATTTCTTGGGCCTCTGTCCCCTTACATAGTTTTAGGATTAGTAATAGTATACATAGTCATCGGAGTAAATACTACTAGTGTATGGTTACAACCGGTCCTGTACGGTTCAACCGTTGATCTAAAATTAAAGTAACCGGGACCGGGACTGCTCCCTAATCAAGTGTGACCGAGACCAATGGTCCGGGGAGACCGGTTACGGTTCAGTTCAGTCTTCGGTCATTTTTCGGTCCTTGGGACTGGACCTCAATGCTCTACGTCCACCAAAACGAGTACTTCCACGGAATCCACCATTGATTCCACCACCCCTGTTAACTGCTGGACAAACATGTCCCAATGCATGGGAACACACCATGGCCAAAGTCAAGGTCACCAAAATGAAAGACTGCCCTATGCTCACTGCTGGTCATATCGACCCCCTCATCATGCAAGCTTGGTCCCTCGCCTGCCGGCAGTACATGAAGCATGCAGGGAAGACTGCAGCCAAGATTGTCAGCTTTGTCGCTGAAGGCATGTTTGAGCCTCGGCTCATTGGCTGGTACCAGGCCGACCAGACCTGGATAGATGCCCTCACCCTTGATCAATACCTGGGTGAGCTCACGGGGCTTGTCCTAGAAAAGAACTGGGCACACCACATACTGAAGAAAATACTGTCCTCCAAACAGGGGGGACAGGCCTTCATTGACTGGAAGATTGAGATGGAAAATATGAATGCCATCCTCACCACTTCCTCCCCCCCACACCCGCTCACTAAGGTGGTGCTGAAACTCCAGCTCCAGTCCAACCTCCACCCAGACCTGTGATTCAGCCTCTGCAATGAGCCCACCCTCACCACGGACCTCACCGCCTGGTCTGTAGAGGTCAAGGAACAGGATGACTGAATGCAGGCAGAAGATGCCTGCACAGAATGGCTGATTGATGCCCACAGTATCAACTGGTTGGCCCGCTGTGGGGAGAAGAAAGACCTCCTCTCCTTGCTCACAGATGTGCCCAAGATACCCTCTGCCCCCTCTGGCAGCCAGTCCAACTCCAGGGGAAACAAAGGGAATGCCACTTGTGTTTTCCCCCTTACGTCAGCCAAGCGGTCGCTCCTCTTTGAGCACAAGGGCTGCTACCAGTGTTGTCGGTTCTATGTCAACCGCCACAAGGACACTTGTCCAATGAAGGTCAATGACACCTGGACAGATCCTGCCACCTATGTCACACTCACCCCGGCCATGGCAACTGCTGCTGCCCCACAGGAACAAGAACAGGAGTGGCCATGTGAACCAGCAGCGGCCACAGGAACTGGACATCTCAAGGATGTGGACACCAACTTGTACGTCCCTCCCCCTGATGAAATCCCATTCACCATCCCACATCTCTATGCATGGCTGACTGCCACTGGGCCATGCACCAGCAAGTTCCTGTTACCAATCAGAGCACTAATCAATGTGGGATGCCCCTCCACAGTGATTAGCTCAGACCTTGCAAACAAACTGTGTCTTTGACGGTATCCCCTCCCAAAAGGGAGGACAACCTCTCATCCCTCTCAGACACACCGCTCCTCTGCAAGGAGCATGTGAAGTTGGAACTACAGTCAGGTGCTGGCCAGTGGAAATTGAGAGTGATGAGAATAAAAGTACATAACAGATTACCTGTTCCTCTCATCTTAGGAATGCCATGTCTTTCAGCTAGGCAATAGCACGGGTACTCCCGCGGGTACCCAGAGCTCTACCCGTACCCGTACCCGCGTCTACCCGTACCCGCAACCCACGGGTCACGAGTCACGGGTCACAGCGGGTACGGGTAGACCCCCGTCTCCCATTGTGTAACACCTCCTGCATAGGCCCCAACAATGACGGTGACAACACCATGTTGTCGCCGTCATTGTTGGGGCCTTGGATTTGTTACATACATTTAACTAATGGTTTCGTCACTCAGATGAGTGTCGACAACCTTTTAATTATTTATGTACTATGTGTATGTACTAACTAACTTAATATATATATTATTTACGGGGGAAGCGACGCCCCAGAGGAAGGGGAAGCTTGTGGAAGCAAGGTCTTATATACCAGATAATGTTTATTACTATTTGGTTCCAGTAAACGAACGCGAACGCGACACGTCGTTTAAGTTGATGTTTGCCATTGTTTGGTTTCAGTAAATGCGAACGCGACTCGTTTATGTGCTGCATTCATTTACTTCAACTATATACTAGTATTAATTATCAACTTGTTTCAATAAATGACACATCACATTCAGAAAAGTTAAACCAAACAATATGTACTAGTAAATATCAACTTGTTTCAGCAAACAACGTGTCACGTTCGCGTTCGTTTACTGGAACCAAATAGTAATAAACATTATCTGGTATATAAGACCTTGCTTCCACAAGCTTCCCCTTCCTCTGGGGCGTCGCTTCCCCCGTAAATAATATATATATTAAGTTAGTTAGTACATACACATAGTACATAAGTAATTAAAAGGTTGTCGACACTCATCTGAGTGCCGAAACCTGTAAATACAAAACTGTATGTTAGTACATAGACATTTGGTGACGGGTTGGGTGCGGGTCACGGGTACCTAAATCATGACCCATACCCGTACCCGTGCCTACCCGTACCCGTAACCCGCACGGGTTGGCCAAACCCGTGCTGTTCCCTACTTTCAGCGGAACACATTGTGATTGATAGCCAGGCCCAGACAGCAATTGACAAATGCATGGGGTATGACCTAGTGAACCCTCCACCACATGTGCTCTGACCATTATTTGTACCACAGAAACCGATACCACCTATGCCAAGGGCAGTCAGGAAATCCAAGCTACCAACAGCCCAGACAGCCATCTGTCCAGCCCTCGCCGGTTGTGTGCTCCCAGCACCTATCATGGCTGCCATAAGGGATCACATTGAATCACTGGCCTTTCAGGCTGTAATTTACACTCCTCCACATATTCCGGAAATTCCGGACTCATTTTTTTTGCCCCCTCCTGTGCCCTTCTGTCACCCTCACCTATTGCACCCCCCTTCCGCCCTGCAAGCAGTCGCTCGCAGAGGTGGTGGGGCTCTGTCGCGCTGAGTGTGGTACGGTCATGGTCTGTCATGCCCCCCTGTCCCCCCGCATCCGGTAGTGTGGCGGTGGGGGTTATCCCTGGCTGGGGGACGGTGCTGGGTCGGTGGGTGTGACATGGCAGCAGCGGTGGGTGGTGGGCGCTCGGTTGGTGGGCATTGGTGAGGTGGTGGCGATGGTGGGTGCTCGGTCGGAAGGGAGGTGGCGCTGGGGTGTCGTGGCAGCACTGGGCTTCGTGACATGGCAGCTATTGTCGTTCCCCCTTCCTTCCCTGGCAGGTCCCTGGCACCTTCTCTCATCCCATGAAGCCCCCCACCTCCCAGCTAAGTGGGGAGGAGGGGCGGCACGTCGTTGCATACAAAAAACTGAAAGAGAAAAATAAATATTTGATTAGCTTTAAATAAAGCTGAAATAGATGAAATAGACCTTAAAATACTTACCATGGGGGCCATAGGCCCCCATGTTGTGCTAGAGGGAGGGAGAGGGGACGGAGGAAGGGGGGCAGGGGAGAGGCCGTCGTCGTGATGGTGGGTGGCAATGCATGAGCAGGCAGTCACAACGCGTCACGGTGGCGATTGTGGCCATGTGATGCGCGTCCGGTTAGTTTGGTTAGTTTGGTTAGTTCATTTTTTTCCTGGTACGGGTAAATTCTGGAAATTCCAGTCTAATTATTTAAACCGGAATCATCCTCTACAGTGAGAATTACACTCAAAAAAAGTACAACTGGAATCCGGAAATTCCAGAAATTCCGGCCGGAATATGTGGGGGAGTGTAATGTACTCACAACTGCCCAGAGGTTCAGCTCCTCATCAATGGAGGACTTGTGCAGTTCACACTGGCAGGACAACTCATGCGCCCAAGTGGACAAGAGCTACCAAGAGCACCATATACTGGAGGAGGAGTCACCAGGGCACTTCAAGATGAAAGACAGGCGACTAGGGATTTAAAAGGTAGGGCCAGGGAACAACGAGACTCACCTCCTCATATGGCACACTCTGTGAGTCTACAGATTTTGGGCAGAGAAAACCTTTTTGATGATGATGTCTATGTGGTATCCTCTTATGCGATGTGACTGTTGGCATTCCCAGTCACCTGTTCTGAAACTAAAGATGCACGATTTGATCCTACAAAAGGTAAAAGGCCGGACTGACAGGCATACCAGAGAAGAACAAAGCCCCTCACCCTTGCCAACACGTTGATGTGCACCTAACTCTACTCCAACAACTCCTTCAACAAGTAAGGAGTCTCCACCTCAAACACAAGCCCCACAAGCTGCTTGATCTCCTCCTGCACCATCTCCATCTCATCCAATACCACAAGCTACTCGATCTCCCCCTGCCATGTGGCCGCAGGTTCCACAACTGACTCCAAAGATAGTCCAACAGCCACCACTGGCAATGCGACCACACCCTGCAAACACAGAAGAGGTGTGGAGGGTGTGAAAGGTGACACCTGGCGTCAAACCTGGGCCTACAATGACACGTGAAGACACTGAGATGGCGGATGGCACAAAACCAACAGGGAAACTGATGGGCGGATACCACTTTACCTCGATGGTACAGGATATGGTGGATGGGGACGTTATTCAATCAAAAATCCTTGAGATGCTGATCACCCTTCCCTTAAAAGAAATTATAGGAATATCCACAGACCTCCAGAAGAGATTCGCAGGACTCACCAGGACTAGGTGGGAGTATATAGCAAAAACCGTGCTAGCAGAACGAATGGATGAAGAATCTGATGACAACATGGCCTATATAGAGGAACTCCTTGAAGACGATGTTGATGGTCTCTAATACAATGAACCTACGCATTCATCACCAGCATATTCAACCATACATTTCTCATACATGGACAATGAGGACCTACAAGACACCCTGTTATGATACTCATTGGCAGTTAAAGTGGTTATGTTGCCTCTCTTTGCGATGACAACAGGGCACTTCACTGGCATGTCGGCTGGCATTGATGTCACATTCATGGTCGACTGTGGTTTGGAATTGAACCTCTTGTCTGAGGACCTTCATGGCTGCATGGGGGTCCCGATTGACTTGGATGGCTTGAGGTGGTCATTGAAAGGTATTAATGGAGGGGCAGTACCATTGGTGGGGTGTTGCAGAGAGGTGCCACTGGTCATTTGGGGACATCGGTTTGATCACCATTTTTTTGTTAACATTGAAGCAGGGAAACAAGACATGATATTGGGACAACCATGGCTCCAATGGTATACCGCGGCTCTTCTTTACTCTTGATCTGGAACTGTAGAAATGAAGGTATGGAAGAAGGGCGATTGGGAAGGGGGTGAGAAGCCAACTATTGCCATACAACTCTGCACAGCCAATGCACCCAGGAACTCTGATCGATTAGTGATGGGGAAGAAGGCGACTGTTGTTGACTGAAGCTTCAAGAAAATGCTATCACATTCACAGATGTGGAAAGAGGTACATTCTCCCAAGATTATTTCCCTGACTACAAGATTCCCATGATAGAACACACACCATGGGTACAACTGCCCATATGCATACCAAAAGCTATCGAAGAAACTGTATGAAAAATGTTACAAGAACAATGGGACACTGGGAAATACGAGTATTCATTGGCTTCATATTGTTCCCGGATCATTACAGTTGCAAAGTGTTGGGAATGGAGTGGTGAACAGTGACAGGAAGAGTTAAGGACAAGGTTAGATTATGAAGTTAATCTCAAAGGCTAGTGTGTGAGGGAGTCTGCCACAGGGAGGAATGTTATTATCATCTCCTACAAGATGTGCAATATTTATACTACACAGTTAGGAGGTATAGTGTAATGCACTCCTTTAATATATAAAGGAGGTATTCTGTAATAGACCCCTGTACCAGTTAATAATGGAATAACTATGTCATATCCCCTATAACAGTGTCAATAATAGTGACATATGATATCATGGCTTGGTAAGTCCTAGACTTCCTGCAGGGTGTGTCATAGACACTCTATCCATAGCTCTGTCTTGGATAGGCTATCATAGACATGGCTATATCTTGCCTATCCCATGATAGACATGCTGCAGGATGATTAATCCTGTAGCATGTGTTAACTGTGGATTCCCCTATATGTCTCTGCATGTGTTAACCTCTGTTAAACATGTGTTAATATGACTTAGCATATTCTGGCAATATTCCCTAGGCATGTTAACTGCCTTGGCTTGCCTGTATACTCTTGTATACATAATCCCAACACTCCCCCTCAAGCCTAGGCAGTGTAGGACAATGAGTGGAATGGTTCTGTATGTCATCACTCCCCCTGGAGTGGTTAATAATTTTCTTTCAGGTGCGTCAAAACCTCTGTGGATGGAAAACCCATTGGGAAAAACCAATCTCACCAAGGAAAGCTACTGAGTTATTTTTGACTGAATTCCCATCTCTTCCCTATGCCGTGAAAACTTAGGCTTTGGTAAAGCCTTTGTTAATATGTCCGCTGTTTGTTCCGGATCACGACAGTTTTGAATATCAATAATTTTGTTGGTGACTAAATCTCGGACCCAGTGATGCCGTATAGCGATATGTTTCGACCTCTGGTGAAATTGAGGGTTATGGGTTAAAATTACTGACCCTTCATTATCGCCTTGAATAATTGTCGGATTTTCTTGGGTGTATCCAAGTTCACCATACAAATTTCTTAGCCAAGTGGCCTCGCGTCCAGCTTCGGATAATGCCACATATTCGGCTTCCATTGAGGATAATGCAATAATTGTTTGTTTCTTTGATTTCCAAGTTATTGCTCCCCCTGCTGTCAGGAAAACATATCCTGTGGTGGACTTGAAGTCCTCAGAATTTGCAAATGATGCATCGGCAAATCCATGGAAAAGGTTATTGTTTTCAGTCTCATCCTGGGAATAATTCCAAGAGTTTTCGTACCTGCTAAGTACCGGAGTATCCGCTTTATTGCACCGTGGTGTTGTAAGCCCGGGTTTGCGGTATATGCTGCCAATTTATTAACAGCGAAGCTAATGTCAGGTCGCGTGGAGTTTGCAATGAATTGTAGACATCCCAGTAATTTGGCGTATGAATTGCTCCGATTCGGCTCATTATAATCTGGGTTTTCAATTAATTTAATATTTGGGTCCATTGGCATTCCAACAGGGTTTGCATCAATCATGCCTTCTTTACGAAGGACATTCTCGATATATTTTTCTTGAGATATTTTGATGCTATCATTGGCGCATGTAATTTCTATGCCCACGATTTTGCTAGGCTCCCCAAGGTCGGTGACGTCCCATTCTGATGTTAACGCATTTTTCATATGCTTCATCATTTTATCTGCTGATGCAAAAAGCAGGGTGTCGTCTACCCATACCGTTATGATGCCTATATTTTCTTCATCCCGTTGAATATATGCGCAAGGATCTGCCATTAATCGTCCATAATCATGAATTTTAAGTTTACCATCAAATTCGTTATTCCACTCTCGACCTGCCTGCTTTAATCCGTAAAGCGGTTTAAATAGCTTGCATACTCGGCCTGTTCCATCATTACATCCTTCAGGTTGTTCCATGTATATAGTCTCTTGTAGCGTGCCATTGAGGTATGCGCCCTTTACGTCCATCTGTTGTATTTTTAGACCTTTCTCTGATGCGAGTGCTAAAATCGCTCGGAGTGTGTCCATTCGTACAACTGGTGAAAAAGTTTCCATGAAATCATAACCGGGTCTTTGTGCATACCCTTTTGCAACTAGCCGCGCTCTGTATCGTACAATTTCCCCTTCTTTATTTCGTTTCCGAATAAATACCCATTTATTTGAGATTGGAATGGCATCTGGAGGTTTTTCGACAAGTTCCCAAGTACCCTTTTCTTTGAGCAAGTCTAATTCAATTTGCATTGAATCTTTCCATTCCGTCCAGTCCGGGGATTGTTTTGCGTCTTTGAGACTGTTTATTTCGTCTCCGGCTATTATTGCATAGGCTTCTTCTATATTTAGAAAGGTTTCGTCATCTTCCTCTTCTGCAAGGTGGTAAAGATGTTTGTAGTTGGTACGAATTCCACGAGTTTTCCGTGGTTCATTATCACTTGCACGCGTCTTCCGTGGTCTAGTGATATCTATGTTTCCCTCATTTTCATTCCGTTTACGCTTCCGAGGCTGCCTTGCCGGTTCCGTGATCCGTTGATCGGAGTTACCCGTCGGCGGCACATTCGGTGTTTCCCCACCAGACTCCCCCTCCGTCGAGGGTGTAACATCAGTGTCTTCGGGAGGCTCAGGTTCATCTGTAGTGTCTATAAGTCGGAAGTTCCGAGAGGTGAGAACATTTCTTGTTTCGGCATTGTAGTATTTTATTGCTCCCACGCCGTCGTCATAGCCGACATATGCATGACGCTTTGATTTAGGTAGCATTTTTCTTTCCTCTTTCTGGCCTTGTAATAATACCCATACTGGGGCTCCGAATTCACGTAAATTTGATACGTCCGGTTTTTTATTGTGCCAGCCTTCATAAGGTGTTGTTTCCCAAAGATGTTTGGTAAATGATCGGTTCCGGATATAGGCAGCGTGTAAGACTGCAAATTCCCATAAAAATTCTGGAAGCTGGTTAGCAGCCAGCATTGCTCGGGATAATTCGACCAGGGTTCTGTTCATCCTTTCCGCAACTCCATTCTGTGATGGTGAGTATGGTGCGGTAAGTCGATTTTCTATACCTCTTTCTTTGCAATATTTTTCCAGTTTTTCGTTAACAAATTCTTTTCCACAATCAATTTGTATACCCTTCGGCTTCTTGCCTTGTGTTTCCAAATGGGCAAGGTAATTTATTACCCCCTGTGCTGCATCACTTTTCTCTTTGAGGCATTCAATTGTGACGAACCTTTTAGCATCATCCACAAATAGGAGATAGTAATATTTGCCATTAATAGATTTGATGGCGTATTTTCCCCACAAGTCTATGTGGGTTAATTCTCCTGGTTTCGTGTTTCTTTTTGTCGACTTTGGAAAAGGCTCCTTGTGTTGCTTTGCACTGATGCAAGCTTCACAATCCGGTTTAGGACTATTTTCGTCGACATTGAAACCGATCACCAAATTTCGGCTCAATAATTGTTGAAGTCCAGAATATCCTACATGTCCAAATCGTCGGTGCCAAGTTTCCCAACTAAGTGGTTTTACGTTTCCGACGAATGTTTGATTAACGGCAGGAGTTTTAGACGGCTTGCTTGAATTTTTTAATACCATTTTCATCTTGTATAAATGGTTATTAATTTTCTTTCCTTCTGCAAGTTGTTGTCCGTCTTTTGTTGTGAGGATTAATTTTCCTTGTCCTCCAATATATTTTCCGCCGGCCGCATCCCATCGCCCCAACGAAATTAAATTGTTTCGTGTTCCAGGCACATGTAGGACGTCTTCCAGATGAATATTAAAATTTTGATTATTGCATGTTGAAATTATTTCAACAGTTCCTTTGCCTGCAATTTTAGCTTCCAATCCACCTACCCCAGTTACGGAATTATTTTTCATTGGAGTGTATGTTTTGAAGGCTTCTCTTTGATGCGTGACATGCGATGTTGTTGCTGAGTCAGCCAACCAGTCGTAATAGATCAAACGCTCGTCCATTACGGCATCGTTACAAGCATCATAGGAATCAAAATTATAATGTTCTTCTTGAGCTGAAAATGCAATAAATTCCTCCACAGCATTGGACTGTTCCACAGGTTTTATTTTCCCTTTTTCCTTATCTTTCTCCTTTTTCTTCCCCCAACAATTTTTTGCCTGATGTCCGATTTTTCCACAATGATGGCATTTATTGCCTTGGAATTTTCGGCATTTACTGGACCAATGTCCAGGGCGCTTGCAATGATCACAATATGGCTTCAGGGATTTTTTACGATCGGTAAGACGGTTTTCAAGGGTTTTCTCCTTTTGGGCGGTCGTCTGGATTTTAGCCAGGTTTACAATTCCGCCAGAGTTATTATTCCCGTTATTCCGGTTAAGCCGTAATTTGTATTCTTCCCTTAATAATCCAATAAAGGCGTCCGAAGTTAGGCGACGCTTTGGATCTAAGTCATTTGGATCATTTGCGTTTCCGTTGTAGGGCTCGACATATGTTTGCCAAGAGTTTGGTAAGGATGCCGAAATGATCGATTTAAATCGGGTATCTGAGATATGGAATTCTATATTTGGAAACCTGTTGATCCGGTCTCGGTAAGACTTCAAGACGTCCAAATGCTTTAGGAGGTCATCGGAATTATCAGCCTTTGTCTCATATAATAAACACTGCAGTTGATTAACTGTTTGATGTGCCTTGTTTTCATGAGTGACTGATAATGCGGTATACATAGCTTCTGCGCTTTGTTTTGATCCAACGTGATTTATTTGCGAGGAAGTAACGTTGTGGATAATGACTTGTTGTGCCCAAGTATCGTTTTTGTCCCAGTTGTAAGCACTCTCCGGATCTATATTTGGATCCGGTCGGTTTGTCTGACCAAAAACATATCCCGTTATGTCACAATTAATAAAAACACGCAACATTCTCTCTTTCCATTCATGCCAGTTTTCATCCGTCAAATGATCGCGATCAGCGATCTTGTTTACGTTTGAGTATTCTTTGGTCCGAATTAAGGAAATAGGTATTCTTATAACCGGATCAACCTCTGGTGTATTGATCCGTTGTCTGCGCTTTTCTTGTGCTCTGGAAGTATATACTCTTCCTGATTGTTTAGGGGTTTCTTGTGCCGGGGGTTCCCCAAATAATGATATATGGTCGTCTTCTTGGTCCCCTTCATAATCCATGTCTAGTTCAGGGTCAGGGCCCATAACCTGTTGGGAATGGAGTGTTGAACAGTGACAGGAAGAGTTTAAGGACAAGGTTAGATTATGAAGTTAATCTCAAAGGCTAGTGAGTGAGGGAGTCTGCCACAGGGAGGAATGTTATTATCATCTCCTACATGATGTGCAATATTTATACTACATAGTTAGGAGGTATAGTGTAATGCACTCCTTTAATATATAAAGGAGGTATTCTGTAATAAACCCCTGTACCAGTTAATAATGGAATAGCTATGTCATACATCAGCAAAATCCAAATTTTGCTTGGCCATGCTTAATGAGGCTTAACGCGGCTTGAAAATGTTTTCAAGCCACAGCAAGCAAGGCGTCACTAAGCAGGATTGTACTTAGGCTAAGCCAACCCCTCCCATGAATTTTGGCTTAGGGCACTTATTTTCCAGCTTGGTCGGCTTATTTTTTGGCTTGCGGGAGGTTCAGATTTTCGGAATATATTTCATTCAGTCCTCAAGTAAGTTTTTAAGCCAAGTAAGCACGCTAAGCACCTCAAGCATTCAAGATGGTACGAGCACAAAAACTCCTTTATTAGGGAATCTGGACATGGGTATCAGACATGCTAAGCACAGTAAGTACGGATAAGCAGTCTAAGTTGTGTTGATAAGCCAGATAAGTATGAGAAGCCAGAGTTGAATCTGGCGGGTATCGGGTAACGTTGTAGACAAAAAGAAAGCATAGCGGGGCGGAGGTGACAGCATAACGAAATGAAAGCAGCGCGAGATCATTCTGCAGATATATACAGACGGCGACAGGGACTCGGAGAGGCGGTATCTCAGATCCTAAACAGGAATGTTAGCGAGTTAGTGAGATTGCGAAAGGAACTTACAGTCGTCATCAGACATCACAAGGCACGCGCGTTCGTCATCTTCGTCGTCGATCTCAATGACTTCAGTTGGCTTAGCAGTCTTCTTGCATGACTTGGGGTTGACAAACGCCTGGGCTCCTTTGATAATGTTGAGGAATTTGGCCTTCGTGAGCGAGCGTGCAGATATAGCATAAGAACGGGTGGTCTTGCCCCATGCAGTATCGTTGAAACCTGTTTGGCGCATCGATTCCTTGCCGGTGAAGTAATTGAAGGTACGAGGGAGGGTTACTGCCTTGCCATTGCTGCTGCGGGCTACTTCGATCGTCAACGTCCCAGAAGCGACTAACATCAGAGCTCGCTCCACCTGCCAGTGCCACGTCAGTGGTCAGAAAATCCTCCAGGTGCAATGGAAAGCACTTACCGACGCGGCAGCCATGGCTATTGCACCGAGCGGCCCTGGAGGGGGGGGCTTGTCGTGAAGATCAGCAATGCGTGCAGCACTGTCGATAGCAGAGAGATGGGCGGCGAAGGTCTGGAGAACAAAGGGGCCACGGAAGAGCCCCTTCCATTTCTGAAAACCATTAGAATAAATACTACGATATTGTGAGCAGGATAACAAACCTTTTTGTTGTCTCCATCAACATCTCGGTACAAAAAGCGAAGGTCCTCAAGGTAAAACTTGGCGAATTCGATGCGTTTTTCGTCGGATTCCGCTAAATCCTCTTCTGAGTCACAGAAAGCCAGGACTACTGCGATACCTGCGGATCCGATAACATTGCGCCACGAGTCTGAAAGGC
Organism: Tricholoma hemisulphureum; assembly: GCA_964034925.1. NCBI lineage: Eukaryota > Fungi > Basidiomycota > Agaricomycetes > Agaricales > Tricholomataceae > Tricholoma > Tricholoma hemisulphureum. The sequence goes on from OZ035932.1 coordinate 3,416,314, forward strand.
GTTGTATGGTCTGGAAAGCATCGTGTTGTCATCTAGTCTAGAAGTAAAACTGTCATGTACCTTCTGATAAACGGCAGTGGATGCCGTTATCTCGTACTCGCAGTTCGACTTGGTATCCCAGATCTTCTGCATTACCAAGAGGGATTGCTTGACGGGTACATCCCAAGGATTGAGAAGTTGACCAACGAAGGCCATATACGTCGGAACGAACGTACGCCGGAACCACTGGGCATCGATCCAGTCAGGAAGGTCTTCGGTCCTAGGTCGTTTACTTTTCTCTGTGGCCTTCGAGGTAGTTTGGACGATGAGTTGCTGATAAAAAAAAGTTAGATTTGTTGTGTTCGAGAGATGTGATCCACGCACCTCGCTTGTGACTCGCTTTTTACCCTTGGGGGGGCTAGCAATCGCGGCCTCCCGTTCCTCCCCTCTCGTCTCATCATTGTCAGACAGACCACCATTGTCATGCAAAGAGATTGGGGATGCTGGCTCGGGTTTTACTTTAACCGTTTCGGATGTTCGGCGACTGATGACTTTGACGTTGTCGGTGAGAACTGAGGGAGCGGATGAGCGACTGGCACCAGCTGTGAGTGAGGGGGTGGTAGATGTAACAGAGTGAGCTGCTCGTGAGGTAGGTTTCCCCTTAGGGATCGCCGAGCTCCACTCTTTGATTGCGTCTGTGTGTTTCCTCTTGTTGGAAGTATCGCTGAGCGTCCAATAAAAAAGTGTTGAATGATCGAGCGTCAGCAACGAGGTAGGCATGGGATTACAAGTAAGGAAGGAACATATTACTTACCTCATCAGAACATGCAAGCGTTTGGATTGATCTGATCCTGATGGTCGTGGGATCAATGCGTTGAAGTCCGCTATCGCCCCCTCTCTCTTCAACGGCCTCGATTTCACTGGCTGGCCCTGCGATGGGGCTTTGGAAGCTGGTCTTCCACCCTGTTCTTCTCCTGCTTGCTGACTAGACGTCGGCTTCACTTTACCAACATCATTTCGAATCTTGTCCTCCCCGATCTTCAAGTTCTTCGTAAGCAACTTGATCTCATCGCGCACCTTGACCTTTGCCTTCGTTTTCTGCGATACTTCTTCATCCGAAGCCGGCACAACCTCTTCGTCCGAAGCTGGCACGATCTCTTCATCTGAAGCTGGTACGATCTCTTCGACACGATTGGCGGCCTTCGATTTCTTCTTTCCAGTGGGTACATCATCGACCTTGGTTATCGCTTTCGCCATCGCCATCGTTTTGGTTTTCTTTTTGGCAGGAGGTGGGTCACTTTCAGCACCTGATTCTTCTTCGATGACTGATTCTTGAGAATAGCCTGACTCGATTCGTACGGCCGGTACAGGTATGACCTTTGTTATCATTTTCGCCATCGCGGTTGTCTTGGCCTTCTTTTTGGCTGGAGGTGGGTCGCTTTCGACAGCCGACTCGTCTTCAGTTGCTGATTTTTCAGAACAGGGTGCCTTGAATGACGATGTATCACGGCTGTCATCGCTCTCCTCCACAACCGGGGCGAGATTGGCCTTTTTGCGATCCTGATGAGGTGGCCATGGTTTTGGAGTGAAGGATGGACGGGGGGTAGCGTCAACGGTGTCTTCATTGGCCATGTCAGCATGCTCGAATTCAGCTGCACGTTGAATATTCTGTTGCTTCAGTGCTTCGTGAGTTACCTTTGCCTGAGCCTTAGCAGCACGCTCTTGTTGCACCTCGGCTGAGCTTCGACGTGTTTTCTTCTGGTCAGGGATACCCGGATGAATCTTTTTATTTCTTGTACGAGTTTCGATTTGAGATGGGGGCAGAGGAGGTTTGGGAGGTTTGGGGGGCATTGTAGCAGGCCTCGAAGATGTTGATGTTGGGGTGTTGGAGAGGATGGTAAAAGGTGTGTGAAAATTTGTGCCAGCAAAGCAGTGATAATCGTATGACCGTTTGACTTAGCAAATTTTGATGCGATACGCGTCCTCGACGCATCCTCATCGCGTGCCTTCTTCAATTTGAATTTCAACTCTTTTTACACACTGTCTTACACTCAAAATGGTCCCAAATCAAAACCTCCGAATTCACAATGCTCACGCTCTTGGGTCTCCACCCCCGACCATCGCATGCCCACACTGTCCTCGACATTTTCGCAGCAGAGGTGGACGTACCAAACATATACGGGCATACCACAGTGCAGGTGCTCCGGATGCACCCAATCCATCTCCACCACCATCGCCCGCTCCACAGTTATCGTCTCATCGTCCAAGTCCTGTTCCTTCTGAAAATATGCTGACTCCTTCCAATTACACGCCACACCCTCCTTCTACTTATACACCCCCACCTTCCAACCTCACACCCCTGTCTCCTTACAATCATACACCGTCAACCACTGGCTATGTCCCGTCACCAGTCTTTCAGTCCATGTCGCCGCCTTTGAATGATGGCATCCGCTCTGCCCAGAATTCGGATGCCGAAGATGATCTTGATGGTGCACTACTTGAGAACAATGTAGATGACCCTCAAGTTCCTGACAATGAACCCATTAGACGAGCTTATCATCCCAAATTGGACGGTAAGTCGTTATTTATCCCCGATATGCATCAACACTAAGATTATCTGTAGGGCAGATTTGTGACGAAGATGGCAACGATATACCACCTGACACACCACCACCTCCCCGTGAATCAGATAAAGGATCGGAGGACTGGACGCCGTATGAGGGCCGTCTTCAGTTTGAGGTTGCCGACTTTCTATTCCGCCGAAATCAAATGTCTGCGGGGAATATCAACTTCCTCCTGGGCCTCTGGGCTGCATCTCTGGTGATCCACGATGATGAACCCCCGTTTTCCAAGGCTACACATCTCTACAACACCATAGACTCGACTCCTCTTGGTGACATCGCGTGGGAATCATTCTCTTTACAGTACAATGGTGTCCGGCCTGTCGAGAACACTCCGTCATGGATGGAGGCAGAATATGATGTTTGGTTTCGCGATCCTCGCACGTTGGTCCGCAACCTCCTGTCCAATCCTGATTTCAAGTCCGGTTTTGATTATGCACCCTACCAAGAGCGTACAGCGGATGGCGTTCATCGCTTCCAAGACTTCATGTCCGGAAATTGGGCTTGGAACCAAGTGGTAGGTCATTAGTACAGTCTTTCACGTTATGTCCTAGTCTTGATAATTGTACCTTTAGGATATCATTGCAGAGGATCCTGAAACCCATGGTTCTGTTTTTTGCCCCATTATTCTCGGTAGTGACAAAACTACTGTGTCAGTTGCCACGGGAAACAATGAGTATTGGCCAGTATACCTGTCTATCGGTAATATACACAACAGTGTCAGACGAGCACATCGCGATGGTATTGTGCTTCTCGGCTTTCTCGCAATTCCCAAATGTACGTATCATATCATATTGCATGATATTTATCAATATATCAGTTCCGTTTAGCAACTCACGAATTTCGCGGTGATGCCGCCTTTCGTAAATTTCGACGTCAACTCTTCCATTCATCCCTTGCCAAAATTCTGGAGCCTCTCAAACCTGGCATGACAACACCTGAGGTTGTTCGTTTTCCCGACGATCACTTTAGGAAGGTTATCTATGGGCTTGGCCCATACATTGCAGACTATCCCGAACAGGCGCTACTGGCCTGTATTGTGCAAGGCTGGTGCCCAAAGTATGAATTCCTATCACGAGATATGAGATGGATGGCTGACAAACATTTTCAGATGTACTGCGCCTGCGACTGACCTTGACTCCAATCGGCATGTGCGCCGCTCTCAGGCACATACCGAGTTGCTTGTTGAGGCATTTGAGCTGGGTATTCTATGGGACGAGTATGGACTTGTTGGAGATGTCGTCGTAAGCATTCTCCGTTGATATGTTACTTCTGAAACTAACTGTTATCTTTAGCCGTTCACAAACACTTTCCCTCGAGCAGACATTCACGAGCTCCTTTCACCTGACCTTCTACATCAACTGATCAAAGGTTGCTTCAAGGACCATCTCGTTATGTGGGTAACCGAATACATCAAAGCGGAACATCCAACTGCAGAAGCACAGAAGATACTCGACGACATTGATCGGCGGTAAGCTTTATCCACGATTCATGTCAGGATAATTGCTGAATTCAAATGATTGCAGCATAGCTCTGGCTCCGTCCTTTGCAGGGCTCCGACGCTTTCCCGATGGGAGAGACTTCAAGCAGTGGACAGGCGATGATTCGAAGGCACTTATGAAGGTACGTAATCTCTATTTGTTGTCAAGTATTCCAGTCTGATGATATTGTTTCCAGGTTTACCTACCAGCAATTCAAGGCCATGTACCCGACGAGATAGTGCAGACAATGCGCGCGTTCCTCGAATTTTGTTATATTGCTCGCCGTGACATACATGATACAAACAGCCTCAAAGCATTAGACGATGCCCTCCAGCAGTTTCACCACCATCGCGAAATCTTTCGTGCTAGTGGTATTCGCACCACCGGCTTCAATCTTCCGAGACAACACTCTCTTATTCATTACGTGAAACTTATCCGTGCCTTTGGAGCTCCAAACGGTCTTTGTTCCTCCATCACGGAATCCAAGCATATCAAGGCCGTCAAGGAACCATGGCGGCGCTCCAGTCGTTTCGAAGCACTCAGTCAGATGCTCCTTACCAACCAGCGTCTCGACAAGCTGGCGGCTGCTCGGGTCGATTTTGCTGATCGTGGAATGCTACAGGGCACATGTTTATCAGCAATTTGGGAACAAATCCTGCGTAGGCTGTTTTCATTCCTTTGCTAATTGTCTCGTGGACTAAGTGATATAAATATAGGAACCGACAGAGCACAGTGTCATTCCGAGGATCGCGTTGATGGTACCTACAGTGGCGGAGACAGTAGCGGCGGTAGAGATGGTGATGATGATGATGATGGCGATGGAGATGCTGTTGATGGTCCCACCGTGGAGGCCTATGTTGATCTTGCAAAGACGCCACGTAAGTATCACTTGAATACATGTCATCTGTTCTATGACTGAGCTGCATCTACAGTATGCAAAGTTTATCCCGAAGATATCATAGCCGACATTGAGGAACCTGAGTTCCCCGATCTTATACGACGCTTTATCTATGATCAGCAGGACTCTGACAACGTCTCCGACACCAGTATCTCCGACCTCCCCATGTTTTATGACAAGATAACACTTTATTCCTCAGCTGTCGCGACCTTCCACGCACCGAGTGACATATCAGGCATTGGCGGCATGCGTCGCGAGCGTATCCACGCAATAAAATCCTGGCGAAACGGACCTGGGCGTTACGACACAATCTTCGTTAACACAGACTCATCTATGGAAGGCATGCGAGGTCTCGACGTCGCCCGCGTGCGACTTCTCTTCTGGTTTTCGCATGACGGCATCGAATATCCTTGTGCGCTAGTGCGTTGGTTCTCACGTGTGGGTGATTCACCAGACGACCAGACAGGCATGTGGGTCATTCAGGCCGATGACGATGAAAGCCCCTTGTCCATCATTCACCTTGATACAGTTGTTCGTGCAGCACATCTTCTACCAGTTTTTGGTTCCGAACGTGTTCCAAGAACTCTTTCATTCACAGACACGCTTGATACATTTACCAAATTTTATGTTAACAAATTTGCTGATCACCATGCGTTCGAGATCGCTTCTTAAGTACAATACAAAAACACTTACGCTGCTTGCCTGTCTTATCCTGGCTTGGCCAACTTGAGCTACTTAGAATTTTAATGACATACTTACAGATCTTCATTGCATACTTCACTAAGCACAGAATAAGCCACTTAGGCGGCTTACTTGGCTTATTCATAGAATAAGCAAGTTAAGCCTTCTAAGTTTTTTTGGGATTTTGCTGATGTATCCCCTATAACAGTGTCAATAATAGTGACATATGATATCATGGCTTGGTAAGTCCTAGACTTCCTGCAGGGTGTGTCATAGACACTCTATCCTTAGCTCTGTCTTGGATAGGCTATCATAGACATGGCTATATCTTGCCTATCCCATGATAGACATGCTGCAGGATGATTAATCCTGTAGCATGTGTTAACTGTGGATTCCCCTATATGTCTCTGCATGTGTTAACCTCTGTTAAACATGTGTTAATATGACTTAGCATATTCTGGCAATATTCCCTAGGCATGTTAACTGCCTTGGCTTGCCTGTATACTCTTGTATACATAATCCCAACAATATGTGGCTGGCAAAACAGGAGATAGATAAAGACATCAGGAGGGCTGTGCTAGAGGCTGAAGCTAAGGAGAAGGAGACACAAAGATGTGCTGATTCGTCAGGTCTGCTGGGAATAGCGGTTGGGGATTCTTGGGTCATCCCTTGGTGTGGCATGATAAAGAGATTGTTATTTCCATGAAACTCAGTGATATTGCACTAATAATGTACATGAGGTGGGGTGTGCAAACCATATATAGGCATGGTTGGACTTTGAAATTCTCCTGTGTTTGGTCACAGTAACATGCCTCCAGACATTAAGGAAAGTAATTCCATGCATGCATGTGGTTCTTTCCTCAACAGCTTGGTGATGAGACTAAGTCATTTGTGTAATCAAGTATTATACACATCATTTATCAAACCCATACTTAATTTCTAAACCTCTCCTGTCATGTACATAGCTACTTTAATTTTATAAGTGACTCAAGTCAACCCAAAGTCATGGCTTATGTAACCGACTCGCAGTTAGCTGAGTCACGGCAACACTAGCACTGTGGTCCACACTGTGACTAGTGTTTTAAAGTCCAGTCATGTTCAGTTTTCGGCAAAGATATTGTTACAGACTGTCGCTCTAAAGGGGTACATCATTCTTACTTATCTGACTCCCCTTCTGGCTTGATCCCTCACTCACCAGACACCGCCCATACCTCTGTACATAGTTCTGTTTCATCTTGACTCAATCTTTTACTTATGATTCACTCTTACTACTTATGACTCACTATCTCTGACTCGTCAGACAGCACCTGTGTCATGTACAACAGACCGCAGTAGATAGCTGTGCTATCCTCTTTGTTACCTCGTGTACTTACAGCCTCAAGTAGGTACTCTGACTCTTACTCGACACAGAGTAGATACCCATCAAGCAGACCGCAGTAGACCCAAGTAAACACAGCTTACTTAGTGTACTATAAAGCTTGTAGTAGATACTTGGTCAAGCCCCAGCTTGACCTAAGATATCAATACTCTTATCTGCTCACATCGCTCTCGACTCAACTAAGGAAAGCCTCCTTAGTTCGACGCATCTGAACTCGTTTAGGAAACACCAAACGACGAACTTGTACAGAATAGTACGAGTAAAGACTTAGGCTGAGTAGTTAAGATCGATAATCTTAACAGATATGCCATAACCAAACCATGACTGGTTTGCACTTGATTCAAATTACTCCCTAACCTACCCAAACCACTGCTAACCAGTCAGCAGCAGTCAGGTCAGCCACATAACCTGTTAGCATTGGTTCTAACCAAACTTGGTCAGAGTGGGTGAGATGTGCAGTGTGTGTCTGACACCAACATCCTATACCCAAAAACCAAACACAAAACACACACAACAACACTATCTGAATAGTTGCAAGTGGGCCAAAGAGTTCCCTTGCAGAACTTGTTACCAAGCCTATATTTCCTAATGTCCATTCCTAAGGTTTGCCCTATTGTTGCCTTGTGATTCCTTGTTTCCTAAGATTCCTGAGTGTTCCTAAATCCTCTTGATCCTTAAATCCTAATGTCCTTGTCCTGTTCCTATGTCCTTTAGAATTCCCAAAACCTTTTGATCCTTAGTCCTTATTCCTTGAGCCTTAGTTTCCCAATCTTCAATCCTAAGCCCAAAGATCCTAAACCTTGTTCCTTAGTTCCTTGTCCTTGTCCTTAGTTCCTAATCCTTGATCCATAATAAGCTCAACAAGATCAACATTGTCTACAGCAACAATGCTTTTAACAACCTCAATGTGCCAGGGAGCGATGTCCCACATCCGATTTCCTATGTCCTTTATCATTAGTCCTGAGTCATTAGCAAAACTTTGAGCAAGCTCATCATGTCACAAGATGAGCACAATGTGAAACTTTGTGAGAGAGGTATATTCTGGCATCTGATTTCTCTACTGCACATCTCCACTACCCCTAGTATCTGTACAAGTACAAAATATGAAATAGATAAGAAGACTGTCCTTTATATGGTATTTTGGAAATAGCACAACTGTGCAATCCTAAAAGATAGAAAGGTATTGTGATAGGGTGATATTACACAGCCTGAATGGCCTGTTAAATAAGATATAAAAGAGTATAGAAGGAAATTTTGTCACATTATGTTGTATAATGGCCTCTGTCCCTCAGCCTACACCTCCTATGGTGTTCTGTCACTCCATCAATCAGGTATGATGTCAATCTTTTGATCTTGATTCTTGATATTCTAAGCCGATCTGCCATTGCTATGGGCTCCTAAAACATCATTCATGTGGCTGTGCCTGTCCGCCATGATCCATCAATTAATTTGTATATTGCATCAACACCTGGCATCAGGAATGGCTGTGGATCAGGGGCTCAACATGCACTCAATGCTTCCTAAGTCCCACAGTCCCGCTGCCCCATACTAAGGCTCGTCCTTTGGTGCTCAAATAATAGGTGAGTTCCCCTCAGTCCTTGGGGATTTTTCTAACAATAACGTGACCACTTTCTGCCGATTGCCGCTTAGAATTTTCTAAGGCATATCATCGGTTAGAATCAGTCAGGACTAGTTAGCACTATGTAAAGTGTCAAGAGTACAATTTTCCCTAACTATTACAAGACATTTAATACTATTTAGTTTCCATTGTTTGACTCTATGGTCACTTTTATGTAACCATGGCTAAGGGTAGGTTGATTGGACACATGGTAAGCACATGTTGCTGTGCAACACATACTAAAAGCATGGGAGGCTGTGTAAGGCTGTGTGCATGAGGACAACACATGGGTGCAGCACCTCACCACTAGGGCATAGACTACACACCGTTAATGCATGTACTATAGTATATATATTGCCCAGAAACACTTGCCATGTTCTCTTGGGTTTAACCACTATATGCGCGACTGACCTCAGACTACTTGCGCTATTCATCTTTCTTTGTTGTGTTTTGTTTGTGGGAGACTTTGTTGTGCACTTGTGTATAGCCATCCTAACAGAAGAAGATGGCTACATCTCTTGACAACCTCTCCCTCTCTATTCTCTTATCATTCTTACTTCTCTTTCTGCTGGCCTTGCCTGATCCAATGCATGCACTGATGCTGCCATTGGAAAGGTACAAATCTTTCCCCTGTTCAATCTTACTCACAACTCCCTTTCTCCCCAACAACCTTTCCCTATGCTCATCTGGTCTATCCAGAGAATGTGTTTAGCTGAAACTCTCTGTTCAACATCGGCAGACTGTGGACCACTCAAGTCACAGATTGTTGAACATTGTTTGGGTTGTTCCCCAGCCATGTTTGACCGTTCTGAACATGCGAGGGATTGAGACCTTGGTGTGAGTTTACTAGCAACAGTCCACATGCACTTGACAAATCATCTTCAAAAATACCTTTCACATTCCACCAACTTCATTCACAGACTTGTCACCACCGGACAACATACTATGTTCTTGTATCTTTCACTGGTCACATGTATGAATTATGAGTAGTATGCCACCAATGAATTCTCTGACCCCATCCACTTTGTTTTCACACATCACCCAAGAACACAGCACTTCCAGTTTTCATACCTAAGGATCACAGCAGGGTTGCACACCCACTCCAAGGTAAGATTGCTTTTCCTCTTGCTTATCATAACCACTTGCCCATCCTAAGTGACTGGACCCGTGTGGAAGTGAAGGTTGACATCCCTGTCAACCTCTCACTCCTGCTAGTTCCTTCTCTCTTCCAAGAAATACATCAAGGGATTGTCCTTTTCTTTTTTGAGTTGAGCCAATGCATACATTTCTTTTATTTCTTTTTCTATATTCATCCCCCTCCCCACAACAAGTTGCATCTTGTCCCAACAGGCTGATCTACTGGATGAGTAGGGTGAGAGGCTGTTGTTGGCATGTTCCACGCTTGTTGGGGTTCTGAGCGATGCACATCAATAGAATGTACAGCATGGTCAACTCCCTGAGAAATTCCCAGTAGTTGAGGTCTCGAGGGGCAGGATTCAACAACATCATACTGACAACTGTCATTGTATTTGCATTTTGGACTGACTTGTTCTGTTTTTGGACTCATTCTATTTTTAGTTACCTCATCATTTTCTTATCATCCCCTACAGTTTGTGCAAGAGGATGCGCACTTTCAGATGGTAATGTAGATGTAGACAAGTTTGTATAAAGGGTGTCTCCCCACCTTTCGAATGGGACATTATTCTTTTCCCCTTGTCCTACTCTGTTCTCATTCTCACAAGTTGTGTTTCACAAGACTCAAGAAAGTTATACACAAAGTATAGCTCATTAAGCTAAGTAGCCACAACTACTCATTATCTCATACATTTCTCAGTTTCCCTGCCTCGAAACCCCTTTGTGTACGACATACTCTCATTCACTTGTCCCCATTGAACATTTCCCATGGGTCCCATACTTGTTAAACAATGAGGTTCTTACCACATCAAGAGACATCTTTGATGTGATTCCCAGAAGAGAGACATGTTTTTTTGCACATACATTTGCTTAGTACCTGTTCCACTGATCTAGGTTCCTCAGAGCCTTCTCTTTAGTTTCCTTGTTACAGTATTAGATCCACCTAACACGGTGTGCCACTGGATTTCCACCTTCGCTTCCTCACTGGCCCACCCTTCTCCTCATGCCCCTGACTAATCTCTATACCACTGACACCACCTCACATCATGACCGGTACTCAGGAACTCGGTGACCTACACCTTGAGGACCTGGAGCCACTCCCCACCCCTGCTGAATTAGAACCCAAGTCCTCACTAGAGGAACAGCTGAGAGCAGCTTGAGAAGAGCACAACCTACTCATGGATGTGCTGAACAAGGAGAAGAGGGAACAAGAATGAGAACAGGCAGCTGCAACAACTGGACCTGGCTCAACAAGGCACATGCCAAAAGTGGTGTGCCCACTTCCATTCTCAGAAAAAGCCATGGAGCTTGACAGCTTCAAAACTGCAGTTTACATGTATATGTGGGGATGCCCTGATGAATTCAGAGATGAGGATGCCAGGATCATCTGGATCCTCTCATACTTGCAAGGAGGCACTGCAGCCAAATGGAATGAAGTTGCCATCAGAGAAATGATGTGCAGGGAACTGACATTTGCCTCAGCCAAAGAACTGCTGAGATCAATCTGAGAATTGTTTGGCGATCCCAATGTTTAAGATACCAAGGTCTTCGAAATAACGACCATGGTTCAAGGAGAGAAGACTGTGGATGAACACATCCAGGACTTCAAGATTGTGGCCCACAAGTCCAGCAACTCAGGGACACCATTGATTTATGAGTTCAAATGGTCGCTCAACAAGGGGCTGTGCCAGTGGCTCAACAATCTTGAGAGGAGGGCGACCACCATCAACAAGTGGTACCTCCATGCAATGCATGTGGACCATCACTGGAGACATGCCAGTGCAGAAGAGCGGTTGTTTGGATCCTGGAAACTGTTCGCACAGGGGACACAAGCTATTGCACCCTCCCAAGGGATACAAGGAAGGTGGTGGACACCACACCAACAACCACAGGTGCAGGGACAACAAGCATGTCAACAACACCAGCAGCAAGTGCCGAGGATGACAAATTCTCCTTGCACCCAAGACCCAAACATGATGGATGTGGACTGAAATGCCAAACAGCCACCTCTCATTTGCTACAAGTGCCAAAAGCCTGGGCACATGGCAAGAGACTACAGGTCACAGCTTGACATCCAGGCCATGAATTACAAGGACCTTCAAGGCTATTGGGTCCAGAAGCTCACAGAAGAGGCTAAAACAGCAGGCCAAAAAGGATTTTCCAGAAGGAAGTCAGTGAGACCCCCCTTACTCACTTCCTGAAACAAGTTTGAAGGACTTACAGTACAGAATATGGACACTGATACGGACATGGACTCTACCTTAGTAGATAGTATTGATAGCTCTACTGTAGTTAGTACCAATGGTGGGGGGCCTGATTCAAATCACCTTGGTGCTCCAGAAGCATGCTTAATTCCCCATGTGCCTGGAGTTACTAAATTAAACACTGATACCAAAAAACCTAAAGAGGGTATAAAGCACTTTGTACATAGCAGTAAGATAAAGAACAAAATCATGATACCAATCACAATCACTACTTTAGACACTTATGATGCATGTGTGGTTAAGGCATTATTGGATAGCGGAGCTACTGGACTTTTTGTGGATCAGGAGTTCATGCACAAAAGTGGACTAAAGACTCAGGCCCTGGATCAACTGATCAGGGTGTATAACATTGATGGAACCTTAAACCAGGGTGGCTCAATCACCAAAGAGATCATCCTGATGGTATCATTCTGAGGACACAAAGAAAAGGCCATCTTTGAGGTGTGTGACCTGGGAAGACAACAGTTATCCTGGGACATCCATGGTTAAGAAAACATAACCCAGACATTAACTTGGACACCAGAGAAGTAAAGATGGCCTGTTGCCCAGGAGAGTGCAATGTATTTATCAGATCAGCGAAGAAGGAGCAGGCCAGGTGGAAGTTGGCCAAGCGACAGCAGTACCATCCAACAATCAAGGAAGTAGAGGACAAAGACATGTTTATTCAGGCAGGAGGAACAATGTCAGACAGAGAAGGCATCTTAGAGGAGATTCCCCAGGAGTGGAACAAGAATCTGGTGCGCAACGATGACCACAAGATCCAAATGACGGAGTTGGAGATTGAGGCAAAGATTCCATGTAGACTCTGGAGGTGGATGAAGGTCTTCTCAAAGAAGGCATTGGAATGAATGACGAAACAGAAACCCTGGAGGCTGGGATCACACTATCAAGATGAAACTGGGTTATGGGCCAAAGAAAGTGTTGGGATACAAGCCTAGAACAATCTAGGGTCAAGTCTACCAGTGGTAGTAAGGAATACAGCCACAGCCTCCTATCATCTCTATAGGTACAGACAGGCCAAAGGAGCCAAGGCTATCTCCTATGCTATCCAGGGATCCCCCTATAATATACAATGATAGACATATCTATCTGGGGAATTATATAGGGGACTATGAGGTCACTATGATATCATTACAGTGAAGCTCCTATGGACATTATGCTATACCTCCTATGTGCATTGTAGTATATGTATGCTACATACTACAGCAGCAGAATAGACAATCCCCCTTGCTCTTGTCCTCATCCTTCCTCTGTGTGATCTTCCACTCACTCTCAGTGACCTAATCCCAACAGAAGGCCAAGAACATCAGGCTCTCTCTGCAGGAACAAAGGGAAGTCAACAACTTCCTGAATGACCAATTAGAAAAAGGGTACATCCGTGAGAGCAAATCACCACAAACATCAGTGGTGTTCTTTGTACCAAAAAAATGAATAAAAGAAAAGAGAATGGTGCAGAACTACAGATACTTAAATGCCTGGACAATATGTAACAATTATCTGTTGCCACTTATTGGTGACCTTATAGATAGAGTAGGTAGCACTCGAGTATTTACAAAGTTGGACCTCAGATGGGGATATAATAATGTCAGGATCAAGGAAGGAGTTGAATGGAAAGCAGTGTTCATGACCCACAGGGGTGCATTCGAACTGGTAGTTATGTATTTCAGACTCTGCAACAGCCCAGCCATGTTCCAGACAATGATGAATGGCATGCTGAATAGTGTTTGAAGGTCCAGTTACAAGACTGGAAAAAGACCAAGACTGGACCAGACCAAGACTGGACCAGACCATGACTGACCAAGACTGAAAAATACTAAGACCGATTAAGACCGCAACTGCAGTCCAGTCTTTGGTCCCTCATCATTTTAATAAAGTAAAGACTGAACAAGACCAATCTTAACTTTAAGACCAGTTAAGCATACTATATACTAATATTTAATATATTTGAACTTAAGTATATTTTACTTACAATGGGACAAGCCCAGGGAATCCGAAGAGCAAAATCTCGAGGGTTTATATACCCTTAGTGAGTTTGCATCTGTTTGTTTGATAGCACTAGTGTTGCTATGGTGATTTTTGACAGCCATCTTTTTTTTTTCTTCTTCTGATCCCACACAAATACTCAACAACACTGTCAACAACCACATCAAGACACAATGTCAATCCCCTCGCATCCACCACCATGCCCCCCCTCCTGGCCCAAATGACATCCAGTGTCATTTGGGCCCCTCATAAAATTGTTCTTTCAAACCAGCTAACCTACTATTCAATTACTAGGATTTTATTTCTTGTGATCACATATCCTGCAGCACCCACCCACTGCCACGAGCAACCGTTTGTGGGGTGGACGCATGGGTGCACTACCACCAACCTACAACGTGGCTCCCACCTCCAAACACACAACCCACCACTGCAACCTGCCTCACGCCATGTCATCTACATCACAACAGATGCTGAATGAGGATGCAGCTGCCACATCACCGCCCTCACCCTTGCCGATGCCGCCAATGCTGCCCACACACCCGACACTGAACAATGCAGCCGCCACATCACCACCCCCACTGATGGCTGCCTATGATGCAGAATGACACCTCAGCTGCCACGTCACTCTGACTCCGCCAATGCTGCCTACCCAATTCTGAACAAGATGGCTTCCACGTCGCTAGCAGCACCCCCTGGGAACCCCATGTCTTCAATGACACCCCCCTCGCTTGCAAATGCGAGGGGGCAGACTTGTATATTATTTATTTTGTAGATTAATCATATTTCTACTAACACCGCCGACATAGCTGCCATGCCACCACCACTTTGGATGCTACAACATGGGGAGCCATGTCCATGGATGCTGAGGAATGCCGCCACTTTACACCCCCTTGTAGAACAGCTGACCACCCTCATGTGTGATACCCAACTGTTTTTTCTTCTTTTCTTTTGTTTTTCACTGTGCTATAGTTATTTTATTTAGCTTAAATTATGTAGTTAATTAGTTGTTTTGCCCAGCCTCATGAGCAGCTGCTCATGAGATGGGTTAGTAGTGTACATTAAACTAGGGTAAAAGACTGGTCTGGACTGAAACAGGTTCAGACTGGTTACAAGCCGGAAAAGACCGGCTAAGACTGTCTAAGACTGGTGAAGACCAGTCTTACATCGGTTTGGTCCAGTCTTCAGGTGTAGATAGCTTTGTAAGGACCGGTCTTGGTCTCAGTCTCACCCCTTGAGGGCAAAAGACCGAACTGGACTGGACCTTCAAACACTAGTGCTGAAGGACCTCATTGATCAGGGGTCAGTAGTAGTATATATAGATGATATCTTAATAGTTACAAAGGACAAAAAAGGACATAACAAAATTGTGGAGGAAGTTTTGAAAAGGTTAGAGGAAAGTGATCTATTCCTGAAGCCAGAGAAATGTGAATTCAAAGTCAGTGAAGTAGAATTCTTGGGACTGCACATCACCCCTTCCAGAATCAAAATGGACAAAGAAAAAACAAAAGTGATAGAAGAGTGGCCAGTGCCAAACTCAGTGAAAGATATACAACACTTTCTGGGTCTTGCCAATTTTTACCGACACTTTGCTGAAGGCTTTGCAAAGGTAGCAGCACCAATGAATAAGCTATTGAGGAAGGAGCAGATGTGGGAATGGGGGATGGAACAACAGGAGTCATTCAATGGACTCAAGGCGCTTTTCACATGGAATGTGATCCTAGCAACAGCAGACCCTTTCAAGCCCTTGTGAGTCAAAGCAGATGCTTCTGGAGTGGCAACAGGGGCAGTGTTGTTGATGAAGATGGAGGACAGAAAGTGGAGACCATGCGCCTTCATCTTGAAGTTGCTCAATGATGTCGGACAGAATTATGATGTTCATGACCAAGAGATGCTGGGTATTATTAGGGCATTAGAAGCATGGTGGCACCATCTAGAAGGTGTGACACATAATATTGAGATCTGGACTGATCATTCCAATCTCCGATACTTTATGACGTCCAAGAAGTTGAACTGCAGACAGGCCAGATGGGCCTTGTATTTATTTTGAACTGGTGAACAAGCCAGGGACAGTGATGGGCAAGGTTGATGCATTGTCTAGGAGACCAGACTTCAAGAAAGATGGAGAGCATGATAATGAGGACATGATGCTGCTGAAGCCTGAGTTCTTTGTGATCAAGGCAATGCAACATGGCCACTTGCTAATCAAGTCACTAGTGAAGGCTGTGGAGGAGTTGAAGAGATCACTGACGAAGCAGCTTAGGATGGAGGAATGGAGTGAGGAACAGGGCCTGGTGCTCTTTAGAGGAAAAGTGTACATACCAAAGGAGGTACAGTTAAGACAAGAGATTGTGAAGTTACAGTGGCTCACAAAACTGTCCCAATGTTCAGTCATTTTGGACAGATGGACTTTGGAAGGGAGCCTGGTTAAGCAACCAACACTAAGCTTAGGGTGGACTGATCAGACAGGATCAAAGATCTTCATTACACAGAAGTGGGAACCTTTAGTTAATACAAGTAAGGTAGAGAAAAGTAATATATATATACCTTTGTTACACAGAAGTGGGAACAAAGGTTATGTTGTGAAAATAAAGGGTATATGTCTGACCGTGTAAGAAAAAGTCTGCATTGGGCCTAGGCGTGTGTTTCTTGATGTCCGCATTGGACCTCTTGCAGGTGATATGTTGGGGTGCGGTGATGCGCCATCCGACAGGTGATGTAGCAGAGGAGCCGCGCAGACACCGGTGTGACTTGGGAGCGGAGTTTGCGCAGGTGCCGACAGTCATGATGAAAAGGATGTTGTTTGTGTGATGTCGGTTATGGAAGTGGAAATATGGTGGAAAGGTGATGATGATGGAATTGTGTAACAGGGGGCCACGCAGGTACCGGTGTGACTTGGGGGCGGGGTTCGCGCAGGTGCTGACAGTAACGTGTGTTAGTAATGTCGTTAGTCTGATGCAGCAGACTTACAGACTTCATGCAAAGCAATGACGTAATACAGGCTCTTGGCCCTCATGTCCAACAAACTATATCATCTTGGCGTTCTAAAAAACCCAGGATCATGTGATTTGGATGAAAACCCGTGGAGTAATGAGCCAAACAAAATTGGGACTCATTGGGACAGTTTTGTGAGCACCTATTGTTTTACATGTTTTCCACTTTTGCAGCCAAAATAATGTTCCAAGTGACTGTGGGAACCATAAAAAATGCCATGTGATACTATTTGCATTAATTTGACATGTTGAAATTCAACTTGACTCCTTACCACCACCATGAAAGCCACTTCTTCTGCCAAACATGCTTCTGTCATCTCTTTGCTTGAACAGGGGTATTCTGTCAGAGATATCGAGAAGAGGACTGGTTTATGGAAGTCTACTGTGGGTAGAATCAAGAAGGAGGTGGATACAGACAAGGAAAACAATCCTGGTGGACATCCTTCCAAGCTTTCTGCTTGTGACAAAACATCCATTATTCGTCAAATTCTGGGCAGCTGGATACTGCTGTTCAGGCTACCCATTTTATCAATTCTACTATTCCACACCCTGTCCATCCACAAACAGTCAGAAGGGCACTTCGGGAGAGTGGTTTCTGCTCTGCCACAAAGAAGAAAGTACCCATGTTGAAGAAGATTCATTGTCAGGGGCGGCTGAAGTTTGCACAACAGCATGAAAACTGGACAGCAGATGATTGGAAAAGGGTCTTCTGGACAGATGAAACTAAGATAAACAGGATTGGGTCAGATGGGAAAGTGTATGTATGGAAACAAAGGGGGGAATCCATCTCAGATTGCACTACATCACCAACAGTAAAGCATGGAGGGGGAATAATCTCATGGTATGGGTTGGTGTGGGGATGCTTATAGAGGTTCAGGGAAAGATGGATGCTGATCAGTATTGTCAGATTTGGATGATGGGGTGGTGGAAAGCTTTGAAAAGTTGGAGATGGTAGAGGGGGAGAGGTACTTTCAGCAGGACAATGACCCTAAACACACATCTCGGAAGGCCACACAATGGTTTGAAGACAATGATATCCAAGTTCTATCATGACCAGCACAGTCTCCAGACCTTAATCCTATTGAACACCCCAAGTACTAGACAGCAAAATAATAGATGCTCACAAAACTGTCCCAATGAGTCCCAATTTTGTTTGGCTCATTACTCCACAGGTTTTCATCCAAATCACATGATCCCAGGTTTTTTAGAATGCCAAGATAGTATAGTTTGCTGGACATGAGGGCCAAGAGCCTGGATTATATCATCGCTTCACACAAAGTCCATCTGTCCAAAATGACCAAACATTGGGACAGTTTTTTGAGCCACTGTACATCATGACTGAACAATAACAGGACACCCCAGGTGGTGGAAGACTCTTGAGCTTGGATCTTGTAATTATTGGTGGCCAGCCATGACTAAGTTCATATTTGACTATGTCAATGGGTGTGACAAGTGCCAGCAGTACAAGAACGTACCAAAACCTCCAGAAGGCAAGCTGAGACTGATAGACTCCCCTATGGAGCCGTGGAAAGCAATATCCACAGAATTCATCACGGGGCTGCCAGAGGTGCAAGGATACAACATGCTCTTAGTGGTAGTCAATTGGGCGAAGAAGCAAATGCATGCTATTCCCACAACAGAGGAAACAAGTGCCCTGGGGCTGGTTAAGTTATATCATGATAATGTGTGGTGGCACCACAGTCTTCCAGATTCAATCATATCTGATCAGGGACCTCAGTTTGCAGCTGCACTAATGCAAAAGTTAAATAAATTACTAAAAATGCAAACAAAAAAATCTATGGCATATCACCCACAGAATGACAGACAGACTGAGTGGGTCAACCAGGATGTTGAGCAGTACCTGCGCCTTTTTGTAAACTATAGGCAGGATGACTGGCCTGAGTGGATTGCATTGGGCAAATTTGCCTACAACAACCATATTCATTCTGCAATCCAGACCTCCCCTTTTTATGCTAATTATGGCTACAACCCCTGGATGGGTTTTGAACTGAGAAGGGAAGGAAAAGTCAAAGCAGCAGATGACTTTGCAGTGAGAATGAAGAGAGTACAAGAGGAAGCAGAGGCTGTGTTGACTAAGTCACATGATGAGATGAAGCACTATGCGGATCAGATTAGAGGAGAGGCCCCAGACTACAAGGTTGGGCAGAAGGTCTGGCTTGAGGCTGACGATTTGCAGTTGAAACACCCCTCGTGCAAGCTGTTGGAGAAGCACTTGGGTCCTTACCCCATCACCAAGCTGATGTCGACAAATGCCGGCGAGCTTAAATTACCGAAATCAATCAAGATTCATCTGGTCATCAATGTATCAAGGGTCAGGCCCCACACAGAGGCAAAGATCCCAGGACAGCAAGCTGAAGCACTGCCACCTGAGGAGATAGACAGAGAGTTGGAGAACAAAGTGGAGGAGGTACTCAATTCACGGCTGCACCATGGCCAGCTGCAGTACTTGGTTAAGTGGCAAGGGTACACCAAGGAGAACAATACCTGGGAGCCTGCCTCAAACCTCAAACATGCAGTGGCGGCGATTGCGGCCTTTCATACATCCCACCTCCACCCCACGTCAACTTAGATCATTGGCACACTTTCAATTCCACCCATATGAAAACTTCACCAAGACCCCAGAGGGACTTGTGTCTCATCTAGAATCTGAACCCTAAAGAGGGGGTGATGTCAAGAGTACAATTTTCCCTAACTATTACAAGACATTTAATACTATTTAGTTTCCTTTGTTTGACTCTATGGTCACTTTTATGTACATATGGCTAAGGGTAGGTAGTTGATTGGACACATGGTAAGCACATGTTGCTGTGCAACACATGCTAACAGCATGGGAGGCTGCACAAGGCTGTGCACATGAGGACAACACATGGGCACAGTGCCTCACAGCTAGGGCATGGACTACACACTGTAAGCGCATGTACTATAGGATATAAACATATTGCCCAGAAACACTAGCTGTGTTCTCTTGGGTTTAACTGCTATATGTGCGACTGACCTCAGACTACTTGTGCTATTCATCTTTCTTTGTTGTGTTTTGTTTGTGGGAGACTTCATTGTGCACTTGTGTATAGCATCGTCCTAACATAAAGTAACTATGAAGTATAGTAAAGTAAACTACTAAGTATAGTAATTAATTAATTACTTGCACCCTAGGGGCTGCCAAAGGATCAGGGGGTTGGTTGGGGGGTTGTCTTGGGCAGCTGGGGGCTGGCAGGGGTGAGCCTGCCATCATTGCCATTGCCGTCATCATTGTCGTTATCATTGTCGCCATTGTTAACATTGTTGTCAGCAGGGCTTGCAGTGTGGTGGTGATGTGGCAGTGGTGCCATGTTGCCCTGTAGTCATTCCCTTTGGTGGTTGGTCCCCTGGCTCCCCCCTATGAGCAGAGGCTTGTAGGCAGGGTGGTGGTGGTGTGATAGGGTGCTATGTCATCGTTGTTGATGTTGTTGTTGGCAGGGCTGGCTGTGTGGTGGAGATGTGGCAGTGGTGCCACATCGCCCTGTAGTTGTTACCTTCAGCTGGTGGTCCCCCAGCTCCCCCATATGAGCAGAGGCTCATAGGTAGGGTGGTGGTGGTGTGATGGGGTGATTGGACGATGCTGTTGTTGAAAGAAAACAACATAACAATAATGAAACTGTTAGTTAGTAAATATAGAAGAAGTAAAAACATACCAGTACCCAAACAACAACTAGCATTGTCTGGGCCGGTTCATCACCTGACATGGATGGTGGCAGCTGGCAGGTGATGGGTGGTTGATGGGTGGTGATGTGTTGTTGACCAATGTATTTGCAAGTGGCACCACTATTTCATTTTGGGTGCAAACATGACCAAATTGTTTGTGCGCAGCCCCAGGGTATTTAACCTCTTGCCTTTCACCCTGTCTTCCCTGGGTTCAACCCACTTATATATTATTTTCAGTACTTAGATTATTTTTAATATATTTTAGTATAATAAATGATGTACAAAATATAGATACAAACCTATTATGAGTAGAAATATTTAGCAGTTGTGACTGGTTATACTTGGTCATAACCAGTTCTCTCTAGGCTGATATTTGCCCCTGACCTGACTATGACACTGGTCTGAGTCCTTGACCATGACTGAAGGTTTGGTCAGCTTTGGTCAGGGTTTGGTTCAGTCTTGGTTATTTTCAGTTAGGGTAACCTGACCTTGAAACACTAACTGTGACCATCCATAATAGCTGTTCTGAGGTCCCCAAGCTATGGCATACTCATGGTCAGCAGACAGCCAAACTTGTCAGCAAGACTGCAACTGTGCTTGACCCTGAGGCTTAGCATGCAAGCGACAAAGACTGGGCCAATCAATCTTTCCAAAACACTCAGATATTTACCCTTAATCAGCAGTTATGTGACTCACAACAGCTTAATGACACCCTTTTTTGCTCCAAGATCCTGTAATTTACACTCCTCCACATATTCCAGAAATTCCACTTGAGTCCGGAAATTCTGGTCGAACTCAACTGGAATTTCCGGACTCATTTTTTTGCCCCCCTCCCATGCCCTTCCGTCACCCTCGCCTATTGCACCCCCCTTCTGCCCTGCGAGCAGTCGCTCGCAGCAGTGGTGGGGGGTGCTCTGTAGCCCTGGGTGTTGTGTGGTTGCGCGTGTGGTGCATCCCCTCGCTCTGACAGTATCATTTATACTAATTAAAATAGAGTATAAATAAAATTAATATATACAAAATAGAATTAAAGGGGAGGGGGGGGAGGAGTGGGGCATGGTGTGGCACCGTTGTTGCCCTCCTTGCCTGCCTCCCCCCCTCCCCTGTGCCCATCTGTTACCCTCGCCTATTGCACCCCCCTCCACCCTGTGAGTGGTCACTCACAGCAGTGGTGGGGGGTGCTCTGTCGCCTTGGGTGTCGTGTCTGGTGCATCTCCACTCCCTCCTATAGTGTCCCCCGGTCCCCCCACGCGTCCCCCCTCCCTCCTATGGCATCCCCCCACCCTCCTGGTGTGGGCGGTCACAGTATGTAGCATCCCCCTGTCCCCACTTGACGTGTCCCCCCCCCTCTCAACATGCCCCCTCACCCCCGCCTACTGCACCCCGCCTCCGCCCTGCAAGCAGTCACTCGCAGTGGTGGTGGGGGGTGCTCTGTCAAGCTGAGTGTGGGGTGGTCACAGTCTGTCGCGCCCCCCCACGTCTGGTCATGTGGCAGTGGGGGTTATCCCTGGCTGGGGGAGGGTGCTGGGTCGGTGGGAGTGACATGGCACGGTGGTGGACGCTCAGTTGGTGGGCGTGACGTGGCGGCGGCGGTGGGCGCTTGGTTGGTGGGCATTGGTGATGTGGTGGCGATGGTGGGTGCTCGGTCGGAAGGGAGGCGGCGCTGGGTGACGTGGCAGTGCAGGGCTTCGTTGATGACATGGCAGCATTGATGACATGGCAGCATTGATGACATGGCAGCATTGATGACATGGCAGCATTGATGACATGGCAGCATTGATGACATGGCAGCATTGATGACATGGCAGCATTGATGACATGGCAGCATTGATGACATGGCAGCATTGATGACATGGCAGCATTGATGACATGGCAGCATTGATGACATGGCAGCATTGATGACATGGCAGCATTGATGACATGGCAGCATTGATGACATGGCAGCATTGATGACATGGCAGCATTGATGACATGGCAGCATTGATGACATGGCAGCATTGATGACATGGCAGCATTGATGACATGGCAGCATTGATGACATGGCAGCATTGATGACATGGCAGCATTGATGACATGGCAGCATTGATGACATGGCAGCATTGATGACATGGCAGCATTGATGACATGGCAGCATTGATGACATGGCAGCATTGATGACATGGCAGCATTGATGACATGGCAGCATTGATGACATGGCAGCATTGATGACATGGCAGCATTGATGACATGGCAGCATTGATGACATGGCAGCATTGATGACATGGCAGCATTGATGACATGGCAGCATTGATGACATGGCAGCATTGATGACATGGCAGCATTGATGACATGGCAGCATTGATGACATGGCAGCATTGATGACATGGCAGCATTGATGACATGGCAGCATTGATGACATGGCAGCATTGGCAGCTGTCATCATTCCCCCTTCCTTCCCTGGCAGGTCCCTGTCACCTTCCCTCATCCTATGAAGCCCCCCACCTCCCAGCTAAGTGGGGAGGAGGGGTGGCATGTCGTTGCATACAGAGAAGAATAAATATTTGATTAGCTGTAATTAAAAATGAAATAGATCTTAAAATACTTACCATGGGGGCCATAGGCCCCCGTATTGTGCCAGAGGGAGGGAGGGGGGACGGAGGAAGGGGGGCAGGGGAGAGGCCGTCGTCGTGATGTTGGGTGGCAATGTGTGAGCTGGCAGTCACGATGTGTCATGGTGGCAATTGTGGCCATGTGACACACGTCCGGTTAGTTCAGTTAGTTCGGTTTTTTCTGGTTCAGGTAAATTCCAGAAATTCCGGTGTAATTATTTAAACTGGAATTATCCTCTACAGTGAGAATTACTCTGAAAAAAAGTACAACTGGAATCCAGAAATTCCAGAAATTCCGGCCGGAATATGTGGGGGAGTGTAATGTACTCCCAAGATCAACCACCTCCATGACCATCTCCACAAAGTTGAATGCATTCAGGATCATCTTGACATGGAGCTCAATTTTGAGCAGCAGATAGTGGGGATGGCTAAGGTATATGCTGGCCTTCAGCTGGTGGATTGGAAGAATGATCCTACTCTGGATTGTGTGCATGGAAAAGTCTGATCTACAATCTGTTATCCTGAAGGTGGCTCATATACAACATGGATTATAAATGGCTCCAGTGCTTCTGACTTTGATGACAAGGCAAACATCTTCCCTTCCTTCTTTTCACTGCAGCATTTCCACTCCCCCTCAACATTCCAGTGCTACAAAGCTCCTGGCTGGGCAATCACACCCCCTGTTGCTACAACATTGAGCACTCCACTCATGTCCCAGCCTTCTGTCAAAATTTAGCTAACATCTCTCTTGCTTGTCACCTAACTCCACTCCTCTACAGTCATTATCATTTTCCCCAACTACTTCTAGTCTTTACAGGCTATATTGTCAGTCATTATGTGCTCCAGTTATCTACAGTCTTTATGGGTTATACCAGCTATATACACTCCTTTGACATATATCAGCAGGCCTATTCATCTTCAAAGTGATTATAAAAGTGTGTCACTCAGTCATGGTGCTGTTGGTTGCTAAACAATATGTTCTTGAAATCAGTCCATATTTCTTCTTCTTTCATTGTCTTCCTCCACTCAGGCATGTATACAGATTGAATCTCATTGTGCCCAATTCTTCGAGTGCACAGATTATGACATCTGAAGCAGATTTCCAAGAGGTTAGCTCAGTCCTTATCATTATCAATAGGAAGTGGGAGTTGTAGTTGTCCAAATGAGCCTTGGATGGAACACATCCCCCACTCAGCTGTCTGACAATATGAGACAACTTCATGATCAAACAAATCTTTCCCCTTGATCTCAGCCTCTGTTCCTGTGAAAACCTGACCACTCTTCATGGGTGCAACAATCTGACCTTCAATATATGCTGTTCCATGGGGGAAGGCTGTGTCTGAAATGAGGTGAAACCCATCCAGAGTGTCATCCAGCAGCTGCTGGTAAATTGGATATGCCACCTATGCATCATGCCAGCTACTAGGAGCATTGAAATTGACAGAGATAATTGTCCCTATGAAATCAGTCAGGCAATAGACATTATATTGTTGATAACTGAACATTGTGCCATCTGGTGTAAAAACAATGACACTGCTGATAAAGTATGCAGACAGCCAGCCATTATATGTGGCATTTTCCACATCCACATCATCAGAGGTTTTGTTCATGAGATTAAGACCATCAATTGATGCAAAAGCCCCATGTAACTGTGGGTGATGTGCTGTGATGAGATCACTATAGTGTTGAAATTGGCCATCAGATTGCTGCATGAGGCATTTGGTGCAATGTCTCAAGAAGAATCTTTAAGCTGAATGTGATGTAACAAGACACTATAGTAGGGATCAATCCGAAGATCTGCTGGAGGCTTAATTTGAGCATTGTAGAATTAAGAAAATGCAGTGCTAGGCCAAGAGCACCATTTGTATCCAATGACCTTTCTCCTGGACACATGTTGCCTGAAATTTGGGTGTCATTAGGTGGTATAGGTCTTGAGAGCCCCCTTTCTCCAAAACCTAAATAAATAATAAACTTGAATGTTGCCCAATTGAGACCCATGGTCATAATGAATGCTCAGTAATTCTGGTTCTCAAACAGATTTTGCCGTGCTGTACCAAGCTGAGGATTGGGGGGTAGATCAGGACAAGTGAGATAGTTTCAAGATGACAATTGTTGTTCATTTTGAAGAAGAGATGCCACCCACACTCTAGTAGTTATTACTGCAGCTGTGGCCACAAAATAGTAGTGCATCAGGCATAGCTGTCACTATTTTGCAAAACAATATTCTAATAAGAACAAATAACGTATGCAAACTACGGTCTAATTAGATGACGTCTAAGTTTGCAAAACCTTGCAATGATGTTGTTCTTTCCAAATATGGAAGAAACATTTGTTTTTCAAAAGCTACAAGAATATTTCCATATGTCAGAATGACTTCAATTATATTTTTAAGTGTCAAAACATTCATATTCGTGCCTCAAATCAAATCAATCCTACACAGGCTGACAAGCTGCCATCACCAAACGAAATGCTGCTCGTCAGCAAACAATCAATGTGCTTAGTAATAATATCGCCACCGCGCATGAAGAGGGCCGACCATTCAATGACCCTCCCCTCCCTCGCTACGCTCGGGGGGTCCCCCAAACCGGGTCATCTCAGGTCGGCATGCTAAAGCCTCGTTCATGCATTAATGACAAGCTGGGCCCCTTTGGGGCAGCTAACAGTACCAACTAACCCTAACCGGCTAACTGGCTAACGACCCTAACCGAACCCTAACTGCTAACCTGATATGCCCCCTGGCAGTGTGGGAATTATTTCTCTATTTGGTGAATGTGAATAGTAGCTTGGAAAATCAGGCTTCTAATTAGAGATATAATATGCAAAACAGTGTTCTAACTTAGACCCCAGTTTGCATACAGCCTGTGTCCTAGTAGATAGTCATTTTGCAAGATACTGCTAGCTACTGGTGAGTGCATCCCATCATCAGCTACCTCGTTGGTATCATCTTGGGCATCTTGCATCATGTGAAATGATGGAGCATCCATGAGTGGTGCTGATAATCACCATGAGATGTGCTGCCTAATTAGGAACCACATTCTGAACTACGTTTGAAACAGCATTGCCCTTATGGTTTTCTAACTTCAAACTTCAAATTTGTCATCCCTGATTTTAGAGTCTGAAAAATAATACTTAGATTTATAAATTCAAGTTAGCATTATGGGAAGTCATCCACTGTCAAAAAAAAATTCAAAAGGATGGCATCCATCAAACTGCCAAAAATGACTCTAGGAAAGATTAGCAAGCAAATAGGTGCAAACTCAATAGGGGTATATAAGGCCTCTAGATTTTGGGCTTTTGATTCCCTGGGCTTGTCCCCTCTTGTATCGAAAAAACTGAAATAGTAAAATTACTATAGTAAATATTAATACTAAGTAAGTAAGACCAAGTCCAGTTATTAACCAGTCTTAACTGGTCTTTACCAGTTACATAGCATAATTTAATATCTTGTAACCATAACTGTAACTGCTCTGTAACCAACTGTAACTGGGACTGATGGTCCAGTTACACTGGTTACAGTCCAGTTACAGTCTTGGTTTTTTTCCGGTCCTAGTGACTGGACCTTGAAACATTATCACTAACACCTTCTACAAGTGATGCCTTGGAAAAACCATCTGTGGCTGAGTAAACTTGGATGGAATTAGGTAGCCAGAGCTCCTACAGCAAAAAACCACAGAATGTTACATGAGTGTATTTATGAATATTTTGTCAATACCCAGCAAATTCCTCACAAGTCTCTCTTGTAAATTTTCTGTTTGTGTATTCTGCATGATCTTGAAAATGCCAATGGATACTCGAGCTTGAACTCTGAGTGGTAATGTCCTTCGAATTATACTTATGCAAATCTGTGATAACTTGAACTCTGTCATCAACATTGTCACCATCAACATTGGCAAGCACTCATTCCCTTGCTCCCGATATCAGTGTTTGAATGCCACTGATACACATCCCCTGCATCTG
This sequence comes from Tricholoma hemisulphureum, assembly GCA_964034925.1. Lineage (NCBI taxonomy): Eukaryota > Fungi > Basidiomycota > Agaricomycetes > Agaricales > Tricholomataceae > Tricholoma > Tricholoma hemisulphureum. The sequence continues at coordinate 3,443,588 of OZ035932.1, forward strand.
TAGCTGGTGTAGGCAGCATCCTGAAGGATTTGTGAGGCAGACCAGACAGCTTATCAGGAAACACACCCAACTTTATCCTGTTAATGGTGCAAGCAATGCTCAAGATCCTGTTGCTGTAACTGCAGGGTCTTTGGCTGTCCAATCCACTCCAAGCCTGCCTTTTCCAGACCTCAACAACTTCATGGATGATGATGCATTCCAGAACCTTCAAGGATTGTCAGAAGATGAGGACAATTTACAAGACATCCAATGGCAGCAGTGCTTCAGAGATGACTTACCTACATTTGATGTAGGGTCTGATGATTTTGGCGGTGAGTTGTTTGATCTGGAACAAGGAGATGACAGCCATGGGTACAATGAGCAAGCAGGTAGAGCCCTGGGTGAGGTGAATCAATGTCAACAGGAACTAGACCATCTGCTGCACCAAAGACAACCTCCATCTGTTACGATTTCCTTTTACATCTGTTTCCTTCTTCGTTGCGGCAGTGCTTACCATGACTCGTTCCTCTATCTCTGACTCGTTGAGCAGCGCTCATATTCCCTTTTCCATTAGACACCGAGTAGATAGCTGTTCGCTTACCTCACACTCTACAGCTTTGCACCTATAGATAGTTTACTGACTCTTGTAATACGTGTAGACACGTATTCGACACGTAGCCACGTAATTACCCATATAAACTGTAGTAGATGAAGGTCAAGGCTCCTTAGCTTGACCTTAGGCAATATACAGCCTTAGAACCGCTCTCGAACGCGCGACTCGACCTAAGCCAGAAAGCCTCTGACTTAGCGTGATATAACTTAGCGACGAAAGCCTCGTCGTTAACGAACTCGATACTTGTACTGAGTAGTTGAGGCTCTCGCCTTAACACCATCTCCAGAAACAAGCTTTCATGCCATGCAAATGTCCAATGTTCTTGAACCTGGGGCTGATCACGATCTAGGTGAACAGCCAACACTCACTCCACATACATTTGGTAAACTCCCCCATGTCCAGATCACATATCTGCAGGCCATAATGTCTAATATCTGTGGCAATCTTACAGTTCAGCAGGTGACACGACAGCTTAACTCAACTCTTGATACACTACTTGTGGCTGGGTCTCTGCTGGATTATCCTCACCCTGTGCATTCTCTTTCTGGAGCCAAAGCATGTCTAGGAATTGACCCGGATTCTTATATCACCCAATATGTACTGTGAGTTCAATACCATTGCAATTTCAGACTTTGACAACCACTTGTCTAGCTCTTTGTGAAGCCTTGATTCCATTGCTTTCATCTCATTCTAAAATTGATCCCTCTGGCCCTCCAAGTTGATGACTTTCTTCTCCAACTTCAGAACCTGGGACTCTAGCTGGGACTCTAGCTGAGCCACTTTTGCTGTGAACTTCTGTGTCAGCACTTTCATCCTGGTCTCCAAAGGACTTTCAAGTGTGGTCAGCAGTGTTCCTGGCAAAGTCAAGCCTGAAGAGAGTACATAACCTGGTGTGTGTTGATACTGGGTTTTTTTTTGGGTGCTTGTGCTGGCTACAGATGGGTCAGGCATGGTTGAAATGCAGGTCAGAAGTGGTACATGGGTGTTTGGGTTCTGTAGCTGTGTTCTTTACATGTCTGGCATGTCAATGTAGTGTCATTATTGTGCAAATTATAATTATGAGAGCACATGCATCCTGACCACTGCCAGAATTTCAGTATGATTGGATCATGCCAATAGAAATTGTGTGAGAATTGTGCATTGAATTTTAAGTATATTACAACCTTCTGAAGCGCGCCTCCGGTGGTCTGCTTGCTTTGCTCACATCACTCCTGTGTCTCGCTTCTTCAGCTTGTCAGGGGGCTGCGCCCCCCGAACCCCCTGCTCGCATCCTTTACACATCTAGATAACACAGTCAGGGACCTGCAGCCCCTGCCTGTGTGGAGGTGGTGTCATCATAAATCATTGCAAAGTAGCAGCCTGAATAACCCATATTTTTACTAATTTCTACTCATTTAGACAACACACTCAGAGAGAAAACACCCCCCTTGCCTGTGTGAACAAGGTGCCATAGTAAATCAATAGAAAATTAGTAGCTATTGCAAGGCTGCCTGGTTGGGCAGCCTACACTAAGGTAGACAGGAGGGACAGCATCAAATGGTCTTTGTTGCATGCAAGTGGGAATGTAAGTTACTACAATAGAGGAGTCTAATATTTACTATACCTTTGTTGCACGGAAGTGGGAATGAAGGTTGGGAATTAGAATATAAGATATATATACATGAAAGATTGACCATGTTGGAAAGTGTCCACATTGAGTGTAATTGGTCAGCTCATGGAGGCCACAGCAAGTGTAGCCTCTTTGAGAGAGGCACCACATCACTGGTCACTGATGGCAGCCATGATGTGTGTGCTTGATCACATTGGTGGCTGTGAATGATGTATGGTTTTGATGGGGTATGTGCCAGCATTTATGGTAAAGGAATGGGCTCTGGTGCATTTGATGTCTCCAGCATCAAACTGTTTTTCAGCACATGATAATGTTCATCACATCTGGCACATGTTGCTTTGGTGTGGGGGTTTCTGTGAGTCATGAGTCTGTAGGTAGCAGACTTACTGCTAGTATCTATGTTTAAAACTATTTGCCCTGAGCCAATGTATTGGTGTCTTTGCAAGTTATATTTTTATCATCTGTTTCTACATGTCTGACTGTGAAAAAGACATTCAGGTGTCTGCTCACTTCACTCACATCATATCTACAGCACTACAGCATGCTTCTTCAGCTTGTTGAGTGGTTGCACCCCTCAAACCCCATGCTACCATCTTTACACATCTTGTCAACACAGTCAGGGACCTTCGGCCCCTGCCTGTGTGTAGGAGGGTTTTGATAGGGCTACCTCCCCCTCTCCCACCACTCTCTCACTCTCCCCCTCACCCCCTCACCCCCTCCCCTGCCACCCCCTCACCCCCTCCCCTGCCACCCCCTCACCCCCTCCCCTGCCACCCCCTCACCCCCTCCACTGCCACCCCCTCACCCCCTCCCCTGCCTCCCCCATCCCTCCCCTGCCTCCCCCATCTCTCCCCTGCCTCCCCCATCCCTCCCCTGCCTCCCCCATCCCTCCCCTGCCTCCCCCATCCCTCCCCTGCCTCCCCCATCCCTCCCCTCCCCCTCCCCATCCCTCCCCTCCCCCTCCCCATCCCTCCCCTCCCCCTCCCCCTCTCCCCCTCTCCCCCTCTGTACCTCACATCCTCTCCCCCCCCCTCACATCCCTCATCCTCATCCTCCCCTCTCCTCCACCCTCCCCCTCCCCCCTACCCCTCACATCCCTCCCCCTCACACCCCTCCTCCTCACAACCCACCCCCTCACCCTACCCCTTAACCCCCTCTCATATCCCCTCTCACCTTTACATCCCCCCCCTCACTGTCACATCCCTCTTTCCATACTCTCCCTCTCCCTCACCCTCTCACCATCACCATCATCCTCATCCCATCCTCACCCCTGGACCTCAGTCAGAACTCTAACCCACTATACAAAATTAAAAACATCAACTTACATGTTGACTTGCAAATTTTTTTTTCAAATTTTTCGGACTGTAATCTGATTCTTATTAAAGGATAGATGCTTGTTGCTCATTGCTTGCTTACACTGAACTGATTTTTTTGCTACTAAAAGGCTTGCTTAGGAATAGTTGCTTTATTGACCTGGCTGATTTTACTGATGACTTATTTGCTTATTTCAGACAGACTCATTGTGTTACTTAGTGGCTTGCTTATTTCAGACTTGCTTAGTTTACTTGGTTGCTTAGCTTACTCAATTGATTGACAGTATCTACAATTTATGGTAGTCATGTGCCGGGGTCGTGAACAGGTTTTTGCATTTTGTGAGCCCACGGAGTTGTGGCTGTACCCCCCATTAGACAAAGGTCAGGTGCGAGCAGCTTAGTCAATTTCTTTGTCATCTTTCTGTCAGCAGTCCCACGGCTCTCATCAGTCCCACGCTAAGTAACATGACCGAGCTCTATTACTTGCAAGTCACACGACCCCCAAACGTCACACGGACCATATACAGCCGAAACGTGACCGATCTCTAATACTTAATGATTAGCATAATGTGTAAATTCATTTGAATTTTGAGAGGGGAAATTATTGGTGATATTCATAGCAAATTATGAGGTATTCTCAAGAATTTCCCATAATATGCCTGAGTCATATTCTGTGGCTTTGTGCTGTGTCCCTGGTGCCTCAATAAATTTGCAAAAAGGTTCCCTGTCCACTTTGACAAATAACCAAGTTCTATAAATAGCACTCAGAACATGGTTTGAACCTCTACTATCAAAGATCAGGTACTCAACCACCTAAGCATTCCTGATAGAACAACAATAAATCAAAACAATTATTTACCTCAAGGTTTGCTCAGATAGTCAGCAGTGGTGTTGGGAAGGACCCAGGATACTTGCTATGATCTTTGAATCAACCCTGCAGCACTTGTGGAGATCCTCTGACAAAGGGTGGGGATTTGAGAAAACCTGGGAACTCGGCCAACCACAGGAGCTCAAGGCCCCTAGTGTGGGTTAAAACAAGAGAAATTGGTGTAATTAAGCAAACGACTACCAGTATCTACAAGGTCAGCAAGTTTAAAGTCAAGAGTCAGAACTGGGCAAGGCACTGCCATATTGGGGGGTTGGGGCCTTAGAAAACATGCTCAAACACCACATGGCCACCCATCAACCCCAAATTGAATAGTCCTTGGCAAATTTGCCTTCATGTAGATAACTTCTGGTACCTACACCCTTCAAATTTGAACATGCACTATAGTAAGTGGTTTACTTTTTAGCCTCTAAATATGGAAATGGCCAAGTACCCAGTGTGGCCAAGTAGGTGACCTTTGATAGTATATGTATATGATCTTTTTTCCCTTTGTTGCTTCACTCAGGCTTTACCTTGTGCAACAAAGGTATAGTTATTACTGACTCTCTCATGTACCTTAAACTGACTCTGTACCTTGTGCAACAAAGATAATCCAACCCTGTCCTGTTAGAGGGGGGTACAGATGCCTATACCACCTCTATCAAGAGGTGATTGGTGGGATTATCAGGTGGGCACAAGAACCACCGAGTCACTGTGATCCACTGGCATCTGCTTCGAGTAGCATCTTCAAAGTCATTAATACCATCCATATCATAATCGTACACACGTATTCAAATCATAGATGCCACGCTGCTCCTTGTACTCTCCAACCGCTTGCTTTCGATCCCTCTGTCCACACCATGCTCTTCCAGACGCACACCGAGGTCCGCAATCCCAAACTCTAGACACGGAAGTTCTTCGACCGTTTCTTCGTCCCTTGATTGAGGCGTTTCAGGTTGTGAATGTCCTAATGGCGATGACTCAAGGATAGACTTGAGATGTGACGTATGGGATGGGATCGATGACCGCGAAATTGATTGGGTAGGCATTGCTATGAGAACTCCAACTTTAATATTGTACGGTCCTGAAAGAACTCCGGCATCGTTAACATCCATGGTCGACTCGTAGGTATTGTTGTTAGGTATATTAGGATCTGGCAAAGGCAATGAAGGGGTCGGATGCAGGTATCGGAGGACCCGCCAAGTAGAGGGCCCCCGGGTATGTGGTGAAGATTCCGTCGCCGTAGGTGTCCCTACAGTCGACATAACAGCAACAGGGTCAGAGACAGGGGGTCGCACAGCAGCCGCAGAGAACGGTTTGACTAAATCCCAGTCCCAGTCCATCTCTCCATGTATATTCGTACCCCTTTTTTCTATAGTCGCCTCCCACATTTTTGGCTTCTTCTCCCTACCTGACCCCCCAGGGACGACAAACGCACCAACGCCGCCTGGGACCCAGGTTCCGTCCCGGGTGGCCTCCTGGACCATACGGTGATGACGTCGTCGAAGAACCAGAGAGCGCAGGATTATAGTAGCGGCGACAGAGAGGAGTAGGGCGAGTGTAGCAAGGAAGGTGTATACTGTTACGAAGAAGCTGGGTATTAGCAACTACGTTGCGGTTTACCGCCTAGTCAGACGACTCGGAAGACATACGATAGAGAGATGCAGACGATGACGTAGATGAGCCAGAGCTGAATCCTCCCGTATTATCACCACCGCCCACAGAGAGCGGGGGCAACCTGGTAGAAGTCTGCGAGGACAGCGGGGAGAAGCTGGTCGGGGACGGTACGGTGGACGGATCTGGTATCGTTGAGCTGAACCCTCCCGTCGTTGAGACCGGCGAGGTCGACATGGCAGTTGACGCTCAACTGACAACGCTCAGTCACCGCAGTTGAATGCGATGAAGTAGATTACGTGTGCCTGACCGTTTCAGGTCAGCAATATTATTCAAGGAATCTGGCACACGCCATCTGTCATCAACAATTCGTAAGGTTCGTAATTCAAGATAAGGACATCCAGTTCAGCTGTGAGCCGACTATGACTTTTCATTTGGAACTGTGAATCACTACTATTCTCGTGACCAGACGGAAAGCTTACGGGATGGCCAACAAAAGTTATAGGCAGAATTACTGTAAAAGGTTATGTATGGTGTGGTGAGGAATTAATTCATGCCGTTCATTCGTCTTCTTTTCGTCTCCTAGGCCCCCGCAGAATTCAAGTTTGTTGACACTCAGACAATTGCCTGAACAAGCCTAGGTTTACGTACTGGCACCGTTGGCTTTCAGATTCAGAATGGCGGTTGCAGTGCCTCGGTACAGCTACATAAGTATACTTGTGCCATTCTGACCCTTGGACATCTGATCTATGTAGGCTATCAATAGTATGCAAGTACAGGGATTCTATGTGCCTACTTAAAAATAGCAACAATTCCACTGACGTCACGGTGGTCATAATATATACTTAACTTTTAGCGCCTTCAAGTTGTCAGGCGCTGTGACATATGTGGCTTCGATATCGACATGTTAGTCTGCAGAGTCAGCTCAGATTCCTAGTGTGTTACATAGCTCCCGCCAATTGGCTTGTGCCCACTCGAGGAATGGGGATAATCTAGTTGAATATACATACCACTGCCAGATATATATGCCGATCTTCTTCTTTTTGCGATCTTTTTGTAGACCACTTGGACAAGGTACAGTATGTATTTTTTGATATGTCATGCCAGTCACTGTTGTCATCTACATACGGTTCGTGATCATCGATCAGTGCCTACTTGATCCAATTCCAAGTGATGATGGATATCAAATAGTAGCGCCTCTCTTCGACATATGATTTGTTGAAGTCTTGTCGGCACTTGTGATGTAGAACGTCCCGTTACAGTATACACAACTAAAAAAAAACGACTGTAAGGCCAATTAATCACAGTCGTGCAAAGCCTTGCAGTGATACGCACTAAGGACCCCAATCATGAACCCAGTGTACTACTTCCCATGCTCAGGGGTCGCTTGCTGTCCACAGGCAACTGTACATCTACCTGGGCCTCTTCGCCCCCTTCCTCGTCCTCGCGAACCAAGAACTCGGTGACGCCGAACTCAAGGTGAGGAACATGGGGATCCTCATCTTCCCCTTCTCGAGATGAATAACGAGAAGACCGTTGTTGGCCAAGGGCCGGCAAATCCGATGCAAGCGGCACAGAGAGGTAAGTTGGCAGCATCGAACGCATGGACGAAGAGGAGGGTGAAGGGGAGTGCGGCGGTGACGGGGGTTTTGATATTGGTACATTTTGCGGAGAGAATTGTGGGCGAGATTTTGAAGGCATAGCAATGAGAACAGAGACTCTGACTGTCTGTGGTCCAGAAGATAATTCGATCCTGCTAACGTTTGGAGTTGAGCTCTCGATACTCTGCTGTATATTCCGCTCGGGAGCAGAACTGGGCGTAAAAGGCGTTGGGTTGAGGAATTGACGGATGCGTCGGGCGAGCGGTGCTCTCCCGACATTCGGGTCATTCCTCGGGAAAGCGTATAACGGACCAGGCTGTGTGACGACCGTGGCAGAAAAGGGGCGAATAGAATCCCAGTCCCATTCCTTCTCTGAATATCCTTTCCCATCCTCGTTCTTCTCTACAAATGCATTCCACATCTTTGGCCTCCTATTTAGATCGCATCCACCTAAGCCAAAGCCAGCTAGTCCACCCGAGGTTGACGGAATCCACGTGCCGTTACGGATGGCCTCTTCGACCATAAGGCGGTAGCGTCGCCTCAGCAATAGGGAACGCGCGATTATAGCAGCAGAGACCGATAGTAGGAGGACAAGCGTGGCCAGGAAAGTGTATACTGCAGAAGAGGGGCATGGCGTTAGTGATTATGCACGTGGGAAAGCACATTTAACAGACGGTATAGGGATGCGGATGATGCGATCGAGGGGTTGTTGAGACTACCGTCGTTACCTCCGCTGGTGGAACTAGGAGAAGGCAAAAAACTGCTTGATGCAGTCGATGGCGATGGCAGCAGTTCAGAGCCCGACCCACTGACCTGGGCCGCCGAGGACAATGAAGACGAATTTGACGACATGACTGCTAGAGCCAGCCAGTCAGTGGGAGAATCACAGTGGGAGATTGAAGGAGACCAGCGACAGCGACGCCGTTACTAGTACGATATCATGCGTATCCCGTGACATTTGATTCACCGTGGGTTGTCGAGATCTTGATGAGGATGGGGATGCAGCCACGACATAACGATAAGAATAAACACCGTCCAATGGGGATATTCACAACATCGACTCAGGCTCCGTTATCGGTCCGCACTCAACCCTGTCGTCATTGAGTCATCCGTGTTTGTCCGTGAGGTTGATGTCCTCGGAATTTAAATTACTCTACTCAGCCCTGCAACAGATGGAAGGAGGGCCCATGGAGTTTCCATAATTCATGGAACAGGCCCTCTCTGTGCTATGACGAGCTGTGAACATCATAACCATGTGTACGAGAAGAGAAATCTCGTGAATAAAAGGGACATCCTAACTCGGACGTACTTCGATCGATCATAAGTAGGATGATATATGACCTGATGGAGAATCCACTTCTGAGTCATGGGATTGAAGAAATGATCGCCGCGAGTTGAAATTTTGAAAAGAGAAACAAAAACAGGTTATGGTTATGACAATGTCGGGGCTTGGAGGCGTTGATTTTGGTTTCGAATGATATATATGTGTTAAAATAGGGGCTTGAAAAAAAAATTGGTCGAGATGTTATCGCTTTTGCATCCAGTGGCCATTTCATATGGACCATCGGCTGTGTGTTCCAACTTGGAGGCTCACATGTAAGCCTGCACATGGAACACTTAAAAAGAAACAAAGAAGCACCTACACCATCACATGATCCTCGCAAGGAGGAATTCGAAGGAGAACAGAACAAGACAAGATCGACGCTGTAGGGGAGAAGAGGAAGGGAGTGTAGCTCACCGATCATCGTAAAACCACGAAAACATGCCCAGGCCATTGGTATTACGGTACAGAGGCCGATGTGCCGAAGCCAACCTGAAATAGCCTGGCGAGCTGAGTCCCTGTTGAAATTCCACTTTGTCGCTGTCGGCCGTTAGATACACATTTTGCCTCGCGGTCCCCGTTGTATTGTTCTCATTCCCATTCGTCCCTGGTCAACTGTTATACGTTCTTAGAAGTCGCCCTCATTGCTCGCTGTAGGCACCTGCGAGTCCCTGTTGTCATTCCAGTTTGTCGCTGTTAGAGCTGTTAGATCCGCCGGTCACTCTCGTTGTTTGCTGCAAGCATCAAATCCCTGTTGTCGTTCTCGTGGTTCATGCCTTCTCAGCAGGTATGATCATTGTTCGTTGCAAGCACCCGCGAGTTCCAGTCGTCGTCGTTCCCATTTCCGTATGAGCTGCTATATTCGCTCGGCGCCATCGTCGTTAAGTGTAGCGAGTCAGTCCGTGGTGTTGTCGTCCCTGTTCGTGCTCATCCAAGTCGGTGGTTGGCTATGCTCCTCGCCCTTCGTCACTTACAAAGACCTACGAGTTCAGTCGCTGTCGTTCCCGTTCCAATATGAGCTGTTAGCACCGCTCAGCGCAATCGTCGATCCCTGCAGCGAGTCCGTATTTGTCGTCGTCCCGTTTGTGTTCATCCATAGTTAGCTGTCAGCTCTCAGGCTCCTCGTCACTCATAGCTCGCTGAAAGCACTCCCAGTTGGCTGTAATCCCTGCTCGTTGCCCTTATTGTGGTTTGGGGCAGGAGCTCCATCCCGAGTCCAGAGAGGCAGATATGTCCACAAGATGTTGACTCGGAACAAATGAACAATAGATGGCTCATTCGCCAGCCAAGTTTGACCTTAGAACAATAGACGTCACAACACCAAGCTCTCAATCAACAACAGACAGAGCTGGCGTAGGTCCAGGCAGAGCGAGAGCACCGTGAGTCTTCTCAATTGGGAGTGTGTAGTTCAAGGACGAAGCAATCCTATAGTATACGATCATCAGATCCAATCGCCTGGCCAAATGCGTCAGATGGATGCGGGCTGATAACTAAGTGAACACGTATCGGCTGGACCAGGGCGTGCCACAGTAAAGGAAATGGAAGTACGAGAAAAAGTAGCATGTTGTCCGCGTTCCATTCATGTTCATCCCAAGTGGCCGTTAGCTCTGCTCATCGCACTTTTCGTTCGCTGCACGCACTCTCTGGTGGCTTTGTGTTGGCTATTATATCTGCTCGTCGCCCTTGTCATTCACTGCAATCCGTCCTGCGAGCCACCCGTGACTGGTCCGGCTGTATCACCCCTCATTGGCAAGGAGTGGAGTCCTTCGACTCGGACATCTCCCTACGCCCTGGTCGGCATTTCCCGAGGCTTCTGCTGCCTTGTGGTGCTGCGATACACTGCAATGATTGCATGGTGGTATTCTGGATGTGGGTGGATGTGGGGTCACGGCTGGTCACGGTGTATCGAAATCAAAACTCCGCCCACTAGTCTGTTCGTGCTAAGTACATGCAATCATGGCCAAGTTGCCGGTACGTCCCCGCCTACATTCCTCACCAGGCTCCAGTTCCACCAGATTCTGTACTGATCGGATCCGACTTTTGAATGTGTACAGGAGCCCCGTCGCATCAGGGCAAAACTAGAACGCATCGATTCAGGTGCCACAGATGACTCGCCATTCGCATCAAGCCTCACAACGCCTGTGGATGAGGATGTGCAGCTCCAGCTATATAAGAGTGGTGGACTAGGGATGGGAATCGAGGAGAGGCTTCTCGGTTTGCCGGGTGGGACTGCCAAGTCGGACCCTGGCTCGCCAGGCGATCGCGTTGTAGCTTCTGAGACAGAGTTTAGGAAAGAACTTGATAAAAAGGCATGTAATCTGTTTTGGGCCGCTCTGCGCAGCACCGGTGCTTACTCTCGGGGATGTTGATGACCAGTTGTTGACCCTGGAGCCAACCTGTCCAACAGCGATGATTCCACTAACCCCTCCGACTTCAACTCCGTCCAGGGACTCTACTTCATTTTCACCCAGCCAGACTGCAGCGTCGACGCCAGATCCAGCCTTATTTCCACGAGTGAGAGTCCCTTTGTGCTAAACCTCTGGTGTTGTCAACTGATCGTCGTCGCGGTGTCAGAGAGCCCCAGATCGACTTGTCATCGCACTACCATCGCAAGCGGTCTCCCAGGGATCAACAGCAGAATCGGTACCATACCAACGTGCGCGTCCGAGAGTGGGTTGTTTTACATTTGTGATATATATCATCGTAGCAATGAATCTGATTGTTCTCAGAGCATCTATAATCTTCCGAACGAGCCCATCGCCGTCGACACCGATTCTCAAACCCATTTACAGTTGGACGTTGCTGAGAATAACCGCGTGGAAGTCCAATCGGAACCTAATGTACATCGGGCGGTCTCGAAGGAAGATCTTGGGCTATTCAATGGTTTCCCTGCGAACTTGATTCGCAAATCCTCAGTTGACTGCCTCAAGCTCAACGTCTCTCATCAATACCTTCAAAACATCAATACTACTGTCAATCCTATTCTCTGTGACTCCGATAGCGCTCTCAAGCTCAAAGCTCAATATGATTTCTCTGCACTTCCTTTTGCCGACACAGTCGACGATTTCTCCACTGGCACCTATATTCCCCTAAGGACCAAAGCCTTCAATCTCTCGTCTCTGCAACTCTCAAGCCTTGGCAAAACACTGTTCCCGCTCCTCCGCATCGCGTTCTTTCTTCCCTGGTGTGTAACCGTCGGCGGCACGATCCTCATGTTTCCCGAACACCTCGAGTTCATCGCCTTCGGACCCGGATACCTCAAGTCTCCCAAAGGGATCCGCCGATTCGCGCACTGGGCGGACACGGGGATGCACCATGTCTGGATTTTCCTGGGCCTCCTGGCATCTGTATGGTGGATCTACCCAACTCTCGGATGGATGCTCCTTGGCGGCGTTGTGGCGCAATGCGTGAATGCGTGGCAGGATTTTGAGGTCGATCGCAGTATTCCATTAGGTGAAGATGATAGGCAGTCGATGTATTTGGTCGCGACGCAGTACGGAGTACCTGATGAGCTGATGGGGATTGTAAAGACCGAGAAAGGATATTTGGTATCAAGGCTTGACCGGCCGTGTGTGGAGCACGATGATGAAGACTCGAAGTAAGAATGGTATTTTGCACTGGACTGTGACGTTTCTTGCCTCCTCGTTGCTCGTTCTTCCCGCTCGCAGTGGATGTATTTTTGTCTTTCTAGTCATCAGTGTAGCATCAATTTATGTATGGCACATTGTGTGAAAACACATCGTTCGCAGTTTTATCTTCTCTTGTACATCCTGTGCTCGTTCTCGACCCCACAGTATGATTTGGTTTCACGATGTACACTGTCATTGTACATACTACTAACTGGCAGTCAGCAGTACCTCGTTGGTGGACGAGCCTCGATTTATAGATTCTATTGGTACTACTGATAAAACTGCGATGGCTTTTTTATACTTACTACACAGTAAGTATACATGCCTTCGAAATCGTTCTTTGTTTGTTCTTATGGTGAATCCGATTCACCATAAGAAAATGGATGATCTTTGGATGATCTCCCTTTAAGAGAACTCGGACATGCTGTGCCTCATAGCGCCAGTGCTGTTCATGTCTATTGACTGTGAACCCGCTTCAAGCCGTTGTACTGGAAGGCTCATCAATGACAGAACAACCTATAGTTCCTTCCACACCTTCCGAGGTTGCCTTGCTGTCGACTACCAACCGGGAATACGTCGCATCCACCACAACGAACATAGTCGATACTGTATCAAAGATCGCAAAGGAGGCCGGCGAAATGATGAAAAACGTGCCGTATATTAAAGCTTTTGCAGGGATTATTATACAGATAATCAAGATCAGAGATATACGATAGCTAGCTGGAGAACGTGATAGCATCATATTCATATTCACTTGACGCGCAGGAAATCCAAGTGGCAAAAGATCGATCACAGGAACTCATCGACAAGATACTGTGCAGGTCGAAGGTTATCCTGGATGGGCTGCTCCGTATCGCGAAATTGCCGAACATTGAACAAGTGAAGGACATAGAGAGCAGATTGAAGGATTACAACAAGTATGGAGCAAAATCTAATTCATTAGATTTTCTATCACCTACTTGCCCCCTGCAGTCTCCTTGGCAAGATCCTCGCAATTCTTCAGAAGTGCGCGTCAAAAGGCGTGATCGACCGAATTGTCAACCGGACAACAAGGTTAACCGAGCTGGAAAAGTATAATCGCCTTATCGATGACTTCAATACGGATTTTGTGGTATGCATCCCATCCATTGTTTAATTGTTTGAGCTCATTCCAGTTCTAGACTGACCTCCAAATCCAATCCCACCTCATCCAACGCAGTTCGCTACCCTCAACAGCCGCTGAGTGAGAAAAATGTTTCTCATATTCTTACCGAAACTGCTGACTTCGCCTGTTCGTTCAGCATTGTCTTCTATAAGCCCGTCTTACCACCCCCTGCTCAAATCGTGATCGGAAGGGACAAAGAAAAATCGCACATCGTTGGTGCATTGCTGAATAAATTGCCAGCACGTCTCGCCATCTTGGGCGGAGGAATCGGGAAAACAGCACTCGCACTCTCCGCTCTGCATGATCTTTCGGTCATCGATCGATACCCGTCGCGGTACTTCGTCTCCTGTGAAGCGATCCCATCTGTATCCGCTTTAGTTGGGGAACTTGCTAACACCTTACGCATTCCACCTGCAAACCGCAATGAACACCTGATCGACGTCATTCTCTCTTCATTCCATGGAAACACAGTTCTATGTCTGGACAATTTTGAGACCATATGGGATTACGAAGCAATCCGGGCGGACGTGGAGGAGTTCCTTTCTCACTTAAATGGTCTATCGCATCTGGCCATTATTGTCACCATGCGCGGCACACAGCGTCCATCAAGGGTGTCATGGTCGAAACCTTTGCTCCCAGTTCTGGAAAGGTTAAGTGATGCTGATTCAAAGTTGATATTTGAAACCATTTGTGGGCCAGTAGATGACTTTGTGGAAAAGGTGTTGAAGGCGGTTGATGGTATACCTCTGGCTGTTGCACTCATCGGCGCGCTCTTGGAAGAAGGGAACGAGACCTCGGAGTCCTTGTGGACTCGGTGGGAAAAGACAAAAACCAGCGTTGTAGAAAATGGTGGCAAAGACCGACTATCGAATCTCGACAGATCAATTCACCTATCAGTATACGGGCCTCGGATGCAGGCGGACGCGAACACCATTTCTATCCTCGCAATGCTATCAATTCTCCCCGATGGGTTCCCATACAGCGAAGTGGCCATTGATGAGTTACAAGGTCACATGCCAGTGGATAATCATCTTCGTGAAGGATTGCTGACATTGCGACGAGTGTCACTTGTCTATGTCGATGAAACCAACACGTCTCACAGACTCCGAATGCTTGCACCTATCCGCCATTTCTGCGAGAGAAGGCTGCAGGCACCAGAGCTGCTCACAAGCGGGCTCATCTCCTTCTATGCCAAGATGTTATGGGATTTCACGGATGTTACGGATTCTGCCGGTCATGCGATAATTCCAGCGGAACTTCGAAACATGTATGCAGTCTTTGTCCTCGCATGCAAGCGCCATACGGTGGATCATCTTATTATCAATGCTTGTATCCAGTATACACGATGGTCGCTTTATATTGGGGATCCTGTGGAAGAGGTATTACGCCTTGCAATAGACGGTCACGGTGGGGAGGGATCATCAGGCTTGCTTGGAAACTGTCATTGTACGTTGGGATCTGTATCCTTCCTACGACACAAGCTAGACGAAGCCCAAGCGTATTTTGAGCGTGCCATTGAGCTTCATCGACAGGCACACGATGTTCTTGGTGAGGCAGGCGACGTCCATAGGCTCGGAAATGTGTATTTGCGACGGGACCAACTAGACGAGGCCCAGGCATCCTTCGAGCATGCCATTGAGCTTCATCGACAGGTACACAATGATCTTGGTGAGGCATACGACGTCCATGACCGCGGAAATGTGTATTTGCGACGAGACCAGCTAGTCGAAGCACAGGCATCCTTTGAGCGAGCCATTGAACTTCATCGACAGGCACACGATGTTCTTGGTGAGGCGCACGACCTTCTTAGGCTCGGAGATGTGTATTTGCGACGAAACCAGCTAGTCGAAGCTCAGGCATCCTTCGAGTGTGCCGTTGAGCTTCATCGACAGACACGCGATGTTCTGGGTGAGGCCAATAGCCTCCAATTCCTTGGACATGTTTATTTGGAACAGCACAAGCTAGACGACGCCCAGGCATCGTTCGAGCGTGCCCTTGAGCTTCATCGACAGGCACACGAAGTTCTTGGTGAGGCAGGCGACGTCCATGAACTCGGAGCTGTGTATTTACGACGAGACAAGCTAGACGAAGCCAAGGCATCTTTCGAGCGTGCCATTGAGCTTCATCGACAGGCACACTCTGTTCTTGGTGAGGCACACGACGTCCATAGGCTCGGAGATGTGTATTTACGACGAGACCAGCTAGACGAAGCTCAGGCATCTTTCGAGCGTGCCATTGAACTTCATCGACAGGCAAACTCTGTTCTTGGTGAGGCAAATGGCGTCCAGTGCCTTGGACTTGTTTATCTGAAGCAGGACAAGCTAGACGACGCCCAGGCATCCTTCGAGCGTGCCCTTGAGCTTCATCGACAGGCACACTCTGTTCTTGGTGAGGCATACGACGTCCGTAAGCTCGGAGATGTATATTTGCGACGAGACCAGCCAGTCGAAGCCCAGGCATCCTTCGAGCGTGCCATTGGGCTCCATCGAAAGGCACACTTTTAACATCTTCCTTCTATACTGGTATATATAAACTTAGAGTTGATCCCCTTTACAGGTAGACCAATGGAAGTTTGTCGCTGCGCTGTCTTGGTTCTGGTTCAGCACTTGCCTTGTAGTAGGTCAGTGGTGAGATAAAGCTTTGCAAGTGCCTTTCGCCCATGAAGTGAACGGCATCCATTCGTGCAAGACACAGGAGCGAAAAGTAGCCTTCACCTTACCAAGATCCATGATATTATCGTGCAGGATTCTTTGGGGAGAAGTCCGTCAAAATCGTCTTGTCAAGGGCAGAAGTGCTTCCACGTCCACAAACATCCATATTCACCAGAAACAGAATAAAAGGGGATTTTACTGCTCGCTCGGGACCCACTGGCAAGACACAGTAGCCGGGAAATCATACACGGTTATAAGTCGGCCCACACGCAGGGCCAAACGAAAAGTACAGAGAGTGGCGCGGGGGGAACAGTCCGGCGCAGAGAACCTTCGTCCTCGGTCTGAACGACATGAAGGACGTACTATTGGTATAGGGGTGATGGTGCGGCTGTGCAGCGAATTCACGTTCTATGTGGTACGGAAAAGGAGGTCGGCGACGAATGGATCGTTCGGTGGGAGGGTAAAGGAGCTTCTGTTCTTGATTAAAAACCTCAACCATCTAAATCCTTCTATCACTTGCATATTTCAGCGATGGGCAGGAGAAAAATACCAATTCAGCCTCTTACTGTACGTATTCCCTCAGATTCGATTCCCCCCCCAGTTATCCCTGGTACAATGGCCCTGTCCATCACCTCCTTTTCAAGGCGTTCAGTTCAACCCTTGTTGACATTTCTTGTATAGCACGAGCGTAATCGTTCAGTAACTCTGCAGAAGGTGCGTACGTGCTATATCACTGGCATCTCACCTGTTCAAGGATTCCGAGTCACTCACCACGCGTTTCCTCCTTCCCTCCTGTAGCGCAGGACCGGTCTTTTCAAAAAGGCATACGAACTCGGTGTTCTTTGCTCTGTCGATGTTGCTATCCTTATCTTTCGTAAGCTTCCAGTGGACATTTGCCAAGTTGCCAAGACGCGGCCTTGTTCTATTTTTACCCCCTATTATTTTCAAGTTTTGTTGACCCTTACTCGTAGATCAACGGCCAGGCCACAAGGAGAAGCTTCTTCAGTACTCATCATCCGACGTCCATGATATCCTACACCGTTATTATGAAGTATATTTCCCGCATCATACCAGCCTTGCATTGCGTTTGATTTGGAAACCCCTCCAACAGCACACAGGACCAGTAGATGCTCGCGGACCAATAGACTTTTCTGGGGAAGTGACAGTTCACGATGCGGAGGATGACACGGAGGAGGCTGATGTAGGGGCTGACGCTGGTGGATTGAATGAGTCAAGCGTCATCGGTTTGAAGAGAGTTAGAGATGTCGAACCCGATGTTGGCGCGTTGTCAGGAGATGATAGTCTGTCACACATAGAGGTGCGTTTTGTTCGCCATTCTACTACCCATTCCCTGCATATCATGATCTTGCTTTCCTTCGATTTCGTCTAGTCTAAGAATAAAGAATTCTTACCAGTTACTCCCCGGGCGAATGAGGCCACTCTACTGCATGATGATGATCAACATTCAACTTCTTCATATGGTCACCGAAACAAGAAGCCTCGATATCTGAGTACCGCGACACCTAGTTCCCCAGGCAGGACTCCTGATCGACCTATCTTCTCCACATATGCTTCTTCGCCCCTGTTATCATATCCCACACGTCCATCCCTACAACGACTCTTCGTATCGAAAGATGACATCAATGCCCATACGAACAGTTACCCCTCTCCACCGCCTTCGCTGTCTTCTAGGAATCGACGACGACCATCACCATATGACCGCCATTCTTCCCTTGGGCCGTCTACACCCTCCCCGATGCCTGCCAAGCCTATCTTCCCAGAATACAGTCCACCATCTCCCGTCAGCTGTGGTTCACCATCTGCTTGCCAGGAACATCCCTGCTCAGCATTTTATGCCAGCCCTCACACAAATGTGTACGATGACACTGGACCACTGTTTGGTGCACATGCGGCCATTGACGAAGACATTATGTTCACCGCGTTCATGGAGGCAATCCATCAGGGCACTCCCCAGGCAACCACTGCGAGCGCGGTAGGGAGTTGCTCTTCAGGAGATGAATATCAGTGGTGTGTTCGTTCTGCTGATCTGGACTCCATTCCCTATACACACCCCTCGACGGGGATCGAGGCGGATTGGCTCCAAGTACTGTCGCAACCGGAATTATCTGGTGAATGTCTCACGCCAACTCCAGGGGATCCTTACAGTGCTGCCTGACATTTTTCGACACTGAAGCGTGTCATGCCAATGCCCTTGACTACTTCTCTTGAGCCATCCGCAATACCTAGCACGACGTTGACCATGAGTGGGCACGAAGGTGGTGGCGTAAGCATGGGCTCCATAGCATGGATGTGAGGCATCTAGAGATTATCTTTCTGGGCTTGGGGGTCGTATGTATGTTACATGAACTTTATCTATAATATCACTATTCTCCTAGTAACCACTTTGCTTGTCTCTCGCATTTTAGCCTATATTATGGATAATCAATACGGGGCCAACATATGGCTGATTTTGTGTAATGAGCATCATGATCTTTTGGAGGGCAGGAGAAGGCAGTGCTACGAAAGGAACAGATCGGTACTTTCAAAAGCATTTTGGTAGCGGTTGATCGGACTATGAGATATGAAGATGGCAATGTTTGTGGGGGGAGAAGGTGCAACTACAAACAGAACGAGTTAGTAATTCCAAAATCAGTTACGACAATACCTTTGAAGAATCCGAATCCAGAAAATGGAAGGTAACAGTTAAATGCATCTTATGGAATAAGCGTGGCGATGTTTTTTGAAGGGAGGGGGAGAAGGAACAGGTGGATATTTCCAACACTGGATGCATAACCAGATATTTCAGGGCAAAGTATTGAAAAAATATTGAAAAAGTATTCCAGTCAAAATTAAAATATTTTCAGATTACTTTGACAAAAAGGTTTCTGAAAAGATCAAAGTACTTCTTAACGATATTGAAAGCAACATTACTTTGATGATATTTGTGAAAAATATCATGATACTTCACAGATATCTTTATCAGTTTTTTCTTAATACTTCAAGTGGCAATGCCCAAGACATATAATTGAATTGAGTATTTAGGTTAGAAGTATGTTGAACATATGCAAAACACACACAAGGATACTTTCAAGATGTATTCTACATATCTTTCAGGGTATTGTTTTCATTTTGCAAATTAAAATATGTTGAAGAGATTGAAAATGGGTAGCATTCCAGTTTGAATATGTCTTCAATACCTTTTCAATCCTAATGTCAGTATTTTATTCAGAAGGAAAGGATGTAAAAAGGATTAAAAAGATAATATAATATACAAATGAATAATGTTTTGATATGTTTTCAATGAGAAAAGAATATGTTTAAAAATACAAGTAAACAAATAATTTAGAAATATTGAAAACAGAGTGTCACACTACTTTCAAAATATTTCAAGACAACATATGGAGAAAGTATGTTGAACTGAATGTCCAGTAAAGGTTATATGACAAAGAAGAAATGTTGAAACATAACTTCTTTAAATAGTGAGATGGTACATCAGAAAGGGGACTACAGATGCAAGTATGAAGTGCAGGACATCCAAGGCTTACAAATTTCCCAATGTCTGGAAGACTTCAGCACTGTATAAAAGTCTTGCAAATGATTTGTGCAAATCTTGCAAGTCTGGTACACAAGGCTTGCAAGTCTTCTGTGCAAGTTTTGCAAGTCTTATGCAAGTCTTCCAAGTCTTGCAAGTCTTCTGTGCAACTCTTGCAAGTCTTTCAAGTCTTCGGTGCAAGTCTTGCAAGTCTTGTACCCAAGTCTTGCAAGTCTTCAGTGCAAGTCTTGCAAGTCTTGTACACAAGTTTTTCAAGTCTTCAGTGCAAGTCTTGCAAGTCTTCAGTGCACATCTTGCAAGTCTTTGGTCCAGGTCTTGGAAGTCTTGGAACCAAGTCTTGCAAGTATTGTACCCAAGTCTTGCAAGTCTTTGGTGAACATCTTGCAAGTCTTGTACATAAGTCTTGGAAGTCTTTAGGCAATAGCACGGGTACTCCCGCGGGTACCCAGAGCTCTACCCATACCCGTACCCGCGTCTACCCGTACCCGTGTCTACCCGTACCCGCGTCTACCCGTACCCGCGTCTACCCGTACCCGTGTCTACCCGTACCCGCGTCTACCCGTACCCGCAACCCACGGGTCACGAGTCACGGGTCACAGCGGGTACGGGTAGACCCCCGTCTCCCATTGTGTAACACCTCCTGCATAGGCCCCAACAATGACGGTGACAACACCATGTTGTCGCCGTCATTGTTGGGGCCTTGGATTTGTTACATACATTTAACTAATGGTTTCGTCACTCAGATGAGTGTCGACAACCTTTTAATTATTTATGTACTATGTGTATGTACTAACTAACTTAATATATATATTATTTACGGGGGAAGCGACGCCCCAGAGGAAGGGGAAGCTTGTGGAAGCAAGGTCTTATATACCACATCAGGAAAACCTGAAGTTACTTTTTTTGACTTAGTTGTCCTTTTGTTCCTTAAGATCTGAAATAAGTGAAATAAGCGAAAAAAGGGGGGGGAAATCCTTATATTCTACTTAGGCCGAATCCCATTTAAGTGCATGTAAGTAAATAAAAGTAATAAGGGTAATAAAGTACATTAAGGAGTGGTTAAAAAAGATATAAGCTACAGAGTAGGTAAACCTCTTGTTCATGACAAGGTGGTGGGCACAGAAGGGGTGAGCACGGTTAAACAGCGGTCCATCTCGCTTCAATAGCGAGGAAGGAGAACCGGGTGGTGGGCACAGCCGCCGTTAAACGGCACCTCTCCACGCCTCCGAGGCGAGGGAGGGATGAGCACTGCTAGCCAGCGGTCCATCTCGCTTTGAAGCGAGGGAAAGGGAGCAGGAGCGGGAGGTGGCGAGGGATGAACGCCGCTGACCAGCGGTTGGTCTCGCTTTTGAAGCGAGGAAAGGGGAGTAGCAGGTACCTCCAAGGCGAGGGAGGGGGAACAGGAGGTGGCGAGGGATGAGCGCCGCTAGCCAGCGGTCCGTCTCGCTTTGAAGCGAGGGAAAGGGAGCGGGGAGCAGTGGGCACGGCTGCCGTTAAACAGCACCTCTCCACCTCACCCTGAGGCGAGGGAAGGGGAACGGGAGGTGGCGAGGGACGAGCGCCGCTAACCAGCGGTCGGTCTCGCTTTTGAAGCGAGGAAAGGGGAACAGGGGGTGGGCGCAGGTGAAGTCAAGCCGTGGTCCGTCTCGCTTTTGAGGCGAGAAACAGGGGTGGGGGTATGGGTGCTGCAGTGGTCTCTGACGCCAGGGGGTCTTATTCCATGCTGTTGGGTCCTCGTTGTTGTTGTGGGGTGTCCCTCCATGCTACAGAGACACAGCTGTTGTGCTCCATATCGATTTGGAAGTGGGGAACGGATAGGGCGATTGGGCACAACGGAGCAGGAGGTGTGGAAGGCCAGAAGCAGGAGGAAACAGTCAAAAGAGCGGACGCCAGTCGGGGGACAACCATCGAAACGAAGGAAAAGTGACAAGGCCGTTCAAACTCCGCCGTCCGATGTCACATGCCCAATGTCACGAGGTGGTTGAACTTCCAGTTCAACCACCGTCTCCCTCCCAACTTCCACCACTACCCTAGGGACCTACCGGAGCCTCTGAGGTTTTTTCCTTAGTATATTTGTTATTTCTATCACCTAACTATGTAAGAACCACGAGAGGATCTAACGAAGAGTGAAGAGGCCCCCAACGACAACGGAACGCTGCTGGTGGCGACAGAAACCCTGAACGACGACAGAGAGCCCAAGCGAGGATGGGGACCACGAGGACCACTCAGCAACGATGGAGAGCACTCAGCGAGGACAGGGACCACTCAACGACGATGGGGACCACCCAGCGACGACAGGGACTCAGCGAGGACGGAGAGCACTCAGCGAGGACGGGGACCACTCAGCGAGGATGGGGACCACTCAGCGAGGACGGAGAGCGCTCAGCGAGGACGAGGACCACTCAGCGAGGACGGGGACCACCCAGCGACGATGGGGAGCACTCCAACGCCGAGGAGGACCCAACGAGGACCCTGCGACGATGGGGATCCACCAATGAGGACAGGGAGCACGCAACAAGGATCCAGCGAGGATGGGGAGCCACTAGCGTGGACGGGGAGCCACCAGCGAGGACGGGGACCACTCAACGATGACAGGGAGCACTCCAACGCCGAGGAGGATCCAACGAGGACCCTGCGACGATGGGGATCCACCAACGAGGACGGGGAGCACGCAACAAGGATCCAGCGACGATGGGGATCCACCAGTGAGGACGGGGAGCCACCAGCAAGGACGGGGAGCCACCAGCGAGGACGGGGACCACTCAACGATGACAGGGAGCACTCCAACGCCGAGGAGGACCCAACGAGGATGGGGAGCACACAACAACGATCCAGCGGCGACGGGGAACACTCAGCGATGACGGGAGCACTCAACGCCGAAGGGGAGAACCAACAACGCCGACGGGGAGAACCGACAACACCGACGGGAAACACTCACGGCAAGGACGGGGAGCGCTGATGAAGAGCCCCCAGCGTGATGGGGGAGGCGACGGAGGGCACCCTGCGAGGACCGGGAACTCACAATGAGGACGGGGAGCACCCAACAAGGGCAGGGGACCACCAGCGACGACGGGGAGCACTCAGATGATCCCGATTCTGGTGTTGATAGTTAGATGTATAGTATGTTACTGGACCCTCATATGTAGCCTTCCTGCAAATTCCATGTCTTTATTGCGTACCCCTACTTTTTGCCATTAATACTTGAATTCAATCATATTAAGTGGAATAAGGCTGAGGATTAAGCCTGTTAAAGACAAAAAGGCAACATTAAGCAGAAAAAAAGTGAAGAGACCTTCTTATTCTAAGCAGACTTTCCTTGATTTAAGGAGCCGAAATTCTACTTAAATCTCCTTTTTTCCGAGATTAAGTAGATTTAAGTATGATAAAGTAAATTCAGATTTTCCTGATGCAGATAATGTTTATTACTATTTGGTTCCAGTAAACGAACGCGAACGCGACACGTCGTTTAAGTTGATGTTTGCCATTGTTTGGTTTCAGTAAATGCGAACGCGACTCGTTTATGTGCTGCATTCATTTACTTCAACTATATACTAGTATTAATTATCAACTTGTTTCAATAAATGACACATCACATTCAGAAAAGTTAAACCAAACAATATGTACTAGTAAATATCAACTTGTTTCAGCAAACAACGTGTCACGTTCGCGTTTGTTTACTGGAACCAAATAGTAATAAACATTATCTGGTATATAAGACCTTGCTTCCACAAGCTTCCCCTTCCTCTGGGGCGTCGCTTCCCCCGTAAATAATATATATATTAAGTTAGTTAGTACATACACATAGTACATAAGTAATTAAAAGGTTGTCGACACTCATCTGAGTGCCGAAACCTGTAAATACAAAACTGTATGTTAGTACATAGACATTTGGTGACGGGTTGGGTGCGGGTCACGGGTACCTAAATCATGACCCGTACCCGTACCCGTGCCTACCCGTACCCGTAACCCGCACGGGTTGGCCAAACCCGTGCTCTTCCCTAGAAGTCTTGTACCCAAGTCTTGCAAATCTTCAGTGTAAGTCTTGCAAGTCTTTGGTGCAAGTCTTGCAAGTCTTCAGTGCAAGTCTTGCAAGTCTTTGGTGCAAGTCTTGCAAGTCTTGCAAGACTTGCACTGAAGACTTGCACAACTTGGGTACAAGACTTGCAAGACTTGCACCGAGGACTTGACAGACTTGGGTACAAGACATGCAAGACTTGCACTGGAGACTTGTGTACAAGACTTGCAAAACTTGCATACAAGACTTGCAAGACTTGCACCAAAGACTTGCAAGACTTGCATACAAGACTTGCAAAACTTGCGTACAAGACTTGCAAGACTTGCGTACAAGACTTGCAAGACTTGCGTACAAGACTTGCAAGACTTGCGTACAAGACTTGCAAGACTTGCGTACAAGACTTGCAAGACTTGCGTACAAGACTTGTACCGAAGATTTGCAAGACTTGCACCGAAGACTTGCAAGACTTGGGTACAATACTTGCAAGACTTGCACCAAAGACTTGAAAGACTTGCATACAAGACTTGCAAGACTTGCAGGACTTGCACAGAAGACTTGCAAGAGTTGCACAGAAGACTTGCAAGACTTGGAAGACTTGCATAAGACTTGCAAAACTTGCACAGAAGACTTGCAAGCCTTGTGTACCAGACTTGCAAGACTTGCACAAATCATTTGCAAGACTTTTATACAGTGCTGAAGTCTTCCAGACATCGGGAAAATTGTAAGCCTTGGATGTCCTGCACTTCATACTTGCATCTGTAGTCCCCTTTCTGATGTATCATCTCACTATTTAAAGAAGTTATGTTTCAACATTTCTTCTTTGTCATATAACCATTACTGGACATTCAGTTCAACATACTTTCTACATATGTTGTCTTGAAATATTTTGAAAGTAGTGTGACACTCTGTTTTCAATATTTCTAAATTATTTGTTTACTTGTATCTTTAAACATATTCTTTTCTCATTGAAAACATATCAAAACATTATTCATTTGTATATTATATTATCTTTTTTTAATCCTTTTTACATCCTTTCCTTCTGAATATTGATCAAATACTGACATTAGGATTGAAAAGGTATTGAAGACATATTCAAACTGGAATGCTACCCATTTTCAATCTTTTCAACATATTTTAATTTGCAAAATGAAAACTGAAAGATATGTAGAATACATCTTGAAAGTATCCTTGTGTGTGTTTTGCATATGTTCAACATACTTCTAACCTAAATACTCAATTCAATTATCAAAATATGTCTTGGGCATTGCCACTTGATGTAAGCCTGGCAGACCCAGTCTGACTCACCTTGGACTCGTTATATCTTGTTTCAACTTATTCTGATTGTTTTCAGACTCATGTTTACACAGGCCAAATCCAGACTCCTTTTGTTAGTCTTCCAGTTATAGATACTGACCAGTACCAAACATTTGTTTGAACCTTACTTATTTTTAGTACAGTAAGTAACCTGTAACCCGCCCTGATGTAGTGCTCCCAGCTCTGGAGAATACAGCATGATCCTGTCAACTGTGTGACCATGCCCAGTGAGCCTCTGATGACAGGAGGCTTCCACTTGAAGTATTAAGAAAAAACTGATAAAGATATTCAAAACATATCTGTGAAGTATCATGATATTTTTCACAAATATCATCAAAGTAATGCTGCTTTCAATATCATTAAGAAGTACTTTGATCTTTTCAGAAACCTTTTGTCAAAGTATCTTGAAAATATTTTAATTTTGACTGGAATACTTTTTCAATATTTTTTCAATACTTTGCCCTGAAATATCTGGTTATGCATCCAGTGCAAAAGTTATTTTGTGCTACAATAGAAATACCTTTCCCAGGTTCATATCCTTAATGCAAGGTAACGGTCAAGCAAGCCATGAAATATGGAGGTGACAATGTTTTAAGGGGGCAGGAGGAGAGGTTGTAGCTACAGATAAAATGAGTGGGTATATCGAAAACCGGTTTGGCCGGGTCATGGACATACCTGCGGAGAGTACAAATCCAGATAACAGAACGGAACGCTCCACCAGATCTTGCGCAATGAGCATGACCATGGTTTTGAAATCTTGCACAAGTCTCGCCAGGTTCCCCGAGTAAGAGCCCATGAAAATTAATGATCAGGGCCGTGGTGCTGGGCCATTCGCTGACAGCGAAGGGGGCTTCAGAGGTGTCGGAAGAGAATTATACGGCCTTTCCAGAGGGCTCGTCGGTTCAAGACGAAATCTTGAGCTTGGCTGAAGCAAGTACATCGAGGTTATGCATATGAGGCTCACATGTTCAAGGTCGTTTTGAACGTGTCGCTGGTGTGGAGAACGGATCCACCTCTCCATCTGCCGTCAGAAAGAACATATTAGGAGGCAGGCGCCTGTGACTCGGACACTGAAAGATTGGCACACACAGTGGACCTTTTCACCTACGATTCTCCTTGTTTGTCTCACTCCTAAAATGACATCCCCTTCACCTTCCCGTCCCTCTCCGCCTCCATTCCCCCGCGCTCACCATGAATGCGCGTATGTCCATAGGAACCAGCACGACGAAACGGCTTATTTAAAACGGCAATGAAAACGGATGTTGTGTCAATTTTGAA
The DNA here is from genome assembly GCA_964034925.1 of Tricholoma hemisulphureum. Classification (NCBI taxonomy): domain Eukaryota; kingdom Fungi; phylum Basidiomycota; class Agaricomycetes; order Agaricales; family Tricholomataceae; genus Tricholoma; species Tricholoma hemisulphureum. Next base: position 3,470,087 of record OZ035932.1, read on the forward strand.
TTCGACTACTCATGGACAAGTTCACCATTGCAAGGTCGGATTCATGGGTGGAACAAGGCGCTGCCCAAGCACTGCCTAGTACTGGCCATGGCAGTTAGCTGCAGATGCGGGCAAGTCGGCCGAGTGTGGCTAGGCGATCGCGATGCTGATGATCGATGATCTGGGTCGCGAATGGAGAAATCTACTCCACGTTTTCAACTTCAACTCCATCCGCCACAACTTGGCCACAACTTGAATATTCAACTGATCATGAAATTCACGACGACAGACCACCTCTGCTTCATATTTACCACATAAAGGATGACGGATATTTTGTGGTTACTGAAACTTGTTTCCCACATCGTAACAAGTGAGGTAGCTCAGTCAAGGGCGGATTACCATGGGAATGAGGTGAGTCCTGCCTTTACTTCCATTACAAAAATGATTGAATGGAGGATCTATGAGTATTATCAAGCTTCAAGTGTCAGTCTACCGCTCTATCGTCGACCAAACATTAATCCCACTTCTTATCCCCAGATAGACGAGAAAGAAACATTCGGAATTCTAACATTCGCCATAACCTCCGCCCTCCCCGCTAAGATCATGATTCTGACTGGTTGTAAGCGCTATTACTAAGGAAAGAATAATTGTTCGGATTTAGATGGGAGCAACAAGAATGCGCAATCTGTCATTCCTCTCCACAGTGGACATCAACGAGGCACGAACGTTAACCCCCGGGCCCAGAACCTGTCATTCCTACATCATATGCATCATATTACTGAAACCTGTTAGTGTTTAATTCTCGGCTTAGGGTCCACGCCGCTGTAGTATTCTTGTTCATCTCCGGCTTCATCTCCATCTACCACAAATATCATGGCGAGGATCATTATCGACGATTCTTCGAGGCAATTTACATATGGAGGGGGTACTTGGAGTGCAGTTTCTGCCTCCCACTTCTTTGGCGGTAGTGCGACGTGGCCTGATTTTGCCCGGGGAACTAATAATGATAGTGGTGTTTATGGGTCACTTAACTTCACTTTTCAAGGTGCGTATCCCGCTCTCTTACATCGACATCGTGACAACACGGTCTGCACAGGGACATCTGTAGCTTTTTTTGGCAACACACCTCCTGCGAAGGATTCACAATGGTCCTCGTATTCTATTGATGGGGGTCAGGCATACAATTCATCGTTCATGGATCCTTCCCCGGCCAGCTCCAGGCAATGGTATCAGTCCCCCACGCTTCCTGACTCACAACACAATATCGTCATCACGCACATCCCCAGTACGTCCGTTGACTACGTGGTTGTCACCGCTGGGCAGAATACCCCTTTGTTGGGGCAGGTGTTGATCGTAGATGATGGCGATCCCTCCATAACGTACGATGGCGATTGGACGCAGAACATTAGTATGTTCACATCTAGCGACGATCCCTTTTCTGGATTTCCTTTCGGAAATGCTACACATCAGACAACATCTACAGGCGCTTCTGCGACGTTCCGTTTCAGTGGTGCGTTCAAGATCATGTAAAGTTATGTAACACTGACTCCGAACTAGGTACTGGGGTCACCGTTTCCGGCATATTTTCATTCACCATCATTGGCACACTCTCTGTCAACTATACGCTGGATGGTGTCTCTTCCATTCAAGCTTATACTGTGACCTCTACGACCCCTGAGTTTTTAGACGGAGTAAAGCAGCGCGAGAACTTTGTTTTATTCGCCAATGACTCACTCGCATCTGGGGATCATACACTTCGGATGCAGGTTACGAATTGTGTGAATCAGGTCTTTGAACTGGATTACATTTTATATAACCCTTCCTTCGGCACCCTAGCAGCGAAACCATCTCTATCCACGGTTCCTTCATCTAGTCAAACATCTACTTCTACCGCAGGCGCTTCCAGTACAGCCAAATCATCACACGTCGCTGCCATCGCCGGTGGCGTTGTAGGCAGCGTTATTGGTCTTGTTCTCATTGGTCTCCTCCTTTTGTGTCGAAAACGATCCTTCAATCGTGGCACTCCTAAACCCAGCAGGATAAGTGGTTAGGTCGCTTCTCTCGTATATATCTTCCCTTTCTAATATTCACAACCAGGTACCCCTGGTCCGCTCTCTCTTGCACCCTTTACGCTTCCAACGTCACCTACAAACAGGATAACAGCATACGCCAAAACGGGCTTACCGAAAACGAGCCAAAGAGATTTCTCTTCAATGCCTTCTGAGTTCCCTCCAACCATTTCAGGGTCTTTTCCCCTCCAGCCCTCGTCATCAAGCGCCAGAGGGGATGGCAGGCTCCTCGACCGGATGGATGAGTTGCAAAAACTCTTCCAGGAGCTTCATGAGAGCACCGCAACTGGCAGAGACACCAACAATCCTCGCATTGTGGAGGTACGTGGCCGCATTGCTGAAGTAGTGAGAGAAGAGAACGAAAATACCAGTGCAAATGCACATATATCAAATCCAACAGGTGAGATGGGAAGTATCCCTCCGCCTGCATATGAACTCGTTTGATTGGGTGCTGTGTTGGTTGATTTATCCTTCAACTTGTACATGTTACTGTTATCCATTACCTGTAAGTTGTCATGTTCTCTGGGTGTACTTATGATCTACCATATGACCTGGAATCTTCTTATATGTTGTACCCAGATCTGTTGGTCATAATAATAATGATGAAAATCATGCAATTGTTTAGCCTTGAATTTCTAATGTGGAGATTTTTAATATGCTGTTACTTTTATTTTTTGGAGCCCCCACCTTTCCTAACCAGGAATTTAGGACATAACACCAAGGCTGGATTATACAAGAAAGAATATCTACTATATGACATAGAGGTTGCTAAGTTTAATGCACAGTGAGGTTGGTAACACTACATGTTTGGCGCAGAGGCCAACAGCATCCTTGAGCTATTGGACAGTATGATGAGGCCCTTTGAACATCTTGAGCCCTTGAGAATCTGGGATAATTAGTTTCTCACCAAAGCCCACAGATAGAACGAGAAACCGAGGATGGGCAACAACTCCTGTATCCACAACCACTATTATAACTTACAACAGTGGTGGGCATCATAGATGATCACTATCAAATGTCGCCGACTCGGACACTACATATAGAAAACGGCATTCTTTTGAAGATCAAGCTTTAGCGGTATCTGAAAGTACCTTAGCAACTCTGTGTAAGAATAGCAACAAGGCTCAGTGTTGCATAGGCAAACGACTGGATATATTATATACCTGTAAGAATAGCAACAAGGCTATGTACACAGTGAGCATGGAATGCTACAACGACAGGAGAAAGGGACTATACCTCAGTGTTGCGTAGGCAAACGACTGAGGTGCTCTAAACAAGTGTGCGGTCTATAAGTACAACTAGAGATATGTACGTAAAGATGTCTATGAAGCTCAGGAATGGGCGGATACAGAATATCGGGGCCAAGGGTAAGTACAAACAGTATGTAAAGGCTCGCGGAAACATCAAGATAGACAGTGGCGGCGCACGGAAGTGAGTCGCCATGGTGACACGTCGCGGGAAGGCCGATGTCGTCTTGTTTTCCAACACTCCCCCTCAAGGCGGCATGAGGCCGAATTGCGATGTGAAATGCTTCGCTTTGGGCGATGGGAGGGCTTTGGTAAGCGCGTCAGCCGTCATGTCTTCCATAGGGCAATAAACGAGTTTGATTCGGCCTTCTTCGACTATCCAGCGGATGAAGTGGTAACGAATGTCGATGTGTTTTGTTCGGGCATGGTATTGGTGGTCTTGTGTGAGGGCAATGGCAGACAGATTATCGGAGAGGAGTGTGGTGGGGCCGAGTTTAATGCCGAGGATTTGTTCGAAGAGGGACCGAATCCAAAGAATTTCTTTGGCGGCATGAGTGATGGCGATGTACTCACTTTCAGTAGTCGATGACGACACGATTTCCTGCCATTTAGCACACCAAGAGACGGCTCCACCATTAATAATCAACGCGTACCCGGTGATGGCTCGGCGGTCTTCAGCCATACTGCCATCGGCGTCCGTAAAGCCTTTCAAATCAGTCTTTTCATGACCGAAGGTGAGCCAGAGGTCTTTGGTGCCCTTGAGGTAGCGAAAAATTCGCTTGACAGCCTCCCAGTGCGCGATACCGGGTTTGGATGAGAACCGTGAGACTGACTGCACAGCATAGGCAATGTCCGGTCTGGTGCCGAGTGCGGCATACATCAACAATCCCACAGCTTCACGGTAGGGAACGTCTCGCGTTTGGGCATATTCCTCTGCTGTTCCGGGCGATTGAGTCGACGTGAGCTTAATATGGGGCTCCATTGGCAATGATATGGGCTTCAAATCCTCAAAACCATAACGTCGAAGGATGGACTCAATGTAGGACTTCTGAGTGAGGTGAATGGTGCGTCGTTCCCTGTCCCTCTTGATTTCGATGCCTAACAACCAATGCAACTCCCCCAGATCAGTTATCTCGACATGCTTCAAGATTTCCTTTTTGAAGTTGGCGACAAGAGCAACAGTTGAAGCAGCGATGGTGCAATCATCAACATGCACCAGGATAATCATCAAGGAACTCTCGTTTCGGCGGAAGAAGACGGCCTGGTCGACCTCGCACCTGTAGAACCCAAGCCTCAACAAGATGTCGACGAGCTTCTGGTACCAACGACGGCCAGACTGCTTTAGGCCGTAGAGTGTCTTTCGAAGCTGACAAACTTTACCCTTCAAGTTCGGTGCATGGTATCCAGGCGGCTGGGCCATGTAAATGACCTCATGATTGGTAAGTTCTCCATTGAGATACGCGCTTTTGATGTCAATCTGGTGGAGCTCGAGATCCTCGGCTGTGGCAACAGCAAGTACAGCCCGAATCGATGCGAGCCGAGCGACAGGGGCAAAGGTATCAAAGTAGTCGACGCCGGGAACTTGGGAGAAGCCTTGCGCAACAAGCCGTGCTTTGTGGCGTGCTATATGACCCGCTGCATCTTTTTTAGCACGGAACACCCACTTAGAGCCCACGATGTTAGCACCAGCTGGAGGATCAACTAGTTCCCATGTACCGGTCTTCTCAAGCATAGCAAGTTCCTCGCGAATGCCCTCCTCCCACTGCAGCCAGTCAGGCCGCCGTTTTGCCTCTGCTAGATTTCAGGGATCTAAACCCTCAACTTTGCTGACTTCCGCCACCAACAAGTACTCATCCAAGTCATTGTTGTCATCATCTTCCACAAGATTTGGCATTTCATCTTCATCATCAACAGTGGGTGGCTGTACTCCAGTGGCCAGGACTGAATCAGATGGCCGTGTAGATGTCACGCCACGTCCCTCAAGGATCACGCGGACTCTCGCACTGGGTTTTCAGATTCGTTGGGCAGGTTCTGGCTCGAGGATAGGTGGCACCTCGGACTGTGAATCATCATGGGGTTCATCAGGAGGTGCTTCGACAGGGGGCATGATCGGTTTTGTAGTGGCAGGGCTGCTGCCCATGATTTTATCAAATTTTATCTTGTCGAACTCCACATTCTCCCCCTCGAGAGAAGAGGTTGGCGAGCAGTTAGGATTAAAGTAGATATTCCGCTCGATTCCGACGGTTTGCTTGTCAGGCCAATAAATGCGGTACCCATTACTGTTTTTGTCAACTCCCACCCAACGTCCCTCTCACACTCGCCCACCCAGTTTGTCACCAGCTCCCTCAACACGTACCCACACCTTCTCTCCCCACTTGTGAACATTCCTCAAATCAGGCTTCTTGCCAAGGAGAGCCTCGTAGGGAGTCATACCCTCAACAGCTTTGGTCGATGTCCTGTTCATCAACCAAACGACATGGTGGGCCGCTTCTCCCCATAGGTTTCTAGGGAGATCGCTTGCGTGAAGTAAAGCTCGGACGCGTTCAAGAATGGTCCGATTGCGACGCTCTGCAATGCCGTTGTGTTCTGGGGTGTCATGGACTGTGAACCTCTATTGGGATCAGGAAGTTGAGCACAAGATGAGGACGAGGTTATTGAGGTATTGAGTTTAAGTCAAAGATAAGTGTATGAGGGAGTCTGCCACAGGGAGGAATGTTGTTATCATCTCCTACAAGATGTGCAATATTTATACTACAAAGTTAGGAGGTATAGTGTAATGCACTCCTTTAATATATAAAGGAGGTATTCTGTAATAGACCCCTGTACCAGTTAATAATGGAATAACTATGTCATATCCCCTATAACAGTGTCAATAATAGTGACATATGATATCATGGCTTGGTAAGTCCTAGACTTCCTGCAGGGTGTGTCATAGACACTCTATCCATAGCTTTGTCTTGGATAGGCTATCATAGACATGCTGCAGTATGAGTAATCCTGTAGCATGTGTTAACTGTCCATTCCCTAGGGTTATGGTTAATGTGCATTAGCCCTAACCCTAGTGTTGACTTAGCATAGTCTGGCAATATTCCCTAGGCATGTTAACTGCCTTGGCTTGCCTGTATACTCTTGTATACATAATCCCAACACTCCCCCTCAAGCCTAGGCAGTGTAGGACAATGAGTGGAATGGTTCTGTGAATGTCATCACCCCCCCTGGAGTGGTTAATAATTTTCTTTCAGGTGCATCAAAACCTCTGTGGATGGAAAACCCATTGGGAAAAACCAATCTCACCAAGGAAAGCTACTGAGTTATTTTTGACTGAATTCCCATCTCTTCCCTATGCCGTGAAAACTTAGGCTTTGGTAAAGCCTTTGTTAATATGTCCGCTGTTTGTTCCGGATCACGACAGTTTTGAATATCAATAATTTTGTTGGTGACTAAATCTCGGACCCAGTGATGCCGTATAGCGATATGTTTCGACCTCTGGTGAAATTGAGGGTTATGGGTTAAAATTACTGACCCTTCATTATCGCCTTGAATGATTGTCGGATTTTCTTGGGTGTATCTGAGTTCACCATACAAATTTCTTAGCCAAGTGGCCTCGCGTCCAGCCTCAGATAGCGCCACATATTCAGGTTGAGGATAGTGCAATAATTGTTTGTTTCTTTGATTTCCAAGTTATTGCTCCCCCTGCTGTCAGGAAAACATATCCTGTGGTGGACTTGAGGTCCTCAGAATTTGCAAATGATGCATCGGCAAATCCATGGAAAAGGTTATTGTTTTCAGTCTCATCCTGGGATTTTCTGTAAATAATTCCAAGAGTTTTCGTACCTGCTAAGTACCGTAGTATCCGCTTTATTGCACCGTGGTGTTGTAAGCCCGGGTTTGCGGTATATGCTGCCAATTTATTAACAGCGAAGCTAATGTCAGGTTGCATGGAGTTTGCAATGAATTGTAGACATCCCAGTAATTTGGCCTATGAATTGCTCCGATTCGGCTCATTATAATCTGGGTTTTCAATTAATTTAATATTTGGGTCCATTGGCATTCCAACAGGGTTTGCATCAATCATACCTTCTTTACGAAGGACATTCTTGATATATTTTTCTTGAGATATTTTGATGCTATCATTGGCGCACGTAATTTCTATGCCCACGATTTTGCTAGGCTCTCCAAGGTCGGTGACGTCCCATTCTGATGTTAACGCATTTTTCATATGCTTCATCATTTTATCTGCTGATGCAAAAAGCAGGGTGTCGTCTACCCATACCGTTATGATGCCTATATTTTCTTCATCCCGTCGAATATATGCGCAAGGATCTGCCATTAATCGTCCATAATCATGAATTTTAAGTTTACCATCAAATTCGTTATTCCACTCTCGACCTGCCTGCTTTAATCCATAAAGCGGTTTAAATAGCTTGCATACTCGGCCTGTTCCATCATTACATCCTTCAGGTTGTTCCATGTATATAGTCTCTTGTAGCGTGCCATTGAGGTATGCGCCCTTTACGTCCATCTGTTGTATTTTTAGACCTTTCTCTGATGCGAGTGCTAAAATCGCCCGGAGTGTGTCCATTTGTACAACTGGTGAAAAAGTTTCCGTGAAATCATAACCAGGTCTTTGTGCATACCCTTTTGCAACTAGCCGCGCTCTGTATCGTACAATTTCCCCTTCTTTATTTCGTTTCCGAATAAATACCCATTTATTTGAGATTGGAACGGCATCTGGAGGTTTTTCGACAAGTTCCCAAGTACCCTTTTCTTTGAGCAAGTCTAATTCAATTTGCATTGAATCTTTCCATTCTGTCCAGTCCGGGGATTGTTTTGCATCTTTGAGACTGTTTATTTTGTCTCCGGCTATTATTGCATAGGCTTCTTCTATATTTAGAAAGGTTTCGTCATCTTCCTCTTCCGCAAGGTGGTAAAGATGTTTATAGTCGGTACGAATTCCACGAGTTTTCCGTGGTTCATTATCACTTGCACGCGTCTTCCGTGGTCTAGTGATATCTATGTTTCCCTCATTTTCATTCCGTTTACGCTTCCGAGGCTGCCTTGCCGGTTCCGTGATCCGTTGATCGGAGTTACCCATCGGCGGCACATTCGGTGTTTCCCCACCAGACTCCCCCTCCGTCGAGGGTGTAACATCAGTGTCTTCGGGAGGCTCAGGTTCATCTGTAGCATCTATAAGTCGGAAGTTCCGAGAGGTGAGAACATTTCTTGTTTCGGCATTGTAGTATTTTATTGCCCCCGCGCCGTCGTCATAGCCGACATATGCACGGCGCTTTGATTTGGGTAGCATTTTTCTTTCTTCTTTCTGGCCTTGTAATAATACCCATACTGGGGCTCCGAATTCACGTAAATTTGATACGTCTGGTTTTTTATTGTGCCAGCCTTCATAAGGTGTTGTTTCCCGAAGATGTTTGGTAAATGATCGGTTCCGGATATAGGCAGCGTGTAAGACTGCAAATTCCCATAAAAATTCTGGAAGCTGGTTAGCAGCCAGCATTGCTCGGGATAGCTCGACCAGGGTTCTGTTCATCCTTTCCACAACTCCATTCTGTGATGGTGAGTATGGTGCGGTAAGTCGATTTTCTATACCTCTTTCTTTGCAATATTTTTCCAGTTTTTTGTTAACAAATTCTTTTCCACAATCAATTTGTATACCCTTCGGCTTCTTGCCTTGTGTTTCCAAATGGGCAAGGTAATTTATTACCCCCTGTGCTGCATCACTTTTCTCTTTGAGGCATTCAATTGTGACGAACCTTTTAGCATCATCCACAAATAGGAGATAATAATATTTGCCATTAATAGATTTGATGGCGTATTTTCCCCACAAGTCTATGTGGGTTAATTCTCCTGGTTTTGTGTTTCTTTTTGTCGACTTCGGAAAAGGCTCCTTGTGTTGCTTTGCACTGATGCAAGCTTCGCAATCCGGTTTAGGACTATTTTCGTCGACATTGAAACCGATCACCAATTTTCGGCTCAATAATTGTTGAAGTCCAGAATATCCTACATGTCCAAATCGTCGGTGCCAAGTTTCCCAACTAAGTGGTTTTATGTTTCCGACGAATGTTTGATTAACGGCAGGAGTTTTAGATGGCTTGTTTGAATTTTTTAATACCATTTTCATCTTGTATAAATGGTTATTAATTTTCTTTCCTTCTGCAAGTTGTTGTCCGTCTTTTGTTGTGAGGATTAGTTTTCCTTGTCCTCCAATATATTTTCCGCCAGCTGCATCCCATCGCCCCAACAAAATTAAATTGTTTCGTGTTCCAGGCACATGTAGGACGTCTTCCAGATGAATATTAAAATTTTGATTATTGCATGTTGAAATTATTTCAACAGTTCCTTTGCCTGCAATTTTAGCTTCCAATCCACCTACCCCAGTTATGGAATTATTTTTCATTGGAGTGTATGTTTTGAAGGCTTCTCTTTGATGCGTGACATGCGATGTTGTTGCTGAGTCAGCCAACCAGTCGTAATAGATCAAACGCTCGTCCATTACGGCATCGTTACAAGCATCATAGGAATCAAAATTATAATGTTCTTCTTGAGCTGAAAATGCAATAAATTCCTCCACAGCATTGGACTGTTCCACAGGTTTTATTTTCCCTTTTTCCTTATCTTTCTCCTTTTTCTTCCCCCAACAATTTTTTGCCTGATGTCCGATTTTTCCACAATTATGGCATTTATTGCCTTGGAATTTTCGGCATTTACTGGACCAATGTCCAGGGCGTTTGCAATGATCACAATATGGCTTCAGGGATTTTTTACGATCGGTAAGACGGTTTTCAAGGGTTTTCTCCTTTTGGGCGGTCGTCTGGGTTTTAGCCAGGTTAACAATTCCACCGGAGTTATTATTCCCGTTATTCCTATTTTGCCGAAGTTTGTATTCTTCCCTTAATAATCCAATAAATGTGTCCGAAGTTAGACGCTTTGGATCTAAGTGTTAAGATTGTCTCTTAACTACTCAGCAAGTTCGAGACAACAAGGTGCTTCCTTGTGTCGAGTTTGTCGTTTAGACTCTGAGGTACTTCCTCAGGTTGAGTTCTTTGTGAGCAGTTTAAAGAGTTTATATCTTTAGGTCAAGCTGAGGCCTTGACCGACTATCTACTACAGCTTATATAGACTATTAGTTACTCTGGTCTATATAACGATTGGCTGTTAAGTATAGCAGTTATCTACTCAGGTCTTTTGAGGAGTCATTTCAATAGGTAAAGATGTGCCAGCTGTCAAGTGAGCGCATGTAAGAAAGTAAATATAGCATATACGATAGAATCGTAACATTACCCCCTCACTAAAATCGAAGTTTCCAGTCTTCGATAATCTCTTTTTTTTTTTTTTTAAAATGAGCACTTCGTCGCTAGTCTGTTTGGGATCTCTCCAGATCCAGACACGTGAGTGTCGGAATGGTCGCGCGACAGGGGGGAGCAGTTGAAGTTCGACGTCGACGTCGATGAATGGCGTAAGAGTAGGTGTAGGTCGGCGATTCAGAATATGCCAATAAATGATAAAGGAAAAGATAATGAGCCAGCATAAGAGCAAGAATGAGCAAAAGACGACGGCGAAGATGATGTGGCCGTCCATTTTCTAGGGGTTCTGGTTGTTGAAGAAAAGAAGGGAGAAGAGACGACTTCTTATAGGTCTCCATAGGGTTCTCCTGTGATGTTTGCCCATGCTGCATCGTCCCAGGTGTCGTCGTAATCGTTTTCAGGGGCTGGTCCGTAGACTTGATCTAACAGGACCCGATTTAGACTAGCGTAGACGGGTGGCGCTGACGCCCATCGTCGCTTAGGGCAGGTGATGGGGTAGTGTCCCGGTCTTCTCTTCTTGCAAATGCTACAGATGAATTGGTCGCAGTACGTTGCGAAATGGCTGATCTTTCCACATTTGTAACATTTTTCTGCTTTCATGTGTGGCGGCGTCGGGGTTCTAGGTCGGATGTTCATTGGGGTCAGCGGGCGCTGTGGCTGTGGGGAAGGTGATGTGAGATCGATGATCTCAGGTACTGGCAGTAGGGTCGTTTTGATCTTAATGATGCCGGGAGTAGAAGTCAATGAACGTCGCCCCTTTCCAGTTTGGGGAGTTTCGTATGAGACCATCTTCTTTCGGGGTGAAGAGATCGGTAACCCAGTTTGGGAGTCTCTGTGCTGGGTCAATTGGGAGGAGGAGTGGGGGGATGCTGGGGTGGCGGTCGGTTGGGTGAGAGGAGTGGGGGATCGAACACTTTCTAACCGTTGTTTCTGGAGGCGATTGATGGCCGACTCTATGCCTTGGCTCATCATCGTTGCGAGGGTTTCGTCAGCGAGTCGTTCTTGATCTTGTATCAGGTCGAGGATGGCGTCGTAATGGTGGAGGAGACTGTTCAATACGTCTTGGTCGCAGTCGACGAGGTAGTGGGCGAGGCGGGCGCGGTTGGTGGGATCAATCAGGAAGTTTTTGACGAATTCGGCGAGAGGGGGAAGGTTCTTTCGAGCAGAAGAGGAGGCGGCAGTGTTGTTGGTGTGCATGTCGTGTGTGAATGGGTTCGATGTTTTGTTCTAGAGGTTTTTCTTTTCTTTATATACGTCGAGGATTTCTTTGGCATGTGTCAGGTGTGACTCTGGTTCCCATGTGTTTTCCGAGGTTGGGTAACCCTTCCATTTCACGAGGTAAACGTACTTTGATCCGTGCGGTTTGTGGGCGGTGATGGTTTCTACTTCATATTCGTTTTCTCCCTCGATCAGGTCTGGGGGAGGCTTCATGTAGTTTGGGCCGTGTGTTTCTGTTTCCGAATACGGGGTGAGGAGTGCTGCGTGAAACACTGGGTGAATCTTCCATTGAGTCGGTAGTTTCAGTTTGTAGGAAAGCGGTGAGAGCACCCGTTTAATCGGGAATGGTCCTTCTCTTTTCGGGGATAGTTTCTTCGTGTGGGGGTAGATTTTCAAGTTCCTGGAGTCGAGCCAAACCTTTTGACCAAGGGTGAACGGGGTAAACTTTCGGGTGATCCTTTCTGCCATGAGTTGTCGGGCCAGTTCGTGTGCGGCCAGGGCTTCATTTCGCGCTCTCTGTAATTGGACGATTCTCTTTTCTGCAGCAGGTACATCGCTTTTCTTGTAAGGCGTGGGTATCGCATGTGGTTCGTACCCCATCATGAGGTAAAACGGTGAGTGTTTCACAGTAGAGTGGGTCCGTTGATTGTGGGCGAATTCGGCAGTGGAGAGGAGCGTCACCCATGTCTCGGGTTGGTTCGTGCAGAACATGCGGAGATATGCCTCTATTTCCTGGTTCATTCGTTCAGTTTGTCCGTCGGTTTGTGGGTGGTAGGCTGTGCTCATAGCCAATTTGATTCCTAAGAGTTTTCCTAACTCTTGGAATAGTCTGGATGAGAATCTTGGGTCTTGATCAGATACGATTTTGTCGGGGAGACCGAATCTGGTGAACACGTTCTTCAGGTAGAGGTCTGCTGCTCCTAGGGCGTCGATGGTCTTGTTACAAGGTATTAAAATTACCCCCTTTGTAAGACCATGGTCTACCACGACCATGAGGGCATCATACCCGTCTGTTTCCGGTAAATCTGTAATAAAATCGGTGGTAACCAACGCGAACGGTCTTGTTGCGGTTGATTTAATTGGTGTCAGGGGTGGTGTCGTTGGGTGGGTGTTAACCTTCATTTGCTGGCATAGTCCACATCCTTGTACGAAGTTTTTGATAAGCGTCGTCATTCCTGGCCACCAGTAATCTCTTCGGATCAATTCTAATGTCTGGAATTGTCCGGGGTGTCCTGCGGTGAGGGAATTGTGATATTGTTCGACTATTCTTTTTCGTAATTCATTATTCGGTGGGACGTAGCATCTGTCTTTGAAGAAAAGGAGTCCGTCCTTTACTTCCCAGTCGGCGAGATCAGATTTGATCGGTGGCATTCCGTTGGTTTTTAGTGCCTTGATCGCGTCGGCTACTAATTCGTCTTTCATGGTCGCCATGACCAGAAGTGATTCCATTTCCGTGTCGATTGTGTTGACGAATACTGTTTCTGGCAGCATTGTCAGGTTCTCGTTGTCCTTGTCTGTGTCTTTTCCTAAATCTTCCCTCCGGGATAGCGCATCAGATTGGACCATCTGTGATCCAGGTACATGGATCAATTTGATGTCGAATTCTGATAAGAATAGGCTCCATCATGCCTGTCTTCTATTTAACTTTTGCGCGACCCTGAAGTATGTCAGGTTTTTGTGATCGGACAGGATAGTGACCGGGTGTGGCGCTCCTTGTAGGTAGTGCCTCCACGTTTCTAGTGCTCAGATAATTCCAAGCAGTTCTCTGTCGTAAATTTCGTAGTTCCGTTCCGTAGGAGTCAAAGAGTGGGAGATGTACCCGCATGGGTGCCAATCTCCATCGGGTCCTTGTTGCCTGAGTACTGCACCGGTTGCGAACTTTGACGCGTCAGATTCGATCGTGAACGGTTTGCTGGGATCTGGCATCAGTAGGGTCGGTGCCTCGCTAAACTTAGCCTTTAATTTGTCAAATGATTCTTGACATTCCGGCGTCCATTCGAATTTGATGTCTTTTCTTGTAAGACTGTTGAGTGGCCGTGCTAATTCGGCGAAGCGTCCGATGAATCTTCGGTAGAAGTTTCCAAATCCAAGGAACGACCTTACTCCTTTGACATTAGTTGGCTCAGGCCAATCTCGGATGCCAGAGAGTTTAGTCGGGTCCATTAAGATTTGATCCGGTTTCACTATCAAACCGAGGAACTCGACTTCTTTGACGTCAAATTTGCACTTCTCGGGTTTAAGATAGAGATCGTGTTCTTTAAGCCGTTGGAGGATCTTCTTTGTTCGGTCGGCGTGTTTCCTGGGATCTCGAGAGAAGATCAAGATGTCATCCATGTAGATTACTACCCATCCTTCGTCGATCAGATCTTTGAATATCTTGTTCATCATTGCTTGGAATGTGGCCGGAGAGTTGCATAGGCCGAAGAACATGACTGTTGGTTCAAACAGTCCTTTGTTTGTTTTGAAGGCCGCTTTCCATTGGTCTCCGTCCTTTATCCTGATGTTGTGATATCCCCATCTGATGTCGAGTTTAGTGAAGATTTGCCCTCCTTTTAATTTGTCAAGGAGGTCTCCGATCAGGGGTAAGGGGTAGGTATTCTTGATCGTTCCGTTATTCAGGTACCGGTAGTCCTGGCAGGGTCGAAGCGCTTCCGCGTCCTTCTTTGCTACAAAGAAGAACGGCGAGGCCATAGGTGATTTCGACAGTCGTATGTATCCTTTTGCCAGGTTTTCTTCGAGGAATTCGTCCATTTTCTGTTGTTCAATCGGGGTGAGAGGATAGACTTTGCAGTCTTTCGGTATGAAGTCCTCTTTTAGATCTATGGCGTGGTCCCATTGTTTCGATTCGGGGAATCTTTCAGAGGCTGTCTTCTCGAAGACTCTGTCGTATTCCCGGTATTCTGGTGGTACGTTCGCTTTGTCCTTCTTTTGATCTTTCTGTTCGTCATGTGCCAACTGTTGAGAGATCGATGTCTTGGCTCGGATCGAGGTTTCTTCCAATCTAGCGATTGGGGTGTGTTCCGTGGTGTGTTTCTGCTCAAAAGGGGTTCCCTTCATGAGCTGCTGGGTCTTGGCTACTGCCCGTCGGGCGGCTTCCAATGATCTGTTCTTTCGGTATTGCAATGTCCCGATTTCCCAGTTGATCAACGGGTTCTCCTTTTGGAGCCAGGGGAGTCCTAGGATGATCAATTCTTTTCCTAGTCCCGTGACCATGAACCGTATCTTCGATTGCCTTCCTCCGATGTCTACCGAAGCTGTGGTGGAGTGATTGATGGTGCCTAGTTTGTTTTGGGTGCCATCAACGTTCCTAGCCCTGATCGGCTTCTGGAGGGGAGTGAGCGGGAAGTTGTACATTTGCGCAAATCCTTTGTCCATGAACATCCCTCCTGCTCCTGAATCGAGGAGGGCATTGGTTTCGACGGTTTCATTCTCAACGAATAGCTGCATTGGTAATCTCATAGATTGCTTTTCCATGTTAGCTATAAGTACACTTGAGACTGTAATTTCAGGGGGTCCTGACGTCGGGGCAGTCCGCTTTCTTAAAAACCTGACTCTTCCATGAGGTTGAGGGTTTCTTCCTTTTCTTCTTCGTCTAGTTCACCTAGGAGGGCTCATATTTTTCCGTAGGCATCTTTCCTGCTTGGTTTCTTGGCGGTAAACCTTCTGACAGGTCCAGGTAAGAACTTTCCTGTTTTCTTGTCTTTGTGGTCGATGGCGCGATGTCCTGTCTGATGACAGACAAAGCACATTCCTTTGCGCATATGCTCAGCGCGATCTTGTTGCGTCATCTTGTCGATCTCCATGGCATTTGGATTGACGTCGGGGGCGGCGGAGGGAGTATAGGCCTTAGAGGGCGCTTTGCTTCCTCTAGCTTTTCCCATAATTGCCTGTGCTCGTTTCCACTGTCCTTCGTACTTGGCAGCGGCTTCGTACCATCCGTCAATGGTAGTAGGCATTGTTTCTTTGAGAAATACTTTCTCAAGAAGTTTCGGTTTCAGCCCGTCCATGAAGTACTCGATGAGGGCGACGTTTTCGACTATTCCTGTGCGCGCGGCAAGGATTCTGAAGTCGGAGATGTAGTCTTGAACATCTCCTGTCTGAACTAAATTCTTTAGTTCGGTTCGTGCGGTTCCTGCGTCATCTACAGGGGAAAAGGCGGCGGAGACGGCTGTCTTGAATGCTTGCCAGCCGCCGAAGTTGTTGTTGGCCAAAGATTCTCTGATCTTGGCTTCTTTCCATCCTGCAGCCGCTCCTCCTATCATGAACGAGAGGGCGAATGCGATCTTCTTTTCATCGGTGTCGTAGGTGTTCGGGTTCACCCGAATGTAAAGTTCTACCTCTTGTAAGAACTTCGTCGTCTTTTCTCTTTCTCCAGAGAAGTCGGAGGGGACTCAGATCTTTACTTGGGCATCTCGGTTGTGTGCCATTTCGAAGTAAGTGGGGTCAAGTGAGTCTTCGGGTTCAGATTCTTCGAGGGTTTGCGAGTACCCTGTTTGTTTGTCTGTGATAGAAGAGGATGCTTCTCTTCTAATTCTTTGTGGCGGTCTGCTGTCTTCGGGTCTACCTTCGGTAAAGTAGTGGTCGGGTACGTATTCTGTCGAGCCTGTGGTATCTGCAAAGTACCAACTTCTTAGGCTGTTGCTGTACCTGATTTGTCGTCCGTCTAAACGGAAGAATTCAGAGGTAGCAGTGGGTACTGCTGTTCGGGGTGGTCTGTCTGCGAAGTGTCTGTTCTTGAGCGCGTGTGTGAGCTTGGGCGCCACAGTGTCGGTTGGGTACGCCTAGACTTGTGACAAGTCGGCGGGTTCGATCAGCTTGACCTTTTGTTAAGATTGTCTCTTAACTACTCAGCAAGTTCGAGACAACAAGGTGCTTCCTTGTGTCGAGTTCGTCGTTTAGACTCTGAGGTACTTCCTCAGGTTGAGTTCTCTGTGAGCAGTTTAAAGAGTTTATATCTTTAGGTCAAGCTGAGGCCTTGACCGACTATCTACTACAGCTTATATAGACTATTAGTTACTCTGGTCTATATAACGATTGGCTGTTAAGTATAGCAGTTATCTACTCAGGTCTTTTGAGGAGTCATTTCAATAGGTAAAGATGCGCCAGCTGTCAAGTGAGCACATGTAAGAAAGTAAATATAGCATATACGATAGAATTGTAACACTAAGTCATTTGGATCATTTGCGTTTCCGTTGTAGGGCTCGACATATGTTTGCCAAGAGTTTGGTAAGGATGCTGAAATGATCGATTTAAATCGGGTATCTGAGATATGGAATTCTATATTTGGAAACCTGTTGATCCGGTCTCGGTAAGACTTCAAGACGTCCAAATGCTTTAGGAGGTCGTCGGAATTATCAGCCTTTGTCTCATATAATAAACACTGCAGTTGATTGACTGTCTGATGTGCCTTGTTTTCATGAGTGACTGATAATGCGGTATACATAGCTTCTGCGCTTTGTTTTGATCCGACGTGATTTATTTGCGAGGAGGTGACGTTGTGAATAATCACTTGTTGTGCCCACATGTCGTTTTTGTCCCAGTTATATGCGCTGGCCAGGTCTATGTTTTCTTCTGGTCGCTTTATTTGTCCAAAGACATATCCTAATATGTCACAGTTAATAAAAACTCGTAACATTCTTTCTTTCCATTCGTGCCAATTTTCATCCATCAAATGATCGCGATCAGCGATCTTGTTTACGTTTGAATATTCTTTGGTACGAATTAGGGGTATTGCTGTAGGTAATTGAATATTCCCTGGTGGGCCGTTATTTTCTTGGCGCCTTTCTTCTGCTCTTTGAAGAATTTCTGGGGGGATATTCACTTGTCTTTGTTTCTGTTTTGCTTTGGAGACATAAACTTGTGTAGGGTTTTGTTCTGTTGCTGAAGGTGCGCTGGGCTCTTCAAATAATGACTCCATGTCATCACGGTCCCCAACATATTCCAATTCTTGATCCATGTGCCCCTTTTTAATAAGTTAGTTATAATATTGGCCAGGGCCCATAACCTATTGGGATCAGGAAGTTGAGCACAAGATGAGGACGAGGTTATTGAGGTATTGAGTTTAAGTCAAAGATAAGTGTATGAGGGAGTCTGCCACAGGGAGGAATGTTATTATCATCTCCTACAAGATGTGCAATATTTATACTACACAGTTAGGAGGTATAGTGTAATGCACTCCTTTAATATATAAAGGAGGTATTCTGTAATAGACCCCTGTACCAGTTAATAATGGAATAACTATGTCATATCCCCTATAACAGTGTCAATAATAGTGACATATGATATCATGGCTTGGTAAGTCCTAGACTTCCTACAGGGTGTGTCATAGACACTCTATCCATAGCTTTGTCTTGGATAGGCTATCATAGACATGCTGCAGTATGAGTAATCCTGTAGCATGTGTTAACTGTCCATTCCCTAGGGTTATGGTTAATGTGCATTAGCCCTAACCCTAGTGTTGACTTAGCATAGTCTGGCAATATTCCCTAGGCATGTTAACTGCCTTGGCTTGCCTGTATACTCTTGTATACATAATCCCAACAACCTCTGCTCGGTGCCTCAGGACTTCAAGTATGCAACAAATTCTTTGTCCTTGTACTCCCCACCTGAATCCGAGTGCAAGACTTTGATGCGCACATCCAGCTGGGTCTCGTACCAAGCCTCCAACTTCTTGTAGGCGGCAGGCTGCTCACTCTTCTTCCGGAGGAGATCGAGCTTCACAAAGCTTGTGTGGTCATCAGAGTATGTAACGTAGTACCGCTTGCCTCCCCTGGTCTCAACTGGTGCTGGCCCCCAAAGGTCGCTATGGATGATTCCGCCCACATCAGTGGCGCGCTTTCCCAGCCGACTCTTCAGTATGGGCTTCCGGGTTGCTTTAGCATACACACATGACTTGCAGAAGAATGGCGTGCCATCGGTGCTTGACTTGAGCTTCACGCCAGTCACGAAACCATTTCGGACAAGTCTCTTGGCGATGTCAGGGGAGATATGCCCCATACAACGATGGAACTGGTCCACGGTGAGCAACTCAGTAGCTATGTTTGCCGTCTCCACCTCATGTGTCACACGATACAGCCGCCCAACCTTCGGGAACTCTCCGAGGTGAGCACCATCTGGTCCAATGATCTTGCATTTCCCACCGCTGAACGTGACAGTGAAGCCACAGTCATCCAGCCGCCCAACAGACACTAGAGTATAGCCAACCTCTGGGGAATAGAGCACCTCAGTGATCTTCAGCTGTGAGATATCGGCTCCATCAGGGACGTCGATTACCATCTCACCCTTCCCTGTGGCTTGGAAGCTCTGCTTGTTGGCAGCTCGGAACGGCTTGGGGGGAATTTCCACAAAATTTTGCATGGCATCGCGATATGGTGTGATATGGCTGGTACACCCTGAGTCATAGACCTCGGTTTGGGTCTCCTCGTTGGTTCTTGCTCCGGTCACGAGGGCTTCTTCTGGGCCAGCATCACTGTCCACTCCCGAGTCCTCAGCCTCCGTAAAGCAATCACTATCGGGTTCTATGCTTTCCGCTGCCTCGCTCGCAAGGAACCAGTCTGACTCGTCACTGCCTTCGACATCAAAGGCGGCGAAAGCTGCATCGCTCTCGGATCCAGACTCCTCAGCAGCGTTCGCAGACGCACCCTTTTTCTTGGAGTCATCCTTCTTCTTGCCAGCCTCTTTCTTATCGGAGTCCTTCAGGGGCTTCTTGCACTGATGTTTGAAGTGCCCCTCCTCACCGCAGTTCCAGCAAGTCTTTTTCTTGTCACGTTTTCCAGATGAAGCTGTCATGGCCTCGTCCTTGTCATCGCCCTTGGAGGGTTTACCATTCCGACGTGAGCGGTGAGCAACATTTTGCTCTGATTCCTTGGAGATAAGCGCAATAAGCTCATCAGGGTCGATGGTCTTGTTTGATGCGTACAGCCACGCATTGGCAAGGAGATTCGACGTGAAGTTGGAGAGGTGAAGGGGGAGCAAGGAAATGATGGTAGAACGGTAATCCTTATCTTCTATAGCAACGCCGTAGGTTGATAACTCCTCGCGCTTCACCCACAGGCCATCAATAAACTCTCGTATGCTGCCTTTCTCAGGACAACGTGACTCCATGAAGCGCGCGCGAAGGTCGGCCTGTGCAAAGGCACCCTTCTGCGTGTACTCCCCAACAATCAGGTCCCACCGGTCTTTCAACAAGGCCTTTCCATGGATACGAATAAGTGTTGAGTTGGGGATGTGGTGTGTAAGCAGGGCCTTTGCGGACTTCTCGTCACGGTTCCACTTTGCAACGGCATTAGTCTCTGCTTCCGTCGCAGGGGACGCTGCTGGGACCGGGCACGGTGTTGTGCCATCAAAGTGGCCCCAAAACCCCTTGGCCTCGATAGCCTCCTCGAAACGGATGGAGAATGCCGTCCAATTCATGCCCGTTGGCATGAGCTTTGGCACGGAGGATGGGAGGATATCTGTGGTGGTCAACGTGGTAGACATTGTAGTTCACAAAGATTTCTGGCTTAGTTAGCTAGCGCAGGGCCCATAACCTGTAAGAATAGCAACAAGGCTCAGTGTTGTGTAGGCAAATGACTGGATATATTATATACCTGTAAGAATAGCAACAAGGCTATGTACACAGTGAGCATGGAATGCTACGACGACAGGAGAAAGGGACTATACCTCAGTGTTGCATAGGCAAACGACTGAGGTGCTCTAAACAAGTGTGCGGTCTATAAGTACAACTAGAGATATGTACGTAAAGATGTCTATGAAGCTCAGGAATGGGCGGATACAGAATATCGGGGCCAAGGGTAAGTACAAACAGTATGTAAAGGCTCACGGAAACGTCAAGATAGACGGTGGCGGCGCGCAGAAGTGAGTCGCCATGGTGACACGTCGCGGGAAGGCCGATGTCGTCTTGTTTTCCAACACTCTGAACAATCGGGATATGCCTCAATGAAGGAAAAGTCTTTCCACAGATCTTCTGACTGGAATCAATAGATCCTGGGGTCGGAGTCTGTGCGATGGGCATAAATGTACCACGTCCCACCGATATCACTTGCGGCTTCAAAAAAAGGGTAATGCTAGTAGGGAAGGTGGAGGGGCTACTGAATGTTATCGCCACCAGGATGAAGTTATGAGCTCGTGCTTATACATGACATATGCTAGACTCGGTTTGCTATTTAGGTCGAGTGGATCCATGTGAGTCATTGACAGGAAGATCTCAAGGAATAAATAAATGCTTGGGAGCAACAGTGGAAAGGGCGCACACCACTCGAATTGGGAGTCGAGTATCCTCGTTTTCGAGGCACCAGTGCTAAGTTAGACGCTTAAATCGCCAACCCGTCAAATCATCGACATCCATCCCACTGCCCCCAACGTACCTGGTCCCTGGTGGAGTATATTAATGGCTGTTTGCACTCAACTTTTGAATTCCTTCCTCAGTCTGAACAATTCGTTAACATTCAATGAGTTTCATTACCTTTGAGATCCCTCCATATGATGCAACCACATGGAACAAGGCAGTCTCCTACGTGGGCACTGTGACCTCCCGAAACCCAGAATATGCAGAATACGATGCCGTTATGTCGACAAGGGCAAATTGGGGCTCTGGAAGACTGGATCCTACAATTGTTTGTTCAGTAGGCGAGGGAGGCGCCCATAGAATAGGGTGTTTCAAACATGCCCAACTCGATGCCAACTTGAGCCTCAACTTGGCCTTGAATTGCAAATTGCGACCTCCAAATCAGGTAATTATGTGAAGTTGAGGTCGAAGTTGAGGTCATGGCAAGTTGGGCTTTAGAATCGGCCTCATGAGCCTGATTCCAAAACCTCAACTTCAGCCCCAATATGGAAAAAGTGATTTCGAATTGTGGTCAAGTTGAGGTCCGAGTTGAGGGTCGAGTTTGTCATGTTTGAAACACCCTAATGACAATCCAGTGGGAAGGATTTTGGTTCAAGACCGGGAGGGTCACATTCGAAGGAAGACCGAGCATGAAGACTGGAGATTTTTTTCAAGAACGCGGGGATTCGGGGAGCCTGTGTGTGATTAAAGGATGCTGTAAACGTGTTTAGTCGAAATTTAGCCAGCCTTTCTTCCTTACTAAATAGCCTCTACTCTTTCAAAGATGACCTCAACAATGAATTTACTTGGGAGGGTTCCGAGGTGAGGCGCTCCATTAGCCCGCCCAATCTTTTGATAATCGGTGTTTATCTCGCAGTGTTCAAGTGTGTGTAAGGGTCAGCCTGTAGCTCGATATTTCGGTGGGCAGAGCAAGGACTTTCTAAATCCTGAAATGTCAGTCATGTCGTGCTCCATGTGTCCAAGTCCTTTGACTCTCTAATCATGATGTTTTATTCTTCAGATTCAGAAGCACAAAGCTTCATATCAGGGAGGATTATCTTCGGAGCTTTGATTACTTGCTCGCGACCGCCTGCATTTTGCAAGCGATGAGACAGCGTAGAGAAGATCCAAAAAGTGATAAAATTCTGGCTGTGTTAAACATTTTAGTGGGTGCCAGTGTGTAGTTATGTAAGTAGTACATACCGTCTGAGTATTACTAAGGGTAGTACTGTCTGGCATCACTCTTCCAGAGGAGATAAGTGTCAGTCTACCGCTCTATTGTCGACCAAACATTAATCCTACTTCTTATCCCCAGATAGATGAGAAAGAAACATTCGGAATTCTAACATTTGCCATAACCTCCGCCCTCCCCGCTAAGATCATGATTCTGACTGGTTGTAAGTGTTATTACTAAGGAAAGAATAATTATTCGGATTTAGATGGGAGCAACAAGAATGCCCAATCCCAAGCATTTATTTATTCCTTGAGATCTTCCCTGTCAATGACTCACATGCACTCAACCTAAATAGCAAACCAAGTCTAGCGCATGTTGTGTATAAGCACAAGCTCGTTACTTCAACCTGGTGCCATGGTGATGACATTCAGGAGTCCCTCCGCCTTCCCTACTAGCATTAGCCTTTTTTTGAAGCCGCAAGTGATATCGTGGGGATGCATGCCCATCGCACGGACTCCGACCCCAGGATCTATTGGTCCAAGTTAGAAGATCTGTGGAAAGACTTTTCCTTCAATGAGGCATATCCCGATCGTTCAGAGTCGCTAAGGTACTTTCAGATACCGCTAAAGCTTGATCTTCGAAAGAATGCCGTTTTCTATATGTGGTGTCGGCGACATTTGATAGTGATCATTTATGATGCCCACCACTGTTGTAAGTTATAATAGTGGTTATGGATGCAGGAGTTGTTGCTCATCCTCAGTTTCTCGTTCTATCTGTGGGCTTTGGTGAGAAACTAATTATCCCAGATTCTCAAGGGGCCATCAGCAAACTCTGGAAATCCCTGTAGACACTGTAGACATTGTAGATGCCATAGACATCATAGTTGTCCAGTAGTTGTGTTGGAATACAAGCCTATAATTGCTATATCCAGAGCGGTAATTATGACATTACTAATTACTGTTACTTCAGCATTACTTCAGCATTATATATATGTATAGTATATACTGAGACAATTGCTCCTGACCTCTGAGACATACAGAGGAGTGCCCCCCTTCGTCCAAAAGCCTCTAGTCAGCTTCCAGCTTTACCTCCCTACAGGTTATGGGCCCTGCCTTATTATAAACAACCCAAAAATCTATTTACAAAACCTTCTACAACATGTCAAAAGCCCCAAGCAATATTGAAGAATTTGTCCTGGACAGTGATGAAGAAAACCCTCAAGAATACGTCCAGGAGTATGATCAGGACTTAGCTGACCATATGGAATTATTTGGGCCATCACCAGCCGCTTCCCAATATGCTACAGTGGGAGCGCCGCCAGCCACACCCAAGGTGGGAATCCCACCAAAACAAAAGAAGCCCACGATCCTTCTAATTCGTACCAAAGAATATTCTAACATAAACAAGATCTCCGATCGGGATCACCTTACTGATGAGAATTGGCACGAATGGAGAGAAAGGATGAAACGGGTATTTATTAATTGTGACATCACTGGATATATTAACAGGGCCGTAAAATGCCCAAAAGAATCCAGGGATGCCGAGGGGGTGCACAACTGGGACAAGAATGACACCTGGGCACAGCAAGTTATAATATATAACGTTACCTCTTCGCAAATGAATCACGTCGGATCAACAACTACGGCAGAAGCGATGTACTCCGCGCTATCTGTTACTCACAAAAACAAAGCGCATCAAACCGTAAATCATATTCAGTGCCTACTGTACGAGACAAAGGCTGACGCTACCAACAATCTTCTAAAGCATATGGACACCCTGAAATCTTACTGCGACCGCATCAATAAATTCCCTAATAAGGAATTTCATATCTCCGACACCCGATTCAAATCTATCATATTGGCATCTCTACCATCGTCTTGGCAAACTTATGTGGAGCCATACAATGGCAACGCAAATGATCCCAATGACTTGGATCCCAAGCGCCGCTTATCATCGGACGCGTTTATAGGATTATTACGAGAGGAATATAAACTTCGGCTAAATCGGAATGGGAATAATAATGGAACCGGCGGGAGCGTAAATCTGGTGCGAACCCAGATAGCTACCGGTCCCAGTAAATCCCTGGAAAACTGTATTACCAAAAAGAAAACCTCCATTAAATCTTATTGCGATCATTGCAAGCATGCGGGGCATTGGACGAGCAAATGCCGAAAATTTGATGGGAACAAATGCCGTAACTGCGGGAAATTTGGACATTACGCAAAGAATTGTTGGGGAAAGAAGAAAGAGAAAACGAAAGAGAAGAAGCCCGGGGATACTTCAATGATAGTAGAAGAACATATTACTTTCTCAGCAGACGAGGAAGGGCATAATTTTGATGCATGTAATAACGATGCCATATCAAAAAGAAGCATTTACCTCCTATGAGCCTATGAAAAATATTTCCGTAACAGGTGTAGGAGGGAAAGAGGCAAAAATAGAAGGACAAGGAAATGTCAATCTAATTGCGACATGTAATGGAGAAAAATATATTCTTCATCTCAAAGACGTTTTGCATGTTCCAGGAATGCGGAACAATTTAATTTTGCTAGGAAGATGGGACGACACAGGAGGAAAATACAAAGGGGGACAAGGGGAAATAACCCTCATCAATAAAAATGGTAAAGCCGTTGCACACAGGAATAAAATCAATAATCATCTCTACAAAATGGAAATGATTATTAGAAACCCGAGCGACACTGCCAACAATGCTGAAAATGATATAACTTTCAGTGGAAATGAAAAATCACTCAGTTGGGAAACATGGCATCAACGATTTGGACATATCGGATATACTGGGCTACAATTACTACTCGACGGAAATATGGTAAAATGATTTAATGTTGATCTGGCCACCCCAAAACCAGAATGCGAGACATGTATAGCCACAAAACAACACATTAAACCATTCCCAAAATCAGTCAAATGGAATATTGAAACCGGAGAATTGACGCATATAGATTTATGGGGAAAATATGCCGTCAAGTCCATCAACGGAAAACACTATTATTTATTATTCGTTGACGATGCCAAGAGGTATGTCACCGTCGAATGTCTAAAAGAAAAGAGTGATGCAGCACAGGGAGTAATAAATTATTTGGCCTATATAAAAACACAAGGCCGAACACCCAAGGGGATTCAAATCGATTGCGGAAAAGAATTCGTCAATGAGAAATTGGAAAACTATTCTAAGGAACGTGGGATACAAATATGATTAACCACGCCGTACTCTGCATCGCAAAATGGCATTGCAGAAAGAATGAATAGGACACTTGTCAAATTATTGCGCGCAATGCTATCCGCGAGCGAGCTCCCAGAATACCTCTGGGAATATGCCGTCATGCACGCCGCCTATCTCCACAACCGATCGTATACGAAGCATCTTCGGAAATTAACTCCTTATGAGGGATGGCACAATGAACAACCGGATGTTTCACACTTACGCGAATTTGGCGCACCAGTATGGATCTTATTACAAGGTCAGAAAAAGGAAAGAAAAATGCTTCCTAAATCAAAGCGCCACACATATCTTGGATACGACGATGGTGCCGGAGCAGTCAAATATTACAATGCCGAAACGCGTAATGTATTAACTTCGCGGAATTTCGAGCTATTGACTGGTACTCCAAAATCTAAACCTTCTGAAGACAATACAATGGAACCCTCAACGCACGAGGGGGAGTCTGATGGAGGTGCGCCTGCCGAGAATTCCAATTATAGAATCCCACCATTGGCAGATTGAGGCACAGCCACCCCCACAACTGCCGATCACAAATGATGAACCTCTGATCAGAGTCGCATCACCGATCGGAGAAGAACTGGATATACCGGAAATAGAACCTCGTAACCCAGAGAAGCAATCCCGGAAGCGGAAATGAGTTGATAATAATGATTGCATTGATATTGATGAACCGCGCAAGATGCGTGCAATGCAGAGAAATAAACCGCGACAAACACGTGGAGTTTGTACCAACTATAAACCCTTGTTAAACCTTACAGAAGAGGAAGAAGTGAATACCTTCCTAGATAACGATGAAGCCTATGCAATAATTGCTGGAGATGAAATAAACATGCTCAAAGACGCACGGATCTCCCTTGATTGGCCGGAATGGCAAAAAGCCATACAAAATGAATTGAACCTACTAAAGGAGAAGGGGACATGGGAATTGGTCCAGAAACCTCCTGGCACAATACCGATCACAAACAAATGGGTCTTTGTCCGGAAAAGAAATAAACAAGGGGAAATTATAAGATACTGAGCACGATTAGTTGCAAAAGGATGTGCACAACGACCAGGTTATGATTATACGGATACCTTCTCACCCGTAGTCTGAATGGACACGCTCCGAGCAGTATTAGCGCTCGCATCAAAGAAGGGTCTAAAAATACAACAGATGGACGTAAAGGGCGCATACCTCAATGGCACATTAAAAGAAGAAATATATATGAAGCAACCTGAAGGACAAGAAGATGGAACAGGCCGGGTATGTAGGTTAGTGAAACCGCTTTATGGACTAAAGCAGGCAGGGCGAGAGTGGAATAATGAATTTGATGGTAAACTCAAAATTCACGAATACGGACGCTTATTTGCAGATCCATGCGCGTATATTTGAAGGGTCGACAAGGACTTGGGAATAATAACAGTCTGGGTCGACGACACATTACTCTTTGCGTCTTCCAATTCTATGATGAAGCATATGAAAAATACGCTCAGTACGGAATGGGAAGTAACTGACCTCGGGGAGCTGAGCAAAATCATTGGCATAGAAATTACGTGCCAAGACGACGCGATCAAGATATCTCAGGAGAAATATATTGAAAATATTCTCTGCAAGGAGGGAATGCTTGATGCGAATCCAGTCGGAATGCCAATGGATCCCAATATTAAATTATTGGCGAATCTGGATTATAATGAACCCAACAGGAGTAATTCATATGCAAAATTATTAGGATGTCTACAATTCCTATCAAATTCCACACGACCCAATATCAGCTTTGCCATTAACAAGTTGGCTGCCTACACCGCTAACCCGGGTTTACAACACCACGGTGCAATAAAGCGAATACTCAGGTACTTGGCTGGTACGAAAACTCTCGGGATAATTTATAAATCCCAAGATGAGACTGAAAACAATAACCTCTTCCACGGATATGCAGATGCTTCATTTGCTAATATTGAAGATCTTAAATCCACAACCGGCTATATTTTCAAAGCGTCCGGGGGAGCAATAACATGGAAATCTAAGAAACAAACTATTATTGGACTATCCTCTACCGAAGCTGAATATATTGCATTATCAGATGCTGGACGCGAAGCTGTATGGCTAAGAAATTTATATGAAGAACTTGGATTTGCAACAATTCCCCACAGTGATTAAAGGCGATAACAAAGGGTCAGTAATTTTAACTCAGAACCCTCAATTCCATCAGAGATCAAAACACATTGCTATCTGCCATCACTGGGTCCGGGATCTTGTGGCCAATAAATCAATAGAAATTCAAAACTGTTGTGATCCGGAGCAAACTGCAGACGTATTAACAAAGGCTCTGCCGAAGCCTAAATTTACACAACATAGGGACAAGATGGGAGTTCAGTCAGGTTAACCCAGCAGCTTTCCTCGCGTGAGTTGGATTTTTTCCAACTGGTTTTTTCCACCACAGAGGTTTTAATGCAACTGGAGAAACTTATTCCACCCTTGACTTCAGGGGGAGTAATGACAAAATATTTAACCATTTCACCCAGCCGTTCTAGGCTTGAGGGGGAGTGTTGGGATACAAGCCTATAATTGCTATATTCAGAGCGGTAATTATGACATTACTAATTACTGTTACTTCAGCATTACTTCAGCATTATATACTATATATACTATATGTATAGTATATACTGAGACAATTAATTCCTGACCTCTGAGACATACAGAGGAGTGCCCCCCTTCGTCCAAAAGCCTCTAGTCAGCTTCCAGCTTTACCTCCCTACAAGTTGTTTGGTAGTAACTTGGTAGCAAACCTGTAGATATGGTAGATATTGTAGATGCAGTAGATATTGTAGACAGTTTGTAGAACTCTGGGAGTTAATGCAATGATATGCTTATATTTTATTGCATGGGTAAAATACAATAGTAATAAATTAAAATTAGATTGAAGCTCCCCTCCCTCCCATGTTTTGAGCGAGGAGGGGGCAAGTAAATGACAGGAACCATAATAAGACTATAATATATATAAAGCCCCCCCCACCAATGCTTGCATTACACATGAGGGAGCAGGTGGGTTCTGTTGAGTGATACAAGGTGTCACTGAAGACAGCCAACAGAGCTTAAGAGGTATGAGGGCGTTAACCAGTGTATAAGAGTCTTTGTAACTGGAGAGGTAGTCTCCAGTTACACCTACTTATATACATAAAGCCGTGCTAAGTATAAACTATTGATGTCATGGACTGTGGAGTGCATGATGTCATTGACTGTGCAATGACATCATGCGCTCCGGCACTGATGATGCAATACTGTACACTAAACGACAAAATGGTTACTGACTAAACTGGCCATAGGTTGAGTCCGATGCTAACTAGATTACCTATTCTAACAGGTTCATTGTCATTGTCGTTGTAGCCCCTCCTGTCCCAAATGGCCTGTCGCACCTGTGTGACCACCCTACAAGCAAATCGCTTGTGGTGGTGATGGGTTGTGTCATAGTCGCTGGATCCCTCTCCAATGGCTCCCTGGCCTCGTTGTCATCGCCATGTGTTGTGCACCAGCTGCACCTGCACATCCATCCTGTGAGCAGTTGCTCATGGCAGTGGAGGCAGGTGCTGCATTGTGTGGTCATTGGTGTTCCCCTCCATCCTTTGTGGTTGGTGACCCTCAATGGATGGGAATGGGTTGTGTAGCATTGGCCCCCATCGTTAGCAATAGTTTAGATCCTAAAGCAAGAAGAAAAAGACTTAGTTGATAAAAACAACAAATGA
The DNA here is from genome assembly GCA_964034925.1 of Tricholoma hemisulphureum. NCBI lineage: Eukaryota > Fungi > Basidiomycota > Agaricomycetes > Agaricales > Tricholomataceae > Tricholoma > Tricholoma hemisulphureum. The sequence goes on from OZ035932.1 coordinate 3,499,379, forward strand.
ACCGAAAAAACATGCCAACAGCCCAAATGACAACGGCTACTTTTAGCTCTTGCTAGTATGTGGATGGGCATGGAAGGGGTGGCAGCCGAGGTTGATGGAGGGGTGTGGTGGTCATGGTTGGGCAGTCCTCAGTTGGCGGGTGGACGTTGGTTGGGGTCGTCATGTCATTGTGAGATAAAACCTGTAGATAATGAAGATAGAAATCAGTTAAATGAGGAAAAACAGGAAAGAAACATTAAAGAAAACTTACCTGGGACCCAAACAACACACAGATATGTGTCGTTTGGGCCTGTGCCTCATCCTCATACCGTGTTCGTCTTCCAGCCATTTGTTCATTTGGTGGTGTAGGTCCTTGTCATTGTTGTTGTCTTGTCATTGTCCATGGTGTTGGGTCATCTGGGTGTTGGGCTGGTCCTCATCCTCATCCCCAGCCCAGTCCTCTTCACCCTGGTGGTTGCCTCACTGTTGTCCTCCCCATCATTGTTTGTCATCATTGTTTTCATCTGCTGTCTCCATAAGAAAAGCCTCACATCCCATTTGGATGGGGAGGAGGGTGGGGTTGAGTCGCGCAGCAGAAACACTGTAACCTGGAAAGAACATCTTGTAAGTTTAGAAGAAACTTACGGAAAAGGAATACCTTTTAAGATAAGTGAGAACAACGTCGATTGACTGTTGTCAGTTGTGTTCCCATGCATTAGCAGAAATGCTTGTAAATATCATAGATGTCATAGATGTCAGTGATTGGGCAGGTATTTGTTAGCAAACCATAGCTACAGTAGACAAATGGGCACTGTGGACAAGCATGGCATAAAGGATATGGGCAAAAATATAAAAATCACTCTTGAGATCTTTGCTGCGTGAATCCTGCACAATGGAGGAAAATATTGATAGGTGAATGGCAATCACATACAGAAGGCTGGACTCACTGCGGTACACATTGTCCCTTCAATAAACATGGTGCGTCGTCAGATGCTTGTTGTTCAACAGGTAAAAATTGACAATGATGTGGCTGCCGGCCTTGGCAGCACTGCTTTCCCCATGCCAGCCTGTAGGTCTGTGAATGCTTGTCAGTACTGAAGGGCTAGCAGAAGAGCGCAAAATGCATACCTTACACTTGCCTTTTTGATGCCCCAACGGGCCAATCCCATTCTCACGAAATGTAGGTGGATTCGCGTTTCTAAGAACCTCTGTTTATGCAGTTGAGTGGCATAAAGTGCGTTCCATGAAATCTCTTGAAGCACCATGACAGTCAACAGAAGAAGGGGTGTATACAATTGATTTGTCGATGAGACAAGCTAGGGATGGGTCAGAGTTTGGTGTCATTTATGTTAGCCAAGAATACCAGCATCAGCAAAATGAATAGGCCTTGCATGCAGATAGATATTACATGAAACACTGCATTTTGTGAGCATGCCCAACTGTGAGAGGGCTGTGAGTTTTGACATGTTGTTGATGAGTTCCTGTATTGACAGTCGAAGAATAAGGTTTTGCAAGCACAATTGCCTAAGGACAGAGATGTCTTGATCAGAAAAACAACTGTCACGCCGTGCATATACCGTGCTTGGGTAAAAATTCATGACTATTTGGAAGATGTATACAAAAAATTATTTCAGTGCATAGAAGAGCTCTTTTTTGAAATACTTATTCAATCAGAATTCCAGACTAATCTCCAGGCTTGTTTCTTTAGTCAGTCGCTTGTTGGCAGCTGCTCCAAAACAGGGGACAAGATCAAGGAGGGCCCTAAGTTGTCCCAAAGGCACGACATCACCCATAAGTATTCCGTCACTCTGTCGAGAGGGTTTCAAGACATGCATTCCTGTTGATGGGTCTGGATACAAACCTTTTCGAGTTGACAAAGCCTGGGCTACAGGATCTAGCTGAGGTATGATATTGAAACACTGAGCGTAAGTAAGAAATAGGTCAGTGCCAGGAGCAGATGGAGCTCTTCTGGATGGAACAGCACAAAAGATAAGTTGTAGTCGCATGATATGATGGCCTGAACAAATTTGACCAGTCAATACAAATGGAATATATGTGTGAAATACAGGATGTGACCTTCAAGACCACTATGTGGCCATACTTTGCCATTGTCGGTATTGATGAGAACAGCATTGGAACGACCATAGGTCCAGGAGCCTGAGGGAGGAGAAGCATTGATTGTTTGTGGAGGGAGGACGCGATGTGGTGAAAAATAAGAACAGTTCTGCACTTGCACCTTTGTCCAGACTTGAAGGTTGTCAAATGGTAACAGAGAATCGATATTACCGATCCTACGACCACTAATGTGAAAAGAATCCTGACTATCGACCTGAGTCAGGAAGTCTGCCAGCAAATCTGGTAGATTAAACCTTTCCATGACAGCTTCAATTGACATCATCTTCATAGCTGGGTCTCTGGTTAAATGCAACGCAGTGTTGCCTTGTACTATGGTTCTAAATGGCAGCAGTGACAGAGGGTACAAGCCCTGCTGAAGAGCATCTGCATGTTCAAAATAGTTCATGTTTCATCGAATAGTTCCAGCGACAGGGGTGGCTGGCCGAATGTGTGTCAAGAGTGCTTCTGTTGTACTGGTCGTGGAAAAAGGGTCTTCCTCAGGATTTTTGCATAGCCCATCATCATCGCTGTCATTTTCTGGGCCTGGATCATTGGTAAGGGAGCAGAAGTTGATACAGGCCTCACGAATGGCAGTGGCAATGTCAAACCATCAACATTTATCTGTGTGATCAAGGAAACAACAGATCTGAGACTCATACTCCTGGTTATTACTGGAACGTGATGGTTCTTTGATTTCTGTCACATGGCATCGTTTTGTAGCATCAGCACTCCACTGTATTGCTGCTCCATTCTCATGGATGTTGGAAGTGACACTTTATAGAAGTTTGAGCTTGGGGATGTACCAGTTGTTGATGATTTTACTGCCTTTGCTGGTTTGTGCCCCAGCTGATATGATTGTGTGCTTGTGAACATGGAATTCCTTAAGCATGCCATCCATTTCGGTGCATATCTGATCAGAAACTTTGGGTGCTTGGGCAAGATATTGAAAATCCATCAATGAGCATATAGCGATCAGAAAGTCTTTTGGGACGACATCGGCAATGACCGGTATGAGGTAGCGCTGGATGTCACAATGTTCTCGTCCAGTGACTTGCTTCAGCCTGGATATGCCTTTGTTAAATTGATGAAAACCGGTATGCGGATGGAGGATGGCAAAACGGAAGTCAATTTTGGCAGCTCCAACAGCACAGATGCACCACTTGGCATCATGGTCCCAAAACATTTTGTGCCAGTGGTGGAGCGGCTCTGGCATGAAGAATATCAATGGCTCTGAAAGAGGCCAATCACACCAAAATGGGTGATGTACACCATTCAACTGGTAAACTTGGGTCGCCTTGATATACGTGGTAAGCTCCCAAGGACTAACAGTATCTTTGATAGCATGGAGGTGCACAAATGTGGTCAAAGCTGTTTGGGGTTCATGCTGAAAAGGGTGGCCAAATTTTTTATAGGTCGCCATAGTGATATGTGACGTTTTCCCTGCAACACCCGCTAATGCTAAGGCCTCTTGCATGTCTATGATGTATGCCACAAGAGGAGTGTAAACATAGTGATGGAAGCCAAGTGGATCCGTGTTGGGATTATGTATACTCAGGCAAGCCAAGGCAGTTAACATGCCTAGGGAATATTGCCAGAATATGCTAAGTCATATTAACACATGTTTAACAGAGGTTAACACATGCAGAGACATATAGGGGAATCCACAGTTAACACATGCTACAGGATTAATCATCCTGCAGCATGTCTATCATAGGATAGGCAAGATATAGCCATGTCTATGATAGCCTATCCAAGACAGAGCCCAAGATAGAGTGTCTATGACACACCCTGCAGGAAGTCTAGGACTTACCAAGCCATGATATCATATGTCACTATTATTGACACTGTTATAGGGGATATGACATAGTTATTCCATTATTAACTGGTACAGGGGTCTATTACAGAATACCTCCTTTATATATTAAAGGAGTGCATTACACTATACCTCCTAACTGTGTAGTATAAATATTGCACATCATGTAGGAGATGATAATAACATTCCTCCCTGTGGCAGACTCCCTCACTCACTAGCCTTTGAGATTTAACTTCATCTTCTTAACCTTGTCCTTAACTCTTCCTGTCACTGTTCACCACTCCATTCCCAACAATCCGACATCATGATACCGACTTTGGCTGCTTTCTTGAGAGGTTTCAGGATAAAGTCCAAACATTCATGGATCATCTGATTCTCCAAAACACCATGTGTTTTTCAGTCTTTGTGAATAAACTTTGGGACAGGAAGTAGTGCAAGGAGAAGAAAGGCATGATTTGTTGCTTTCACGCGAAAATCCATGAGAAGATTTGCCAGACTTATAAGAAGTGGGTGGGCTTGGCGTCTGCCTGTCATTGCAGATATATTGGTCTTGTCAGATGATAGGATAACCCCAAGGAGAGTTGCCCCGTCAGGTAATTGGCTCTACAGAAATGTAAGAATGGGAAGGAGATGCTCCGAAGCAGAGTACTTACTTGCATTGACCACGCAGTGTTACCAGTCCGCCACTCAGTATAGATATGCATTGCTCTAGATGCCGATTTAAAGATGCGTAATGGTTTGAATTCGATGTAGTCCTTTATAAGAGGGCTATGGAGGATGGATTGTATACATTCTAGCGGATCACGATAGAATAGAGTGAGATTTTTTTTTCATTGGGTACACAGTGTTCCAGGGCTTGCATTTCCACTCTGGACCTTTTGGGAGCATTTCAGCCAGTCCTCATAGTCACCTCCTTTAAAGTACCAATTGATGGCCATTGCATCCTGGAGAAGCTGCTGCATGTGATGGGTGCTTCCAGAAAAAGAAGAAGGCAAAATAATTCTTTGGCCAAGAGACTCAGCATCAGCATCCACATTTGCAGCCACTGCATCTGCCAACCCAGCATAAACTTCTCCACAAATGTTGTTCTGGTGTGTCATGATATAGCACAGCCTGTCCTGCTCTGATGTTGCCCATTGATCACAAATGAACTCCTGAAAGAGCTTTCCAGTTAAGAAGATATGCTGAGGTTCAATTGCAGGTGGGTGAGGATGGAGCCGATAACGATAGAACTCTGCTTTAGTGACATATTTGTGTCTTCTTGGACCCTCATCATTATCCCCTTGATTGTTGGCATTAGGATTTTCAACTGCTGCATATTCAATCTGAGGATACCATTGAAGCTGGCCAGTGGGAAAGAGCAGGACATAGTGAAGAGCAGGATAGAGTGGATGAGCATCTGTGATGTGCTGAAGTGGGGGGCCTGCCTGCGGTAGAGAACGATGTCCCGGACTGCCTCTGGCTGATCGCCATCACCTGGAAGGATGATTGCAATCTCATTGCTGGCTGCAGTGGGAAGGTTATGGCGACGACAGTCACAGCCTTGGTCAAAGCGCAAAAGGATCTTGCACTGCTGCTCTTGTGGCATGTTCCTTATGAGCTCATGGGCCTGCTTGTACATCTGGACAGCTGGATGATTTCGGTGGATCATATCCTAAAGAGTGACCAAAGTCTGATGATGAAGATTTCTATTCCAGGTGTTAGCCATTCTAAAGTTGATAGCATCAGCAGGGTCATAGATGTATAGCTGAGCATAGACAGGAGCTTCTCCTTCAGCAGGCAAAAGAGAACCACTCTTATGTGAAAGTTCACCATGTAGGCTAAAGACATAAGGACCTGCACCATCATTGAGATTGAGATTCTGATGCTTCTCCATCCTACGACCCAGTGATGTCATAGCCAGAGCATTATTATAAGTGTGAATATGGTCACGGAACATTTTGGACACTTCATCCTGGGCAGTAAGCAACTGTAAAAGCTCTGGAGGAGGTGGATGAAGAGGAGGCAAAGTGATCTTTCCACTAAAACAGCACATGCCAAACTTGGGATGAGCATTAGAGGATGCAGTGAGATGCTCAGCCATCCAATGAAGAGCATGGCAATTAGGACATTGGACATCCATTCTTCCCAGATTATGAACAGGCCAATCTGGACTCAAAGGTTGACGTGCTGGAGGTAGCAATACAGGAGGAGGCAGAAGCAGTAACTGAGGAACTGGATCAGCAGGTGGTGGCAATGGTGGCAAAGGTGGGAAGTGAGGAAGTGGATCAGCAGGAGGATGAAGATTGTGTGCCAGAGGAAGGATATCATCAGCCAAAGGAACTGGTGGAGCAGGGAATTGAGGCTGAGGAACTGGAGGATCCCAAACAGGAGAAGCAGGAGCAGGCTAAAATAGTATGATTATATTAGTTGAATTCATTCTGCAACACAGTAGTGTTAACCTTAACATACAGGTGGAGGGAGATGATTGAACACAGGAATAAGAGGAGCAGGAATAGGCAGCTGAGCAGCAGGGGGATCAAAGACAGGAGGGGCAGGAGCAGGCTAAAATTATATAATTGTATTAGTTGTTTTTATAACATGAAGTCAAACATACAGGTGGAGGCAAATAATTGATGACTGGAATAGGAGAAGCAGGAATAGGGGGATGAGGAACAGGAGGATCAAAAACAGGAGGGGAAGGAGCAGCCAGCCCAAATGGTGGCAGTGCAGCAAAGGGTCCATGAGGCACTGGAGCCTGAGGAGCCTGAACACCTCTACTATGCTGTAGGAGAGGGGGCAAAGCAGCCAACTGCTGTGCCAAATGAGCAGGAAGATGGCCATACAATGGAGCAGGTTGGAGTAAAGGGAGTGGGGCAGGAGCAGGAGCAGGAGCAGGTGGAGCTAATCTACGACCATGGCCTCTTTGCTGAGCAGGAAGAGGAGGGAGTGCAGCTAATTGCTGTGCCAAATGAGGAGGGAGGTGGTTGTACACTGGTGCAGGTGCAGGTGCAGCAAATGGATCATCATTTATAAGACTGGGATGAACAGGAGGAGGCAGTGGAAGTGGTGGCAGGGCTATGTGCATCATACAGACATAATATGAAGTCCGGTGATGGCTAGGACTGTCCAGTACACATCTGTCACGTTCATCTTGCTGTGCAGCAGTTCGGACATGGTGGGGAGTATTGGGAGGAGTCAGAACCCTAGAACAATAAGGCTCTCCTCTTAAGACTGAAGAAAAACAAAAAGTACATGTTGTAGCCAGAATAACAACTGATATAACCAAAAGAGGAGAGGGGAGAGCTCAATTACTGCAGTAGAGAAGTCTAAATCCTTGCAAGTGGCAGTGAAATCAGTGAAGACAGTGGTAGTTGACAGTGGAGCTACTTCCAATAATGGAAGGGGAGGCAACTGTAAACCCACCAGCCCAATCTCCCTACACACTGCAGCTCTGAGAGAGGTCCAGGGCCAAAAATATTTGGCCACTAAGCAACTGGCAGACACTCCTTTGTTGAAAAAGAGAGGCCAGGGAGGTAGGACTTCATAGCAGCCTCACCTTGGTCTACTGACACCCCAAGGAGCCAAACAGACCTAAACTGGAAAAGAGCCCAAGGCACAGAGGAGTTTGAAAATCTAATTAGCCCAAGAAAAGATGCACAGAGAGTAGACACCCCAAGGAGCCAAACAGACCCAAACTGGAAAAGTACCCAAGGCACAGAGGAGTTGGAAAATCCAATCAGCCCAAGAAAAGATGCACAGAAAGTGGAGAAAATGCAAAGAAAGTGCTCAAAAAATTGACAGATGAAGCGTGGGAAAATGTTAATTAGCTGAGCTCACCAGACTTGCTGCGTTCGCTATATGTATTTGAGGGTGGTCAGGTGCTGCTTAGTCAAATTCTTATTCAGCGGGTCTCACGACGGGTTTGAGTCCCACAACCCGAAAAGATCACACAGTTCCAAAAAGAGGGAAAATGTGACCACTTTCTATTACTTATAGACAAGCTTCTGAAGCACGCCTCCGGTGTAACTGTGCAGCCAGGCTCCCCAGCCCATGCATCCACAGTCTGTAGGTAGACACACGGTCAGGTGACCATAGGTTCATCCTAGCATACACGTAGACACTGCTTGTTCATCGCATACCACTGCTATACAGCCTTGCCCTGCCCGCGCTTCGGGCTTCTGCTTGGGTTTCCTGTGAGACTGCACGTCTCCACTGGCGCTCTTCTCGCTTTGCTCGCATCGCTCTTGCAGCTCGCTTCTTCAGCTTGTCAGGGGGCTGTGCCCCCCAAACCCCCTGCTCATGTCCTTTACTCATCCTGTCATCAGAAATCCCCATATACATCTTATTACCACAGTCAGCAACCACAGGCCCCTGTCTGTGTCTGAGCATAGAAGCCATTTCCAGTCCAGTACATAACATACTTCTAAGAACAAAAGCCCAATCAAGGAAATCAATGTACACAGCAGAGCCAGGCTATCTCCCTCAATCCCTCCAATCCCACACAGCCTTTTCTTAGTATTAGCCATTTAATATCCAACACACACATCTTGAAAGTGACAGAGTCTCATTTATATCATCTGTTTCTATGCTCACATCACTCACATTGTTTGTTGGGATACAAGCCTATAATTGCTATATTCAGAGTGGTAATTATGACATTACTAATTACTGTTACTTCAGCATTACTTCAGCATTATATACTATATATACTATACATATAGTATATACTGAGACAATTAATTCCTGACCTCTGAGACATACAGAGGAGTGCCCCCCTTCGTCCAAAAGCCTCTAGTCAGCTTCCAGCTTTACCTCCCAACAGGTTATGGGCCCTGCCTTATTATAAACAACCCAAAAATCTATTTACAAAACCTTCTATAACATGTCAAAAGCCCCAAGCAATATTGAAGAATTTGTCCCGGACAGTGATGAAGAAAACCCTCAAGAATACGTCCAGGAGTATGATCAGGACTTAGCTGACCATATGGAATTATTTGGGCCGTCACCAGCCGCTTCCCAATACGCTACAGTGGGAGCGCCGCCAGCCACGCCCAAGGTGGGAATCCCACCAAAACAAAAGAAGCCCACGATCCTTCTAATTTGTACCAAAGAATATTCTAATGTAAACAAGATCTCCGATTGGGATCACCTTACTGATGAGAATTAACACGAATGGAGAGAAAGGATGAAACGGGTATTTATTAATTGTGACATCACTGGATATATTAACAGGGCCGTAAAATGCCCAAAAGAATCCAGGGATGCCGAGGGGGCGCACAACTGGGACAAGAACGACACCTGGGCACAGCAAGTTATAATACATAACGTTACCTCTTCGCAAATGAATCACGTCGGATCAAAAACTACGGCAGAAGCGATGTACTCCGCGCTATCCGTTACTCACGAAAACAAAGCGCATCAAACCGTAAATCATATTCAGTGCCTACTGTACGAGACAAAGGCCGACGCTACCGACAATCTCCTAAAGCACATGGACACCCTGAAATCTTACCACGACCACATCAATAAATTCCCTAATAAGGAATTTCATATCTCCGACACCCAATTCAAATCTATCATATTGGCATCTCTACCATCATCTTGGCAAACTTATGTGGAGCCATACAATGGCAACGCAAATGATCCCAATGACTTGGATCCCAAGCGCCGCTTATCATCGGACGCGTTTATAGGATTATTACGAGAGGAATATAAACTTCGGCTAAATTGGAATAGGAATAATAATGGAACCGGCGGGAGCGTAAATCTGGTGCGAACCCAGAAAGCTACCGGTCCCAGTAAATCCCTGGAAAACTGTATTACCAAAAAGAAAACCTCCATCAAATCTTATTGCGATCATTGCAAGCACGCAGGGCATTGGACGAGCAAATGCCAAAAATTTGATGGGAACAAATGCCGTAACTGCGGGAAATTTGGACACTATGTGAAGAATTGTTGGGGAAAGAAGAAAGAGAAAACGAAAGAGAAGAAGCCCGGGGATACTTCAATGATAGTAGAACATATTACTTTCTCAGCAGACGAGGAAGGGCATAATTTTGATACATGTAATAACGATGCCATAATTGATGAGCGTCTGATCTATTATGATTGGCTGGCCGACTCGGCAACCACTTCACATGTAACGCATCAAAAAGAAGCATTTACCTCCTATGAGCCTATGAAAAATGTTTCCGTAACAGGTGTAGTAGGAGGGAAAGAGGCAAAGATAGAAGGACGAGGAAATGTTGATCTAATTGCAACATGTAATGGAGAAAAATATATTCTTCATCTCAAAGACGTTCTGCACGTTCCAGGAATGCGGAACAATGTAATTTCGCTAGGAAGATGGGATGCCGCAGGAGGAAAATACAAAGGGGGACAAGGGGAAATAACCCTCATCAATAAAAATGGTAAAGCCGTTGCACACGGGAATAAAATCAATAATCATCTCTACAAAATGGAAATGATTATTAGAAACCCGAACAACACTACCAACAATGCTGAAAATAATATAACTTTCAGTGGAAATGAAAAATCACTCAGTTGGGAAACATGGCATCGATGATTTGGACATATCGGATATACTGGGCTACAATTACTACTCGACGGAAATATGGTAAAAGGATTTAATGTTGATCTGGCCACCCCAAAACCAGAATGCGAGACATGTATAGCCGCAAAACAACACATTAAACCATTCCCAAAATCAGTCAAATGGAATACTGAAACTGGAGAATTGACGCATATTGTCATATCCCATGCAAGCCTGCGACGGATCTCCGGCGGATCACCGACGGAGCCGCCGTCATATCAAAAGACTATTTCAAATTGTATTTCAAATTACTCCTGTTTTGTTTATATCACATATCTATCATTGCTGATCATCTTACTTACTGCGCAATCGGTGCTCCATTGATCCTGCCGTAGTTACCCCGGTTACTTACTTACTATAAAACTTAGTATAACGTCACTTGTAACTTCAGTTTGATAATTGTATTGTTATCTCCACAACTCTCTCACTTCTAAGTCCTCGCTCTCTCTTAACTTCCGGAACTCCGCCGGACCTCCGCTCTCATTACCGTCACCTTGTAAATTGGACATTGGGCGTAGAGAAGGGCGCAATCCCTTTTAGATTGAAGCCAAGTCCAGTGCCACCACGGAACTCCATCGGAACTCCGTCATAACCCCGCCTACGAGATCAGTTCGTAACAGTATTATCAAACTCACACTTCTTACGCCCATTTTCACGAACCTATTAACATCTTATGTCAAGTTCACAAACAGTCACTATGCGTACACGCTCTACTACCAATTCGCAATGTGCGGGTCTCCGCAGCGGATTGCAAGCAGTGCGCAGATCCCGACTTTCCTCACCAACCCTCCACCGACCTTTGTCAACCTTCGGTACTACACCGCGACCTTCGAACATCTTTCCTGGCCTGGGCGCAAACCCAGAAAACCCCAACGTACCACCTCCAACAACACCGCCGGTTCCCCGCGGTACTCCGGTCGACAACCAACCTAGTCATGGCTATCCTGATGGGCCTGATGACCCTGATGGTGACGACAATGACCCGGAAGGTGATGACCATCAATCCATTCCCGAGTCGGAGCCCCGCAACGACCGGTTATTCCTACACGTACTACAAGAGTTATCGGACAGCATCCGCTCCTCCCACCAACCCTGTAATGAAAAGGTCAAAGTACGCAAACCTGACATGTTCGACGGAACGGACCCGCGGAAGCTCCGTGATTTTCTAATCTCTTGTAACCTTCACTTCCGTGACCGTCCTACTCTTTTTGCATCTGATGAGAAAAAGATTCTATTCATTCATTCTTATCTGAAGGGAGCAGCACTTGGTTGGTTTGAACCAGGGCTGATGGACAACACCAATAGTGCCAATTGGATTTGGGACTTTGAAGCCTTTATCAATGAGCTCGAGACCAACTTCGGCCCGCACGACCCTGTCAGAGATGCCGAAAAGTCTCTCTACACACTCAAAATGAAGGAATCAGCACACATTGTCAAGTACAATGTCGAATTTTACAAGTTGGCAGCCCAAGTTGATTAGAACGACTCGGCACTCTGAGAAGCGTACTTCCATGGACTTCCGTTAAGGATCCGTGTGGAAGTCCTCCGAGGAGGCAAGCCTACAACATTACCAGCATTACGTCTCAAGGCCCAAGAAGCCGATGAAGTCTACTGGATGCAGAAGGACGAGGCAGCGCTTGAAACCCGCCCCGCCAAGTCTAACAACAACAACAACAACAAAACTGAAGACGCTTCCACCTCAGGCGGTAAATCCGCAAACTCCGCCATTAAATCCAAGAACTCTAACAAGCCCAACTATAGTAACAACTCCAACACTTCCAACAATGCTAGCGGCTCCAGCAACAACAAAACAAAGCCCTCGATAGCCGACAAGTTAGGGAAGGATGGTAAGCTCACCGGAGATCAACGGGCCCGCTGCTTGAAAGAAGGGTTATGCCTTTATTGCGGAATAGCAGGTCACGAGGCAAAGGATTGTAGGAAGGCAGCTAATCCTAAAGGCAGAGCAGCGACAATGGAAACCGCCACACCGGCGGCCCCCGCGGCGACCTCCGCCGATTCAAAAAAATAGTCAGCAACCCTCTAGTTGCCTCCGCACGGGCTGGGGGTTGTGTTGACACCGACCATGCACCAAAGGAGGTCCACCTCAACGCCGCCGCTCTTTTTGACCCTAAATCTTTTCAAATTGCTTTAACATCTATTTATGACCCTACTATGATTACTCTTTTAGACAGCGGTTCAACTCATTGTTTCATAGATTCGTCGTTTGTATCAAGTCACAGTATTCAGACAACAACTATACCACCGATACGGCTCCGCCTTTTTGATGGAATGTCCAATACATGGATAACGCAACAAGTACAGTTGCTAGTTTCATTTCCTACTGGCGAGTCATTTGACATATTGTTTTACGTTACCCCGCTTGACTCTAGCAACTCCGCCGTACTTGGACTAAATTGGCTTAGGCAAATCAATCCGTTGATTGACTGGACCTATGGCCAAGTCGCTTTCCGGACGGCTGGGTACAGAGGTCCTGCACCGTCGACATCCTCAGGTGAAGCAATTCCCTTGCCAGAACCTAACAAATCTCCCCTAGAACCGTGTCTACCGGACGCATCGGCGGAGTCTCCGATATCCGCCGCCGTCACCAAACCCATCAACATTTCGATCATCAATGCCGCCGCTTACGCTCGTGCTGTTTGCCTTCCTGGCTCCCAGACTTTCTCAGTCTCCCTCTCTGATGACGGAGTCTTCGGCAAAGCCGCCGCGCCTGTCGCAGAGGACACGCCAGACTTATCCAAAGTCCCTGAGGAGTACCATGAGTTTGTGGACGTCTTCAGCAAAGGAAAGGCTGACACACTCCCACCACACCGACCTTACGACCTCAAAATTGAACTCGAGGAAGGGGTGGAACCTCCGCCGGGTCGTATGTACTCCTTGTCTGCCTCGAAGCTTAACGCTCTCCACGCGTTCATTGAGGAAAACGTCCGGATAGGTTTCATACGGCCATCTAAATCCCTGCACGGAGCCCCGATCCTTTTTGTTTGTAAGAAGGGCGGTGAACTCCGGTTATGCGTTGATTATCGTGGGCTTAACAAGCTTACGAAAAAAGATCGCTATCCGCTACCCCTCATCTCCGACCTACTCGACACCCCACGCAATGCCTGCGTCCACACCAAAATCGACCTATGACATGCTTATCATCTGGTACATATCGCTGACGGCGAGGAATGGAAAACTACATTCCGTACCCGTTATGGTTCCTTTGAATGGCGTGTAATGCCTTTCGGACTTACTAACGCTCCTGCCGCTTTCCAACGTTTTATGAATGACATTTTTAGTGATATGCTTGACGTCTCCGTCATCGTTTACCTGGACGACATCCTGATCTACTCCGATGACATGTCTCAACACAAGAGGCATGTTAAGGAAGTATTACGATGACTCCGCAAACACGGCCTTTATGCAGCTCCGCAGAAATGCGAATTCCATGTTGACACTGTAGAATACCTCAGTTACATTCTCTCACCAGAGGGCCTACGGATGTCCGCCGACAAAGTCCAAACAATTATGGTCAAGGCTTTGCTAGATAGCGGCATGACTGGACTGTTTGTAGATAGAGAATTTGTACACAAATCAGGACTTAAAACCCGCCCCCTGGATCAACCGATCAGGGTGTATAATATTGATGGTACCTTGAATCAGGGCAGATAGATCACAGAAGAGATCACCCTGATGATGTCATTCAGGGGCCACAAGGAGAAAGTGGTATTCGAGGTCTGTGACCTAGGAAAGACAACAGTAATATTGGGACACCCGTGGCTGAGAAAGCACAACCCCGATATTGACTGGGAAACAGGCAACGTGAAGATGACCAGGTGTCCTCGCGAGTGCAATGTATTTATCAGAACTGCAAAGAAGGATAGGGCCATGCGGAAGTTGGCTGAGCGAATGATGAGGCATCCAACAATTGAGGAAGTAGAGGACGATGAAGCCTTTATCATGGCTGGAGGAGTTATGGAGGATGGAGACGGAATCCTGGAGGAGATAAACCAGGAATGAAATGAGAATCCGGAAGACGAAGAGGAGCATGAGATCTGAATGACCGAACAGGAACTCGCAGCAAAGATCCCTTGGAGATTCCGGAGGTGGATGAAGGTGTTCGAGAAGAAGGCGTCTGAGCGCATGCCGAGACAGAAACCCTGGGACCACAGCATCGAAATGAAACCAGGTTACGAGCCGAAGAAAGCCAAGAACATCCGGCTCTCTCTGCAAGAGCAAGGCAAAGTCGACGACTTCTTGAATGACCAGTTGGAAAAAGGGTACATCAGGGAGAGCAAGTTGCCTCAAACATCGGCTGTGTTCTTCATACCGAAAAAAGACAAAAAAAAGAGAATGGTGCAGGACTATAGATATCTAAATGCATGGACAATTCGTAACAATTATCCATTGCTGCTTATCGGTGACCTCATAGACAAAGTAGGTAGTGCAAAAGTATTTACAAAGTTGGACTTGCGATGGGGTTACAATAACGTCAGGATAAAAGAAGGAGACGAGTGGAAGGCTGCGTTCACGACCCACAGGGGTGTGTTCGAGCCAGTAGTAATGTATTTTGGACTATGCAACAGCCCAGCCACGTTCCAGACCATGATGAACGCTGTGCTGAGAGACCTCATTGACCAGGGGTCAGTAGTAGTTTACATAGACGATATCTTAATATTCGCAAAGGACAAAAACGGACATGACGAGATAGTAGAGGAGGTGTTGAAAAGATTAGAAGAAAACAATCTATTCTTGAAACCAGAGAAGTGCGAGTTTGCCGTACAGGAAGTAGAATTCCTCAGACTCCACATTGGACAAGACAGTGTAAAGATGGATCAAGAAAAAACAAAGGCAATAGAGGACTGGCCAGTTCCGAACTCAGTGAAGGATATCCAACGCTTCCTGGGTCTCGCAAACTTCTACCGACGCTTTGCTGAAGGCTTCGCAAAGGTAGCTGCTGATAGGTATCAGAAGCGTCCAAAGCTCTGAACCATCCCATTTTCACATTTTTAACGACATCTCCTCATGCCACATTCTACGATCATCATAGGATCTCACACACATTACTACCAATACTCGTGCTACTATGCAGCCTCAAAACTCTTCATTGTTAGCTCCCACATCAGTTATATTGACCTCCACCTCTTGGCCCACTCCGTCATCCACCTCACTCTCTTCTTTCCTGGCTTGGGTCACCACCGCATTGTCCTCTGGTCACACTTGATATTGTTCAACTCATTGTTGGCAAAGGAAGAAGATATTTCACTCACTCCAGTCAAGGCTCCATTGTAATGGGTCACAGAAGATAATGGGATCATCTCCCCCAACAGGCAAATTTTCTGTGTTGAGCTCTGATGAGAATCGTCCCCGCGCAATAGTGCGTCTCCATTGGTAGGCCATCAGGATGCACATAATCAAGAGGATGAAGAAGAAGAAAAGGACAAGAGAGATGTTGTTAGAGATCATGGTGTATGGTTCTAGTGCAAGGAATGGTATTATCAACAGTCCTATGATTTTGGTCACATGACAAAGTTCCCAGGATTACATCATCATCCTCTCCAGTCCCTATCACCTGCCTGACAAGCCACTGGACGCATTTTTGGATAGGAGACAAGTCCTATTACACCAGGTAGATTTCTTACACCAGGTAGATTTCTTGATCTAGTACCCACTCTTTATTCCATTACCCACTCCCTATTCCATTACCCCTCCCCCCCCCCTTTTCTCATTGGCATCTGATTCCTTCTCATTTTACTTGGGTCCTCTTCACCCACTTCAATTTCCTGGCCCCACTTAGAATATCTATATAAGACATCTAGTAGATAGAAAAGAAAAGCAATAAACCATTTCCCCTCATCATATAGAGCACAGAGCTCAATTCCAGAGTCTTATTATCGTATTATCTCATCTCAAGAAGCACAAGTCGTCATCCTATTATCGTATTATCCCTTCACTCTCTTATCATCTTGCCTTGTGTCAAGCACCAACCCAAAGCCACCTTGCTCCCTTCCTCTGGTCTAGTAGGACTATCATTTGGTGTGTGTTTCCAGGTGATTCCTTGGACTGAGTATTATCATTTTAAAAAAAACTTCGCTGAGCAAATGAAGAGAGTGCACGAGGAGGCTGAGGCTGCATTGACAAAGGTGCGAGACGACATGAAGCGCTATGCAGATCAGATTAGAGGTGATGCGCCACAATACCAAGTCGGCCAAAAGGTCTGGATAGAAGCCAAAGACTTGCAGCTGAACAGGCCTTCACGCCCGAAAAGCGAATCGGCCCGTTCCCCATCACAGACTTGACATCCAGCAACGCCGTTCACGTGAAACTCCCACACGTGATCAAGATCCATCTGGTGATCAACATCTCTCAAACTCGGCCTTATCAGGCTCCGGAGATCCAGAGACAGCGAGCCGAAGCACCACCACCTGTAGAAATAGATGGAGAGTTGGAGTACCACGTGGAAGAGGTACTGGATTTGCAGATGCGTCGTAACCAGTTGCAGTACCTGGTTAAGTGGCAAGGGTACACCAAGGAAAACACTTGGGAACCCACCGACAACCTGGAACATGCAGTGGACGCGATCACGTCCTTTCACTGCTCACACCCCGCCGCCCCACACCGCCTTCGATCCCTGGCGCATCTTCAATTCCGCCCGTACAAAAACTTCACCGAGACCCTGGAGGGATTAATTTCTCGTCTGGAATCCGAGCCTTAAAGAGGGGGTGATGTCAGGAGTACGATTTTCCAAAGACAATTAATACTATTATTTTCATTGTTTGGTGATGATGACACTTTTATGTACAGGTACTAGGTGCAAGGTCCGTATGATCAAATGCATGGCTAAGGGTAGATACAACACACCATACACACATGGCCTTATCTAGGCATGATCAGACTCATGGTAGGCACATGCAAGCTGTGCACCTCATGCTGTAGGCATGGGATGCTGCGCCCGCTGACGACTCATGGTCAAAGCATGCCCGCAGTAACACACGGCTACCTCATGTATAGTAGTATATATATTCGAATAAAACGCCTAGAGACACTAGTCATGTTCTCTCAGGTTATCCACCTATCACCGGTGTGACCACCTGCGACTACTAGGCTATCCTTTTTCTTTGTTGTTGTTTGTCTTGAGGGAGCCGTCGTCTTTGCCTTAGGGTATAGGTGACGTCCTGACAATAGAGTAGGTAATGCAAAAGTATTTACAAAGTTGGACTTGAGATGGGGATACAATAACATCAGGATAAAAGAAGGAGACAAGTGGAAAGCAGTGTTCACAACCAACAGGGGTGCATTTGAGCCAGTGGTTATGTATTTTGGTTTATGTAATAGCCCAGCCATGTTCCAGACCATGATGAATACTATGCTGAAGGACCTCATCAATCAGGGGCCAGTAGTAGTATATATAGACAATATCTTAATATTTACAAAAGATAAAAATGGACATGATGAAATAGTAGAGGAAGTATTGAAAAGGTTGGAGGAAAATGATCTGTTCTTGAAACTGGAGAAGTGCGAGTTCACCATACAGGAAGTAGAATTCCTAGGACTGCACATTGAGCGGGGGGGTATCAAGATGGATAGAGAAAAAATGAAGACAATAGAGGAGTGGCCAGTGCCAACCTCAGTGAAAGACATCCAACGCTTTTTGGGGTTAGCCAACTTCTACTGACACTTTGCTGAAGGCTTTGCAAAAGTAGTGGCACCAATGAATAAGCTATTGAGGGGAGTATTTGATGGACTCAAAGCATTGTTCACTCAGAATGAAATTCTAGCAACTGTGGATCCAACCCAACCACTGAGAGTTGAAGCTGACTCTTTGGGAGTAGTGACAGGGGTGGTTTTGTCGATGCAGATGGAGGATAGAAGGTGGAGGCCATGTGCCTTCATCTCAAAGTTGCTCAACAACATCGAAAGAAATTATGACATCCACAACTGAGAGATGCTTGGGATCATCCAGGCCCTGGAGACATGACATCACCATCTGGAGGGTGCAATGCATAAGGTTGAGATTTGGATGGATCACTCCAATCTTTGCTACTTTATGTTGTCAAAAAAGTTGAACAGGCAACAAGCATGGTGGGTGCTTTATCTCTCGAGATTCAATTTCAAGCTGGTGAATAAGCCAGGGACAGCAATGGGGAAGGTGGATGCACTGTTGAGGAGGCTGGATTGGAAGGCAGGAGTGGAGCATGACAATGAGGATGTCACACTGTTGAAGCCAGAGTTCTTTGTGATCAAGGCAACACAGCTAGGGTTTGAAGGTCCAGTCTGGTCCAGTGCGCAAGGGGAAGACAGCACACCCATCAACTTCCCACTTCTGGGGCATTTCCTGTGGGGCCCTCAACATGGCTGGGAATTCTTAAGTATTTGTATTATTCCTTTCTTTCTTTCATTTATTGTTTATTCACATTTCTAATAAACCTCTTCTATGATTCTGAGCCTCAGGTAGATTGTGAGACAGCCCCGAAGACCCAGGGATCCACTCTACATGCCAATCTCATGAAACTGTCACATACAACACTCTTTCAAGGCTTTCATCAAGTTTCCCACTCTCATCTCAAAGGACTGGTTACTAGTTTTGATTTTATTTTCCTCTTTTCAAATGTTTTTATCTATTTCTCAAACCTTTCTTCAAGGATCTTGATTCCTGCATGTATCCCTCCCAACAGCTAGCCATTTATGACTCAACAGACTGATCTACCAGATAAGTAGGGTTGAGGGGGCACATCAGATGGTACTCCACACCTGCTTGGGGCTCAGGTGACATCTCGTCAATAGAGGGCCTTGGTGTTAGTCCCCTCCCCAAGCAATTCCTGGCAGCTGATGTTCAGAGAGGAGGTCTTGATGACACTGGGCTGACAACTACTTGTTTTCAAATTTGTTGAGTGTTCTATTTTTATTCACACTTCCATTTTCATGCATTTCTGCCACTTCATTACTTTATTATCCTTTTCTTGTGTTCTGATTGGTGCAAGAGTACACATGCAATCACATGTGCATATAGTCAGTACCCACATTTTGTATATAAGGTGTCCTCCCACCTTTTGAATGCAACACACTTCTTTCCCTTATATTTCTTGGTTTCTGTGTGCTCTCCCCTCAATGACTCATCTTCCCTCAAGAGAACTACACACAATGGTGTAGTTTCTAAGTTAAGTGTTCTTGTTTCTATGATTACAGGGCAACTCAGCCCTCTTCTTGGATTTTTCTGATTGGACCAACAAGTCCACTGTCTCCTGCTCCATGCCCACATGCACTGTCATTCAAGGGCCTCATTGTGGCAAAAGTGCCCATCATCCACCTGACAAGCAGTTGCTCATCTGCATGGGGATGGGTGGTGTGTTGTCTGCATTGGCATGGTGTGGTAAATGGTGTTCACAGTGTACACCTATGATCCATGGGCAGCTGCTCGTGGGTGCAGTGTGGGTGCTTTGCACCATCTATTGTTTCCATCATGCACTGTGGGTATGTTGTCAGTGTGATGTGGCTGGTGTTGAGGGATCAGGTGTGCACCTTGCAGGTACCCCACTTCATGGGCCTCCTGGGGCCTCCCTGCTGTCATTTCCATGAGTTTGTCATCACCCCATTATCCACCCTGCGAGTGGTTCAGGGGTGAGGATAGTGGTTGGGCAGGAGGTGTGCTTCTCATGGTGATTGTGCTGTTATTAGCCTAAAAAAGAGGATAGTCAGTACATAAAAACAACAAAGAAAGAAGAAAAAACCCTTACATGGGGCCCGAATGACATTTATTGTCATTTGGGCCCCATTTCTGCACATTGCAGCCTGTTGGTGGTTTGCTGGGATAGCAGCAGATGTGGGTTGCCATTCATGGAGTGGTGGTAATAGTAGAGGCAGGAGGGAGGGAGGCCTGGCATTCGCCCCACTTCAGCTGGTGGTCCTCCCGCTGTCATTTGCATTGTCATTTGCATTGTCATTGGCAGTGTTGTTGTTGTTGCTGCATGGCACTGTGACCATGTTTGCACCTCACTGATAAATAATTCAAAATTAATTAAAGATTAATCAAAAAAGGAAAGAGGGAAGAGAGGGAAGAGAGGAATTGTCTTTATGTATGTCTTTGGATCTCAATGCCAAATGGCATGAGGCCTACCAGTTGATGACACTAAACTAGTGCATAGTAGCACTTTAGTAGGTAATAAATTTTCTGTGCCTGCCAGTGTGCCACCAATTTTGCACCAATTTGCCTTCATCTTGAACTGACAATTTTTAAATGTGTATGCAGCTTCATTCTTGAGTTGCATCAACTGGAGTGGAGCCTTATGATAGCATAGATAGAGTCTTGGAGTGGCAGCAGACATATTTATCTCCTACAGCCTACGAGAGTACTTAATTGACTGCAGCCCTGCAAATTTAGAATTGGATGCTTTGAATCTGGGTTGAATAAACTGTTCACACATTACTATTTTCTTGTTGGTATCCAGTTAATATTATTCACCAGCACAGAATTGTAGAACACTAAATTATCACCTCCAACTTGTCAAACTCATGTCCCCAGGGCCCACATTGTATTTTCTCACTGGCAGCCCATTTTGCAGTAAATCCATGTATTTCATATTAAAATGGTCCTATTTACCTCTGCTGTACTCAGAACTGTAGTGCTCCAGAGCAGAGGAAATGGGAAAGAATTTCCATATTGAGCCTGAAATATGATTGGTAGCTGCTATGATTATGTAACGATAGCAGCTGCTATCAAGGTGCAACTACCATATCATCCAATTGGTCTGAAATCTCCCAGGGAGTCTGAAATTCAATTTCTACATTTTATCTGCTTGCTCAATCCCCCTAGAGTTTTATGGGATCTAATTGACTAGTAATAACAGATGTATGTATAATTTTACTAAGGAATACAAGCTGTAGAAGCAGCCAAGAAACAGTAGCCAGAATGATCAAACAGTGATACAAATGAAAATGTCTTGTTCACCATAGCAAAATCCACTCCCAAAGCCTGAAAAGATTTAACAGTACACCTACACTAGAATAAACTATGGAAGCATGCTCTCTTCAAATCTCTGGGGTGGTGTGCCCATGTTTGAGAGCAATGAAGGGACACTGTCAATTTTGTCACACTTTGTTATGGTAAAATTGAATGTCTGCTGGCACCTCAATGGCAAATGGCTCGAGATACTAGTAGGCATGAGAAATAATTGAATTGAAGTACATACAACTATGTAGAAAGTAAGATAGGACCATTAGAATGAATTATACATACTCACTACTGAGAATTAGGATGAAATGAGTTGTAGAATTGGGTATGATCTAGGGTAGTGCTGGCAGGCTGATGGAGTAGTGGATGTGGGCATCCACATGATCATGTGACCAGTAGACAGTTAGACAGTCACACTGTACATAGTCAGACAAGCCATCACTACATAGTCAGACAAGCCATCACTACATGATCCCAGCCATAGCTATAGGCTGAGGACACATCCACCATGTCCACTGAGAAAGTGGATGTTCATTCAACAGTGGGCCCAAAGGTGGATAGGATGGAGGATAGTGTGTGCCATAATGATTCTGAAGCATGTATGCAGGGTAGAAACTGAAATGGTGATGATTTAGTGGGGCAGGAGGGCAAGTGTTGTGAGATATACTCAGACCATCAACTGGTGAGCTGTTTGAGCAATGTTAATCTTGATGCCATTGCACCTCTCATGAATAAGGCAGTGGCAGCCCTCTTGGAGTAATGCTTCAGTCTCATCACTGGTGCACTCTAGCATGTGGCAATGGACAAACTACTGTTTCTGGGAGGAGCTTGAATCTTGATGTGTTTTGTCACACTGTCTCTCCTTGCTCTTGAACATGCATCAGCAAACCATCAATTTAATTTCCGGTTTTTGATGGTTTTTGGTGTTTCTCATCATTTTCTGAATTTCTCAAAACTCAGAAACTCAGAAACTCAGAAACTATGTAGTCTAAAATACATGCAGCAGTTGGGAAAGCAATTCAACTAATAAGTTCATGGGCACAGCAATCTATATAATGGTTCACAAAAAATGACTTGTAAGCATCCAGTACTTTGAAGTGGCTAAATCATTTGGGAACATGGGATGTCCCATAAATGGGTAATAAATGTGCACCATGAACAATGGTATCCACATGAATGACATCAACAACAGGTTGCCTGAAGCTGTTGCACTCAAGCCTCACCTCCCATAAACCAGTATCATCATCTGGAGCATCTGTATCATGAACAAACCGGTTGATGGGAACACATGAATAATCCTTCCAACAATATTGGAGGGAGAAAAAGAGAAGGACGTGAGCAACAACCATGCCAAGCATACCAGGTTGATCCCTGTCTAACTTGATGAAGACTGTATCACGACAGGGACCACCACAAAAGCAGGGTGCAGAGCATATCCTCTCATGGAGGAGCCCTCCTACTCCACAGAGCTTGCTCAGGGCATAGAATGTGGCAGTTGCAGAGTGATGGACTCTAATCTTCCCCTAGAATTTCTGTGGCGCAAAACTGTCTGGTATCTGTTTTGCCGAGGGGTTATCAATGAAAAATAAGAATCGGTGAAGGGCAGCAGGAAACTCGGGCTGATTCATGTGTGAAGCAAGGCCATCAAGATACTGTGGATATCTGGGCTCTAGATATGTTGGTTAGTATAAAGGAATGATGGAAACAGGGGAATACACATGAATCTGAGTAGCAAGCTTGACATCCAATATCTTGTCTTCCAATGTCAACTAATGATCCCTGCATGCTGGTTGCACATCATGATCACGCCACAGAGCCTTCGCTGCATTTTCTTCATCTTCATCTTCTATGCCACCCTCACTCTCAGAGTCAGCATCTGAAATATCTTCCTGGGATGCTTCTTTGTCCTCATCCATATCATTGTCAGAATAAGGGCTTATGCCAGAGATGACATGCACCTGGAGAGTTCCCTTCAGCATTCAGCATACCATGTTGAGCAAAGCTACAACAAAGGGTGGCCATCTTCTCCATCCACAGAATGCTCTGAAGCATTTGAACAAGGGCCTTGAACCAATTGGAGCACCACCAGGGTTCCTTGACAGCTTTGATATACTTGGACTCTATGATTGATGAGCAGAGACCATTTGGCGACCTGAAAAGCATGATCAGGTGGAAATAGTGTGATAGTGCATGTTGCCAGGGTAGGGATACTGATACTTATTGGGATTAGGTCTTTGAGAGCAAGTGGGGGATCACTCAGACAAAGTAGTGAGTGTGTGGAACAGGCAGGGAATGTCTATTCATCTCCTACAAAGTGTGGAATATTTATACAACACTGTTAGGAGGTATAGTGTAATATACTCCTATAATATATTAAGGAGGTATTCTGTCATAGACCCCTGTATCAGTTAATCTTGGAGTAACTATGTCATTTCCCCTATAACAATAGTGTCATAGTACCTCCTATGATATCATGGCTTGGTAAGTCTGAGACTTCCTGCAGAATGGGTCTTAGACATTCTATCCAAGGCTCTGTCTTGGATAGCCTATCATAGACATGCTATATGTGTTTCACTGTGCAGCATGTGTTAACTGTGCATCCCCCTAATAGTCCTTACATGTGTTAACTCCTGTTAAACATGTGTTAATGACTTAGCATATTGGGGAATATGTCCTAGCCATGGTTACTGCCTTGGCTTGCCTGTATGCCATATCCCAACAATACTTGAACACCAGCATTGATGAAAAATTGCCAGAGCTCATGAAACTTGCTAACATGGTTGTAAAAGCACTCCAAAACAGGAGTCAAGATGGCATTGTAATGTGCAATATAGCAGGCATCGAGGAATGTTGTGATACATTGCACAACCCAGCCTGGCAAGTAACCAGCAATAGCAGAAAGGTATATCTAGACAGATACAAGAGAAGTTAGTCAACATGGAGGATATAAATGAAAACCACACCTTCATTAATGCCTTCGAATCATCACCTGTCCACTGGTTAAAACCACAACCATCAGGGAACTGACAAATGCCAGGAAATGCAGGAACTGCAGCAAGACTAATCCAGATCAGAACACACAACTAGAGCAAGTACATGAGTATCCACCGGTGATCAATGTCTTCAATAATTTCATCTACCTTCACTTGCCCAAAGTTGAGCTTCAGGTATTCATTAACCCATTCAACAAGGTGATCCTTGAATATGCCTTTGACAAGCTGATGAAGGATATCAGGTGCAAGAAGTTGATGTATGTCAGCACGTGGGAAGCTGTGCATGAATGGCTGAGAAAATCATTCATGAAAAGGATGAATGGACACAATCAGGCTGGCTACTGATCACAACATTATCCTGAATGCCAAATTCATCCCACAAAATACCAGGATCAAAGTTTTTCAATAGAAAGTTTCATGCGAGCAAAAGTGGGTACCAGGGTTGTCAAGCAAGGAAGGCTTTGCATCACATCTACATACATGATTAGCATGCGGCATTGCAAAGAAAGGTGCAGATTCACTTTGGACACCAGTTTTGGACAACACCAGCAAGCCATACTTGTTCTGGGTAGTCGGCAATGTAAGGTCCAAGGCTGAAGATGGCTCACTGAAAATGTCCATCTAATGTCCATCTGAACATTGTACAACTTTGGGAGTGTTCATGTATGGCTTCAATGGACTGAATACAAGCTCCAGACATTTGTGATATAGTTGTTGTGTGAACTTCTTGAAGGCTGGTTTTTTCCGCTGGGACTTGCTAACTATGTCCAGATGAGCACAGTTAATGAATTGCAAACACAGCCACTCACCCTTGGGTATTGGAAGGAATGCAACAGGAAGAACTCCAATGCTGTGGCTTTGTTGTGCAGTGTTGGAAATGTTACCAATAGATACATATATGGGGTGATACTCTTGCTGACCAGTGCCAACTGATGCAGTAGTCTTGTCACTTCCGCCAATGACAGGGACAACCATTGCACCATTAGTTGCTGGATCCTTTGCAATCTCATCCTGAGAGACAAAAATGTTACTATAAATTTGAATAAAACAGCAAAAAAATCATTACCACTTCCTGGAATGCCCAGTCTCCCAACATGAGATTTGTCCACACATGGTGGCCATCAGGACCATATTCTTTATAGGGTGAATAGTTGAAATTGCTGTCAAACTCTGTGTTCACAAGCTGGAGCTCAACAACATGGAGCACATCATGTGTACTGAGTTTGTATGTTTCCTGCATCCACTGCAGGATGGTACCAGTCAGTTTGGGGCCATTATATCACAACCTGTGAGTAAACCAAGGGGCATTTCCAGCTTGGATCAAGTCAATGGTGGCATATAATTCTTCCACAGATTTCCAAGGAACATTGCGTTTGGATTTCTCCCTGAGAAGGATGGTGCTCCAGAGATCAAGACCTTGCCCAATTTGCTTTTTCGAAGCCTGCAACTCAACATATTGCTCTTGGGCCCATTCAAAGGCAACCCAGTCCTCAAATGGTGCCCAGGGATTGTCTGGCAGAGCATCTGGTGGATGCACCGGCAATGGTGTCAGGTTTGGATGATGTAAGAATGTCCCATCTTCTGCACAAGGACAAGCTGGTGGATAGTACATGTCAGGACATGATAATAGATAGTCACAGAAGAATAAAAACACACCTGTCAGATGAGGATGCTGCAGATGAACATAGTCTTCTTCTTTGACAGGTCTTGTCCTTGGATGTGCTGCATTATGATGCTGGATAAGTCTACCAGATGAACATGCACAGAAGGGATATAGTAAGCATGCAAAAGGATAACGACTGTTGGCAGTGAATGACATAGGGAATACAAAGAGTAGATGTAAACAAGAATGGTGTACAAATTGGAGTATCAGTATCCTGTGTGAATTGAACTGAATGGAACTTGTGAGAAATTGCTGAACATCTGCCCCATCAGATCTTCAGGGTTTATCCCCAACATAAAAAAAGCTCACTTTCCCTGTCATATCTATGTCCTCCCTCATTATTCACCTGTATCCATATCCATGGCAAATACACATCACAGGACTGCTGCTACAAAAATCCCTCCCCATGCCCCTCCTCCAGTATCAACTGACCCTCAGCCAAAAAAGAAGGTTGGTCATCCATGAAAAGTGAGGACAGATGCCAACAAGATGCCTGCCATCATTGTCAACAAGGATAGCCAAGTCAGCGACAATGAATTAGAAGCACCTCCCACCAAAAGGTCCAATAGAGCAACTACCACAAAGAAATGTTGAGGGGGAGCGGGTGCGGTACCAGCTTGGGAGCCTCTCCCGACCCATGAGCATCATAATGAGCACCCTGGTCTGCAAAATGGGGTTGCTGCCGCTCCTAGATGCACATCTAAACAAGTTGCTGCTGATCATGAGGCACTTTGAAAGGCTGCTGAGGAACAGGTATGGCATGGTGAGGAGGCCAAAAGGGCTCTGGCTGTGATGATAATCCTGGAGGAGCAACGAGATGTCAAAATGGAGGAGGAGGGCACTCATCAGCTCTCAGTTGTTGTTCATGCTCAGTATCACAACCCCAGAAGTGATGAGGAGTCTTTTGACTTTGAAGCTGCTGATGCCAGTAGTGATGATTCTGAGGATGAGTCTGAAGTTGTGATCATATGTCCTGCTTTGTCCATGACACATTCAATGACTTACTGAGTTGGTTATAGAAAAAGCAGCCAGCAAAATGAGGCAAGCAGGGAGTCTGCAATGAAATTGAAGGAATGGTGCTTGAAGGTTGTCAAGGTGGGGGAGGAAAGAAGCAGAGGCAAATCATGTGTTTTCTTATCTGCTTATGTATCAGATCAGTTGATTAATTGTTTGTTGATCAACAAGTCAACAAACCAGTGACCACATGCTGAAGCAATACAAGAACAGTGGATTGAAAACTCTTATCAAAGTTGGCAGTCAGAAACATCCTGCCATTGGAGGATTGAATGACGATGATATCAATGAGAAAAGTCCAGACTTTCCAAAGTCTATCAAGCCATTTATTCCCCCACAATTCCCCTCTAACCTCAAATGAGATGATTCACACTGCAATGCAGTGAGTAGCTGAAATCCTCTGGATCTTCTCACATCTTAGCTTTTCTCAGCTTGTTGCCATTGCAATCCCTCAAGGAAACAGTGAGCTGGTGTGTGCTTCTCATTACATACTTGTGTATTCTCTCATCTCTAGTTGCTTGGAATGTTCAGGTGTGTGTTTCTGGCCTGGTTGCTTGGGCAACCAGGAAACCATCCAAATCAGTCAGCAAGAAGGCAATGCCTATTGCTACCATCAAAGCTGAGGCTCAACTCAACTGCACTGCCCAGGTAGAAAAGTTCATGAAGGACTTTAATTGGACTCACCGCTCCCTGCCAACTCTCACTCAGGCACTCTACACATCATCCAGTCCCTTTGTGCACTTCACAATGCAATCTTCTCAGTTCCTTCAGACAGTCCAAGCTGTTTTTGATCTTGCCTTCCCGACAGTCACTTTTGTGCTCCAGCCTGATGATAAGCTTGTCTCGGAGGTACATACCACACTGATGCATCTATTGCTGTTCCTAACACCATTACTATAGGCCTGTAAGCGGATGAGATCCCAGTGGTAGTTAGTTGCAAAGAATGTTCTAGAGCAGATCCAGGCGATGTTTGCTCAAGAGCCATATTATATGTTGTATTGGTGCTGCGACCTGATGGAGCAGCATACTTTGCAAAACCACAAAAAATGGATGGTGGAGATAACAAGGTACATTGCTGGTCTTTTGGTTATTGACCAATGCTGACTGCATGCTTAGATCTTAGAGCCTGAGGGATTTTTGCAGACTGAGCTCATTCTATCAACAGCATGAACTTTCCTCCCATATGCTGCAAAATCCATCATGGACCTGGTGATTGGCCCTGAGAATCCACCGATCAGCCTCTATGCACTCATTTTGACAGCAGTATGACATTCCCTTGCATTGCATGATTTACTGACTGACTGCCAGTATAAGATTCAGTGAGCCTTGATGGCTTACTTACCCAAAGGAATTTTCACAACGCCAAAAGATTTCAAACATGATCACTATTGGAAGCAACTCAGCAAGTTCACAAACATGCTCCAGACCAGAGTGAGCAAACAATGTTGGCTGGAGGTTCTCGGCAGCATTATCATTCTTGATGAGAAAGCTGCAACTGATGAAGACATTGACAGTGTGCCAAACTTATCTGTTCTTTCTGCATATCATGTCAGCATCTACATACAAAGGTTTGAAACCCTCCTCATCATAGCTTTAATCATCACAAAATTTTAGAATACTCCAAGTTCTTTTAATTATCTGTATAATAGTTTAGTTAGTTTTGATTGGTTTCAAGAGTTTCAAAGGTTTTGTACACAGTGTCCATAGCTGAGTTTCTGTCAAAGTCGACTGAGGTATTTGGGTTTTGAGTTTTTTGAGTTTTCAGAGGGTTTCCAGTTACAAAACCTGAAAAACTAAATGGATGGAATCCTGATGTGGGCACACCACCCCAGAGATTTGAAGAGAGCATGCTTCCATAGTTTAGTCCAGTGTCGGTGTACTGTCAAATTTTTTCAGGCTTTGGGAGTGGATTTTGCCATGGTAAACAAGACACTTTCATTTGTATCACTGTTTGATCATTCCAGCTACTGTTTCTCGACTGCTTCCACAGCTTGTATTCCTTAGTAAAATTATACATACATCTGTTATTACTAGTCAATTAGATCCCATAAAACTCTGGGGGATTGAGCAAGCAGGTAAAATGTAGAAATTGAATTTCAGACTCCCTGGGAGATTTCAGACCATTTGGGCAATATAGTATAGTCAGTGCACCTGCTGGCATTATTGGGTGACCTTCCATAGGATCTGGAATTCCAGATAATACATTCAAATGTTATCAGCCGAGATGCTGTTACCAAATGGGTTCATGTTCAAACTCAACTGTCACCACCTGTCAATTCACACCCTCTTCCAGATGAAAATCTGAATGAGGCCCCCCCCCCCTCCTTCAGATAAAAACACGTGTTCACAACTTATTTTCATTGTCCAACAAGCTTGGCAATTCCAATCTTGGCTTACATCATCCAATGCACTCCTGTGCGTTATTGCTCACCTCCATTCCCTCACACCTTGATCTCAACATCGGTGGTGCAGGATCCATAGCTCAAGGCCTCAACTTCCTTCTTTTGAGCATTGCTAAGAGGGTGGTTGGCAACCCAAAACTGAGAATTTTTCCCATGTATTCTGGCTGCATTGCCGAGCAGCCAGATTGGTCATTTTGTGACACATGTGTGACTCCACAATCCTTGCCATGCAAACTCATAGTTCCTCAAAAAGCCCCAGCAATGAGGCCCCACTGCTGCCACCTGCTAATCATGGTTGAGAAGCAGTCAATCCCACAACTGAGCCTGCCATAAAACCTGTGGAAAAGTGTCACTGGACGGCCACAGAAGAAGAGCACTTAATCTGGTTTCTTGTTTCTAAAAAGTCTGAGGCTGGTGACGGTGGATCTTTCAAGTCGGTTACATGGACTGCTGCCATCCAGGAGATGGTGAAGATCCCTCCTGTTAAGGGTCTTGTCAAGAATTCAACTGCATGTTCCTCAAAATATGGCTGTGTATGTACCACGCTCTGCAGATTGCCACTCACTAAACATTTGGCAGCTCCACACTCAATACAATCTAGTTACCACTCTGAAAGGCCTTTCTGGGATAGGGTGCAAGTATACCATGGAGTTGGGGATGAATATTGGTGTTGCAGAGCAGTCAGTGTGGAAGGAGTATACAACAGTGCATTTCATGATTTAATTACTATTTGGGATCTAAAAAAGGTTGATAGAAACATCCTGCAAGCGCTGTATTCACACACAAGGGCTTTGTTCTCTACAATCTGATGTCCCTGCTCATGCCCAGCCTTGTGAAGGGTGGTAGTGTCTATTAGGCAATAGCACGGGTACTCCCGCGGGTACCCAGAGCTCTACCCGTACCCGTACCCGCGTCTACCCGTACCCGCAACCCACGGGTCACGAGTCACGGGTCACAGCGGGTACGGGTAGACCCCCGTCTCCCATTGTGTAACACCTCCTGCATAGGCCCCAACAATGACGGTGACAACACCATGTTGTCGCCGTCATTGTTGGGGCCTTGGATTTGTTACATACATTTAACTAATGGTTTCGTCACTCAGATGAGTGTCGACAACCTTTTAATTATTTATGTACTATGTGTATGTACTAACTAACTTAATATATATATTATTTACGGGGGAAGCGACGCCCCAGAGGAAGGGGAAGCTTGTGGAAGCAAGGTCTTATATACCAGATAATGTTTATTACTATTTGGTTCCAGTAAACGAACGCGAACGCGACACGTCGTTTAAGTTGATGTTTGCCATTGTTTGGTTTCAGTAAATGCGAACGCGACTCGTTTATGTGCTGCATTCATTTACTTCAACTATATACTAGTATTAATTATCAACTTGTTTCAATAAATGACACATCACATTCAGAAAAGTTAAACCAAACAATATGTACTAGTAAATATCAACTTGTTTCAGCAAACAACGTGTCACGTTCGCGTTCGTTTACTGGAACCAAATAGTAATAAACATTATCTGGTATATAAGACCTTGCTTCCACAAGCTTCCCCTTCCTCTGGGGCGTCGCTTCCCCCGTAAATAATATATATATTAAGTTAGTTAGTACATACACATAGTACATAAGTAATTAAAAGGTTGTCGACACTCATCTGAGTGCCGAAACCTGTAAATACAAAACTGTATGTTAGTACATAGACATTTGGTGACGGGTTGGGTGCGGGTCACGGGTACCTAAATCATGACCCGTACCCGTACCCGTGCCTACCCGTACCCGTAACCCGCACGGGTTGGCCAAACCCGTGCTGTTCCCTAGTGTCTATTGACCTGGACAAGGAACTCATGGTGCCACAAATGCAACACTCAGTGCACTCCCCAAAGATCCACCTGGCAATACTCTTGGCATCGACCCCCTTGATAGTATCCCTAGCGATGGATCTAATGGGGATCTGGCTGCTCCACCACCATCGTTAGCATATCCACCTTTATTGCTGATCTCTCCTCCTTTGCCCCTCCACGCTGATTCAGCAGCCACCCTTGACCCTTGTGAATCTATAAATTCTACCACATCTGCTTTGCAAACAGCTACCATGGCATCTATGTCATCTAAACATAAACAGTCTGCACTTAGTGCATTGTTATTGATGAGCAGCAAGAAGCAGCACATGGCTGTAACTGGTGCCATTGCATTGAATGGCATCAAGGAATCTCTCGATAGCTTCAACAGTACGATTGAGCGCAGCCTCCTAATGCAGCTGGACCATATGCATTCTGACACTTTGCCTGAGCATCAGGCCAAAGGGATGGATCTTTTTCAAGAGCAGGAGTGTCATTTGAGTGATGATTGTATGGTCATGTTTATTGACCTGTTCAGAGTAGATTCTGCCACTGCAGATGCCTACATTGCACTGAAGTGTGATGGTCTGAGGAAGGCATGGGTTCAGAGGCAGATGAAAGACCTAGGGTTTCCTTTGATTTAAGCCAAAGGAACATTTTGCTAATCTAGTTTCAATTGACTGCAGCCATTCCATTGTATTTGAGAAATTCTCCATATTGCTTGTATGATGTACTGTACATGTATAGTACAATGCTATATACCTGTCAAATTTCAACACCTGTGACACCATGAGGATAATATCATCCAGTACATGGTAGATTTCTCCCCTTGCCTCAAGGACCTGTTGATATTGAATCCACATATGTTCTGCAATGTCATCCCTCCTCTTGTCAGCATCTTGCTTCTCAGCTCGCTTTGGTGGTCCCTCTGCCAGCTCTCCCTCTGTGCCTTCCTCACCTTGCAGATCTGATTCATCAATCAAAAACTCTTCAGCTTCTAACTCCTTGATACGATCCTCAATTTCACCAGGGTCATATTTCCAAATTACATTGTGTATTGCTGCAAGTGCAGCAGGAAGATGTGCTTGTACTGTGGGTGTGAGATGAGGATTGTGTTGCAGGATTTCAAACTGATTCTTCAGGATACCAAACATCCTCTCAATTATATTTCAAGCTGATGCATGGCGAAGATTAAAGAGCTCCTGTGCATTGGTTGGGCTAATAATGAATAAGCATCATGGCAATATTTATAATGAAAGGCAACACACCGAAGATCTGCACGGCCCCATTCTGCCAGATGATACTGCACACCTCAATAAGGTATAAGAAGTGCATCGGCAACTGGAAATCCTGCATCAGCAAGATAGAATTTACCTGACTGGAGCCTTAAATTGGTTATATGGGAATCAAAGAACATTGTTGAATCGCTAACTGATCCTTCCCAACCAGTGGAGAGATATGTGAAGTTGTGATCAAAATCACATCCAGCAAGACAGTTTGTGGTGGTAAGCCCTTTGCAATCATGTGCCAAGGCTAGCTCCTCTGCTGTATCAGAGCTAATAAAGTGACCAATGGCATTCTCAAAGTAAGGATGAAACTTGGGGTTGTCAACAATGTAGGAAGAAGGGGGATCTGTGCTCCATGGCTGGTGGACAAAGTTGGTGTAGAAGGGTTTGGATGAGAAGATATAAAGCATCTTTAAAAAATATCTGATGCCCAGTAGATATAGATGTGAATCTAGACAAGGATAACTTACTTTGACATTGTATCATTTTAACATTGAAATCTTTCACCAGCATGGTGCACTGATATACCTGTGACACATCTATACAAAAAAATGGCCAGCTGCTCCTCCAGAAGAATACCCCTAGAGTGTGATATCCCCATCTGTTGTAGGTAGACAACCAAGAACCGAAACACTCCTTTGGATACACCTAGTTCACAATGGATATGCCCTGGGTGACCTTCCAGAACCTCAAGGACCCATGCAGCCCCAGAAAGTGCTGATGTATGGTATGTCTCTTTATCGTACAATGGAGCTGCAAATAGGATCAGAGCAACAATTATTGTATTCACAAATATGCCTAGAATTTGAATAAGTAGCCGTCATCTCTGAGTACAATCCATGATGATGATGATAAGATGAAGATGGTGTGACTATCAGTAATTGCCTATTTAAGTAGAGTGACAATATTTCAAGTTCTGCCAAGTTTTGACATGGGAAAACATTTCAGTTTTGGGTAGCCAACCACCCTCTAACACAAGTAATGCAAGTGTTGTGTGTCCAGTTCTCAGTCCTGGCTATAGGATTAAACATTGTGTAAAGTATGTGGGGGGGCTTGCCCCCCTATGAGTTGAAGATGGAGTGCTGGAGTCATGGCTGAGCAATGTGAGGTCCATGACAAAGGCACATAATCATAAGCTCATCTCTAATATTACTATTATGGACATATATCACTATATTTTGGTGTAATAATGATCTATACTATATAATAACATGGCTACATGTCTCATTTGACTGGGGAGAACCATGTACAAGCTCAAAATTTGAGTGGAGACAGCAGGGTCACTGTTTTGGCCAATCTATTACATAAGCGTCCAAATCCGGCTGGGAATTGCCCACTCCGAATAATAATTCACTGAGAACTTAGGCATCACTGCATCGGCAATGAAAAGCATCAGCTCATATAAAGAACTCAACTGTGTGAACACATTGCTAGATGACTGCGCGATAGTATTAGCCTGAGCTCAAAGTCACAGTTCTCGTGGAGATATTTGTTTACCATAGGTTGACTGCGCGAGCAACTGCTGCCAGTGCACCAGTTCACCAGTTCTTCCCTCATCCTGATTGTAGAGGAAAACAGTATAAGACCAGCTTGGAGGAGTCACGGTTTCGTCAGTCGGAGGACGAGCTTGAAGCTGGGGTAACTGCCAGAATGACTTCTATTTAGCTGATATTCGGCTCCGCTGCCTCATGCCCTTCATGTACTCAGTTTGACGCCACAGCAAGTCATCCATATTGATCGAAGCGCCCTAGGACCTGACAACTTCGACCCGTATGAAGTACTATCCTGCAGCACCCGAGATGGATACCTACGATGCATACAGTGCCCCGCAACAGTCCCCCTCGTCCTGGAGCGACTGGTCCAGCATATCCTTCACTCGCATCATGGGCTTCTCATTCTTTGCTTCCCTTTTCGCACAGACCAATCTGACGGACAGCGCAAAGCTCCTAGTCCTGGGCTCGCTTATCGAGACGGGGCGTAGGCTCTTCCAGTGGTTCATCGAGCGTTTCAGGTTTCGTGAGCACTTGTCTCGCATAAACATTTAGCCGTGTACTGACCGGCTGTGATACCTACATACAGAGTATTGTATCACGGCCCAGTTCAACGAGGGAGACCCTACGTATGAGTGGATCGTCTTATTCTTGGTATTTACACCTCTCCTCTACCTTTCTCTTATTCTCATATCGAATCGCAGACCCAAGAAAACGTTTGGCGCCGCTCTCGTGACTTTCGTGTCAACTCCAAAAACTCGAAGCGCAAATGGGGGGTGTCGATGAAGACAAAGCCAAAACACGTCGACGACAACGCGGAATACGTCCCTACGTACCAGACGCCCCAGCTGTTTCGCTGGAACGGGTACTGGTTCGAGATCAGGAGGAGCAAGACGACGCAGATGACGGACCATCACGGTGGACATGTGGCTGCTACGATATTCGTGACGTGAGTCGATTTCGTGTTTTTGCTTCATAATGATGCTGATATCCGCATCGATCATAAAAATAGGATATACACGCTCGACATGTCTGTCTTGTCGTCTGTGGTTGAAGAGGCTCGCCGTCGGTACATCGAAGCGGGCAGACCTAATGTCACGGTCTACATCGCAGATATGGTTCGTCCCATATCTTCCTTACACCGCCATTAACCCAAATCTAACCAACTATTTAGCCTACCTACGGCCCCGGCTTCGTCTGGAATAACGTCAAGCGGAAAGCCCGACGTCCCCTAAGCTCCATCATCCTGCTCGATGGGATCATCGAGTCTCTCGTCACAGACGCTCAAGAATTCATGACTGCGGAGGATTGGTATGTCGATGCTGGGATACCGCATAGGAGAGGGTACTTGCTGCATGGCCCGCCAGGCACTGGAAAGAGTATGTTCCTACTTCTGACGGAACAGCTTCGCGTGTGCTGATGATATGTTTTGAATTTAGCCTCGACGATATACGCTCTTGTATGTCCCGTTATTATTCACTTTGTCACGACATTGAATTTGTTTTCCACCAGGCAGGCGAGCTAGGCCTAGAAATCTACACCCTTTCCCTCTCCTCTGGATTGTATGTCCCCCACCCCTCCACTTAACTAAAATACAACCACTCATCTACCCCCTCTCTCCAGCGTCGATGATTCCTACCTCCATAAAGCTGCCTCCTCCCTCCCCAAGAATTCCATCCTCCTCATCGAAGACATCGATTGTGCCTTCCCCCCCAGGCTCGATGAAGAGGATGACCAGGTCCCCCCAGCCATTGATGGGCTGAGCCCCGGGTTCGGAGGTGGAATGACGATGGGGATGGTGACCCCGTCACACTTTCCCGGGGGGCGCAGATCGGCGGTGACATTGTCTGGCCTGTTGAATGTGCTGGATGGGGTGGGGAGCGAGGAGGGCAAGTTGTTCTTCGCGACGGTTGATATATTTATCTCATTCTCTCTCCTGAGACTGACCTAGGGTTTTGTCTAGACGAATCATATTGATAGATTGGATCCGGCGCTGTTGCGGCCTGGGCGAATCGATAAGAAGGTGCAATATAAACTTGCTACGAAGGAACAAGCATCTGCCCTGTTTCTAAGGCTATTCCGCAAATCCCAACAATCCTCCCTCCGCTTCCCAACCGAGGACACTGGCGTTGAAAAGCCCTCGCCCTTGTCTGTGACCGCCGTATCCTCCGCCGACCTCACAGCCCTATCCGCATCCTTCGCAGCACATATTCCCGTACACGTATTCTCGACTGCAGAGATACAGGGGTACCTCCT
This sequence comes from Tricholoma hemisulphureum, assembly GCA_964034925.1. NCBI lineage: Eukaryota > Fungi > Basidiomycota > Agaricomycetes > Agaricales > Tricholomataceae > Tricholoma > Tricholoma hemisulphureum. Next base: position 3,535,758 of record OZ035932.1, read on the forward strand.
GTCGCACAAACACGATCCGGCGGCGGCAGTGGATAATGCCGAGGAGTGGGTTGAGAGCGAGATGAAGGAGCGAAGGAAGAAGAGGGAGAGAGAGGAGAAGAGGCGGAGGCGGATGAGGGAGGGGCGGGAGTTGAGGTCTGGCGCAGGGGGTTACGGGGTAGGGGGTTACGGGGTGGGGGGTTATGGTGTGGGGGGTTATGGGGTAGGGGGTGCGGGTACTGGTCTAGGTGGTGGTGGCCCAGGTGGCGGTGCGGGAATGGTGGTAGGCGGTGTGCAGCCTAATGTACGGGATGGATCGTTGACGCCGTCGTCGCCATATGTTGATGTGAAAGTAAATGTTTACAAGGTCTGTTCCCTGGGCCATCTTGATATGAATGTGTTGATTTTTTATGATATCAGATTTAGGCGATGACCTTCTTGGGGGTCTACTGTCCTTCAAAGAGTGCGGAGCGTAGGAAAATCCTCTGGAAGAGCACAAATATCTGTCCCATCTTCCTCCACAGCGCAGCCCCTAAAGTAAGATCCGCTTCGCTTCCACCTCCCATGGTTACTCCCCCCCCGCCGGAAGCCGGTAATGGCGTATCCCTAGTGATGCATGCTTCACCATTCTCCCAACCTCCATTCTCCCTCTTGCCTCCACCCAGCATGACGACACCCCTCACCCCACAAAAACCGCTAGCAACACCCAGCCTTAATGGGAGGGGGCCGAAAATGTCGTTCGGACTCCTCGGGCTATTTGTATACACTGTCGGAGTCAGATATCTGGGTATCAACAAGGATGTATACGCCCACCAGCACATGTTCTTATTGCCAGAGAACCAAATGATGAAGATTGGCATCGAATGCGGGGCTTTATCAAACACTGCAGAACTCATCTTGTTAGGGTAAGTTATATCCGAAGGGGCTTTGTGTTTGTTCGATGAACAATGAAACCTCATCGGTATTGAGGCGCCAGGACGCAGTCAGTAGTAATGACCAATTGGCAAACACTCGGTAAGCTCATGCCACCACGCCACGGACGCTAGCTGATGGATTTAAGATACATGAACAACCACGCTATGTTCCAGCGCAACGGGTGTTCTGGCCATGTCCTCAAGCCTCTCAGTTTAAGGAGTCAAAACAAGGACCTCTTGATGAAGTACACAAGTCACATCCTCGACTGAAGGACTCATTTGGAAGGCACAAGCCAATAATCGATCCATTCGTTGAGGTTTCCATTCACATCCCTGACTGTGCAACCTACCTCCCACCTCTTCTGTCGCCCGCACCGCTGATGTTGACCTGGCTCTGATAGAAGTCGGACCGTCCATTCCCTGATAGTACTGTGAACTACCCTAATAAACGTTGCACAGCGTCTGATTCATCAAGTATAATAAGTAGCATAGTAGAACAAAAAAGACTGGAAAGTCTGTGGTCAGAAGAATATGAATCGCTTCGAGCTAGCACCTTTCAATTCCAACGTGTGGCCAGCAACTCAGGACTCCTGACCAGGAGCACTCGACAATCAAACACCTAATTCCTTCAAACTCTGTACACGGTTCCCTTCCTTCCATTTCTGAGACAAAATAATCTCTGCGGCCTCTCCGAGGCATGAATCCGGATTTTTTTTCAATTCTCCAAGCTGGTTACGAAGCGCAGATGGGAGTTCTGGGTGTTTTATTTCATCCGTGTTCCTGCGTAAGTTCCACTCGACATTGTCGAAGTCTGACAAATGCTTCAAACAAGAGAGAAGCATGCGTAACTCCTCGTTATCGTGCTCTCTCGGTGTGGTCCTGAGGCGAGAGGCTATCATATGTGGAAGGAGTGATATTGTCGTTTCTGATAGGAGAAGCGCTTTGCGTGGTGTAGTTGTGGCAACGCTGCTCGCCTTTTTGAACAACAAAGGCTCCGGGTCCTGTGATGACTCCAGGAGCCATGCAATAGCCTCGGCCTCCAGCGTAGTATTTCGAACCCTCTGGTTGATTTTGTTCATCAGCCAACTGGATAAGCCTAAAAGGCTAACAGCTACGGAAGATATTGAGATATAAACTTTATTTTTTGTCCAGAACACTTGTGCTTGGCCCGGCATCAAGCCTCCGCCACCAGTGAAGTACGAAGCAACAGCTATGGGTATGAACACAGTGAAGCCTGTTAACAAGACCAACTGCGGATACCCAAACCAGGGACCCGGAGAGTCGTCCGAGTCATTGGACTGCCAGGGTTTTTCGTAGGATTCAAGTTCTTCTTCGGGCTTTGCTGTTACTGCAAAGACACCGATGATCGGTAAAAGGATCACGAGTTGGCATGTGGAACTGACGACTGGTACAAGGAAGATCGTCAACGCAGCTGCTACAGTAGACGGGATCACAATCAAAGTAAGTTTCACCCATGTCGATGATTTCCAATCCTTTGGGAAGAACTTGTCCAAAAACCACGAAATAAAGTGAGAAAATGGGGATTGGAATGGAGATGAGGATATGAAAGCGGCCGAACATGAGGCGACGACCAAGAATGTCAGGCCAATCAAAAGTATCACGCCTATAATGTACCCGAGCTTCGAATCATGCTCTTTAATAGTTCTACTGTGTGTATGTCAGGCATGTAAATTCAATATTTAGGTGAGGAGCAGCTTACTGAATGAATACCCCGAACAAGGATACAGCAATGAGGATCCAGATGGGTAGAGAATCTATCACCCTGTGTAGCTTCCACGTTTGGATCCCATTATAGGCCTTTTGACGCTGCATGGCTAGTTTATACGATGAACCAGCTGCACGAACCCAACTTATATACCGAATGAGCCACAGTTTCGCTGCCATTGCTGCCATTGCTCCTGCAATAGAGAGCGCCAGGCTAACGAAAAGCAATGCGTTGGAAACAAAGGCCTTGTGGCGCTCACCCGGGTCTGGCATTGTGGGAACTTGAATCTCGTAAGAGCTGTTGTTGAATAGCCAGCGTTGGGTGATATTTACGAGGAGCTCGTTGGTAATTTTAGCAGGATCGGGGTCGAATGCTTTCTGGGTTTCAATGACAAAGGAAGCCAGGACAGCAATGAAGAGAGCGATCTACAGGCCATCATTCCTACGAAATAAACCACAGCAGGGAAGCACTCACAAAAACAAGAATGACGTCGAGGAATCTGTTCCATTCTTCGACCATCGTTTTATCGAAAACGCGTGCTGCATCTACATACTGTTTCCATACGGAGTCATCTTTCTCAATCTTGTCGAAGGTGTTGCCTGGAAAGCATGTATCAGAGTTCGATATTGGCAGCAATGGGATGGAGGACGGATGGGTCATGAAACACTGTGTTGTGGGCGGTATATGAGGTATAGTGAGGGACTATTGAGGGTATGTCACGATCATTGCAGGCGGTTCCGACTCGGGGATTAAATAGTTCCACATCCGAGGGCGCAATAGTCATGCTGGTAGTTCACACTTAGTGAGAATGGCTAATAACATCCAGTTTGTGTGCAATCTTGTCTGGAAAAAGGAGCTTGTTCCTGAACAGTTTAAATTAGAACTACTTCCAGCAAATAGCGGAGCAGGCGAAGCGCGCAAGAGGGTGTGGCAGCATGGATCTGGCGCTGTGTTATCAAAAACTTTCTGCAGTTGAATATGAGTTGAACTTTAAACGTTACATGTGATCAATCGAGACTCGAGAGATTTGCCGCCCTGTGGAAGTCTGGACTCTTCTGACGCTCTTCCCAAAGCTGGGTGGTACTATAAATAACGCGACGAGCTTAATGAAAATCCACGCAGGGAAAAGAATGGGGTGATCGGAGCTCGCATGGAGCTCGCATGCGCAAACTAGAGTATGAGCAGAAATGACTTGACAGTCTAGCCTCCAGCCCAGGTAGCAACACTAAAAGCGTTCGAAGTAAGATTAAAGTCCTTGATAGAGCAGGCATTCCACCACAGAGACAGAAGCCAAGATCAAGTACCTGTGACTGTACTAGGTACCCTGTGTATGTGACTGTGAAAACGGTGGCCAAGACAGTAAGAATCCCATACTAACTGTTACTTTCATGCTACAACGTGATGCCTAAACCATATTTCTCGACTTCGTCTTATCTAGACGCCAAATGAATGGAATGCAGTGGTGTATTGGCAAGAGACAGTGTTTGAAGTATTGCCATAAAGTGATGATCGATCGATAGCGATGACGGCCTGCGAATTGGGCATCGGAACATACTTGTACGCCGCCGAAGACGAAGTACAATCAATGAGATAAAGTTTGCTGAGACGTGGGCAGCTCTGAGGTGCCGATTCAGGATTGCGAGAAATGGCGGGCTTGCCTATGACTCGGAGTCTATGACTAACAAACTTGAAATACATACTTAATAATATTAATAAATAAGGCATGCATTCAAATAATATGATAATTGATATCATCTACGTCCACGCATGGACCAGACCCTCTGAGGGAACTATGTGTCACATCTGCCATGTCAAGTACTATCCATTGCGTCTTGCGGGGGGCAGTGACAGTTCGTTTGCGGTTGATGCCCTTCATTGACAGATCGATGACGGACCCACAGAGACACGAGTTTAAGTTCAGCTTATCAGGAAATCGAGGACGGTCAGATAGGGATTTATCTAGTATTATAATATAGATCATAAGTACAATTCTGGTAGATCACATTAGGGTTGTTCACAGTAGCCATTTTTCAGCTGTTTTGAGTTCATTTTCAGTTTTCATTTTTCTTCCATTTTTCAAAAATGAAATTCAGAATAGGGTTGTTCACAGTTGGCATCTTTCAGTCATTTTTCATTTCATTTTTTGGCCATTCTCATGATTCTCATGATTTTTCTTTACTTTTTTCATTCATTCTCATCTTTCCATTGTCACCATTGATGATGGTAGGGTTGTTTACAGTAGCAGCTACTTTTTTCACCCCTTTTCAATGTCCTTTTTGGGTCCTTTTGACAGCTTTGCAGAAGAATGATAAAAAAGTGACCAAAAAGGAGACCAAAAAGTTGTCAGAAAATGACTGTGAAACCCCTGGAATGTAAAAAGAACAAAAAAGAAGGCAAAATGCATTTACACCCTGTTGACAGCAGGCCTGGCAGGCCTCAAAACAACCAAACTCTCTCCAAATGACTTCATGAATTTTTTCTCCACAAGTTCATCACCACAGCAGGTGGCTCATTGCATTTTTTTCATCAGGAAAACACAAGATTTACTTACTGGCCATGCAGTGGGGTGCTCCTGCAACCGACAACAACAGCATGTCAACTACTACTGCCATAGATCAAGTTGCAAGATTGCCCGGGCGGGTCCATAGCCGTGATCAGAGCACACAACTTTCAACCGGTTCTGGGTAGCTCTGTTGCCCCTGCTGCAATCAGCTCATGGCCCATGGTCTTGGTCTGGCCCATTTTTTTTTTACCAATTCAGCTGTAAGCTTGGCTTACATAAGACCATTTGCATCTGTTTGTACACGGTTCATTTCGTGACCTTATTAACCGCGACGTAGATAGATTTCCCCATTCTTCCTTTTCCCCATATTGTTTCCCTTATCTCTCATTGTTATATTGTCTCTCACTCCTAATTACACGTCGTTGTCTTGTCATTCGCGTGATTAGTTGTGAGTTCCCTGTTTTTCCTCCTCCCTCTTTCTCTCCCAGTGTTTCCTATTCCCGGATTACGGGATAGGTTTCCACTTTTTTTTTGACATCGACAACACCGTAACATACCGCGCTGACATAGTCTCTACGATAACGACAGTAGAACACTGTCTCGTAAGCCTTCCGTCGACATCCCGCTTACTACTCATAGTAAGGCGAGGAAAACGTACGCTCCCAACGCCGATGACGCCGCGACCTCGCTCCATCCCACGCCCGTCATTAGAAACGACGCGCACTCCCCTGACGCCGCTAACGCCACGTCCCCACCCACTGCCACGCCCGTTGGAACAAACGACACGCATACACCCACTCCTGTCATGCCCGTCGAAGCAGACGACGCACATACAACCACCCCTGCCATTAGACCTTGCCATAGATGATGATCCTCATCATCTTCCGACAATTATCGTATCATTCGTTTGACCACAACCATGTCCTCCACGACTGCTACTGCAATCCTTAGCCTAAACAACAGGAAACGGCCCATGATCTCCGCAGGCACCATGACACCAGAGTTGTTACACCGTTTTGAACACCACGCACGGGGTTACCTCCAGAACAAGGACGGCCTCAAGGCGAAGAACTTCGTCGATCACATTGTATACTCTTTCAAGGACCCCCTCTTTTCAGATTGGTACCAATCTCAGCAAGACCTCTTGTCCATACTCACCTTCGCTGATTTCATGGTGAAAGTACACGCTCGTTGGTTACCGAAACGTTGGCAACAGGAGTTAGCCCGTAAGGTCCGCTCAACTAAACAAAACAAAACCGTGTTCTCCGATTTCATCGACGGCTTATGCCAAGATAACCTGCTGCTCAAGGGCTCTCAATTCCACCTCTCCCCATCGCAGCTACGCACTCAGATCAAATCAAACATCTCCCCGGAGCTCGCCACCGCCTTTGATAGGTGGAAGGACAACCACGATTCGTCGGACGAGGAGTCCGAGAAGGAGAATGAGCCCCCTGCCAACCCAGACGATGCCACCACCGCCGCCGCCTTGAAAGCGACCTCGGATATGCTGAAAGCAGAGGCGAGGCTTCAGTCTTTCGTCGATACCCTTACCAAGCTGGATCAGAAGCTAATTGAAGATCGAAACGCTTGTAAACGCGACGCCAAGGAGGCGGCTAGGAGTCTGAAACACTCCAGCTCCACCGTTGGCCTATCTGATGGGTCTCGACGCGCTCCGTACTCCAGGAACCAGACCTCATCCTCCACTCATACACAAACCTCGTCGTCATCATCGTCTCGTCCCCTGAAGCTGACGGATCACGAGAGAAAATACCTGGAAACGTACAACAGATGTAAGAAGTGCCGGGGCTATTATATGCCAGAGGGGCACGCATGCGAATTCCCTACCGGCGACGGTTACGTCGAAAGGACGATGGCCACAGTTAACAAGGCGCGTAAATGCATCAAGTTACCCACCCTGCCCATTCCCCGAGACAAACTTGTTACATCCGTGAATGCCGTATCCAACATGTCCTCTTCGAACATTTACACAGCTGCCCCTCCTCAACCCTCCGTTGCACCACCTGCTCTTCCTGTCGCTGCCGTTCTTGGGATGTCTGCCTATCCGATCGCTTCTGTGGCCCCGCCGAACGAGAGTTTGATCTTGGGTGGAGGTGAAAGTGATCTTTCGCGCGATTCCAATGACTCGGTAAGCACGCATGTCCCTTTCTTCCTGCCCCACCTGGTATGGGAATGCGCAATTGATAGTCATGACCCTTCCTCCTTGTCTTGATTTCTTGTCTCTGCATTGATTGACCATGGTTCTTCGCCAGTTTTGATTGATCTCGCATTGGTCTCTCGACTCCATCTCCGCGTCCGCTTGCTACCTGAACCTTTCCCTGTCTCCGGTGCCTTCTTTGATAAATCTGCTGGAATTCCTCCTGTCCCACTGACCCACTGGGTTAAGCTCAAGCTACACAATTGTAATAATTGGTATTCTGCCCATACTGTCCGCGCCCTTGTTGCACCTAGTTTGTGCCATCTGATTATCCTTGGACTGCCTTTCCTCTCTCATAATAATATTGTCATCGACGTCCGTAATGGCACCACTATAGACAATGATTGCCAGTTTGATCTACTACACCCTGTCGCCCCTGTTACAAAAAGACCTATAATGACCTACGTGATGTGTTAACTAAGGTGAAAGCCAACCGCAAGCTACTTGTCGAAGAACTGAAAGGCGTTTGCACATCCTGTTGCCCTTTGGTAGACGCTAGATGCAAACAAGTAAAGGAGGTTGACATAGTAGCCACGGTTCGAGTATGCATAGAACAACTGGCTGCCGATGAACAGCTAGAGAAACTCGGCTCAGAGATTAAGGTTACCTACGCCGACGTTTTCAAGCCTATCCCTCACGTGGATGAGATGCCTAGTTCCGTGCTTTGTAAAATTAGCTTGAAAGATGCCAGTAAGACGATTACTACTAGAAGCTACTCTTGCCCACGAAAATTTCGAGAGGCATGGAGCATCTTAATACAGCGCCACTTGGACGCCGGGCGCATCTGACCCTCCTCTTCTGCTCATGCGTCTCCGGCTTTCCTTGTACCAAAGGCAGATAGTACCAACCTGCCTCGTTGGGTGAATGACTACCGTCAACTCAATAGCAACACAATCACTGATTCTCACCCCTTGCCTCGCGTTGACGACATCTTGGCAGACGCTGGTCGGGGTAAGATATGGAGCAAGCTGGACATGACTGACAGCTTCTTCCACACGAAAATGGACCCGGACAGCATAGCTCTGACCACTGTCACCACACCTCTGGGCTTGTATGAGTGGACAGTGATGCCACAGGGACTCCGGAATGCCCCGCCCGTACACCAACAACGAGTGACGGCGGCGTTACGTCCTTTCCTCAGGATATTCTCACACATTTACTTGGATGACATCATCATCTGGTCAGACTTGCTGGAAGAGCACACGAGGCATATCAAACTGATAATGGACACGCTTCGAAAGGCTCATTTGTACTGCAACCCGAGAAAATCTAAATTCTACCTGACCAAACTGAATTTCCTTGGCCACCGGATCTCACAACAGGGGATCGAGGCATGCTCGTCAAAGGTGGACAAGATATTAGACTGGCCCGTGCCCAAATCGGCCAGTGATGTCCGGAGCTTCTTGGGATTAGTCCAATATATCTCTGCCTTCCTGCCCCACTTGGTGGACCACACCTCCGTTCTGACTCCCTTGACCACAAAGGATTGTGAAAAAGACTTCCCTGTCTGGTCTACCGCTCACCAGGGTGCTTTCGAGGTGATAAAGGCTCTGGTAGTTAGTCGAGAATGCTTGACAGTTATTGACCATACGGCGCCGGGAGATAACAAAATCTTCATGACCTGCGACGCAAGTGACTTAAGAACTGGGGCGGTTCTGAGCTGGGGCCCTACTTGGGAATCCGCCTGACCAGTCGCGTTCGACTCCATGCAACTGAAGGACGTGCAAAAGAATTACCCGGTACACGAGAAAGAGATGCTTGCGATTGGACGGGCGCTAAAGAAGTGGCGTTCAGACCTTCTTGGTTCTCAATTTATTGTGTATACCAACCACCGGACGTTGGAGAATTTTGACACACAAAAAGACCTGTCACGTTGACAAGCGCGATGGATGGAACACTTGTCACAGTTTGACATGACTATACACTACATTCGTGGAGAGGACAACACTGTAGCTGACGCGCTGTCTCGTCTTCCGGCTGACATGCCCGATGTGGAGACTGAGGACGTGGATGTGGCTGACCCGCCTGTACATTGGAACTGTTGGTTGGATCAGCAAGTTTCCTGCAATGCTGTCCTGACTATTTCTGCCGACGAATCCTTCCTCAGAGACATTCGAGAGGGCTACAAACATGATGATTTCTGCCAGAAACTGTCAACCGTTGATGTTAGCATGCCCGGGATTTGTTTAGAAAATGGCCTGTGGTACCTAGGTCACCGCCTTGTTATACCAAGGTTCGGTACTCTGTGCGAGGATTTATTCCGCCTCGCCCATGACTCGCTGGGGCACTTTGGTGCCGATAAGTCATATGCGAGCATCAGGAATTGCTATTACTGGCCGAACATGCGTAGAGATCTTGAGAGCGCATATGTACTTGCCTGCAAAGACTGTGAATGGAACAAGAGCAGCACGTCAAAACCAAGGGGACCGCTTCACCCGTTGCCGATCCCTGAATCGCGTGGCGATTCTGTTTGCCTGGATTTCGTGGGACCTCTCCCTGAGGATGAGGGTTTCAATTGTATACTTTCGGTGACTGACAGACTTGGGTCAGATGTGCGCCTCATCCCGCCTCGAACTGATATTTCTGTGGCTAAACTTGCCTCACTCTTCTTTGATGAGTGGTACTGCGAGAACGGATTACCACTGGAACTGATCACGGACCGTGATAAATTATTCGTATCGAAATTCTGGAAAGCATTGCACACTCTGACTGGGGTACATCTCAAGATGTCCACTGCGTACCACCCCCAGACTGATGGTGCCAGTGAGCAAACCAACAAGACACTGAACCAATGCATTCGTTTCCATGTGGAACGCAGCCAGAAGGGTTGGGTGCGAGCGTTACCAATTATTCGATTCAATATGATGAACTCTGTGAATGGGTCTACTGGATTCTCTGGATTCCAGATCCGAATGGGCCGAAGCCCTTGTGTCATCCCTCCCTTGGTACCGGATACGACACCCATTAACGCTTTGGAGGAGACGGCTGCCCGTAACATTATCTCACAAATTGAGGCAGACGTGGCCGAAGCGAAAGACGCCTTGCTTGGGGCAAAGATACTGCAGGTGTTCTGTGCCAACAAATCCCGTGGTCCAGAGGATGTTTATATGATAGGCGACAAGGTTATGCTTGCTACTCTTCACTGCCGTCAAGAATTCAAAGCTGGCGACAAATCCAGGGTGGCAAAATTCTTCCCCCGCTGGGATGGACCGTTCTCTGTGACGAAAGCATTCCCGGAAACATCTTCATACAGCTTACACTTGCCTAACTCACCTTACACGTTCCCGACTTACCATGCCTCCCTATGGAAACATTACATTGAGAACGACGCGTCTCTTTTCCCTTCCCGCGAGCTGGAATGCCCAGGGCCTGTGATGACCGAGAATGGTCTGGAGGAGTACCACATCGAGAGGATCATCGACGAAAGAAGAAGAGGTCATGGATTGCAATACCTTGTGCGATGGTTGGGTTACTCCGAGAGTGATGACCTGTGGCTACCTCAATGGGAACTTGAAGACTGTGAGGCGTTAGAAAGATGGAAGGCTAGTAAGGCAGAGGGAATGGGGTAGCTTTTTCCCACTGGGTTTTTTGATGCACCCGTTGTTCATGGTTGATGTGGAGTTGATTTTTATTTTTCTTATGCTTGCACTAACTTTTTGTGGTTCCCTGGACACTTTTCTAAGAGTGGGAGGGTGTAAACTTGGCTTACATAAGACCATTTGCATCTGTTTGTACACGGTTCATTTCGTGACCTTATTAACCGCGACGTAGATAGATTTCCCCATTCTTCCTTTTCCCCATATTGTTTCCCTTATCTCTCATCGTTATATTGTCTCTCACTCCTAATTACACATCGTTGTCTTGTCATTCGCGTGATTAGTTGTGAGTTCCCTGTTTTTCCTCCTCCCTCTTTCTCTCCCAGTGTTTCCTATTCCCGGATTATGGGATAGGTTTCCATCAGCTTCTGACTTTTTGTTCTTCTCAATGGTGAGGATTTGTGTTTCTGGTATTATTGGCAAAAGATAACAAAATCATCATTAGACTTATACACACTTTTGGTTGCAGTATAGTTTGCCTAGCATAACCAACGCAGTCTCTTGATCTCACAGATTTTGTGAGTTCTCTTCATCCCCTGTCTCGTTTGCCCATCTTCATTGATTTCTATGGTTCATAATCAATGCTCTCCGTCATGCTTGTCCCCGCCTTATATCAAAACATACTGATGCTGCTACCCTCTGTCAAAGGGTCTGGAAGGCTAAGACATTTTCCCTCATGGTTCAGACATTAATTCAATGTCCGGATCACAGCAAATCTATTCTTCCCCTTGCAACACGCTGACACCAGTACAATATATAAATGTCAGCCATGTTCTCCACTCCTATGACAATTGATCCAGTATGGTTTAACGTCTCTGTGCATGTGGTTGCGACAATCGAGTAACTCACATGACAGAATCACGTCATTTGCAGTGGCAAGGTCCATTACTCCTTGCCTCAAGCATTCTTTTTTACAGAGTCGATCATTGGTACAAAGTCATGGCCAGGGTTCTCAGCCTTGACGGAAGTCCTCTCACCAACCTGCAAAGCAAGAGCTGATCGGACACCTCAGCCCTCTTCAACGAGCCCTTGCTTCAAGGCCTGCATCTGCAAACAGCCCTCCTCCTGTTGAGGAATTGGCAAGCCCAGTGGCTGACAATGTCCCATACCCACCCACTCAAGGCAGCCCAGTGCCGGACAACATCCTATACCCATCCGTTCAAGGCAGCCCATTGCCGGACAACATCCCATACCCATCCGTTCAAGGTGGCCCACCACCAATTTATCCTGACGATGGAGATTTCCCCATGGGTGAGGTGGTACCATCAGGGGTTGACCACGATACCACTCAACTTGCTACACCAACTCACACCAATGCTGCTGGAAACCATGATGATTATGGCCTGTCCAAGTTACGGCACTCTCATCACATTGCAGATTATATTGATTGGGTTGGGCAACAGCAATGGGGGTCTAATCATGTTTGACAGTTCATACTTGACAAGGAGGAGGAGGAGGAGGAGGAGGAGGAGGAAGAGGAAGAAGAATTTAGCAATGAAGAGGAGTATTCAGATGGTTTCAAGGAGGATGATGAATATGTAATGCTGGGTGCAGAGCCAGGACAAGAAGGAGTTTTGGTATGGGACCTTCTGGGCGAAGGTTTCTTAAAAGAAGCCTCGAAGTTAGGTCTGTCATTATATTTATTACTGTGTTACTGGCTGACACCTTTGTAGATGATAAAATTCTGGATGAGAGTGACTTGTCCCTCCTTTGTGCTTATACCCTGAAAGTGGACAATGGCCTCACAGATGAGACGTTCAACAAACTTTGCTTTGCCTTCCCCCAAGCTTCAATAGACACATTGAAGAACACTGAGAAACATATCCAGTCCCTTTCAGGTTTCCAGCCTGTGCATTACGATTGCTGCCCATCATCGTGCATCTGCTACACTGGCCCATATGAAACCTTGTTGAAATGTCCAAAGTGCGACACTGATCGATATAAAGCTGATGGGACAGCACCTCAGGCATATTTTCAGTACTTACCAATTATTTCCTGCCTCCATGCAATGGTCTCAAGTCCCCCCTATGCAAGAAAGATGCAATACAGAGCTATTCACTGACCCAACCCAACAAAAGTGACAGATGTCTTCGATGGTGCTCATTACTCCCTACTTTGGGAGTCATTTGTCACTGTTGGTGGCAAAGAGCTTCCGAATTAGTTCTTCTCTGACCCTCGTGATATTGCACTTGGTTTGTCCTCTGATGGCTTTGGTCCTTTCAAGCACTGGACAAAAACTTCATGGCTCATCATCTTATTCAACTACAATCTCCCTCCTGAAGAGCGAATTCTGACAAAGAATATCATTTTGGTCGGTGTAATTCCTGGACCAAAGAAGCCTGGCAATTTTGATTCATTCCTTTGGCTGTTAGTCCAGGAACTTCTACAGCTGGAGCTCAGTGTCTCTGTGTTTGACGCCATCACAATGACCGTTTTTCTTCATGCATATCTAATTGTTGTCTTTGGCAACATCCCTGCAGTATTGATGATCATGCGCATGAAGGGTCACAATGGTTTCTCCCCATGCCACATGTGTGAGATCCAAGGAATTCGTATTCCATCATCACAGGGGGAAACACTTTATGTTCTATTGCACCACAAAAATTTTCCGGACTCACCACACCAATATGATGCAACTGCACTTCCTCTACAAAACCATGCATCATTCATGGCGCATGCTCAGGAAGTTCAGTCTGCCCTGACCAATGCAACATCAGAAAAACTTGCAACCAAGTATGGCATCAAGGGTCTGCCCCTGCTCAGTGCCTTGAGCTCCCTCTCCTTTCCTGTTTCATTCCCCTATGACTTCATGCATCTTATTTGGACCAACCTCATCCCCAACCTCATCCTTCTTTGGACTGGAAATTTTAAGGACCTTGACCACGACGATGAAGGCTATGTTCTGGCACCACATGTGTGGCAGGCAATTGGAGAGGCTACCCTCAATGCAGGGAAAACTATCCCTGCTGCGTTTGGATCTAGGGTTCCAAATATTGCAGCCAAGAAATCACAGATGACAGCTGAAACCCATTCAATTTGGACAATGTATCTTGCCCCTACTCTTCTTAATGGCCGGTTTATCAATGAACAATATTACAAACACTTTATTCAGTTGGTTCAACTTCTTTCACTTTGTCTTGAATTCAAAATTACCCAAGATCAAATTAATGACCTTGAGAGAGGTTTCCAGGAGTGGGTCGAGGAGTATGAACAGTATGAGCTTCTTTCTCTGCCAGATGCCATTTAACAAGTCAACAGAATTTACCATCAACATATGCCGAGCCATGTCACATGTTGCCTGCTCACAATTCATGCTCTGTTGCATATTGCTCCAACCATCAGGGCTATGGGCCCAGCTTGGGCTTATTGGGCATTTCCGATGGAACGCCACTGCGGTGAGATCTTGCGCAACATCAGAAGCTGATGGTTCCCCTATGCGAGCATCAACAAGTATGTTACCTCCCACAAGCAGCTGACACACATAACACTTCTGTACAACTTACATAAAAAACTCCAACTCAAACCATTTACATCTCATGATGACAATGTCTGCCTTCCTTCATGTGAGCCCCTCCATATGTTGATGAATATGCATGCTTATTGTTATGAACCAGACCCATCATATATCCTCACCCCACCAAAGCAAATTGCAGTGATCCTCCCCTTATCCTTGTGGAAGACACTTACCGCAACATTAGCCACTCGTTTTGACAAGCCAGCAGCAATCATTCACTGTTCAATACAGTTGAGCACAACAACTTGAGGGTGGAGATACAATGCATGCACACGAACTAATTCCCCTCAAATCTGACAGTCAAGACATGTCCTTTATTCAGGTATGGATTCTATTAAACTATTTGAATCACAATATTTAACTATTCTTGTTTCAGTATCAACTTGCTCTTGACCGATATGCTCGCCAATGATATCGAACACCAGAATTTGAATTGCAAGATTTCTTTGGGCAAATCCTCCGCTTCCTTGTCGTAAACATCCCCCCCTCACCTAAACATGGTATTGAGGCCGAATCCGTCATTTATGCAGCTATCCATGAAGTCAGAATTTCTGAGCCAGCCACGAATTGTTGCAGGATCAATTATTATCAAGACTTGGGACCAACAGCATTAGTTGATCTTAACCAGGTGAAGTGTGTAGTCGGGCGCATTAGGGACCGTGACAAGTGGGCAATAATTGACTGAAGTGAATCTCTAGTACACACATAACCCCCCTACCATACATTCCAATAGAACAATATAATTCAATCCATCCCCTTATCTGAGAAACACCCATGGAAATGCCATCTTCTGCCTTAGGCCCACTCCTTGACTGAGATTAAATGCATCGCCAAGATTCATTCACTCCTGGAAAGAAGCAGCAAAATGATGGAACGATGACTGATGACTGGGAGGCGATGAGGATGAGGGAAACTGAATAAAAAAAGGCCCAAGAGATGTCGTTGACGTCTCTTGGGCCATGGGTATGTTTTTTTTTCTTTTTCTCAAATTATTTTCATTTTACTAACAAATGTTTTAGGTACTAATTGTAACTACTGGGAACAATGAACGGAAAGCATGAGAGGGAATGACAAATGGAAAACACAAGAAGAACCACAATGGTTGTTGGGATTATGTATACAAGAGTATACAGGCAAGCTAAGGCAGTAGCCATGGCTAGGACACACTAGGGTTAGGGCTAGTGCCCACTAACCATAACCCTAGGGAATGCACAGTGAAACACATATAGCATGTCTATGATAGGCTATCCAAGACAAAGCCTTGGATAGAGTGTCTAAGACACACCCTGCAGGAAGTGTAAGACTTCCAAGCCATGACAGCATATCCATAGGGGAAATGACATAGTTAATGAAACATTAACTATTACAGGAGTCTATGACTTCATCCCTCCTTTATATATTATAGGAGTACATTACAATATACCTCCTAACTGTGTAGTATAAATATTGCACATCTTGTAGGAGATGATAATAACATTCCTCCCTGTGGCAGACTCCCTCATACACTTACCTTTGACTTAAAACTCAATACCTCAAAAACCTCATCCTCATCTTGTGCTCAACTTCCTGATCCCAATAATGGTATGGAGGGGAGAACCACAATGGGATGAGGGGGATGATGATGATGACTCTTGGGCCATAGGTATGCTTTTTAAAATTCTCCTTTCATGTTTTTGTTACTAACTTTTTAAGTATCTGGAGTGGAGGTCAAGATGTGCACAGGTGACAACACTCTCACTGCCTGATCCATCACAACCCAGTGCGGTATCTTCACACCAGGTGGCATCATTATGGAAGGTCCTGTTGTCTGGAAGCTCAGCCAGTTGGAGATGGTCTAGATTGTTCCACGGCTACAGGTTCTTGCTCGTTCATCTCCAGAAGACAAGAAGATCCTGGTCAAGGCGCTCAATTGCAAGTCCATTGGGGAGATTGTTGGCGTTACTGGTGACAGCACCAATGACAGTCCTGCACTCAAGACGGCTCATGTTGGTTTCTTGATGGGTATTGTGGGGACAGAGGTTGCTAAGGAAGCCTCAGATATCATCCTAATGGAGGACAACTTCTCTTCCATCGTCAAGGCGATCATGTGGGGTTGTTGTGTGAATGATGCTGTGCGCAAATTTTTGCAGTTCCAAATCTGATGAATATAACGGCCGTGATCATCACTTCTGTAACAGCTACTTAAACTGTTGACAATGAACATGACTCAGCACCTGGCATCCCCCACTGTGAGAAACTGCTCGCAGGGTGCTCCATGGGTGAGGATGATGAGAGGACAACAACAACAGCGATGAGAAGGTGAATGGTGAGAGAAGGCAACGAATGGTGAGGGGACAATGGGGGGACACCACCATCACCCACATCTAGGCCCCACATAACCCACCACGTCACCAGATGGGGGGAGGGGAAACAATGAGCAAGCAACCCACAGGTTGTGGCAGGTACAGGTTTTGTGAGGGGTAGGTAGTATTAACAAAAATGTATTTATTTGATTATATACCTAATTACAATTATCAAACCACCCTACAAGCAGGTGCTCATAGGGGTGGGCCAGAGAAAGCAAAAAGAAAAACACCAGTGTCTCCTGGGCCTGTCCCCTGCAGGTATGGGTGTGGGCATGCTCAAAAGTACCTGTGGGTTACCCGTGCAGATTTCTAAAATTTCCATTTTGTTTATTTCTGAAAGGCCTGTAATAAGGCATGTCTGACTTTCATCCATTTAATATTTGAAATCTATGGTATTCAAAGCACCACTATAATTCATTCATTTACAAGAAGAAATTTCATCCTATTCACTTATGAAAAAGTTGTAATAAAATATGTCTGACTTCCATCCATTTGGTGTTTGAAATCTATGGTATTAAAACCATCCCTATAATTCATTCATTTACAAGAAGAAATTTCATCTTATTCACTTATGAAAAAGCTGTAATAAAATATGTCTGACTTTCATCCATTTGAAAGATGTGGTGAGAAGTATGTATACATTATACACATTCAAGTTCAACATCTGCGCAGACTATGTCAGGTGTACTTGTGCAAGATTTCCCTTCAATTTGTCATGGTATCAATCTCTTGAATGCAAGGGAGGTGCACCCCAACTTTGGAGTAGGAGTAACTCCATCCCTTAGGTCTGATTTTCTTTCTAGAATCAAGCTTTCAAACCCTACTGATCCTAGTCTTTCCAAGGACAATAGTGGACCCTCCTAGGGCTATAGTCAATTCACTAGTGGAAGCATAATGATCAAATTTGTCATTTGATCCTGGGATTGCATCTGAACCACTACAATGGCATGCAAACTTATTGCTGCCACTGTCAAGACCTGCAAAGTCACTTGTCATATCTGTTTTGAGCAGAACATCCATGCTACCTCATTTCTGCTGACACATATCTTTCTAATCTGATTGACAAACTCTGTGATGTGTGGGTCAAAGCGAGGGTGGTGGGTTTAGTCGTGATGTCCATTTTTACTATCATGCTAATGATCATGGTTTAAAAGTCCATGGTGACAGCTCAACCTAGAACCACAGTGACTCCAATGGACTTTGACCTTGGCTCAGGCCATCAAACACCTCCATCATCACCCATTGTACCCCCTTCATCACTGCCACCATCAACAATCATTGGTAGCATCAGTATATTCAGCTCTGTCTCTAGCAGGTGCTTGTCTCATTGGAGGAATGATGGGCAGTATGGGTGGTAGTGAAGGCACAAGTGCAATTGGTGGAGGTGTGCCAGCCTTGGGAGGAGGCCCAATGGGCAGAGGTGCAGCAGTTGGGAACACAATAGGCAGAGTAACAATGGGAGGTTCAACAACTGGAGGTTTTGCAACTGGAGGTTTGACAACTGAAGACAGAGGCACAGGTCTTCTGGGTCACAATAGGGGTGCAGTGCAACAGGCAAGGGTTTGACAGCAGGCATCAAACTAAACACTGGGCTACATGTGAGTATTTCAAGGCCTATGCAATGGGCCATGCTAGCTGCTAACTTTTCTGATTTCATTGTCAGGTGTTCACCAAGGATGAACTTAAAGGATGGATCCAGAACAGGGGCATTGCTGCCTCAAACAACAAGCCAAAATCAAAAGACGGTAAATAATATCAAACTATGATCTGATTTTCTTCACTCAATTGAATCTGTCCAGACTTGATGAGTATCATAATGAATGCCCCACTAGATAAGCACCCTACTGAAGACCAAATTATATCTATTACCACAGAGGTGTAGTATATTCCTCGCTATATGGGGAAGTACACACTAACATATTTACACCAGTGAAAAGCTAGAAAGGCAGCACAGAAGGCCATTAACATTGCAAGTAGCCATGGGCTTCCTACACCCCCCCCCCAGCTCCTTCTCCACCTGTCCAGCATGTCCAGCACCCTTAAGCCTGTGATTTCAGTTGAAACTTGAGGTTGGATGTTGAACTATTATATTAAGCTGTATCAATGTTTTGCTATACAATTTACTGTTCATAACAAAAATATTGACAATTACATGACTAGAGGATGACTATACACATTGTGACTATTTCATGATGTTTGATGTACATTTACATGACTACAGCCCCTAGATATCAAAATCATAACATTGTAACACAATCAACCATCAGCTGACTTGGATAGTCAAGTGCCAGTCAAAAAACATGTCATTTAGTCACAGTCAAGAAGATGACTTTGCATGACTTGGATGTGACATTGACCTGAAGTTTGTTTTCACTGAGTGCATGCATGTGAAGCTTGAGTAGAACAAATAGTAAATGATTCCTCAAGCAACAAATATATATATTGAATTCATGAAAATGAATAGGACAAGCATTCAACAAGTATGTAAAAGAAAGTATACAGCCTATTATTCAGCTACCTTACCAACATCTGATTCAGTGACAAGCTAATTGGAAATACTATGTACCATCAAACTCCCACATGTATATATGGAACCCATGAGAAAAATGACTTCTTCTCCACATCACGGAGCCTCTTCACAGCATCATGTAATGCAAAAGCTGCCTGAGTAACATCTGGATTTGGCTCTTTGAGAAGGTGGGCATAAACAGTATCAGCAACTGTGGGTGCATCATTATCCATAATTGACCACATTGTTCCAATAACTCCATGATATCCTGCTGATAACATGCCAGCTGTAAGGTGAACAGCTTCCTCTGAAAGGTTTTCAACTCCAGTAGCTGTCTGGCATGCTGATAGATATGCTAGCTCAGCCTGAGGAAGGGAAAGCTTGGTCATGTCCAAGAGTGTCAAGTGTGCTTCTTTGGCCAGGAGCAAGGCACTCTTAGTTGGATCAGAGATCCCCTGGACTCCATGACAAGCAAAGTGTACCCAGTTAGACTCCTTCATACCCTCTACAACATTTACAACTGTTGCATCAGAGTCCATCAGTTTTGAGAAATTGTGACCTTTTGCATGCTTTTCAAGGATATCAATCTCTTTCTTCACATAAGGCAATTTAGACTCCAGTGGTAGAGCTACAGCAAGCAGTTTTATTTGGCCTGTGGCTTGTCCTTGGGGGTAGGAACCATCGATAAGTGCATTTAATGTAGGAGTATAAGATGACACTATATAGTCAGCCAGTTTAGATCCTAGAACTGATGATTGATCTGTTCCATAGAGGCCTGCTGCATGAATAGGAAGAAATGCAAGTGGACCAGTGAGAGACCACCAAACATGAGGTGGGTTAGTTGTAGATGGATTCTGCCCCAAATATTGAGCAATGAAACTGGAATGGAAAGCATTAAATAAATACATACCATGATAGCCATACCATCTAGTATAGGTCTCACAATTCCATTCCAGAGTTGAGATAGAATGTGTTCAAATTCCTCTTCCAGGTTTGCTAAATTATCATCAGCTCTCTTGCCATGACGGTCAGGCTCCCGGAGAACACCCCTCTGCTTGAGTATATCATACAAGGATTTCTTCAAATCTTCTGCATCCAAGTAGGTGAAATTTGGAAGTGGGATGTGAAGAACATCATTGAGATCACAGAGAAGAACCAATGCATCACATCTGGCCTCACTGATGTTCACCATAACAACAGGTCCAGCACAAGCTGCAGGAATGAGTTGCAAAAATGTCTTGGGCAATAAGAATGTCTCAAATCCAGGAAGTGTTCTGATTTTATTTAAGAGCTCATCTCGTTCATGGGCTAATTCATGATAGTGCTTTTCAGATTGATAGAACAATGGCTGACTTGCAGTACTAGATGACTTAAAATCTTCCTTGTCACTGGTGCCTTCCAATGTTTTAGATAAATGCTGAAGCTTGGTTGCCAGGTCAGGATGTTTATCTTGGAGATGATCAACAGGATTGCGAAGTTGAAGCAGCTGACCCCAAACAATTGAGCGACCTTGCTCAAGCCACTCAGTTGCAGTATCATATTGTCCATCTGAAATGGCAGCAGCTACAGCATTTCTTACAACTGCACCTGTCTTTGAAAGATGATGGTGACGGTTGGGAATAGATGAGCCTAGCCATGCCAATTGTGGAAGCAATTGAAAAGCTACTGTGTAAGCATCAAGCACAGAGTGGTTGTGTGAAAGCTGTGCAGATGATGCCCACTTTAGAGATGACTGAAACCGCAATGAGATGGAACCTAAGCCAGAGGAAGCAGACAATGAGAAGTCAGAGATGGCAGCTTCAAGATCTTCATGATTACCAAGCCTCTCAAAGCAACTCAAAAGTGAATTTCCAAGACTGCCCAACCAAGAAGTCTTGTCAGGGTGGCCATCTGGAGTGAGTTGGACCGCTTGCTCAAACATAAAGACAGACTTGTTCATGTCACCAAGGTCACCGAGCCTCTCAAAGCGATAAAAAAGTGAACTACCAAGATTGTTCAACCTTGAAGCCTTGTTAGGGTGGCCATCTGGAGTGAGTTGGACTGCCTGCTCTCTCACTAAGACAGACTTGTTCATGTCATCAAGATCACCAAATCTCTCAAAGCGGCTCAAAAATGAACTGCCAAGATTGTTCAACCAAGAAGCCTTGTCAGGATGGCCATCTGGAGTGAGTTGGACTGCATGGTCCAACATCAAGACAGACTTGTTCAAGTCATCAATGTCACCAAGCCTCTCAAAACGAATTGAAAGTGAATTTCCAAGATTGTTCAACATTAAAGCCTTGTCAGGATGGCCATCTGGAGCAAGTTGGACTGCATACTCTCTCACCAAGACAGACTTGTTCATGTCAACAATATCACCAAGCCTTTGAAAGCGGCGAAAAAGTGAATTACCAAGATTGCTCAACCTTGAAAGCTTGTCAGAGTGGCCATCTGGAGTGAGTTGGACTGCTTGCTCAAACATAAAGACAGACTTGTTCATGTCACCAAGGTCACCAAGCCTCTCAAAGTGACAAAAAAGTGAATTGCCAAGATTATTCAGCCTTGAAGCCTTGTCAGGATGGCCATCTGGAGTGAGTTGGAGTGCATGCTCAAGCATCAAGAGAGACTTGTTCATGTCACCAAGCCTACCAAGCCTCTCAAAGCGCTTCAAAATTGAACTGCCAAGATTGTTCAATCTTGAAGCCTTGTCAGGGTGGCCATCTGGAGTGAGTTGGATTGCATGCTCAAACATCAAGACAGACTTGTTCATGTCATCAAGATCACCAAATCTCTCAAAGCGGCTCAAAAATGAACTGCCAAGATTGTTCAACCAAGAAGCCTTGTCAGGGTGGCCATCTGGAGTGAGTTGGACTGCATGCTCTCTCATCAAGATAGACTTGTCCATATCATCAAGGTCACCAAGCCTCTTAAAGCGATGAAAAAGTGAATTTCCAAGATTGTTCAACCTCAAAGCCCTGTTAGGGTGGTCATTTGGAGTGAGTTGGACTGCATGGTCCAACATCAAGATGGACTTGTTCAAGTCATCAATGACACCAAGCCTTTGAAAGTGAATTGAAAGTGAATTTCCAAGATTGTTCAGCATTAAAGCCTTGTCAGGATGGCTATCTGGAGTGAGTTGAACTGCATGCTCAAATATCAAATATGACTTGTTCATGTCATCAATGTCACCAAGCCTCTCAAAGCGATGTGAAAGTGAACTGCCAAGATTGTTCAACCAAGAAGCCTTGTCAGGATGGCCATCTGGAGTGAGTTGGACTGCATGCTCATTCACCAAGATGGACTTGTTCATATCATCAAGATCACCAAGCCTCTCAAAGCGACTTATAAGTGAATGGCCCAGATTGGCTAACATTAAAGGCTTGTCAGGGTGGCCATCTGGAGTGAGTTGGGTTGCATGCTCTTTCATCAAGACAGACTTGGTGATGTCACTAAGGTCACCAAGCCTCTCAAAGCGATGTAAGAGTGAATCACCAAGATTATTCAATAATGCAGGCTTGTCAGAGTGGCCATCTGGAGTGAGTTGGACTGCATGCTCAAACATCCAGACAGATTTGTTCATGTCATCAAGGTCACCCAGTCTCTTGAAGCGAATTGAGAGTGAACTCCCCAAATCATTCAAATATGCTGCCCCCATAGGATCATTATCTACTCCACCCTGTATTGCATCATCATATAAGCAGATGGCCTGATGCAAGTCATTTATGTCATAGGAAATCCCATATTTTGATGTGAAAATATCACCAAGCTGGTTCAAAAACTGTGACCTGCTTCTGCTGTGTAAGAGTAGAATCCTCTCATGCATCCCAAATACCCCAAGGAATTTCCATTTGGTTGCCTTTGCTATGATGGACCCATAGATTTTCTGCAAGTATGGCCAGATCAATTGGCTGCTCCATGAACTACCTATTTTGCAGTTCAAGTTACTTAGCAAAAAAATTATGACATGAACTTGATGAAAAGTACCATTCTGTGTAGACAGAGATACTGAGAATCCAGCCCTGAGCTTCAGGGATGACCCATCATCATTTGCCTTGTCAAGGTCCAAAAAGAAAGCTGCCAATCATGTATCACTCATTAGTATAGCTGAGGTTATTAATATCATCCTTACTTTGATTCTCTTCTACTGAAGATAGAATTTCCCCCCTACTTGTTCCCACCTTACCAAGCAGGCAAGTACTGGTACCTCCAGCAACACCCACACAAATGATTCCAATTGAAAAATCACAAGCATAGATAGGGCTGAGATAGGCAACAAAGATCTTAACCAAGATAAATGATCAGTGATCATTGCTGACACTCACATTTTACAACCAACTTTCAATTTCCAGGATGGCTGACTGGCACTCTTCTTCACAGGTACTGTCTGCAGGAAAATCCTGTCATCTATGATAAGTTGTGCAACAAGCTCCGTATCATCAAGTAGGTTATGATGAGGATTGGACAATGAATTGATGATAACATCTGAACTTGTTGTGGTATATTAGATGGCATAGACAATACACCAACATACTTACCGTGAATATGAATATTGCTTAATATTGAAATAATCAGCTTCCTTCTAATAAGCGAGAGATTGGGTATTCACATATCCGTCATGGGCAATGATCAGACTCGAACGCTTATGAGGCTACGATTTGCGGGGTCTTCGCGTAGTAACTTGATGGGAATGAGGGAGCGCACTACTAGCTCCGTGACTCAAAGGTGTATGGTATATATGAGCACCCAAGCGCTTAGATTACAGCCTCGCGGCAGTGGTAGCTACACCACATGATCCCATTCCGGAACGCTGCGGTCCAGGTCAGTCGAGAAAAACTTATTTTTAGACCAGTACGACTGTCACCGTAGGCGATGACTTGGACAACGAGGTGAGGATGCAATTTAAGCGTAAGCCCTCATCTTCAGGTACGAAGTGGGAAGCAACTGCCATCTGTAAGGTGGATTGCAAATACCTCGACGTACGATCGCTCTGCTGCCAGAACAAGCGCCCACACTATCACCACCATCATCCGCCCAACTTCTGTGCTATTCTGTGCTACCAACTCTCTTGAATTTCTTCATCAATTCGAATATTGCATACGGAAAGTGTTATTCTCATTTTTATATAACGACTAACACTGAGGTGGCTCCAAGTCCAAGTCTATCCAGCGCCATCCATGTCAAAATCACGTTCCACTGACGTCGAACTCACTGCGTGTCTCTGGCATATTCTTTCTTTCCTCCGTCCAACCACACTCCACCTAACTTGTCTTCTAAGTGCAACACACATCTTCCGCGCCATAGCCTCCTCCCGCACCCTCCCACTACAAACTCCCCTCACACGGGCACGGGCACGGACTTGGGCATGGAGGCATGTGCTTGTAACCTTCAACCTACATAAGTCGAACGCTATTCGACAAACAGGATCCTACTTATTGGCCCGACTCTGAGGTAGCTAGAAGGGCCTCTTAGTAGAACACCAGTACTACAGTGTTGCAATGTTGGAACATCCGAGTCGGCCCGCTTGTCATGTAATCTTCAAACGGTCGTAGAGTCACGGTGTTAATACCTGCAGCTGGAATCAAGTTTGAATCAACTTCAATCAAACGCTCGAAAGTGTCCATATAACCAAGGGCTGCAAGTCCAATACTCACCACAACGCCTCCCTTTTTCTGATCACCAACAACATCGCGGTATCCGAGTCACCATTCCATCAACCTGCAGTTTCAAGGAAACGGATGAAAACCACATTTTTGGCCTCCCCCATCATCACCTTCCTCGATGTCTGAAGATGCAACGAAATCGCCAGGTTTCTTCTCCT
The DNA here is from genome assembly GCA_964034925.1 of Tricholoma hemisulphureum. NCBI lineage: Eukaryota > Fungi > Basidiomycota > Agaricomycetes > Agaricales > Tricholomataceae > Tricholoma > Tricholoma hemisulphureum. The sequence goes on from OZ035932.1 coordinate 3,560,856, forward strand.
GGTCGTCCCAGCACTCCAAACCCGACGTACAGTGAAGACTTGGATCCGTTGTTGCGTAGTCCTCGCCGTGACAGTGATCCTCATGGTGGGCCGTCTAACTCTTGGAAACTTGGGCCAGGCGGGCTTCTTCGCGGTGTGAGTCATGATTGTTGGACGTTAACATTCGATCATCCTAGAATCGCTGCAGTTATGCTACCGCCGCCATTCGTCTTGTCGCTCTTTATCATGGCTGCGATAACTTTACTACTTGGAAAGTTGCAACTCCATCCGTGTTCGTGCCATCTGACTGACACGTTGGTGACCAGGCAGGCATGCTCCTGGGGTGGGCGTGGGCCGCTGCAATGATGGTTGCCGGACTTTCAGTGCGAAACCAAGAGTTACTGGCTGAGCAGCAGCAGAAAGTTCGGGCGTCGTGCGCGTTTCTTGTTGTCCTATCATACGAGTGAGCCTTGCTGATGCACAGGCTTGTACAAGGCGTCCCCCTCGCCCTTCAGGTGCAGAAATCTATCTTTCAGGGCATGTTCTTGGATCCACAGTCTGTTCTCCTCTGTCTCTCCCCTGTCCTTACGAGTCCCGACAATCGTTGTCGTCCTTAAGGTGTACGCTGTATTGGAACATCTGCACTCGGCGCTGCCGGGGCGTGCATCCCCAAGCTTGCATTCCTGAATATATTCCGATGTCGTGGGTTCGCCATTATTTTCATCCTTCGAGCCTGCTCTGATTGTTTTATGCGGATGGCTACCTATAGACCATGTATGACCTTTTACCTTACTAGATTCCCTCTGTCTTTCCTGGGTTATGATACATACGGTGTTCCCCACAGCGCAATACACCATTCCCAAAATGTTCATCACACCCACAACGTACTTTGCGGCCGTCGCGGTCGTCTCTCTCGTATTCATATTCCCTGAGAGCCTGAACCACGTCTGGTTGTGCGTCTCCACCCACCGCGTCTCATCATTCTCTCATTCTCTTCGCTTCACAGAACCTCGTTCTGCAATGACTTTCTTGCGGTAAACCCCATCCTCTTCCTCCTTCCTGCCGGTCACTCACTCTCGCTCCATTCCAACAGTCCACGAAGAAAACCCTCGCCGTCCAAGCTTTCGCTCTGTCTACCCAGCCCTCGGACTACATATCTTGGGCTGCACTCAACGACCAGAGCTTCGCGTTAAGGCAGGGGCTCATTGTTGCCGGGCAAGGACTCCTTGAGCAGATCGCGATGGTCGACCTCGAAATCTCTGTCGGAAGGCTAGGCCCTGGTGATCTGAAGAGTGATCTGAAGAGGATCAGCGGCGAGCTACAAAGTTTGATGTTTCGGGCTACGCGAGTTGAATTTTCTGCGGCCCTCGATCTCCCTGTTCCTGTTCTTGCATTCTGCCTTCGTCTGATAAAGACCCATATACAGAAGCTTGCATGCATTCCAGATCTTTGTGAAATACACGAATGAATTCCTTCACCAGGAGCAACAGCGGCAGGAACAGGAGCAGTCCTGGTCCGGGTCCTCATCCACCACACCCTCCATGTCCAACACAAAACCCCAAGCTGAACAGGAGCGCAAATCAGTACCAGAGCCAAGCACAAGTCGAAAACTAAAACCGAATCATTCACTACCTCCATCGGCGCATCCGTGAGCGAGAAACAGAGCTCGGGCATGATCTAGACAGCTTAGTTCCCATCCTTGCCACATCCTCCCTTGCACTGCGGGAAGCGTGTGAGGTAGCGGTAGCTGGGGCGGAAGCGTGGTTTAGCGATTGCAATAGTGGTCGCTGGACGGGGTTTTTCTTTGGGGGCAGTGATAAGGAGGGAAAGGCGAGGGAGGAGGCCGCGAGGAAGCTTGTGGAAGTGACAGAGAGCTTGACGAGAACACTGGCAGACTGGCGAAGCACGGAGAGCGTGGGACTTGTTAAGCCGTATGAGAGGTTTTTTGATCTGGAGACAAGGAGGGTAAAGGAGAGTGATGATGGATAAAGTGTCGAAGATGTTTACTGCTCGGTTCGTTACTTCTTCCTTCCTTCCTACAATGGGATACATCAATTCTTATCGCACCATACAGGTCCCTCTTCATCTACTTCGTCTTCTCTTTCTCCCTGGATGCGTTTGCGGATCACCTGCTGCACCTTCTAGATATCTTAATAGAGCTCGACCCGAAGAGGCGGCGGCCAAGGGTGTGGATGCCCAGTGATTTCGGGAAGCTCGGGTGGAAAATCATGAGTAGGTGGGATGTGGACCATATTGTGCCGCTGGCGATGGGCACGTCGAATGATCCGACCCAATTTGATAGTGCAGTGGAGGGCGATGATGATGATGATGATGAAAATCGGCTGGACGTCAAGCAGGAGCAGAAGCCAAAGTATTGGGATAGGCGTATGTTTTTCTGCCTCCCTACCCGAGTTCTCATCACTCGCATAGGCTGGGTTCAACGCACTGATTTGTCTAGTTCATCGTCATGATGTTCCCCCACCCCACTTCCTCACGCGTGCTTGTTAATCAAACACTCGCTGCATCCATAGCTGAACTTGGCCATATACTCGCCGTGGAGGTCGAGGCTCTTCTCGCGGAGGAAGTGCGGCTTAGGGAAGGGCACTACGAAAAGGTAGAGTTTGTGTGGAATTGCGGGGAGAAGGCGTCTGCGAAGGAGAAGCGCGCAAGGAGGAGTGCACAGAAGGTTATGGTTGTTGCAGTAGGTTGCTCCCTCTTTGGTTTCGATCGTGCCCTTATGGAGGCGGTGTAGACGAGGTTACAAGCTCTGGTGCCCTCACTTTCGACTGCGAAATATGATCTGCAAGTACAGTATGTACTTTTGCTCACTGGTGATGTGATCGATAGTGTTGATGACAATGTTTCTTCTGCAGGGGAACCTGGCCTCATGCCAAGTATGCAGCACATCTTTACAAAACGCAGTAAAAAATCGGGGTCTTACCTCTGATTGTTAGTAGCCGATTAATGACTCGTTTGCTAGGATGAGATTGCTATCGTGCCTCACTCTTATCATCGGAACCTTTGCAAAATTGGATACGAAATGGTGTAGCACCCTAGTGCTTCGGGTAAGTGATCTCTTCTGTTACTTTTGGTCTTCATTCACAGTCATTCACAGGCCTCCTCAATCCAAATCTGGCAAGTCCTACTAACCGACTACAGTGCAGAGGGTTGTTCTAATCCCGCGCTTGAACGTCTAGCTCGCTGATGTCTTCTTGAACATGCCCATCCTTTCTTTTGCCCTGGCAGGTGGCCACCCTCTCCCTGGATCTTTGCCCACGCTCCGTGACCGTGTCGTGTACCATAAACGTTGTGGCCCACTCCCAGACCCACCAACCCCTCGGCGACGGCCCAAAGCCGTCTGATGAGTCGCATGCGGATTCCGAAGTCGATTCGGACGTGTTTACAGCACATAAGGTGGACGGGTCGAGCATCGGGTTTGAGGAGATGACGTTGGATATCTTGATGATGAGGGATGTGTTGTGCTTGACGCTTGAGATCGGTGCTGACCTGGCATAGGACGAGCAATTCTACTGATGGGTCCTGCGATATGGTCACTGATGTGTTTTGTCTACTCAAGCTCTGGTGGCCTTGTCGAACGTTATATCTGTAAGTTGTGTTTGACTTCTTATCTCTGGCTCATTAATGGTAATGTCGACAGTTGGTAGATGAGATGGCCATGGTTGTTCGAGATCTTTGGGGGGATCCATGGGTTTGACGACCTCCAAAGGGACTTTTTTGGACAGGAAGAGAGGGCTATCGGCAGTGGGTTCTTCGATAGGTGTCATTTTCTTGGCGAAGCGAAATTTCCATCACATCGTTACGGAACTCCTTATTGTACATGTCGGGTAATTTTTATCACATGAGTTCATGTTCAGGCGATGTACTTGTTGAAAATAACTGAGGACCAGACTCAGAACGATAAGAGTGGATTGCGGTGTGGAATTGAAGGAATTTGTGGCGACTACCACAGCCCAGGTCGAATGCTGATATGGAGCGAGCGTCTTGAACTGACAAGCACACAGAAGCACAGTGACACAACCCAAGACTAGTTACAGTGGTTGAGTTTAACTGCTGGAGGTGGCTGCTCCAAGAGGTATCACATGGTGGGTGTGTGTCAGGCTGGTGGCACTTCTGGCATTGGTCTAGACACAGAAGGATAAGTGAAGGCATGGTATGTAGGAATACATGAGAGAAAGTCTCGAGTACTGCCAATGCCGATCAAGGTAGCTGATGGCGAGGGCGACGAGCTCCTGAGGCACTATCGGACGGCCATCATCAAGCCTGTGGTATAGGGGGAAACTGTTCATCTTCACCCCCTGATCTTCATTGTCATGCCTCCAAGGTGTAGTGCATCATCGTCAGACGAAGGAGGTCTTCCTGAACAGGTTTCTTATGATTAGTTGCAAAAAGTCTGAGATGATCTGTCACCACCAAACTGATATTTCACGAGAAACAGAAGGACATACGGATACGATGATTTAGCACAAAATCTCAGAGGGAGCCACCACTTTTACCAGTCCCGAATCTGTCACCCAGCCCTCTTGCCTCACGAACGAGTCGATTACGCTTTGTATCGTTCATCAGCCTTCCCCCAAGAGACATGTCTCTAGCATGATCCCAGATCCCACTTTTCTCATCTCTGGGTTCATCTGTCTTGGTTGTTGACCCGTGCTGTTCAATAAGAGATGGACCACGTATTTATTGCTGGAAGGTCACTCAGTCAGCGGTTATCGGGCATAATGGAAGGAAACCCAGTGTGCTCGTCCACTCCTCTTCGAATTTCTGCATCCATTCTTCGTTTTTGCTTTCCGTTCTCGGCTTCTTCCTCCGCATGGACGGCTCGACGCTTCGAGACTTCGTCTGCTAATCTCTGCTGCCGCTCAGCTGGTGTTTCGGTCCATATTGAATTATCAGATTTCTTCTGTGGAGCAGACGAGTGTGAATATTGGTGCGCTTTGGTCAGTCTTGTGGGGTTGAGATCTGTATTTTCAATTTGAATAAGACGTATGCAGAAGATGTAGAAAACATGAGCTTACTGCCGAGAAGATCGGAGGATGATGGAGGCATTCGTCCCTTTTCATTGCCTTCGGTTTTCCAGCTTCCTGACATCGAACTAGATACCATTTGGCTTACCTCTGATTCTTTCCACCACTTTTCTTCTTTTTTCATAAATTCCTTCACTGCATTTGTCTCTACGTGTGTCGTACCAAGTGGGAGAGGCATGGGTCCAACGTCGTCGTCGTCATCCAAGTAATGCCTTGAGTCGTATGATGGATAAGCTCGGGGCGGCCGAGATACCCTTACATGACTGCTGGTAGCACGAGAGCCAGACGGTCCTGCAAAGTGTGCAGCTGCCATGTCAGGAGGTAGAGCTGGTGGCAGTGCATAACCTTCTTCCTCTTCATCGTCTGGTTCCTGGTCCAAAAGTTCTGGAGGACCGGCCGAACATGTGTCCTTCGTCCTCGTCAGTCGTATGACGGTTCAGTGGTGAGCTGGGATTTCTGGCCTATCGTAGACATCGCTAAAGGGAATTGCAAGTTGTATGTTATTTGGCACGGTACATATCGTTGGCAAATCTTGCACCCATACTCATTTCGCTTATCATTCCCACTTCCTCCTTAGACAATCTGAGACCGAAGGGTGGCTGCGCCATCAATGAGGCGTCCCCCTCGAGAGAGGTACGGAAGGGAAGCGTGTCGTCTGTCTGGCTATGAATGTTCTTTGAGCAGCTGATGCCTACTCGCCAGAGCAAAGAAACACGGACACAAATTGTGATGGGCTTGTGTTCCAAATAATATCGATGGGGTGTGCGTCTAGAGAGGCAACAGTTTTGCATCTTCAAGTCATAACCGAAGAGGATGTCATGTTGTGGAACGGAACGAAGGATCAACTGAAGAGAACTCAAACAGATCTCGATACATGTTGTAGTTTTCGTTACAGTGTCCTTTGCTTACTTGTCGAGAAATGTCGCGTGCCCCAACCGATTATGTGGAAATGATAGCAACTGGAGGGTCTCTCGAGGAGCATTGTGGATGGTCTGTACGGGATGTCATCTCGGAGGTAAAAGAGCAACAACTAAGCCACACACACCTCCGCCACATGAAACGTAACACCCAGGCCTGGTGTGTTCGCATCTCCACATTTCCAGCTGTGGGGTCACCGCATAGATCAACGCCCACAACGACCTCTCCTTCTGCTTTCAATTTCTTTGCGATTCAATACATTCTTCCATGACATCTTCTCCCGTTGTTCGATCCAAACTATCAAGCGCGTTCTCTCTTTCCCATAGTGCGCAAGTTCACTCAGGACAACCCGCAAATACATTTCTCGTCATTTGGCTCGTCGCTTTCGACGTCGTCCGTAATTCGAGATACGGACATCGGGGGTGCTCACCGTCTCCAATACGGCACTGATCACACAGGCTAGAGACGAAGGGGTCGCTGTCAAGAAAATCTGAGATTTCGTTCGAAGGGGTTCCAGGAGCTTGGCCAAACCAGCCTGGACCCGCTCGCTCGACAGATTACCAGCGGGCCTCTGATGCATTGTACTCGTGTGCAAGGCCCTGGAGAACCACGACTGGGATGCATCCATTTAGATGGGCATGGAATTCTGCCTTGGAGGGGGATTGGATGAATCGGGGCTGATCAGGCTGTAGAGATTTGAGAGCCTCCGCTGCGGCTCCGGCCACAATGACCATGGGTGTCATTACTCCTGTGAATGAATGAGCATGGACACTGGTGCAAAGATACGGGTTAAGAGCATCCCTTTACTTCTATAGGGACAAGAATGCAGAGATCCGGGTCAGTCAATCAGGGCTAATGGATGTCCTTTGACTCGGAACAAACTACAAAAACAAACCGTGACAGTGACTGAGCTTCAACTTCAAAGTTCATGCCAGTCCTTGGAAGAAAGACGAAGAATAGCCCGAAGATGGACAGTAGAAACCCTTGACCTCCCAGGCGACCTTTGGCATCAGGGTTTCTTGAAAAAATCGTCAAGGCTATATAAATAAATTGTAACAGGAGCCATACGAAACGAATGTCCATTTATGGCACATACAACTACCATGCTCATACAAGGGTATACATATCTCAGTCAGATTCCCAAATCACGCAAGTTTGGATTTATCTACCACTTGAGTCTCGTTGTAAATCAGTTGTAATCTGCACATGGTTGTCAGCCATGGTAGTGTCCTTTAGATCTTTCCTTGTCTTGGAATAAGGTACCATTTTGTGAGGACACTAGCAAATGCATAATGACACTCACCCATGCCAATTGGATCGCAGTTGTCCGCAGATTGGAACTGTTGACCTACCCACCTCCTACCTACCAAGTTCCCAAGCTTTTCTCTCGGAATGTAATTAGTGTACATGCCTAATCAATTTACCAAGCAACCAAGGATGACTCTAACCTACCAAGTTTTCAAAACTTTCTCTGTGGGAATGTAAATGGCGACACATTTTATTTTATTTGTCATGCATGTCGAGGATGGCCTCGTGTCAAATTTCATCTCTGATGCCCATGGCTCTTGACCAGACTTGCCTTCACTGCCACATCCCCCCAAGTCTGCCGTGACTTCGTCACATTCGCTCACATGGTCGGGGCATCGCACATGTTAGGGAACATACACCTTGTATGCCTATGTGACAGCGCACGGGGAAATTTCAGCATACGGCAAGACAGCTAAGCAGGGCAACAACTCCAGGAGTGTAGGAAACACTCGCCCGATCAGTTCCCTCTGCCAATGGCATGTAGGAATGCAGACCTACATGCAGTTCTCTCAAACTGGATTGGTGGTCTACATTTCGTGCAGCTTTAGTTAGAGGCTACATACTTGTATTTTGCATGTATCAGTTGTCCCAATATTATACATCTGAGCATATATCCCATGCTAGATTGAGGTTTTTCCAGATAGCATAATCATTACCATTGTTCTTACACATATCAATTGTCTCATACCACTCAATTCAAACACAATTAGTAGCAATCGCGATGGTAATTCCCAATTTAGTACAAAATGACTACGTATCACGGGCAGCCCTCTGCTCTGCCAGCCGAGCAACGGAGGATCTTGAAGGTGCCTTCTGCTGCATTGTCATGGGATGCCCACTGAACACCTTGCTGTAGTGCTTATGAGCTAGGTTATGAAGGTGAGGTAACTGGAAATAACCTTGTCTACCATGATAAGAGGTTTGTGACCCTGGCTTGGCTGGCAGGACCACCTGGCACTTCAAAAAAGTCAACAACGTTATTGTAGAAGCTCACATAGTTGAACAGGTGTTGTAGGGGAAATGGTCTGTTGGTAGTTCGTTGACTTGAGTAGTCACGTCGCGAGAGTTATGGTAAGCGAGATCACAGGGAGGGGGAGGAATTTAGAGCAAATGAGAGAGAGTGTAAGATAAATGGCCGGTGCTACCCTTGTAGTTAAAGCCGTTGATAATCAATCGAGGATCTATCAACAATAAAGGAAACGCGATCGTGTTACGATCAATGGAGTCACGTGACGTTCGCATCGAAATAACTAGCAAAGTCCCGTACAATGGGATTGGAAGATCGTAGGCTGTCTGACTGGAGAATAATGGCCGAGAGTACCCGTAAACTTTGTAATTTGGAAACTTAACTTGTAGTCCTGCACCTTGGTGTGCAGGTAACTTAGAGATACTTGAAACTTGAGGTACGAGAGGGGACTCAGAATCGCGCGACGTAAGGACGAGTGATCTGAAAGGGGGTGCTCCATTCGAGAGGTGGGAGGTCACCTTATATACAAATGACGAGTAGTTACGGACCGAAAACTGATCGCACGCGTTCTCTCGCGTCGACCAGTTCAGACAACCAATTTACAAGAAATTATCAGAAATCCTATTGGACAAGAATCTTCAGGTGTTGAGATGTTGATGCACAGGTATTCTTGAGTCCTCGTCTAGGAGTTTCCTCTGCTAGCAATGGCTCGGGGAGTAATCCGTCATCAAGGCCTTCTATTGACATTACGTCGCCTGTCCCCCATCAAGCGCGGAGGGCACCCGAATAGGACCGCTCAACCCTACGTCTAGCAGATTGACCTGTCGATTTGGATGTGAAAGTACCTAGGAGTATCGGTGATTCTTGATGTGGCGGATCATCGATGTGAAGGAATATAAATAGAACAATTAATCAATAAAAGGGAAATTGAATCGAAGATGCCCCCGTCCAATCCTTCCTGGGGCCTGGCACTGTCGACGCGGATGCCGAGGGAGTGGGGGAAATCGTGCCGAGCACGTCGCATTGCAATGTTTGTATGAAAAGCCTATGAAGTAAAAATAAAACGAGAAGGGTTAGCAACACAAAATACGTGGGAAACGTGTGAAATTCAAGTAAATATGTCGACAAGGCATTGTTACCACAAGATATTAGAGCTTGAAGAAGACTGGCGAAAAGGTGGGGTTGACGAGTGGGGCTCGTTACCCTACCACAGGTGGGGGGAACTTCGCATGATGCCCTCATCATGCCGCAAGAAATAACCTGAAACGAAATGATTAGTGAAGGGTACAGGAAGAGGAATTCAAAAATTCATTTGTCATCATGACCAACTCTGCAACGTTGTGTTGACGCCGCGTTGAGTTGACACAGATGAGTGGTAAAGGAAATACGGAATCTAGGAGAGCGCATTCATCAGCATCATCGGTCCCGAGGATATTATCTAGTTCTCCGATCAAGGACGGCGTATACTCCTCCCTGTTTCCGATGAGGAAGATAGGGTACTGCATGAGATTGGCATTGTGTGGCCACATCCACATTTTGTTGTCTGGCCCCCAGAGAGGCACGTCAACAACAGAGTACGGGTGGTCGCGCTTTAGGGTACTGATGAACGATGACCTGATGGTTTGACGGTCTTCCCTGTAGTAGAAAAGCTTCAGCCGATCCTTCGAAATCTTACCACGTTTGACGGTCCCATCTATTTCTCGAATGCGGTACATAGTGTCACTGAGTTTTTGGTGGATGGCGAAGGGGCCTGTCCAACGGGGGGCTAATTTGCTACCTTTCTGGTTGTTGAGCCATGTTTCGTGTACCAATACCCAGGTACCTATGTCAAAATCGTTGTCAGTGAGGTATTTTTCGTACTTCTTATTAAAGTTGTCGACAGCGCGTTGACGCTCGCTTCTTTGCTTCATGAGGGCCTCTGCGAGTATATTGTCCCGCCGGGCGATCTGTTGTGCTCGTATGGTTATTAAGTCCTCTGTGGTGATTACCTTATCCCAATCGAGAGATTCCCAGGTCCTATCCGCAATGTCAAAGGCGAGTAGGGGTTGACGGCCGAGGAGGAGGTAATATGGTGCATAGCCTGTCATACGCGAGGCAGTACAGCGAATTGCAAGTAGCACAGCATGTAGGAAAAATGGCCACCAAGAGGGATGGTCACCACAAACGCGTACCAATGCATTGACCAGAACTTGGTGGGCACGTTCGACAACGGCATTACCCTGTGGGTGGTAAGGAGATGAGAGAATAATATTGATACCATACCGTGCAAATAAAATTTGAGCGGCTCCCTTGAATTCCGAGCCACCATCCATGACACAGTAGGGTATGCACCCGAAACGACAGATTATATCCTGATAAATGAATTCAGCCCAAGCTTCAGAAGTATTCTTACGGGCTGCACGAGCTTCGGGCCACTCGATAGCCGGTTCTTGTGCATGGAGTAGATATCGCATTCCGTTACGGCCCTTTTCCATGTGGACTGTGTCGAGGTGAAAGCAGCGAAGGATAGCGGAATTCCAGGTAGGAGAAAAAGGGATCTTCGGGCGCATCTTGGAGCGTAACTGGCAACTGTAGCATGACCGAACAAAGTCGTCGCAGAGATTGGGCCAGTAATAACGTTCTGAAAGAATCTTGAAGGTGCCATCCCGTCCACGATGACCCACTTCATTGTGTACCTGCGCCAGAAGGGATTTACGTCTCCCAAGATCAGTTATAACAAGGCGGGGACTCTTCCCATCTTTCTGTATTTTCCACAGACGGTCGTCGTAAAGGGCAAAGGCATGGGTATGGGACAGAAACTTCTTTTGCTCCTTTATCTTGTCAAATCGCAAAGGGAGAGTGCCATCCTTCAGATAGGCGATTATCTCATTCCAAAGCTCCGGAGACTCAAAGTCTTTGGTTCCGAAAGCATGAGATACACAGGCGATGTACCCTCTCGGGTCAATGTCGGCATAGTCCTTTCGTGTGCCCATGCGACTACTAGTGCCAAAAGATAGAGAGGGGGACTCACCTCTGTGAGGTTTCGACATGTATTCGTATCCGTAGGAGTTTACTTCAAGCTCGATGACTTCGCCGCCTAACTGGTAGTTATAGATGGCGCAGGTAGGAATGTGGCAATTTTCGAATTCATGACCAGTGTACGTGATAGAGTCTGTACTTTTTAGCAGTGACCACATAAGCAGATTACCTTTCTTCTTCGCCGCATCAAGATTTGTAGGGTCGAAACTGAATCCGTCATACTTTCGAATAGCTCTGATATTGACATCATGTAAGTCATCCTCTTCGTCAAATTGGAAGGTAGTAATAGCAGAGATCATCGTCGGAGAGCTAAAGTCAGCATATGGCACTCGGGGCAAGGAGCGAAAGGAATTCATGATGAAAGCAGCGTATTCTGTGGTATGATCAGTCAGCGATGTACAGTGGAGGGGGAATGAAAATAATGGGTGGCTGGCTTCCATAGACCCCATGCATTTATCTAAATATTCTTCGGCATCTTCATCGTCGGAGTCCAGGTCCACTTTCCTTCTTCGAGAGAGGCCATCAGGTGCCTGGTGTTTATCCGCTGCAACGTGGTTGACTTCGAAATTGAACAGGGAAAGGTACATCACCCAACGTGTCATGGGGGCATTTGGGAGGTCCGGAGATTTGATCATTTCTATCAAAAATTTTGCATCGACGTCCAGACAAAAATGTATCCCCCAGATCCGGTGTCGCAAGTCCTTCAACGCCCGAAATACACCATAGAGCTCACACTTGGGTTGGGAGTAACGGGATTCCGTTTCGCTAAATGTACAGGATCCGAATATAACAGGGTGTTTTTCCGTTTTGACGTATTGGTAGATGACCCAACCTGCGCCATTAGAACACGAGTCCACAGCTACAACAACTAGACCCTCGTCCGAATCTCTAGTTTGTGGTGTGATCAGCCTAGCAGTTTCGTAATCAAGACGCACCAAGACGGGAGCTGTAGTGACTAGTTCCTTCATTCTCTGAAAGGCTTCTCGCGCCTCATCGTCGAAGAAAAAGTCTTCATTTGTCTGTCGTGTGAGGATAGTTAGTGGTTTGGCTATCAGAGAAAACCCTTTGATCCATTTGCGTCCAACTCCTGTTACACCTAGAAATCCACGGACTTCTGTCAGATTGCGGGGTTCCGGCCAATTGAGAATTTTCGTCACAAGGCCATGGCCTAGATGCCAGCCTTGCTGTGAAACCACCGTTCCAACCACTGCAAGCTTTGGGGTGGCAAGAATGAACTTCCAGCCTGATCCCGTAATTCCCGCAGTGATGAACCTGACTAGAAAATGGTCAACAGTAGTAGCATATTCATATACAAACCTTCGAATATTTGGTGCAATTTCCTCATTATTGTAGGTCGAGTACCTCCCGCAAAACTAACATCATCGATGAATACGTCACCTTTATCCGGTATCTCTTCTTGTAACATGTGGCGAGTACACCTTTGAAATTCCGGCACGGAGTTTGTCGCTCCTTGAGGCAACACCATCAGGTGATGAGGACCAATCATTGAGTTGAATGTTGTGAGCGGCCTTGAGGCCACAGCCAATAAGCGGCCATCATATCCTCGTTCTGCATCCGTGAATGCCAACGCCTGTTCACGGCTCCTAAGGACGTAAACTAGTAAGTCAATTTCGCGAGGAGACAAGAAATCTTCCGGGACAGTTGCAAGAATATAGTCTAGACGCTCTTGAGTGAGACGCGTCATAGGTTCAAAAATTTCAAGACGTGGGGGATCAAGAGGTAGGAGAGGTAAGTCAGGAATGATGATAGGCTCGAACACCTGGCTGGCAGGGCTAGGCATGTAAGTCGGAACAGGGCGAACTTTACGGTCGACAGGTTTATATTTCCTGCCTCCTTGTGCATAGTAAGGTGGACTTTCTGCTAGTGCGCGTAGGGTCCATTCCGAGTTCAATGGTTTTGCGGAAGAAGGTGCGGCATAAGAAAAAGATCTAAGAAGAGAGTCGTAAGTTTCTGGTGGTATAAGTGAGAGGAGTAAGCTTGGGTCTTTGTCATCTTTACGTTTGCCAACCAAGCACTGAAAAGAGCGTCCAACGGAAGGTATGGACATGTCCTGAACTTCGTCAGGCCTGGACCGCATGTCCAACCTTAGTTTTCCGAATCCGAGGCATCCTGAACACTAGTGCGTCGAGCTTGGAATGTTAATTTGTCAGTATTTCGTGGGGCGTTGGGAGTGACGAGTTGAATTGATATCGTAGGAGGACGTCCTTTATCTCTGTCGCCCTCTGACCAAAGGCACATTTCGACGGAACCCGAACGAGAGTAGTAGAGCGTAACTGAATACCACTGGAGCCAGGGTTGGCCGAGTATCACGTCTTGTTTTCCTGTACCTTCCCGACTAACAAAGAAATGGTGGTCGAAACGGTGTCCTCTGCAGAACACTGGAACGTCTCGGCAACATCCAATGAGAGGCACGGCACCTCCGTTGATTCCCTTGAGTGACCAACATGATCCATCTAAGTCGAGGGCCAAATTCGTCTGTTTAAACAAGTTATCAGCGATTAAGTTAAGCTCTGATCCTGTATCAATCATGAAGGTCACGGAATGCCCTGCCAAAATACCCTCGAAGTTGCCTGTAGTCATAGCAAAAAGCCGATTAGTGTGGATCTTTACTGCTGAGGAATATCGTGTAAGTATTTCCTCTACATCTTCCTCTTCTTCATCGAATGAAACATGCAGTTCTGAGTGTTGGAACTTGTCAGTTATCGCTTCATTCGTGGCTCTTATACCCGGTGACGTTATCTCCTGCATAGTATCATCAGCTTCTTCGTATGGGGTCGCTATTACCGGTTTTGATATGTATTCACGCCATGTTTTTGTGAGGCCAGCAAAGCGCTTTTGCATGTCCGGCGATATACCTAAAATTTCCTTGAGAGGAAGGGTAATCAGGGTGTCAAGGATCTTTTGTTGAACTGTGTTGCCATCAATTAGGTCTTGGACCGTCGAGGTAAAGTGGTAGCCACTCGTAGGCTTTGTTCCGAACTTGGGATCTTGACCGGCGGTGTCTGTAGGCATCTGGGGTGTCGAAGTTTTCGGGGTATTTTTTCGTTGACGCCAGGCCTCCTCTGTATTCGCGGGATGAGGTTCGGGGGTTTTTGGAACAAGGACTGGTGGTTTCTGAGCCGGGGTCAACGGCTGTTTCGGGATAGGAGGAACTTGAGGCTTTGATATAGTCATTTGTATCTTGGGATTGGGTTCTGCTTTCTTATCAGTGGTGTTACCTTTCTTCACGTCTTTAGTCTGAGAACGTGTGGCTGGGAAAACCTCATGCGGAATCGGACAGGGAAAAGAGGCCATGCTACAAACATTGTCTCTGAGGACGTCTTCCCCATTAGCTTGCAGACCCACAAAAGCGGCCATATGCGGAGGTGGGTCTCGCCCCTCCCGGCCTTTACCTTTTAAAGAGCTTGTCGAAGCAACTGTTGCGTCTCGCTCATCTCGTAAGGCTTTCGCGACTCCTCCACCAGGTATACCTCGAGGGAGCTGTCCACCGCCAGGGCGCATTAGTTTTCCTTCAGGGGTGAAGAACGCAAGGCCTTCTTCGATGAGGGTCCTGACCTCTGGGCAGTTGTGCACCCCGAGCCTGTGTTCGTCAACCTTATCGCAGATGAAACAGGACCTACGGTTAGCCATAGCTGGGATTGTCCCTGACGTTCGAACTGCGGCTAGTTCTCGTAGGAGGTTGGCCTGGTTTTGTTGTAATTCTTGAATTTGCCTGGTTTGACCGAGTTGTAACTCATGCATTTGCTTAGCTAGAGCTTCGATGGAAGAGGGATTTGATGGTTCCACGGCAGGTGCTGCTGGAGGCTTTTTAGTACTGAATCGTACTTTCTTTTTAGATTTACGAGACGACTTAGCTGGTTTTTCATCTTCCGAGTCAGACTCATCTGAACTTTCCTCCGAATCGGATTCGTCCGTGTCTGAGGAGGAGTCGGATGAATTAACGTCCCCTACTATGTCGTCTTCGTCAAACTCCTTCTGTAAAAGCGTTAGAACATTATCTCGAGGTGGGGGTGACTGGATCTTTGTATGAGCGGCCGGAAGCTTTCAGCGGATTCCCTTTTGTTGAGACTTAGGTATACCTCTGAAAAATAGTATATTAGCCTCGTCTTCAGTAAGTTGGTTACTTGCTATTAAGTGAGAGGTTTGCGCCGTAAATTCTCGGTAGTAGCGATCCACATCTTGAAGACGAGAAAAGGCCTTCTTGGACGCGTGCTTCTTGGTCCATCTTCTTAGTTTATCGGGCGTAACGTGTCGCTTCTTGTCGTTCGAGCCGTAGAACTTGACTAGATATGCTCGCGTTGCCGCCCAGTCGTGTTGTGACCAGTGGGTTGCTGATTCGATAACGTATCTAACGCGTTTACTACAGTAGCATAAGACGTAAGCGGGGAGATCGTTGAGGTTTATTTCTGCTGAGCGAGCGTAGTCTTCTAAGGAATCTAAAAAGTCGTTAATTCGATCACCTTTGAAATGAGGAGCATGCGGGGAGCCAGGGGTAGGCATAGGTGTAACAAATCGTGTAGCGACTTGACGTTGAGGAGCGGCAGGAGCCTGTGGTTGAGGTGCGGCGGGTTGAGGTGCAGCGGGTTGAGGTGCAGCGGGAGCTTGCGGTTGGACCATTATCGGCTGGGTAGTGTCGGGTTCTTGATTAGTCGAGGGTTGGGCAAGGGAATTTTGAAGAGCGGCTCGTTGTCGAGTCAGTAGTGGGGGGCGTATGCTAGGCCTGCGTGAAGACAGTTTTACTTGAAGAACGGGCGAGCCGGATATAAATGTCGCGCTCTGAAGGACTTGAGGAGAGTTGGGGAGCCGGCGTTGTAGACCTTGAAGGGAATGGATTGAGTGACAAACAGTCAGACTCAATGAATGCAGGTGACAAAAAGTCAGACCTGCTGGCGACGAAAAACGAGAAGGAGACACACGGAGCGCGGACGAGATGAGCAAAGGAATCAGGAATGAGTATGAAACAACGGAGAGCAAGCGAGACCAGGAGAAATGACGTTGTTGTAGACCTTTCACGCGCGTTGAGTTGCGCGTTGTGTATGGTGAGCGTGAGTCCCGAAAGTATAGAACTGGTTGCAGAAAATTGAACGTTTTTTGAAGATTTTGAAGGGCGCGGACGTGAATGAAGAGCAGCCGCAAAGTTCGTCTGATTGGTGAGGCAGTGGAAAGGGTGCGGCTGTAATTTGGGGCATTCGTCGTTGATAGTTGGTTTTCTGTAGTATACAGATTAGCAACGACAAGCAGAGGGTTTGCTTACCAGGAATCAAGTTCGCGACTAATGAACGGAATACTCGACATCCCCTGTCTCGGTCACCACTTGTTGTAGGGGAAATGGTCTGTTGGTAGTTCGTTGACTTGAGTAGTCACGTCGCGAGAGTTATGGTAAGCGAGATCACAGGGAGGGGGAGGAATTTAGAGCAAATGAGAGAGAGTGTAAGATAAATGGCCGGTGCTACCCTTGTAGTTAAAGCCGTTGATAATCAATCGAGGATCTATCAACAATAAAGGAAACGCGATCGTGTTACGATCAATGGAGTCACGTGACGTTCGCATCGAAATAACTAGCAAAGTCCCGTACAATGGGATTGGAAGATCGTAGGCTGTCTGACTGGAGAATAATGGCCGAGAGTACCCGTAAACTTTGTAATTTGGAAACTTAACTTGTAGTCCTGCACCTTGGTGTGCAGGTAACTTAGAGATACTTGAAACTTGAGGTACGAGAGGGGACTCAGAATCGCGCGACGTAAGGACGAGTGATCTGAAAGGGGGTGCTCCATTCGAGAGGTGGGAGGTCACCTTATATACAAATGACGAGTAGTTACGGACCGAAAACTGATCGCACGCGTTCTCTCGCGTCGACCAGTTCAGACAACCAATTTACAAGAAATTATCAGAAATCCTATTGGACAAGAATCTTCAGGTGTTGAGATGTTGATGCACAGGTATTCTTGAGTCCTCGTCTAGGAGTTTCCTCTGCTAGCAATGGCTCGGGGAGTAATCCGTCATCAAGGCCTTCTATTGACATTACGTCGCCTGTCCCCCATCAAGCGCGGAGGGCACCCGAATAGGACCGCTCAACCCTACGTCTAGCAGATTGACCTGTCGATTTGGATGTGAAAGTACCTAGGAGTATCGGTGATTCTTGATGTGGCGGATCATCGATGTGAAGGAATATAAATAGAACAATTAATCAATAAAAGGGAAATTGAATCGAAGATGCCCCCGTCCAATCCTTCCTGGGGCCTGGCACTGTCGACGCGGATGCCGAGGGAGTGGGGGAAATCGTGCCGAGCACGTCGCATTGCAATGTTTGTATGAAAAGCCTATGAAGTAAAAATAAAACGAGAAGGGTTAGCAACACAAAATACGTGGGAAACGTGTGAAATTCAAGTAAATATGTCGACAAGGCATTGTTACCACAAGATATTAGAGCTTGAAGAAGACTGGCGAAAAGGTGGGGTTGACGAGTGGGGCTCGTTACCCTACCACACAGGCCATCGTCTTCGTTCCAAGCATTAGCATTCGAAAGAGTGAAGCGTAGCTACGGGAGTACTTCAGATGAATCATCAGCCAATGTATGATGCCCATGTACCTGAACCGCAACATAGGCGACAGATCTAGGGGTGACGGACTTCATACCCAAAAGATTTGCCACATGTCGACGAGTGGGCGCCTTTTGATTGCGTCGTGAGCATTTCTTCATTGGTGCATCAATTTCAACATCCTCCTGAGATTCAATATCTTGCGCAGAGGATGGTGACGTGAATATGAACTTGAAGGCCTAAGTACCATTGTCAGGAGCATGTCAGTGAACAGCACAGGACTCATACCTTTAGGAGAATGGTGCTGCGGAATGTGCTATTTTCAATGTCATCAACATTACCTTTGGCGTCAGGATATATGAAAGCTGGCCAGAGATCAGCCGTGACAGCGAAGTCTGGGTGGCCTTCACGGATAGCAGCTCGGACACTAAGTAGGCATCAGTTGCTATTAGGCGGATGCAATTCATCCAGTTACTTACGTGTCATCATCCCAATTATAGTCAATTGGGCAGAGAAGACATCCCGTATCATCGTGTTCAAAGCCGCGGTCCATTTTCCAGGTGGGCGGAAGTGGCTTTGAAACCGATTTCAGGATCCCTGCGACCCAGCTGACAATCACTGGTTTGAGGTTAGCGGTGATACGCCTTAGGAAATTCTAAGCAGCGATCGCGGGAGAATTGTCGAGAAAAACTTGGGAAAATTCTCAAGAACATATAGGAACTCACAGAATAATTGAGCACCAAAGGACGAGCATTAGTATGGGGAAGCGGGACTGTGGGACTTAGGAAGCGTCGAGTGTCCAATCCCCAGCTGTTTTGATGCCAGGTGTTGATGCGATGTACATATTAATCGATGGATCAGGGTGGACAGGCACAGCCACCCGACCAACACCTTAGGAGCCCATAGCAACGGCAGATCAGCTTAGAAAATCAAGCATCAAGATCAAAAGATTGACATCGTACCTGATTGATGGCGGGCCGGAACGCCATAGGAGGTGAAGGCCGAGCAATAGAGGGCGTTATCTAACATAAGTCGGCGAGATTTCCTTTTATACCATTTTTCTATCTCATTTAACAGACCGTGCGGACGGGGCAATATCACCCCATTGCAATGTGATTCTATCTTCTAGGGTAGCTCCACCGAGCTATTTCCAACATACCATATAAAGGACAGTTTCATTATCTATTTCATATTTCGTACTTGTACAAATACTAGGGGTAGTGTAGCTGTGCAGTAGAGAAGTTCAGACCCTAGAATATACCTCTCTCACAAATCTCACATCTTGCTCATCGCATGACACGGCGAGCACGCTCAAAGTTGTGTAAAGACTCGGAACCAAGGACTAGGACATAGGAAATCGGGCGTGGGAAGTTTCTCCCTTGCGCGTTGAAGTTGTTGAAAGCTCAGTGCTGTTGACAACGTCGGGCTTGTTGAGCTTACTAAGGATAAAGGATTAGGAAACCAAGGATCTAAGGGATAAAGGAACAAAGTTTAGGATCTTTGGACTTAGGGTCGAAGATTGGGAAACTGAGGCACAAGGACAAGGATTTGAACTAAGGATTAGGAATTCTAAAGGACGTAGGAACAAGACTTAGGGAAAGCTTAGGAAACTCTTAGAAAATCGGACTTAGGAAACCCTTAGGAAATTGACGGGAAAACGGAAAGACATTAGGCAGGATCTTAGGAAGGATCTAAGGATATCAAGAATATTCTAAGGAAGAGGCAAGCTTAGGAAGGAACCTTAGGAACTAAAGGCTTGGCAATAAGTTCTGCAAGGGAACTCTTTGGCCCACTTGCAACCATTCAGATAGTGCATTGGTGTGTGTGTTTTGTGTTGGTTAGGATATAGGATCTTGGTGTCAGACACACACCACCCGTTTTAGCGGCATCATCACCATGCGCTCCACTGGCTCCTTTACGAAGCTACTATGACATCAGTAGTTTGTTGGACCATTGTATGAAGATGACCTACGTCACGAAAGTATGCATTCAACTCTATGATGTCTTCTTCCAACAATTTTGATTTAAGGTTTGGGATATGATGAGCCAGTAACTCATAAGCACGATACGTTTGGCATTGCCTGCAAGAGATGAATATGAATGGACACCTGGGATAGTTCATCAGATGTACTCTTCTGTGGACACTGAAAGCTCATCATCGCTTTCCATTTCAAGTGCACGTCGCCTGTCATTTTCCTTGACCAGTTCATCCACAGACTGGAACATAGATATCAGCCTAGAAATGACACGACCTTGTGTTATATTGGAATGAAGTTCACTAGACAAGGATAGAGGAGTAAGATGCGATGAACTCAATGCATTGTTTACATCTACTCACAACTTCTTCTTCGCCCTCGTATCTTGGAAGTTTTGGATCTGCTCTTCCAAAGCAGCGATACGTCGTTTCGCGCCGGCGTACAATCCAACAAGGGGATGTTCACCTAAGTTCTTGAAGTGTTACTTTCTCATCAAGATGGGTATCCAATGCTCACTGTCAAGAGTCGCCATAGGTTTGGAACGCAGTATGTTGAAGAAATGAGAAAGACCTGCATAGATTTACCATTAATGCCATCTATTTAGGGCTCACAATGCACTGCCTCGCCACACTGCCTAGCATCGCCTTACGAAAATATGTTAGCAGAAATCAGTGCAAGTTGTTTGCTATCTTGGCAAGTGAGCACAAGCTTCCCACACGTACATCTGTACAACCACCACCGTGGCGCAGGGCGGTGCATTAAGGGACCAAGAGAGACAGATATATCAGCCGAAATTGTTTGCTATCAGCACAAGTGGTTTGAACTTCATTGATGCAAAGTAGAGAAAGAGGCCATATCCCACTGAATTCAGTTTGCCTATATGAATGAACGGTTGAAGGATTGAGACTGGAGGTTTACTTCCTAACCATGATATGGGGCGGTCCAGCGACAGATAGTGACAAGCACAAGTGATGGCTGTACACATGTCGATCTGTTCCATTAGTGTAAATAGATGGCCGGGGATGATGATATTCAAGTTAGTCTGAGAATTTACTTGAATTTGCGAGGGGTAGGAGTATTTAAGAACACAAGAAGCACCAGTACATTATACCTGCATTTCAATGTCAGCATTACAACCCTCTGCCAATGAGCGCCAAACTTACGATAGGGCTCTGCGATTATTTCTATGTCAACTGGCGCAGGCTGAACCAGATAATGTCGTGTTGCATTATGACAGCCATGCTGGGGGGCTTGCTGTTTGGAAATGGTCCGCGCTCCTTGCCCAATGATGTGTCTGGACTGACCGTGAAAATCATGCAGGCCCATTGGTGCAAATGGCCAACGTGTCCCACCCTCAGAGCTTAGAGCCCATTGCAATACCCACCGATTCTTAGGTCCCTCTTGCCTTTGTGCATTGAAGGAAGGTGTGCAGCCTGCATTCATGGAAGCAGCCATATACCGTGCTACGACTAGTGATGATGTGATTGGAGAGTATGTTGCCAGTTGCGCCCAAGATAGATGCGGCTATCATGGTAATAAATCTCGATCATGCTCCAGGAACATTGGTAACTCACCTGTCTCAAAAGTCTTTATAGAACGTGTCTTTGACAGAAACGGTGTTCCCTTGGAAAATTATCCTCTACATGGTAAGTCATTTGTTCAAGAATGAATTTGATTGGTACTAAATAATATTGAAGGTGCAGGCGAACGTAGGCCTGAACCTGTTTTGCATAAAACAGAATTAGCCATGTTTCCAGTGACACGAAGACCACTGAAAAGAACTTATGCTATGTTGGGTAAGCAATGTTACGTTCAAGGATCATGCATGGATGACTGAAGATAAACGTGTTAGATGTTACCGAGGACATTCCAGTTATTCCACGTCCTCCACCAAAATGCATGCCAGATATCTCTTACTTGTTGCGGTTGGATTCCTTTGTGAACCCTGGACTGACTGAGAGCAAGTTTCAAGACCTCATGGGTAGAATGGTGAAGTGCAGATGCAGAATGATCATGATGAAGAGGAAGTTCCCTGAGCATATATGCAAGAGGGCGAATCGGATTGCTGAAGTTATCGACTTGACCTCTGTTGACTCGGATGATGAGGAAGGAGTTCAAGTTGATGATTGTGACTCGGATGACACTTGGGTCTCAGAGATCTGATAGACAGCATACAATCCACTCACTTTTCATATTACAGTAAATAGATTGGATCACGCATTTGGGTGTTTGATGACATTCGGCAAAGTCATGAAAAGAGGATTACATCAGTGAAACCAAAAAAAAAAAATTTCCAAAGGTTAGCTAAGTAAAGTGATGACATAATTGTACTATGTGATCAAGTTGTATCGAGGGATGTATTTACGAAACCACTGGCAACATGAAATGAGCTGAACGACGAGAATATTTTCTTACTATGAATGCAGGGCCTGACGTCGCTTCCTATATCCTTGACAAAGGACAGCTTGTCAGTGAAAGTGGGATTGTCTGATGGCATGACAACAAACCTCTATCCTCCTCCTCCTCCTCCTCCTCCTCCTCCTCCTCCTCCTCCTCCTCCTGCTGTTCCTTACCATGATAGCCTACCACCCCTTTGACATCAAGAAGCTCCGTAATGGAGCTTGGCAGGTGGGCATCATATGGTGTTAGCCCATCCATATCATCTATAGCGAGGTTAAGTACCTTATCAGTATATACTACCCATAGAAACTGAGGGCACAAACCAAATTGACCACCTGGATATGCCAAGGGTGGTCATCTGACAAACACTCTGAAACTATCCTTCGCCCAACACAACTGTGCCGGTGACTCGATTTCTCCTGTAGTAGACCAGGCACGCCAAAATGAAGAATTTCCAGCGAATACCTCTTCAATACATTGCTTCACTTTGCTCGCAGTGCATGTTTTGACGTCCGACACCATATCGAACTTCTCACCATCCCTTTTATACTGAATAATTACCTTAGCCTGGCGTGCAAGACCCGAGAAGTAAAAGTCTTCCCGAGAAGCCCAGTAAGACTGTTCGTCATCTACATGGGGTATGATGTCAAAGGTGTAGTTGCACCAAAACCAACGTAGAAGTTGACGGGCCAATTTATGGGAATGTATCATGCTAACTCTGTCTTCCAATGGAAGGCCTGTTGAAGTATAAGTTTGGGGGTGGAGAACATCACCAAGCTCTATAACATTCAAGAGGTTGAAGACGTCAACCACTCCTTCAAATGTGTTTAACAGAGGAATATGGTCCAGAATCGGCACAGGGTTGTCAGAAGTGGCCACAAATGGAGGGAGAACCATTTCGGAATGGATATATGTCAAGATGCGACAAAGAAGCATACAAGAGTCTGAGGTATGCTCAGTGTTGGTTAGAACGCTACTGCCCACAAAGGTGTGTATCAGGCCATAGATAGTGTTGCTAATGGTAGTGATGGTGTAGAAGTGATTTCCATAACATATGGTAGCTTCCGGTGTGAAGACCGCATGTATGGAACCAGGCCTCATGTAGCTAACAAAAGTATTGGAGATCGAGACCAAGACCACAGTAAAAAGAAGTATCACTCACAGTTCCATCGTCAGTGTCAACAGTATGGCCTCAAACTCGTATTTTTCAGGATCAACCCTGTCAATGGCGAATTCCTTGAGGAAAATACCAATCCCAGCTAACGCATGACGGTCTTTGGGAGTTGCAATCACCCACCACTTAGCTCCTTTGCCGTTCTTGACTTCAATGCGGGTACAGAACCCATCAGTGTCTATGTGCCATTTATGATGGGCACCCGCTGTTGCCGCCAGTCCCCAAGATGTACTGAAAAAGGGGAATGGATAATTTGAAACCTTACAAAACTCAAAATCTGCCTTCGCATTGAAAGATAGGACATCGGAAGCTAGCGCCTCTAAGGGTGTGCAGCTACTCGGAGGGTAGGGGAAATGGGAAGTGTAGTGCATTGAGAATCTTGCCTCCACTTCCAACCTTGTAACTGTCAAGAAGGTCCTGAGGTGTACCGACATGGGATTGCGACACGGCTTTTTCACATGGCTCAATAGAATGATCTATAGATGTGTGAAGTCAGATTAAACTGAAAAAGTAAAATGAACGCTCAAACCATGAATGGTCATCAGCTGATTAAGGCAGGTCATAGTACGCAGCCCTCTCTCATCGAATTGCAACTTCTGACCGACATGCTTATTCCTAACCAAAATGTGCTTGGAGCGAAAGATATTCCGTAGCTCTGCTTGTAAATCGAACTTGCAGGCATCCTTGTAGTCAATGATGTGAAAGATCGATTTCGAACCATCTTCCTGCAGATGCAGTGGTAGCCCATCTACATAGTTTGCTTCCACTGCTTGGTGAACTTGCTGAAAGAAATCCAACGCACTCTGTGTCTAACAACATCCAGCAATTAATTACAAAAAGGCGTAGAGAGAGAGGCGTTGAGAGAGAGAGCTTACATAAAATTGTGGATGGTAAATATACGGGTTCAGGGCATCCAACCCAAATAGAGGAACTTCAACCCCTGCGAGTTTCTAGAAAGACATTGTATACCTCACATAATACAACACTCAAACACAACATACCTCATGAAGAAACCCACCTATGGTAAGTGTTCTTTCATGAAAGGTGACCTGTTTCATAGCCTGGGTAAAAAAATTCAAAAAAAGTGTAGACGAAGAAAACGCCTACCATATCATCTTGTATCTTGACCACGATGTTGGGATCCAACAGCTTCCCCAAATTTCCTGCCTTGCGGTCAGCTTTGAATGGCTTTTCTCTTGCCATTTTTCTTTTTCACTTTTTGGGATTTGATGAAGACTGTTGAAGAGGTTTATCTGATGGTTGGGGACGCCCAGATCGTATAAATTCATTCCGGTGCTCCGAACCTTGATCATGGGCTGAAGATGCTCCCTTCTCTCCAGAGGTTGGCTGTTGAGTGTTGGAACTGCCTATTGCGCTCGGTTGCTCGGTGGTGCCTGGTTGTTCGGTGGTGTTTGGTCGCTCAGTGGGTAGATCGTTACGAGTATCATGTTGCTGGGTGGAGGAATTTGTGCGGGGGTGCTCCGGACCTTGATCGTGGGCTGGAGGTGTTCCCTTCTCTCCGGAGGGTGGCTGTTGAGTGTCGGGACTACCTATTGCGCTTGGTTGCTCGGTGGTGCCTGGTTGCCTGACGATACTTGGTTGTTCGGTGGTGTTTGGTTGCTCGGTGGATAAATCATTGTGAATATCATGTTGCTGAGTGCAAGAATTTGTGCAAGTATCCTGACTACATGCTAGCCTGTCGCCTGAAGTTTGTGGCTCTGTCATACGCTCCTCCTCCTCCTGAGCCACAGACGGAATCGCAGGGTCTATACATACATTGCATCAGTTGGCCAGCCAGACGGAAATTTTGAGCACCTGCTGCTAGCCAAGACGTGCATGCGGCACCACCATTGCCCTTCTGCAAAATGGCATAGGCATCCTTCACTGCCTGCCTCACCAACGGCTCCAGTAGATCTGGTTTCTTGGCAGCTGCAAAGATTGCTGTCCAGAGGATTTTCTCTACTACTTGAAGAATGTCAGGGCGGTCATTCCCTAGCGCCTGCCATGTCTGAAACAAATACATAAGTAGCACAATTTATGCAAGTCTAACACATACTTCAAAGATAGCCTTCTTGCTGTTTGTTTTTTCAATCATGGATGTCTTCAGAAATAAACATATAGGCGAGATGCCCAGTGCAGCGTAAAGGGGGACCTCAAGAGATTTTGAACGTTTTTCACCTCTACATGGAAGCTTCAAGGTTGGCATGCCTGCAGTATCGTTTTTCCTGTGAATTTTAGTAACAGTAAGTAGTTGTATATTATGAGTAGCTTACGGGTAAAACCTATCCAGGATCGCTCTTGTGATGCTTAAATTTCCCTATCAGGAGAAGCTCTTGAATTGCATATGATCTTTTAAAGCTGGCTAACCTCCATCAAAAGTGAGAGATGAAAGACTGTCGCCGCTATATTGTATAACCGCCAAGAGACATTTCTTCCTTTCGCATGATTGGAGAGGACCTGAAAGCATGCGGAAGACCTGTGTGGCACCTCAGCTGCTGCTGGTTTGGTAGGAGAGTATGGGGCAGCGGTGAAATCACGGTGAGTTTCTCTTATGATTTTGGGCCAATCAGACAGCATGTTATGCCTATCCTGAACCAGCAGTTACAGTCATACCAAGAGTTAACCTAGCGAAGATCTAATCTCAAGCACTTACGAGGTTAGTGAGCACTGGAACTGTACCCCGCGTCCTCATGGGTGGCCTTGCTACTTCACCAGCTGAACAAAACATAACATTGATAACATCTAGAAGCCTGTAATTGAACAATAAGCCATAGAGCTGGTCTTGGTGTTTCGGTAAGGGTTTTCCAGGTGCTTCTGTATTCAAGTGTCTAAGTATCTTTGCTTGACCTGCTCCTCGATAGCTTGAACATTCAGTAACAGGCTCCATTGCTTCCCACCGCTTGCTTTCGATTAGAGGCTTTTTGACAGTTGAATTTGAGTTGTAGGTTTGCTAAGTAGAAGGGCTGGGCACTGACCTTTATATCTGGAAAATATGCCAAGATGAATATCATCCCATCCTCTTTAAACAGTATGGTGGAGGACCACCCCAGATTTTGAAAGTGACAGTTGGCAATCCAACCCAGTGGAAGCGTAGGCAGTGGCGATCCGACCATCATGAGAGATGATTGTCATGATGATGCCAAACTGTGTTGACACAGTTTCGCACATGCTGCGGACATTCAAATATTCAAATATTCACTGGCAAATCCGGCCATTTTCTGATTCTTATATTGACCACTGGCAATCCAGTAAGCCGACATCAGCCTAGTACAGATGTCTGCATGTTCACAGGCTTCAACAACCTATGAAGTTCTCGGAAGGTTCTAAACGTGAGGCTATCATACCAACTTATTTCGGACATTCGCGGAAGCTGTCAGCGTTGATGATGAACTCATCTAGAACTAGTACTATCACGGTGTTGTGTGGCACAGGTGAGTTCTGAAGTTGCACCCTTGTCACATCTACATGTAATAATCAAGCCAACAGCTGGCCCATAATGAATTGGTGGCGTTCCTTGACATCAAAGTTGAAGCCTGAACAACATACACAGTAGGTCAAGGCCCCCTCCTAAACACTTCAACTCTAACAGAGTCACAATCCAGGAAGCCAACTCAGCCCTACAGCTCACAAAAAGCAACAACGAAGTGACCCTTTCCTCCAACTTTACTCACTTGGATTAAGGTCTTAACCCTTTTCACTAGATGCAAGGGGATCATTCAAGAATCTCCATTTCACATCACTTCGCACAAAGCCTTGGGCGCAATATTGACAGCACCAGAGGACTCGTTGATAAGAGTATGCCTTCTTTCCTTAATCTCAAGCAAATAGAATGACAACAGCCCCTTCTAGCTGAACAAAGTATTCATGGGATGGGTCAAAATCTGCACGAGATGGGTCAAAATCTACAGGATATCAGTAAACAGTTACATGAAATGGGGGAGAATATCCGCTTTCTCTCGTCTATGGCAGACCAACTACGGACACTGTCAACGGGGAATGAAACCTTGCAGGTGACGGATCCTATTGAGTTGTCCCCTTATTTAGCAGAGGATGTGTTTCCTCCGATGCCTGGTCTCGAAGGTGGGAGCTTTGAGAAGGATGATAAATCAAGTGACTACTAAGGATGCATGTCTTTATTTACCATCAGTACTGATAAACAACACAAGGTCCTGCTTCATCACTATACCATGTCGTATGCTCCATCGCTATCTGAGCCTGTCTCAGGACAGTCCTCGATGTTGAATCTGAGTTATCTGAAACCTGCTGTGAGCTAAGTGAATTATCCTGTTATTTTCCTCAATATCATTACATAGTGCTATGAAATGAGTTTCTTTGCAAGCACGGAAACAGACCATCGTCTGATTGGACACGATACACTGATTATGTATACAGATGATGAATCTACGAGACATAGATG
Organism: Tricholoma hemisulphureum; assembly: GCA_964034925.1. Classification (NCBI taxonomy): domain Eukaryota; kingdom Fungi; phylum Basidiomycota; class Agaricomycetes; order Agaricales; family Tricholomataceae; genus Tricholoma; species Tricholoma hemisulphureum. Next base: position 3,588,618 of record OZ035932.1, read on the forward strand.
GCTCTTTATATTGGATGGGGCCATCCATGTAAGCCGTATCATAGGGTACCATGGTGAAAACAACACATGGAATGGGACTCGAAGCAAGGTTTTCAAAGTGGCAGGTACAGCTCTGAAGATGATTGAAGAAGATACGATCAGCCTGGGGATTACTGTACCCCCAAGTAATGTCCATTTGATTATATTTTCCATGACAACTTCATCTGACCGAATTTGCCCTGAAATAGTCCCAAAGGAGGTTAGAGAGATGCTCAGCAAAACAGTGATAAATGATTTTTCCTGCACTCGCAACAAATTAAGGATTTGTGTCCAATCATTGATCTTCGATGAGATTGTCAGGGCTGGGAATGTGTCAGTTGGGAAGGATATGGGACAAGCCTTCACCGAAAAAATGAGAGATGGAGCACGGGCCCTGCAAGGCAGGCCCTTCATTCCTGGCCAATACCACTGGCCGAAGTCTTTTGGTTCGGTCGCGGCCTTTAGGAGCTCAGGACAAGTCATAATTTCTCCCTTATCATCATGATTAACTTGACTCATATTTTTGCAGAGGGTCCCTTTCCCCTTGATTTCAGAGTTTCTATTTCACTTATATGGCACAGTGGTGTACAATGTTGAGAGTATTGGGAACTCTCTTGTCAAGCTTGCCAAGGAATTTCCTGATCTCTATGAGGTTGGTACGTGGCCATTGATTGATGTTGGACAGATAAATCTTTATCTCATGATTACTACAATGGTGAGTTCCAATATCTTCATTCAAACAGCCTTCTGATTCTTACATAGGCAGCTGCTAGTATCTATGAATGGTCAACAGGGGAATTTGTACCATTGCCATTATACACATACCAAAAACATTTCAACGGGGCTGTAGAAGGCTTCTTAAGGCTAGGGAACGAAAGTCTGGAACACATCAAGTACCTGCGCCTCCGACTAAATGGCATCTTGAAGAACTTGTGAGTATACTTACATTACTAGTAATCATCTCTGAAATGTGCTGACCATACCAGATATTCCCTCCTTCTCCAACGCATAATGCAGACAGCAATGTAGTACGTGATATGTAATTTCAGTTGCTTATGTAACGTAGTTGGTCAATTCTCATTCTCACTTCGTGAACTTTGACGTACTGTGTGGTAACTTCACACTCGATGCCCCGGGCCCTCATTTTGGCTTTTATTGGGATCAGGAAGTTGAGCACAAGATGAGGACGAGGTTTTTGAGGTATTGAGTTTAAGTCAAAGATAAGTGTATGAGGGAGTCTGCCACAGGGAGGAATGTTATTATCATCTCCTACAAGATGTGCAATATTTATACTACACAGTTAGGAGGTATAGTGTAATGCACTCCTTTAATATATAAAGGAGGTATTCTGTAATAGACCCCTGTACCAGTTAATAATGGAATAACTATGTCATATCCCCTATAACAGTGTCAATAATAGTGACATATGATATCATGGCTTGGTAAGTCCTAGACTTCCTGCAGGGTGTGTCATAGACACTCTATCCAAGGCTCTGTCTCTGATAGCCTATGATAGACATGGCTATATCTTGCCTATCCTATGATAGACATGCTGCAGGATGATTAATCCTGTAGCATGTGTTAACTGTGGATTCCCCTATATGTCTCTGCATGTGTTAACCTCTGTTAAACATGTGTTAATATGACTTAGCATATTCTGGCAATATTCCCTAGGCATGTTAACTGCCTTGGCTTGCCTGTATAATCTTGTATACATAATCCCAACACTCCCCCTCAAGCCTAGGCTTGTATCCCAACAGCTTTTGTGGCAGTAATAGCACTGCTTGTCATGGTTCATGCATGCACTCACCGATGTAAATTTTTGTCTCCCAGACGTGGGTGTCTGACAAGACATCAAGCACAATGCACCATTTACCGAGCTGCTCAAAATCTGCGGTCTGAACAGAGGAAGGTAGCTCAACTTCAAAAAGAATCGGTATCCAAACTTGCACAGATACTTGAAGTAAGGCCCTAGGACTCTTTCGTGGGTAGCATCATTCTTATTTACACTGGATTATCAGCACCAAACTGAACAGGTTGAATCCACTCAAGTCAGTAACGATGCTACTCCTGTCTCCCATGATCAATTGCCTGCAGTACTGCCACCAGCTACTCTCACCCACACCCCTGGACAAAGATTCACAAAAAGTGGCCGGCCAATGCAAGCAAACTATCGTTTTCCAAAATGACATCAAGATATTCTTCCTGCAGCACCCACACCTGTTGCAAAACCTCCTCCACCAACAAAGCCTCTGCTCCGTCGAGTTATGTTACATGTTCACGACTTTATGCCTACACTCGCCAATCAATTTGGCCTCCTCCGAGAGTATCACCACCGCCCATCATATGATCCTGATGAATATGTTAAGGCAGAGGATTTAGCCAACTTTCCATGTGAGGATTCCGACTTGGCTTCACATGAATCACCAAGTAGGACACCAGAGCTTTGCCATCCCCCACCACCTTGGCCCTGGGAGAACATGTCAAAATTCCTGCTTATGCAGTGGGAAAACTCGGGCAGCATCCAGAAAACAGAGGCTGAAATCACATGGTTGGGACATGAGGTACTGTTGTCACCCGACTTCAAGGTGGAAGAACTTGGTTCTTTCAATGCCCATCGTGAAAACGAGCAGATGGACAAGGCCTTTTCCACTATCAAAGCTGACACACCATTTTCATCTGATGGTTGGCATGAGTCCACCATAAATATACAAGTGCCTGTAGCCTCCAAAATATCACCCTCTGTCAAGTCATTTCCAGTTGCAGCACTCCATCATCGATCACTGGTTGAAGTAATCAAAGCTGCATGGAGCAAAAATATAATGGCAAAAAAATTCCATCTCACCCCCTTCAAACGCATACATGTCCATCCTGAGACCAACATTGAGACCCAAGTATTTGATGAGGCTTTCACAAGTGACGCCTGGATAGAGGCCCACAACAATTTGCAGAAACAACCGAATGAGCCAGGATGTGCATTGGAAAAGGTAATTGCAGGGCTAATGTTCTGGTCTGATGCTACTACCCTGGCCAGCTTTGGTACAGCCAAGGTGTGGCCAGTATACATGCACTTTGGCAACCTGTCAAAGTATATAAGAGCTCAGCCGAACTCAGGCGCTTGCCACCATGTCGCCTATATTCCTATGGTGAAAGCTTCTCTCTACTCTTTGTATTTGTTTCGTTGACCACTCTTAAAGCTCCCCGACAGCATTTCCGAATTCTTCACGGAGATTGGGTCTAGACCAACTCAACAAGCATCGCTAACAACCCATTGTTGGCGTGAGCTCATGCATGAGGCCTGGCGTTTACTGCTGGATAAGGATCCGCACGGGTGATACCGTGGGTTAAATTTGATACACCATACCCGCAAGCCATAGCACCGTACCCACGCAGTACACCATATTCACGGTGGTAGGTCCAAAGCATGGTATGGTCAAGAAACCGCGGTGCATTGACACCGCGGTACATTGCATAACGGGTATCAGAAACCACGGGTGATACCCGTGGTTTATACACAAAAGTAGATACTAAATCAAGAGTCTTCGCTACCACTGGTTGTCGGATTCGTCTCACTAACAGCTCGCTTCCTCCCAAGACGGAACTTACGGATTGCCGCAATAATGTCCACCATGTCTACAAGATCCTTACGACACCAATCTCCTAAGCAGAGGAAGGTACGGATCGTGGCTGGGGAAAGTCGGCTACGCGTGAAATGGAGGAGCTGTCGGCCTTGTGAAAAGAGGCGCTCAACTGCAGTTGAGGTTGCTACAAACAACAGTCAGAATCAGATCAGTTATTCCTGGCAAAGGTGACATACCAAGAATAACGCACCAGGAATGCTGAGGTAGTCGAAAGCCATTGCCAAAAGTGTTGGATACGTGACTCGATGCTCCCACCACCACGCAATTGGGTCGCGTACCTTCTCGAGTGGCTGAGACAGGTAGTCGTCGAGTTCATTGTGATCATCGGCAGCATCCATCGGAATGTCTAAAAAATCTGTGAATTCATCAGTATTTACAGGGCCTTTCGTCTGAGTGGTGATGAGAATTAGCACTTTAACAGGCTTTGCAACAAATATGACATACCTGGGTTGGCTCTGACTTCTTTAGCGTTGCATACTTTGCATATTCATCACGCACAATCACTTCCGCCGTGTCAATCCATGCCTTCTCCCATCCATGCTTATGAAAGTACTTGAGCTTGAGGTTAGGATGCAGTACTACGAACATGTTTCAATGCAGGGGCGAGCAAGCAGAGACAAGGCTTACCAATAGCAATCCGATATACATTCGACATGTCGGTCTTTGAGTAGTACTTGTTGATCGAGGCGCGAGCAAACTTAAGCGCATGTTTGATAGGTGGAGAAAGCGGTTGATTGTTGGAACCACTGAGCATGGAGTCGAGGCGATCCATTGTTGGAATTACATGCGCAATTGTCGATACTGTGTCCTGAGAGAAGAAGAGGGTCGCGTCTTTGTATATCTATAATATATCAGTCAAAACGTACTTAACTTACTTAGAATGAAGGCATACCTTCAACACACGAAGTAAATCGGCTATGATAGTCCAGTCTTTGTCATCAAGCTCATATTGACGGAGTTTCAAGGCCTTGTTCGCTGTAATATCATCGATTGCAGGGCGGTACTTCATTGCAACTTGCAGCATGTCGTACGTTGAGTTCCAATGGGTCTTAACATCACGAGGAATCATGCGGATCGGAAGTCGCTGAGCAGTGCAGGCTTTGCGCCATGCAGGGAGGGCAATGGTAGTCGAACGGAGAACGGCAAAAGATAGTTTACGAATCTATAAACAACATGTAAGTCACTGGGAATAAAATAAATGACTCTTAACGCACCTTATCAAGAGTCGCTCGTACTGTAGCCATATTCTCCAAGAGCTCCTCATCGTCCTTGTCATCTTCACCCTCTTCATCCTCATTATCGTCTTCATCGTCACCAGTATCGCCAGGATCTTCAACTGGATCATCGATATCCTCGTTCAAGACATCAAAATCAACACCATCCCCAGAACTGGACACATCGGCGTCGGTTGTAGATTGTGAGGCGTCGCCATCATGATCAGCGTTGTCGACCATGGCTGACGAAGTGAAAGGTTTGAGGAGTCTCTTTGCAGAAAGCTGCATCGTATGATTAAAGCAGCGAACATGGTTCACTTGGTCAAATGAGTTTGGCAGGGCATGGAGACAGACGGTCTGTTTGTCATTCGACGTCACGTTGTCCCCATTGAAGGCGAGGATCTTGGGAAATGTTATTAGCATAAAACATCAGATGCTGACCAATGACATACTTTATTCTCCAGCCCGTGTTCAATTAACATCTTATGGAACGCTTGAGCAAGAGCCTCCCCGGTGTGGGACTAAACGGAGTTGTTAGAATTCAGATAACAAAGAACTGGATCAATAAATAGTACTGACCTCGGGAACCTCAATAATATCCATTACAAACGACAGAATATGGCCTTCATGATGAAGGTGGACGGTCCACGCAACGAAAGCACGATGATTTGTTGAAGTCCATGCGTCGGTAGCAAAATGAACCAAGCCAGAGTGTTCCTGTGAATGCGTTTGGCATCAAACCGTTGAGTACAAAGTAACATAATTGCAAACCTTCAAAATTTTGTCGACCCGAACTCTTGTCCTTTCAAACGCCAACTTAACATCACGAGTAACAGTGTCAGGACTTGGAATCGAGGTGCCGGGTCTCCCGGTTTTCATAAGAACTTCAAACTCGCGATCTTTGACGATTTCCAAAGGTCTGTTGCTTTCCGCACACCATCGAGCTATATGGGCCCTTCCAATAATCAATCAGCTGCATGCCCAGTAGCAATTCATGTATAACACACCTTGTCTCATCGGTAGTATGAGCTCGGTGTGAAAAGGTAACGGCCTGTTGACCAAGGCAAGCAAACGAGGCAAATATAGACTTATCGCGGCCATTCCGTTTGGTTTTGTTGAAGGCAGCCTCAACGGCATCAGCACCAAAGCACCTTGTAGCATGAGCCTTGAGATTCGAAGTGGCAGCATGGTCCTTCGAATCCTGATAGCGTCAGACACCATGGATGTTGGCCTTGCAACGTTTGGCAGCACATTTGAAGAAATGAAATTTTCGTCCATCGTCGTAACCAATCTCGACCTTCGACTTGAAAAATCCATACACGGGGGAGTGCCAAGTTGCCTGTAGACGTTCTAAACAGTATTTTTCAGTGAACTGGCCTCCATAGGTGTTAGATAACATACTAAGTTCCTCCTCTGCTGTTTCCTTGCGTGGCTCAGCTTCAGCTCCATCATCGCTCACATCGACGTCAATGACAGAGCGTTTGGGACTTGGCGGGTTATTATCCTCTGAAACGAGGGCTGAGAGAGCCCGAGCAGGAACAGAAGGTAAAGCCATACCTGCATCCTCAGTGTCATTGGACGATATGGGAGAATTGGGATGAGCCTTCTTAAACGGACGTGACACCACGGAAGCACCCTTTTTGACAGCTCGTTTGAGAGAGTTGACGGCCTTCTTTGCAGACTTGGTAGTACTTGAGGCGACAGAATGAAGAGAGGGGGAAGAATGGTTGGAAACGGAAGTTTCGCGGCCCATGAGAATTACTGGAGCGAATGCGCAAAGTCGGCCGTTTAGCGAGCGGTTTAAAGTCGAGACGTGGCGCACTTACTTGATGGAAGGGTCACGACTACGTGGCATTGAGGATATCGCCCTAGTCTCGATATCTCCTAGTTCAAAGGCAATTTAAGCTAATTCCAACGCTAGCTATGAGTTGAGAGACGCACTGAATAGACGGCGCCACCGTCAACACATGGTGTGTGTCAAAATGGTACGCAACGCAAGCCTAAGAACAAAGGGCCATTCCTTGACAGATAGTCTAAGTTTCGGCCTAACTCAATGGGTGAGGTGAAGCAGAATCCACAAGACGATAAGAGGATAGCTCAGGAACACAAATGCGGAGTGTCGTCCAAGTAGGACATCCAGTGTGGCGTGTTGCGGTTAATGCTAGGAGGACTGATGCCTTGTCGATACCTAGTGTGCGACAAGGTTGATTGATTGTTGATAAGGGATTGCACAGCATCGGATCGGCATCAGCCCGTAACCCATGATCATTTGTCACACCGGCATAACGGGTACGGTTTGATGCGGTATCCGATTTGGTAATACTGTATCCCAACCTGTGCAACCTGTGATCAAAATACCGCGAGTTGACCCCTACCCGTGCTGATCCTTACTGCTGGATGATGACTTCCTACATGCCTACAAGCATGGAATTGTCTTGACATGTTCTGATGGTATTCAGCAAAGAATTTTTCCACGGATCTTTACTTACTCTGCTGATTTTCCTGAAAAGTAAGAGTGGTATTCTCTTCCTTTTCCATGTGTTGATGAATCTACCATAGAGCTTTGTTGGCTACGACACGTACAAAAGGCAATTGCATATGCCCCCGCTGCTTGATTCCTCAAAAAGAGTGGTACAAATTAGGACAGAAGCTCGATATCGCTGCGCGCGTCACCCAGGCACGCTCTTATGTGTCAGACATCAGGTTACTTTATCACCTCTGCGGGAATGGAGCGCATGCTCAAACCATTATCACTTGTGCCAACCTTGGTAAAAATTCTTGTTCTATCTTTGTGGCCTTTCTTAAATGTCGGTGTAGAATGCCTTTGGAGAGAGGCTTGGTCCATTGGGATTCAACCCACACGACATGCTCATGGTTGATTTGATGCATGAATTTGAGCTGGGTGTTTGGAAAAATACATTCATCCACATCATCAGAGTCTTGTATGCCACAGTTCCAGGAGGAGGAGCTGTTTCAAAACTCAATGAAAGGTAATCTCCTCATTCTCCTGGCTTCTCCCTTTCCACATCTTATATGCAAAACAGATTCTGCCAAATACCAACATTTGGATTAGATACCATCCGAAGATTTTCAAACAATGTGTCAGAGATGAAAAAGCTTGCGGCGAGGGATTTCGAGGATTTGCTCCAGGTATGGATCCCACATATTTCCCTTGTTTCACATTAATGTTTTGAAATTGCAGAATATGATACCTGCTGTAGAAGGCCTACTCCCTGAGGCCTACAATTGTAAACTTCTGACACTTCTATTCCGTTTGGCTGAATGGCATGCCCTTGCCAAGCTTAGGATGCACACAGAGGACACACTCAACCATCTGGATGGCCTCACTGCCAAAATTGGGAAAGAGTTACAGTCCTTTTCTGAATGGACCTGTGGATTCAACACAGTTGAGCTTCCAAAAGAAGTGCGCACACGACAACAATGTACGCGCAAGAAAGGTGGGAAAAAAATGTCCTATGCTTTTCAAGAAACGACAGGTAGTTGTCCGCAGCCATCGACCACACCTCCTTTAAAGCCCAAGATCAAGCTTTTCAACATGAACATGCTCACTTACAAGATACATGCGCTTGGTGATTATGTGCGTACGAATTGAAAATTTGGTATGACTGATTCATTCTCCACCCAAATCGTATGTTTTCAATTGTGTGTGTCACCATGCTCTACTAACACATCTTTTCACATTCACAGGGTGAGCTTGCACACCGATTAGTCAAGCGTTTCTATCGGAGGACAAACAAAAGGGATCCCATTCGACAGATCACAAAACATGAGAGACATGACGCCCGATTGCACCGCGCCAAAGAAGCTGCTGCTTCCCCTCGAAGAAAACATGCCCATCATATTGCATTCTCTGATAATGACCCTCTCCCACGCACCGCAGTTGACCTCCATCATCACATGAGTGACTCCCAAAATTTCCCGCACCATCTCCTAAGTTTTGTTCATCAGCCTCCAAATGACCCTGCTAAAAAGGTGCTTCGTTTCCTTTTAAGCATGGTGCCTTTCTCTTACAATTGCCTATTTTCAGAACTTTATATGCAAACTCAAAAACCACCTCTTGTCTCGACTTCTAGGCCGTGAATTCGATGGTGATGAATTTGAATTTTTGGATGAAGATCACAATAACGTCAGGATTATCGGAAATCATATTTACTCCACGAAGGTTCTACGTGTGAACTATACGAGTTATGACATGCGCCGTGACCAGGATTCCATGAATCCTCGAACGCACTGCAATGTCATGGTTCTGTCCTGTGAAACTGGCCCCAATGCTCACCTGTACTGGTATGCACGTGTACTAGGCATCTTTCATGTGAAGGTAGTCCATACTGGAGCAGAAGCCAAGAATCGCTCCATTCAACATATGGAGTTTCTTTGGGTTCGATGGTTTGGCATTGCACCAAGTTATCGGTGGGGTTTTAAAGCTGCCCGCTTGCCTATGATAGGCTTTGTCCCAGATACAGATGATGCTGCTTTTGGTTTCCTCAACCCTTCTCTTGTCATCAGAGGCTGCCATCTGGTGCCCACGTTTGCTAATGGCAGAACATCAGAGCTGTTGCAGACCTCTTCACCTACTGCTGCGTGTCCCGTGGACGAAACAGATGATTGGCTCAACTACTACGTGATGATGTAAGTCCTTCATGAGTAATGTTTGAAGTAAGCACTCAATCTCAATCCTTGCAGTTTTGTTGATAGGGACATGTTCATGAGGTATCGTGGAGGTGGAATTGGCCACATGTTGATTCAGACACAGCCCGATGATAGTGATGCAATGGATGTCAATGATCGAGCTGAGGACATTGTGCTGCAAGAGAAAGCTTTCACAGAGCAGTTGGAAAATGTACGTCAGGCAGCTAGTGTTGTTGGAAATGATGCGGCTGGAGACAGGGAGGAATTTGAGGAGCCAGAGGATGTCGACAATGAGGATAGCAATGACGCGTCATCGGCAGCAAGCGGCAGTGAGGATAACAGCGAAGATGATATGGGTCCTGAGGATGGTGAGGACGATCAGTTTTTTGATACCAGGTATGGTGCACTTTAGTCCTAGCATCACGAAAACCATGGAGCGCTGGCTTGTATGGCTTGTATGGCTGTATGTTGTATCTCAAAAGTCAACTATACCTGCCATAGTATGTTTATACTATTCACTATGAGCCTGCAACCTTAATTATTACATGTGGCATCAAAGAAGTTTTAGACTAAGTACGAGGAAAATGGAAAGGAAGACTGGAATGATACAATCATGTAACCCTATGTCATCCTTGCATTAACCTCAAAGACAGTATTGCTATGTTACTATTGTGATATCTACCTACGCCACAAATTGGAGCTAAGGACACTTTCAAAGAAAGAGCCTCGATAGACCTAAGTATGATACGGAGAGATGAGAAAAGAACATATGGAAGAGACCATTCCTATGTACCCAAAATCAACAATCATGTGATCCGACTACGGGTCGTGGGCCTGACTGGCAATGTGTGTGAAGGCGAATGAGCGCGAGGCCTTTTGAGGGAGCACAACATATTATCGCCAATGAGAAGTTGGGGCGATAATTCACTGGAAGGGCTGGATGTGTGAGCGACAGTTTGGATGTCGTGTGAAAACCCTGCGAGGATCTTTGCAGAGAGTGGAACAGAGGGTGCTGAGTGTGGATTGGAGGTCCTTTTTGCATAGCCAAAAGCGTGCACATGTGGCTGAATCTGCTTGGTTTGGGAAACATTGAAATAGGTAATATGGGGTGTCACCATTATCAGCATCAAATAACGAGGACAGAGGGATGCGTGGCTTGAATGGTGGGGGGCTTGCAAGTGAGATATGTGAAGTTGGTGTGGGTGTTAGCATCGTGGTGTGAGTTTGTAGGGAGGTATGGCTGGAAGCTGACTAGAGGCTTTTAGATGAAGGGGGGGGCACTCTTCTGAATGTCTCAGAGGTCAGGAATTAATTGTCTCAGTATATACTATACATATAGTATATATAGTATATAATGCTGAAGTAATGCTGAAGTAACAGTAATTAGTAATGTCATAATTACCGCTCTGGATATAGCAATTATAGGCTTGTATCCCAACACTCCCCCTCAAGCCTATAGTGACTGGGTGAAATGGTTAAATATTTTGTCATTACTCCCCCTGAAGTCAAGGGTGGAATAAGTTTCTCCAGTTGCATTAAAACCTCTGTGGTGGAAAAAACCCATTGGGAAAAAATCCAACTCACACGAGGAAAGCTGCTGGGTTAACCTGACTGAACTCCCATCTCGTCCCTATGTCATGTAAATTTAGGCTTCGGCAGAGCCTTTGTTAATACGTCTGCAGTTTGCTCCGGATCACGATAGTTTTGAATTTCTATTGATTTATTGGCCACAAGATCCCAGACCCAGTGATAGCGGATAGCGATGTGTTTTGATCTCTGATGAAATTGAGGGTTCTGAGTTAAAATTACTGACCCTTCATTATCGCCTTTAATCACTGTGGGGAATTGTTGTGCAAATCCGAGTTCTTCATATAAATTTCTTAGCCATACGGCTTCACGTCCAGCATCTGATAATGCAATATATTCAGCTTCGGTAGAGGATAGTGCAATAATAGTTTGTTTCTTAGATTTCCATGTTATTGCTCCCCCGGACGCTTTGAAAATATAGCCGGTTGTGGATTTAAGATCTTCAATATTAGCAAATGAAGCATCAGCATATCCATGGAAGAGGTTATTGTTTTCAGTCTCATCTTGGGATTTATAAATTATCCCAAGAGTTTTCGTACCAGCCAAGTACCTGAGTATTTGCTTTATTGCACCGTGGTGTTGTAAACCCGGGTTAGCAGTGTAGGCGGCCAACTTGTTAACGGCAAAGCTGATATTGGGTCGTGTGGAATTTGATAGGAATTGTAGACATCCTAATAATTTTGCATATGAATTACTCCTGTTGGGTTCATTATAATCCGGATTCACCAATAATTTAATATTGGGATCCATTGGCATTCCGACTGGATTCACGTCAAGCATTCCCTCCTTGCGGAGAATATTTTCAATGTATTTCTCCTGAGATATCTTGATCGCGTCATCTTGGCACGTAATTTCTATGCCGACAATTTTGCTTGGCTCCCCGAGGTCGGTTACTTCCCATTCCGTACTGAGCGTATTTTTCATATGCTTCATCATAGAATCGGAAGACGCAAATAGTAATGTGTTGTCGACCCAGACTGTTATTATTCCCAAGTCATCGACGACCCTTCAAATATACGCGCATGGATCTGCAAATAAGTGTCCGTATTCATGAATTTTGAGTTTACCATCAAATTCATTATCCCACTCTCGCCCTGCCTGCTTTAGTCCATAAAGCGGTTTCACTAACCTACATACCCGGCCTGTTCCATCTTCTTGTCCTTCAGGTTGCTTCATATATATTTCTTCTTTTAATGTGCCATTGAGGTATGTGCCCTTTACATCCATCTGTTGTATTTTTAGACCCTTCTTTGATGTGAGCGCTAATACTGCTCGGAGCGTGTCCATCCGGACTACGGGTGAGAAGGTATCCGTATAATCATAGCCTGGTTGTTGTGCACATCCTTTTGCAACTAATCGCACTCGGTATCTTATAATTTCCCCTTGTTTATTTCTTTTCCAGACAAAGACCCATTTGTTCACGATCAGTATCACGTCAGGAGGTTTCTGGACCAATTCCCATGTCCCCTTCTCCTTTAATAGGTTCAATTCATTTTGTATGGCTATTTGCCATTCCGGCCAATCAAGGGAGATCCGCGTGTCTTTGAGCGTGTTTATTTCGTCTCCAGCGATTATTGCATAGGCTTCATCATTATCTAGGAAGGTATTCGCTTCTTCCTCTTCTGTAAGGTGTAACAAGGGTTTATAGTCGGTACGAACTCCATGCGTTTGTCGCAGTTCCTTTCTCTGCATTGCACGCGTCTTGCACGGTTCATCAATATCAATGCGATCATTATTATCAACTCGTTTCTGCTTCCGGGATTGCTTCTCCAGGTTACGAGGTTCTATTTCTGGTATATCCGGTTCTTCTCCGATCGGTGATGCAGCTCTGATCAGAGGTTCATCATTTGTGATTGGCAGTTGTGGGGGTGGCTGTGCCTCAATCTACCTGCGTTTGGGTTCTATATTTGGAATTCTCGGCGGCGCGCCTCCATCAGACTCCCCCTCGCGCGTCGAGGGTTCCATTGTATTGTCTTCAGAAGGTTTAGATTTTGGAGTACCAGTCAATAGCTCAAAATTCCGCGAAGTTAATACATTACGCATTTTGGCATTGTAATATTTGACTGCTCTGGCACCGTCGTTGTAACCAAGATATGCGCGGCGCTTTGATTTAGGAAGCATTTTTCTTTCCTTTTTCTGACCTTGTAATAAGATCCATACTGGTGCGCCAAATTTGCATAAGTGTGAAACATCTGGTTGTTCATTGTGCCATCCCTTGTAAGGAGTTAATTTCCGAAGATGCTTCGTATACGATCGGTTGCGGAGATAGGTGGCATGCATGACGGCATATTCCCAGTGCGTCAATTCTCCGGATTCAGTATTCCATTTGACTGATTTTGGGAATGGTTTAATGTGTTGTTTTGCGGCTATACATGTCTCGCATTCTGGTTTTGGGGTGGCCAGATCAACATTAAATCCTTTTACCATATTTCCGTCGAGTAGTAATTGTAGCCCAGTATATCCGATATGTCCAAATCGTCGATGCCATGTTTCCCAACTGAGTGATTTTTCATTTCCACTGAAAGTTATATTATTTTCAGCGTTGTTGGCAGTGTCGCTCGGGTTTCTAATAATCATTTCCATTTTGTAGAGATGATTATTGATTTTATTCCCGTGTGCAACGGCTTTACCATTTTTATTGAGGAGGGTTATTTCCCCTTGTCCCCCTTTGTATTTTCCTCCTGTCGCGTCCCATCTTCCTAGCAAAATTAAATTGTTCTGCGTTCCTGGAACATGCAGAATGTCTTTGAGATGAAGAATATATTTTCTCCATTACATGTCGCAATTAGATTGACATTTCCTTGTCCTTCTATTTTTGCCTCTTTCCCTCCTACACCTGTTACAGAAATATTTTTCATAGGCTCATAGGAGGTAAATGCTTCTTTTTGATGCGTTACATGTGAAGTGGTTGCCGAGTCGGCCAGCCAATCATAATAGATCAGACGCTCATCAATTATGGCATCATTATTACATGCATCAAAATTATGCCCTTCCTCGTCTGCTGAGAAAGTAATATGTTCTTCTACTATCATTGAAGTATCCCCGGGCTTCTTCTCTTTCGCTTTCTCTTTCTTCTTTCCCCAACAATTCTTTGTGTAATGTCCAAATTTCCCGCAATTATGGCATTTGTTCCCATCAAATTTTCGGCATTTGCTCGTCCAATACCCCGCATGCTTGCAATGATTGCAATAAGATTTGATGGAGGTTTTCTTTTCGGTAATACGGTTTTCCAGGGATTTACTGGGACCAGTAGCTTTCTGGGTTCGCACCAGATTTACGCTCCCGCTGGTTCCGTTATTATTCCCGTTCCGATTTAGCCAAAGTTTATATTCCTCTTGTAATAATCCTATAAACGCGTCTGATGATAAGCGGCGCTTGGGGTCCAAGTCATTGGGATCATTTGCGTTGCCATTGTATGGCTCCACATAAGTTTGCCAAGATGATGGTAGAGATGCCGATATGATAGATTTGAATTGGGTGTTGGAGATATGAAATTCCTTATTAGGGAATTTATTGATGCGGTCGCGGTAAGATTTCAGGGTGTCCATATGCTTTAGAAGATTGTCGGTAGCGTCGGCCTTTGTCTTGTACAGTAGGCACTGAATATGATTTACGGTTTGATGCGCCTTGTTTTCGTGAGTAACAGATAGCGCGGAGTACATCGCTTCTGCCGTAGTTTTTGATCCGACGTGATTCATTTGCAAAGAGGTAACATTATGTATTATAACTTGCTGTGCCCAGGTGTCATTCTTGTCCCAGTTGCGTGCCCCCTCGGCATCCTTGGATTCTTTTGGGCGTTTTACGGCCCCGTTAATATATCCAGTGATGTCACAATTAATAAATACCCGTTTCATCCTTTCTCTCCATTCGTGCCAATTCTCATCAGTAAGGTGATCCCGATCAGAGATCTTGTTTACGTTAGAATATTCTTTGGTACGAATTAGAAGGATCATGGGCTTCTTTTGTTTTGGCGGGATTCCCGCCTTGGGCGCGGCTGGCGGCGCTCCCGCTGTAGCGTGTTGGGAAGCGGCTGGTGACAGCCCAAATAATTCCATATGGTCAGCTAAGTCCTGATCATACTCCTGGATGTATTCTTGAGGGTTTTCTTCGTCACTGTCCGGGACAAATTCTTCAATATTGCTTGGGGCTTTTGACATGTTGTAGAAGGTTTTGTAAATAGATTTTTGGGTTGTTTAAAATAAGCCAGGGCCCATAACCTGTAGGGAGGTATGGCTGGAAGCTGACTAGAGGCTTTTAGACGAAGGGGGGGCACTCTTCTGAATGTCTCAGAGGTCAGGAATTAATTGTCTCAGTATATACTATACATATAGTATATATAGTATATAATGCTGAAGTAACAGTAATTAGTAATGTCATAATTACCGCTCTGGATATAGCAATTATAGGCTTGTATCCCTACAGAGTTTGAGTCCAAAACCTCGCATATAGTGGTATCAGGAATTGAACCTGTTGATGGCGACAATAGTCCTGTCCTCGTAGCGGCCGGAATGAGCAACCAGCAGCAAACAGGCCCAATCCTGCATGAGCAGTGGGCAGTGATGGTTGTTGTTGTTGTTGTTGTTGTTGTAATGGGGATGGACTGGTAGAGTTGATGAAATCAACAATAAAATAAAATAGAAAGACAAAGAAATGGAAGAAAGAATCTGTGAAGCTCAGGAGGCATTATTACCCTCCAAGTCCATCATTACCCTCGCTCTCACTCTCATCATCGTTGATCCTGTTGTTTGTGTCCCTCATTCCCTATCCCATTTCTCTCATGCTTGTTCCTATATTTGTTGCCGTTATTGCGCAGCCTGGAGCTGGGAGGTTCTCAGTGGTAGTAGTGGTGCAGTCGCCCTGAAGTCCCATGGTCCATATTAGGTGGAGGTCACCTCAAGCCTGAACAGAATAGAATATGAATGTTCTGGAATCATTCTGTAAGGATGGGCAGAAGGAAAGCATGGTTAAAATTACCTGTATGTGCTGGGATTGACCCCCTTATACCAGATGTTTCGTCAAACAATGTCATTACAAACAATGTCATTACAGCAGCCAGACGTGTCCTGTTTTCTGTGTAACTGTATACACTGTCAACTTTTAGACACTTTCACATATGGCCACTAAGGTCCAATACAATACAAGACATCTATTGTTGGATATACAATTACAAATAACAAATTGGCAAAGCATTTTCTCCACGATTCACTGATGGGGGCCTCGTCTTCACCATCGTGACCAGGAAGTCTTGCATAATCCAACACACCCTAACCTCCAAGATATACTTGGCACTGCTGTCCAAGTGGATGGACTGCTGTCAAATGAACCAGTTCCTTCAAGTTCCCTGGAAGACCCGGCCTCACCAATACACCCCCTGGGCAGCAACTTGCAAGATACCACCATCCCACTAGATTATCTACCAGCAACTGATGGTAGCAGCTCAATGGCAGTTAGGGCTCTTCCTCCGAGACCCCCCAACTACTTGAGAAGGCCTCGCCCTTTGCCTGCCATAGGCCATACTACTGAAACTCATGACATCCCATTTTTATTTTCATCCAGAAACATGAAGTTTGAGCATCTTTATGCCCCCAGTATGTAATCACTGATGTCTGCTAGCTCTGTCTAATCCTTGATATTGTAGGTGGGATCAAGGATTTATTTAATGTACAACAAGGAATTCCTTCAGATGCTCCAATTTGGACAAGTTACATGGAAGAGGCCAAGCAACAGGATGTAAATGTTGTAGGCAACTGGAATCAAAATATGGATTTAATTCTCATCTTTGTAAGTGATTGATTATTTATTAATCTGATGCTTAGTCTCAAACAGCACCTAGGCTGCTTATTTTCAGCTATTCTCACAGGATTCCTTATTGAGTTCCACAAACCTCTGCAGCCTGACCCCCAACAAACTGCTGTTCAGCAGTTAGTTCTCATCAGGCAACTTTTGGAACTTGCTTTGACTGGCAAGAATGTAACCTTACCTGCAGCATCTGCTGGCTCTGGTGTAAGCCAGAAGTTTGAGCCATCTGGTGCTGCAATTGCTGTCAATATCTTGTGGTTTATCAGTCTGACCTGTAGTCTGGGAGCAGCCATTGGAGCCATGGTGATAAAGCAGTGGCTTCAATTTTACACAATGGGTTTGAGCCAGAATGCATTTGAATATGCACATCAACATCAACATAGGTATAATGCCCTCCTTGATTGGCATGTGCCTAATATCATCTCTTCTCTACCACTTATTATGCTCCTATCTGTTAACTTGTTTCTTGTGGGCCTGGGTTTACAGCTAATTCAGATACATATTGCTGTGGCTACAGTGGTCATAAGTTTTATGAGTGCAGTGTTATTCTGCTATTTTATGTCTATTGCATTGTCTGTGATCTATCCAGCATGTCCTTATAAGACCTCTGCAATGATCTTAGTAAAATCAATGGTTAGGCATGGAAGATTGTTGGCCAGCAATATTTTGTTGCAAAATTCACAAGAAATTCATCATTACAATCAAAAACCACATGCCTTGATAGATGATGTAGAAATTAATGAAATCAGAAATCATCAGCCTCAACTGGCTGTGAATTGTATCACCTGGCTTTTGGAAGTATCACAACAAGAGGAGGCCACTCACAATGCTCTTTTGGCTGTTTCTCAGTTCAACTATACTGAAGATATGGTTCAACAACTTCTTGCTTGTAATGGCATGGAACAACTTGTCCAGAGAGCAAATGTACCTCTACCTCCCCTTGGGCATGAGATCTGGAAAAATTTGAATGACATTCCCCCTTCACACACAATGTTTCTGAAATTATCAATAGCAATAAAGTATATGCAGACTCTTATTGCAATTTGGCACCATCCATCATATCTAACTCATGAGAGGCCACCCAGAATATCACAGTATGATGACATGGAAAGGCAAAAGGGAAATTTGGAGATAAAGGGACAGTTCACAAGATTACAACAGGTTGATGAGGAGGATGAACAAGGTTAGTGGATTGTAAGCTCTGAAGATTTACTGTTTTGACAGACAAAATCTATCTACAGATTTACATTACTGGTATCTTGTTGGGATTATGTATACAAGAGTATACAGGCAAGCCAAGGCAGTCAACATGCCTATGGAATATTGCCAGAATATGCTAAGTCATATTAACACATGTTTAACAGAGGTTAACACATGCAGAGACATATAGGGGAATCCACAGTTAACACATGCTACAGGATTAATCATCCTGCAGCATGTCTATCATAGGATAGGCAAGATATAGCCATGTCTATGATAGCCTATCCAAGACAGAGCTAAGGATAGAGTGTCTATGACACACCCTGCAGGAAGTCTAGGACTTACCAAGCCATGATATCATATGTCACTATTATTGACACTGTTATAGGGGATATGACATAGTTATTCCATTATTAACTGGTACAGGGGTCTATTACAGAATACCTCCTTTATATATTAAAGGAGTGCATTACACTATACCTCCTAACTGTGTAGTATAAATATTGCACATCATGTAGGAGATGATAATAACATTCCTCCCTGTGGCAGACTCCCTCACTCATTAGCCTTTGAGATTAACTTCATCCTCTAACCTTGTCCTTAACTCTTCCTGTCACTGTTCACCACTCCATTCCCAACATATCTTCTGGGTGACTGGCTGCTATTTTGGAGAGCCCTCAAAGAGCAATGTGGGGAGCTTAAAGATCTTACAGAAACAGGATATGATCTTAATATATATGCAAATATTATTTGCACTGAGGTCTGCCACTATCATCTCCAAAATGTTGGTACACCAATGTATTGGTCTCAGAACCATGGACCTTTGATTGATCTTTATGAAATGCTACAAGCAATCTATGATGATGGCCAGGAAAAACTGGGCTTGGAAGACAACAGCTTTTGGCTACTTTCGGACACTTTAGGATATGTTTTGACTGGAATTGATGAGGGACCATTGGAGCTTCAAGGATTGCCAAGAACATGGTTCAGTTCTAGTCAATCTCCCAGTCTTATGAAAAAGGAAACTATTTTATTGTTACTCCAGAAACTTCAGATGAATGGAATGAGGTACAATTTGGCATCAAAAAAGCTGTTGCTGTGTCTCCAAATGCTCCTGCCAGTTCCAATGGTAGCATCAAGTAGAAGAGCATTTTTTATTAGGTACCAAAGCTACAATCCTACAAAAGAAGAATTGCTTGATCAAATGAATGTGACCTTGGAAGGCTTGCTGAAAATATTTATTCCTCAACTGCTTCCTCAAATTCAATATCACCAGGTAGAATCAAAGCTTTGGAACAAGATTGCATCTTTGGCTCTGAGACAACTTTTCCATAACACTCTGAAAGCTGAGGCTCCTACTCTGTCTGATGATTCAATTATCTTGCAGTTACCACCAGTTTACATTAATGATTTATTGGATTATATACTGGATCAGAGTCACTGGGGTGGAGCCTTACAACTGTCTTGGCTTTATGATTTGTTGATGAAGTTACACAACAAAAGATTGATGTCAGTTGATAACATTCATAAAGGGCATCCAAGGCAGGAAATTTGTAGCACATTTCATTGAAATACAGACACTTGATATGGTTGGAGATTTTTTGATGTCAGAAGAATGCAATGAAGACTGCAAATCAAAGTGGCAAAATATCAGTGCAATTGGAAGGGACACTGCAATCCTTGATTACATACCATCCAATTTCCTGACAAAAATCTCCCTGTAACATTGGCTGCCCAATAGTCAAGTGTAAATACAAACTATAAGTAGACAATAGAAACTCTTCAGACCCATTTCAATGACCTACATATTTTGACTGAGCAGAGAAAACTTCACATAATGACAATGTACCAGTGGTAGGTGGGTTTCAATTTATCTTCTCTGAGATATGTATGTGAATGGAAAGAAAGGAAGGTGATGACTATATATAAAAGAAAAAGGTGATAAAGCGCATTGTTTGTGGGAAATGGTAATGGAACTGAGTAGTATTGGAGAAATAATCATCCGCCAAAAAATAAAATAAAAAGGAGTGTGTGAATATAACATGTAGTCACCAGACAAAGAAGTGGCTTACAGGACTGATGTGTCTGTAGTGGAGATGAATGATGACATTGTGGTAGGGTCAGTTGTCCTGTTTGTCAACTTACCCTTTCCAGGAAAATTATTCCAGGTCCACCAGCATTGCAGATAAATGAGGGTAACTGTATACTTTTTCTTTCAGCTTATTTCCATCAATAGGGTTGTTTACAGTAGCCATTTTCAGCTCCATTTTGGCTACTTTTTGATTTACTTTTTTGTTCATTTGTGAAAAATGAAATATGAAAATGACTCGAAAATGAAGTCAAAAAGGAGCCTTTTTGTAAAATGGGCCTATACCCCCCATTTTGTAACAAGGTTCCTTTTTGTCTTCCTTTTTTGTCTTCGCTTTTTGTCATTCTTTCAAACTCTGATCTGATGCTCTGACTGACCCACAACAACAACAAAGAAGCCCACCACCACCTCCCTCCTGCCCTCCTTCTTTCTCACATATCTACCACCACTGTCTGCTCTGCCACCACCCACCACCATCACTCCCACTCCTACACTAATGAAGTGCTGCAAATGAAGGATCTTGGATGCAACATGGGCCAAACGATGGCAAATGTCATTTGGGCCCTAGGTTTTTTTTTCTTTTTCTTTGCATTCTTTTTTACTAATTGTTGAGACTGCAGGTTGCCGCTAGGCGTCCACGCAGGGGAAGGCATTCTTACTCTACATACCTTGTGTGTGTTGCTAGTATATGATCTTACACTGGTGGTGGTTAGAGGGAGAGAACTGCTTGTATTACTACGAGGTTTACAGCGTCTTATATACTTTTAGTACATGCGCACGGACCATGTATATGTAATCAAGCACGTGACTCAGTAAGTGAGTCGTTGAGGTAGGTATTGGTTTTCAACACCCCCCCACAAGTAGTGCAGCATCTGCAGCCATAAAAAGGCGCTGTGTGCGCTTACTTGACCTTGGTAAATTCAATACCTAGGTGCTCTCTGCATTTTAGGAATAAGGCGGCGGGTAGGTTCTTTGTGAACATGTCGGCCGGGTTATCCTTTCCTTCGAGGAATACGACAGAGACTTTGTCGTTCTCGATGCATTCGCGTATGTAATGATAGCGAATGTCAATGTGTTTTGTCCGTCTTTCTTGAACAGGGTTTGATCCGATGAAGATGGATCCTTGATCTCCGCAAATCATAGTGCGGTTCAAATTAAAACCAAGTTCTTGAAATAAGGACTGTATCCACGTTATCTGCCGACAAGAGTCAGAGAGAGCCATGTATTCGGCTTCTGTGGACGAGAGTGCGACCGTTTTTTGGAGGCGCGATTGCCAGCATACAATGCCGCTAGCAAGTGTGGCAAAGAAGCCAGTAGTGGATCGGCGTTTGATAGGATCACTCGCCCAGTCGGAATCTGTATATCCGATCAATCCCTCGGATTTTGCACCATTATAGACGATCTGGTAGTTTTGAGTTCCTACGAGATAGCGCATGATGTACATCGCTTTGTCTAGGTGTTCCTGGCTTGGATTAGCCGAGAATTGCGACATTTTAATGACAGCAAATGCAATGTCAGGTCGCGTTCCGAGCATCAGGTACAATAAAGACCCAATGACTTGCTGAAACTTCGAACGGCGGGTGGCATCAACCGGCTCGGTATTTTCCGATGGTATATAGCCAGTGGGTAATGGAGTTTGAGCTATTTTAGCATTTGTCATGTTAAAGCGATCAAGGACCTTTTTCAGGTACTTTTGTTGATCAAGCTTAATGACTTGCGCAGTCTTTTCGACGCGCATCCCCAAAAAGGAAGTGACATCGCCAGTGTCACGACATTCCCAGTGCTTTAAGCACGCCTGTTTCATTTTGTCGGCTAACTTCTTGTCTTTCGACATAAAGATACCGTCATCTACGTACACAATGGCGATTATGATAACGCCTTTTTTGTTTTTGTAAATGAAGATGCCAGCGTCAGAACTGGCGCGGTGAAAACCTATGGTCTTCATGAACGCCTCTAGTTCGCGCCACCAGGCAAGCGAAGCTTGTTTAAGACCATATAATGCACGCAAAAGGCGCATGACCTTCTTCTCTTGGCCTTTTACAACAAAGCCTTGAGGTTGGAGCATGTAAATCTCCTCGTCCAGTTTGCCATAGAGAAAGGCGGTTTTAACGTCTAATCCGGTCATGTACATGCCTTCTAGACTCGCCAGGGCGAACATCAGGTGGACGGTCTCGTAGCGGACTACCGGAGAGAATATCTCGTTATAGTCAACGCCTTCGACTTGTGAAACGCCTTTGGCCACGAGTCTGGCACGTTTTCGATCATCAGCTTTGATGTCGAAAACCCATCTGTTTTTGATCGCTTTGCGACCGTGCGGAAGATCCACGAGTTCGAAGACCTGTCGTTTGTATAAGGCATCTAACTCGCCACGACACGCAGTCTTCCATTCTACTTGCTGCTTTTTATTTTTCAAGTGAGCAATGTCACTAAATTGTGTTGGAATTTCCATGTCAGAACTCGATGGTATTGCTTGGTTAAGCAAATAGTTCATCAATGAATTTCCACCTTCTTTGACACGTGCAGCGAGCCATGTGTCCTCGTCCATCGGGTCATATTCGCGCTGAGATTCAACCCTCTGATTATTATCAGTTGCAGTAGAAGGGTTGTTATTATTGGAGGTAGGCACATCAACATGTGGTGCCGTAGAAGTGCTTGGTCCAGGTTCCATGTCACTTCGAGAAGTTTGTTGGGGTCTTCTCAGGCCTTGAGAAGGCTGACCAACTGTCTTCTTCCAATAATTCTCACGTCGGATATCTCGCTCAATATCCGTTGGTAAACGTTGTTCACCATACACGTTTCCCGGACGATTTGGGACGTTCCTGGATCTACCAGATCTGCGTGGAAGTTCATTCCATTCGCGTTGATCTTCCCTTCGCGGAGCAAAGTCTGCGGGGGTTACTGGAGTAGATGGTGCAGGAGGAACTTTGGCATTGTCATGTGCCTCTTGTTCTCTTGGTACGTCAGTCTGTGGTTCAGACCGTAAGAAGGGGCGGTTTTCAGGCGGAGGATAGTCATCATCGCCAACCTTTCCATGTAGAATGTCGTGATCTCTCTGTTCCTGAGATTCGTCATCACGATTGAAGTCTTCGCCGATAGGCGTTACTTCAGGGGTGTGGGCACCAGGGCAACGAGGGAATAATTCCTCATCAAATATTGCTGTAGCGCCAATGAATATTGAATTGTCCGAGCGCATAAAGTAATATCCCTTGATTCCGTCCACATCTGCCGAGCCTAGGTAGACCATTAGCTCAGAGCGCGCTGCAAGTTTGTTTGCGCGTCTCTCTTTGGGCAGATAAACATAGGCTGCACATCCTAAAACTCTGTCCCTGGTGAGATCAGGCTTAGAGCCGTTAATCATCTCGTAAGGGGTTGTCCACTTTAGTCTCGCTATTGGCGTGACGTTGTGGAGATGGATGGCATGCCGCACACAGAATTCCCACCAGGAAGCCGGTAGACACACTGTGAAGCGTAATGTCTGGGCTTTTTCCGTGATTGTCCGAATGGCACGTTCGGCACAGCCATTCTGTTGATGTTGGTAAGGGACACTTTGTTCAAGTTTTATTCCCAAACCAAGCAAGAACTTTGTGAGCTCTGTACTTTTTAATTCTCCTCCAGCGTCAATACGAATTCGTTTGACCTGTTTGTTGTGTTGTGTCTTAGCCATGGCGATGAACTCTTTAATTGAAGAGCTCGCTCCTGACTTTTTAGTTAAGCAGGACGCCCAAAAGGCTGACGAATGATCGTCTACAAAAACAATAAAATACTTGAATTTGTGGTAAGACAGAACGGAGAATTCCTTGAGATCCATATGGATTAACTCGAAGGTTTCCATTGCTCTGGTGTGCGACTCAGGGAAAGACTTTGACGTCATTTTACCCTTGGCACAACCTGGACAAATTGGGATGTTCCTAGGAATCGAGATTTCCTTGGGTAATCCAGTGCATGTGGAAGGCATCTTTTTCAACGCTGCGTCGGACGGATGTCCTAAGCGTCGGTGCCAAGTTCGGTAGTCTGCAGCATATATGGTTGCGACAGAGGTTTTGGTTAAGCCCATTCCTCTTTCAATTGTCGACATTACCACATACGCTGATTCAATCCTCTCGGAAGGGAGACTCTGAACAGTGATGCGATTTGATTGATCATAAAAGTTGATGCCATGAATGGAACCTTTCACGGTCATCTTAGATCTTAATAAAACCCCCATGGAGATCAATCTCATATCCATGCCGGGGATGTGATGAACAGGGTACAAGCGAGTAATTCACTGTCTGTCATTCACAAGATGTTTGATGAACACCGCACCTTTGCCTACCATCGGGACTGGTCCCTTGGCGGTTTGGATGTTTTCGGGTTCATCGAGCTTCTCATAGGAGGCGTAATCTGAGATTTCGCCAGTGTAGTGTTGGGAAGCTCCTGAATCTATGATCCAGGTAGCTAGGTTTTGTGAGTCTTTGTGACTCGAGCACTCAGGTCCATTGCACATCAAAATAGTATTTATTTGTGTCTTAATGACACGCGAGTCAGGTACATGCAAGTAATTTATAGGCGATGTGATCGCCGTCCTGGAGCTAGAAAAGCATCCTGGAAAACTGCAATGAGCCTCGCTGAGTGCATTAGGAAAGAGTACTGACCTTTCGTCAAAAGCGCCAGTATCAAGCCCTATGGGCTGATCGTCGCTATCCATCCTGTTCTGGATTTCCTCATCGACTGAGTCCCAGATGAGCTCCTCATTTGGAAGCTCGGGGGTTGATCCGAGGGATACTAGATCCTCATCAGACACTTCCTCGTTTTGAGCTGTAGGCTCGGACTGAGTCTCCTCGACTTTTCGGCGTTTGCCGTCTCGCCTATCAGTAAGGCGTGATTCGAGGGACTTCATGTTACCTTGGGATCGTGATAGATCCAAAGCCTCGAGAGTGTCTCGGGCTGTCTGGTAGTCCTCATATACAGACGGGGTCCCAATGAGGGTTCCCGTGAAGGCCTGAGCGGCGGGCCGCTTTCTCGGGTCTTTCGTCGTGATGGGAAGAGCCGTAGTAGGCTGGTAGAAAGATGGTGGGATGATGGCGCCGCTACCAGTTATGGTTGTGAAGAGCGGTGCCGGCTGATAAGTAGCTGAGGCGAGCTGTGAAGCTGCAGCCTTTGCCTTTTTCTCATTCCGGTCTTTGACCTGTTTGCCTGCGCGGCGATTTTTCCTCTTCTCATTGGAGGCCGAAGCCTCGGGCTTATCTTCATGTCTGTCTTTAGGTTGCCACTTTGGGTTGTTACCTTTTCTTTTGACAGCAGAGATCTTCTGAGCCGATTGAGTTTTAGAGGATGAGGAGTGATTCCTCCTCCCGCTTTCAGCGGTGATCGCCTCCTGGACCGCATTGAATGTCAAGTTGGTCGTGTCAGGGTGCGTCTGCAGGATTGTGGAGGCCAGCGAATCATACTCTTTGGGAAGAGCGTTCATCAAGATCATCGCTTGGACGATCTCAGGAATTACAACTTTGTTGGAGGTCAGGCGGGAAAAGTATTCCGCCATTTTTGAGATCTCCAGTTGCGGATTCGCTACGGACAGGCGCATGGAGACTGCCGCCTTAAAGTCCATAAAGATTTGGGAAGGTCCGATTTTCCCAAAAGCCTTGAGTAGTTCGTCCCAACACTCTTCGGCTGTCATCTCATCCGCGATCAAATGGCGCATGGAGGGAGAGATTCTCATCCCTATGGATCCAGCAGCCTTATCATTCTTATCATTCCAGTCGGCAATGTCCTTTTGCAGCTCTTTTCTTTCAGCGCTCGTGAGAGTGCTGGCCGTAGAGCGCGAGGTACCGTCTGGTCTTTCTGAGACTTGAATGGTATGATCTGACGGGCAAGGAAAGGCTCCTGACGTTATTTGCCAGAGCCCTTGGGATCGGAGATAGGCTTTCATCATTTCAGCCCATGAAAGGTAGTTGGAGCCAGTAAGGACGGGAATGGAAGTCAAAGTTGACGACATAATTGATGCTGCGTGATAAACACGAGTCAGCCTCAATTCATTTCCGTTGCCATGAGGCGATAACGCCGAAGGCAAAACACAATGTTCCCATACTCCTTGAGAGCATGTTTGGTAAGAACATATTTTTAGACTTAAGTCACACAGCAGCTTGTGAAAGCGCTTAAGGTGTAGGGGATAATGCTATCGGTCGTCGTGTCTGCATTAATGCTGACATTTTACTCTTTTTGCTGCGCTGGGCGCTGCAGAGAGTGACAACGATAGGCACCAGGGCCCATAACCTGTTGAGACTGCAGGTCGCCGCTAGGCGTCCACGCAGGGGAAGGCATTCTTACTCTACATACCTTGTGTGTGTTGCTAGTATATGATCTTACACTGGTGGTGGTTAGAGGGAGAGAACTGCTTGTATTACTACGAGGTTTACAGCGTCTTATATACTTTTAGTACATGCGCACGGACCATGTATATGTAATCAAGCACGTGACTCAGTAAGTGAGTCGTTGAGGTAGGTATTGGTTTTCAACACTAATTACCTATTTTTAGGCTCCAAACTTCTTTTAACAACTGACCCTAATGTACGATACCTGAAAGTGAACAAAACACAGCCCAAACAATGATAAAATCACCATTTGGGTCATAGGTAAGCTTTTTTCAGTGCTTCTTTTACTAACTACAACCTACAATGAACAGACTCAGCACTCACCCCTGCCACTGCAAGCAACTGCTCACAGGGGGGATAGTGGGTGTTAATGGAAGCATCATGACCACAATGGTGGGAGGGTGGTAGCAGCGGTGAGGGTACGACAGGCCACTAGTGGCAGAAACAATGAGTGGGAGGAGGACGAGGGGAGAGGGGCAACAATGAGGAGGAGGATGGTGATGATGCCATGACATGAGGATGATACGGCACCTGCCCATGCCTATGAGCAACTGCTCATAGGGTGGATCATGGGTGCAGCCTGTCACAACAACAGGGCGGGACAACCATGATGCCACCACCAATGTTAGAAGCTAGTCTACTCCAGCATATAAACATACTATCATAACCTCCCCACACACTACACTACTCTAACACTACCGTAGTCTCCCCATAGTAGACTACATGCAGTATAGAGCAGTAGAGTTAGAGTAGAGATGTATAGTAGAGTAGTGGGGGAAGGGAAGCATGAGTGCCAGTGCCAAACAGGCCCTCTATTTATACTTTCTGGAGATGGTCTGTGCACACTCCAGAAAGATATAAAAGGCCTGCCACTCTGGCTCACTTCTCCCCAGTCAATTCACTCACCTTCACTCAATCCTTCACTTGTGACCTCAAACAACCAATGACAATGGCATCAGCATCAATGCCACCAATGTGGGCCAGGACAATGACAGGGACAAGGGAGAGGGGGAGACAACAATGCTGCCCACAGCACCAGACCCCTCTGCTACAAGCCACTGATTGTAGGGAGGAACACTGGTGTAGTACAACAACAATGACAATGCCAGAGCCAACAATGATGACCAGCACCAATGCCACCAGGGCGACAACAGGAAGGGGAGGCAATGATGGGAATGGGGTGAGGGGGGAGTGAGTGCCCAGCACCTGACACCCACCACTGCAAGCTTGCAGGGTGGATTGGGTGCTAATGGGGCGCATCCCCCTCCCCATGCCTACTACATCCACCATCTTGCCGACCCATGAGGTGGTTTTTTTTTTTTCTTCTTCTGGGTAGTCTTCTATTGTTCATAGTTCATTTTGTAAGGAGTATAAAAGAATATATATATTTACTAATGGAATCTCCACTGCTAAGTTATAAAATGCTCGAAAACATGCCAAGGAGCCACCTGCTTCACAGATGAACTCATGAAAAAAATTTCACCAAGCCATTTGGGGGGGGGGGGGGGGGGTTTGAATGTGCTGAGGCCTGCCATCGACAGGTAAAATGCATTTTTCCTTCCATTTTGTTCTATTTACATTCCAGGGGTTTCACAGTAGCCAAAAAGGAGCCAAAAATGGCTACTGTGAACAACCCTAATATTCTGTGTTACTAATTCTGTTAAGTTCAATTATATTTTAGCAAGTTATTCCCCTCCACTTGACAACACATCAGTCTCATGCCCTGTGGCATTTTCATGCTTCCTTAGTCTCTGATCTGACAGCTCTACCTTTGATATGATAGATTGGTACTGGATTTTAATTAATTCTTTATCTTTCTTCTGCTAGGCACAAGTTTACCTTTCTTGGCAACAATCTGGCTTCTGATCTGAATTGATGGGTCTAATAGCTGGATGGTAGGGTTGAGAGGTGTCAATTGGGTACTCTCCACACTTGCTGGAGGACAAGTTGCATTCCATAAATAGAGAGCCTCAATAATCCACCCCTCCCTGAGCAATTCCTAGTTATGAAACCCTGAGATGAGGACCTGGCTTCCTTTTTAGCTTATTACTTTTGTTGTTTGGTCCCATCAATGCAAGAGAATGCATGCAATGGGTTTGTTTGTAGTCTTCTGTACCTGCTTGTATAAATGTGTCCTCCCACCTGTTGAATGGAGCATATACTCTTTTTGATCCCATATTTTTCACTCCCTTAAGTTTTCAAGCCCCTCAAGTTTTCTGCACAGTAAGGTGTAGATTTTAAGCTAAGTACTCTGTTTTTCCTCACAATCTTTGTCGATCATGTTTCTGATCATTATCAATCACTCCATAATCATGTGTTCCTCATTGGTCACATTGTTCCACTCTCATTTTCTGCTTGATGAGCCACAGCTTGTCTATACCATATTTCCCCTTTTCTTTTGCTCTCACTTACCCCATCTCTCACAACATGACAACCTTGTCAATGAAATACCAGTAGACCGTTGACCCTGCCACAACATCAGGAAAATCCAATGCCCACTTATTTAGCTTAATTTTCACCTCATTTTACTTTCCACAGAACTTAAGGAGATTTAAGGAAATGTTGCCAAGGGAGATTTTCCTTAGAATAGTAACCACTTATTTTTATTTTTATTTTTTTCCTATTTATTCTCTGTTGTGGTTTACCATATATCAGAGAGTAGGTATATGTTTGTGTCTACAAGTGTCTATAGTGCTTGAAGGTCCAGTCTCACAGACCAAAAAAGGACTGAGACTGAACCAGACCAGGACCAATAAGACTGGACCTGCAGTCTTGGTCCTACTGGTTACAGTATTGGTCTGGTCCATGGTTTACTGACCTTGAGTTCAGCAGTGGAACTGTTCAAGACTGGTTGTAACTGGTCTTGAATCAGACCTACAGTCTTAGATATTTGTAATTATAATAAAATTTATTACTTTTATTACTATTATTATTCTACTGAAATACAAGAGGGCAGACACCCAAAAAAACAAAAGGATGAAATATAGAGGGTTTATATAGCCTTAGTGAGTATACACTTACTTATTTGTCTGATAGGGAAAGTGTTGCTATGGTAATTTTTGACAAATGCCATCTTTTTTTTTTCTGATCCAATGTTGATCCTGTCATATCCCATGCAAGCCTATGATGGAGCTCCAGCAGATCACCAACAGAGCCGCCACTATTTCAAATTGCACTTCAAATTCATCTCCTGTTTTGTTTGTATCATATATCATTGATTGATCATCTTACTTACTGTGTACTCAGTACTCCACAGAACCTGACCATAGTTACCCCAGTTACTTACTTACTATAAAACTTAGTATACTGTCACTTGTAACTTCAGTTTGATCATTGCATTATTACCTCTCCAACTCTCTCACTCTAAGTCTTCTTCTCCTCTTAACTTCTGGACCTCTGCCAGACTTCTGCACATAACATTGTCACCTTGTAAATTGGACATAGGGCATAGAGAAGGGTGCAATCCCTTATAGATTGAAGCCAAGTCCAGCATCACATCAAAATTCCATCAGAACACTACCATAACTCTATCTTACAAGATCAGTTTGTAACAGTATAATCAAACTCACACTTCTTGCACCTCTTCATGAACATATTAACCCTTTATATCAGGTTCGCAAACAGTCACTATGTGTACACACTCCACCACCAATTCACAACAAGTGGATAACTGCAGTGGATTACAAGCAGTGGACAGATCCTGACTATCCTCACCAACCCTACACCAACCCTTGTCAACCTTCAGCACAACCCCACAACCTTCAAACATTTTTCCTGGTCTGGGAGCAAACCCAGAAAACCCTGACACACAACCTCCATCAACTCCACTGCATCCCTGCAGTACACTGTGGAAGGGTGCCAGGTCAGGCAACCAACACTGAGGTGGTCAGGAAGGACAGGGTCAAGATATCTTCATTGCATGGAAGTGAGAATGTAAGTTACAAACAGTACTTAGAAATTAATATAACAATACCTTTGTTGCATGAAAGTGAGAATGAAGGTAGGAAAAAGAATTAAGGGATGGTATAAGTATGGGCTCCATCCCATGAGAGGAAATGTCCAGATCAAGCCTAATGCACAAAAAAGGAAGGTTGCATCAGGTGGAGTGCAATTAAGGGAAGGCACACATCAATCTAGGTCCCCATCTGGGGGCGTGACTTCCTGGATGGCGATAGGGGAATTAGGATCCCTGAGGAAGTGATAGGATAAGGGTCGAGAGTTCACCAGATGTGGCTGTGCAGAGCCCGGAGCATGGGGTGGTCCGGATGTGGCTGTGCAAATGTCCGGAGCCTGAGGTGATCACATAACTCCTGAGGTGTTGCATGTTTCTGGATATGGCTGTGCAACTCTGGAAGTGGTTGGGGATGATAGTGTTGAGGTCTCCAGAGGTGGCTGTGCAAACTCCGGAGGTTGGGGCACCGTTGTCTGTGTAGTGAGTCTGGAGCAGGGGCAGACTTACACACTGGTTGATAACCAACCCAGTCATGGAAATCCTAAGGGCCTGATGACCCTGATGGTGACAACAATTACCTGGAAGGTGACAACTGTCATATCCCATGCAAGCACCACCCCAACCTCCACTATGGAACTCTGGTGGAACTCCATAGAAACTCTGAGTATTTCAAATTCCTTATTTCAAATTACTTCTCCTGTTTTACTTACATCACATCTTTTACTCAAGTCTGTTCTCCATCATAGATATGATCATGTACTATGTACTGCAGAACTCTGCAAAACTCCACCACAGTTACACTGAGTAATAGCCTTAGTATAAAGCTACTTTAGATACTTTGTATTCCTCAGTTCAAATATTAGTTGTTATCAACTTTTCATTTGTCAACTCAAAGACTTCAAACTTTGTCTTAACCTTTGAAACTCTGGACCTCTGCTTTGTTGCTGTCCCTTACTCCAGACTTTGTAATTGGAACTCCACTTTGCACCTTTTCCTTACCTCAGACTTCCACATGGACTTCCATTCTTATCAGTTCCTTACAAACTGGACACCAAGCATAGAGAAGGGCACAACCTCTTGAAGGTTGAAGCCAAGTCCTCATCACACCTTGGAACTCCACCAGACTCCGCTGTTTTCCTGTGCCTCAGGATCAGTTCCTAACAACAACCACCAATCCATCCCTGAGTCAGAGTGCCATGGCAATGACCATTTATTCCTGCATGTTCTACATTTTCAATTCTGTGATTTAGGCAATAGCATAGGTACTCCCATGGGTACCCAGAAGTCTACCCATACCCATACCCATACCCACATGGGTAGCAACCCATCAACCTGTGGGTTGATGCCACTGTGAGTACAGGCAGGTACTGGCAGATGTTGATTCCTGCATGGGTTCATAGTCATTATGTAAATTTAGGTTTTGGCACTCAGATGAGTGCCACAAACCTTCTAAATATTTATTTATTAGCTATCTCTAATTTAATGGAGGAAGCAATGCCCCAGAAGGAAGAAAAGCTGGGAAGAAGGGCACTATATAATGTTTACTATTGTTTGGTTCCAGTAAATGTGAACATGATGCATTTACTGGAACAGGTTGTTATATACCACTATTTGGTTCAAGTAGAGAACACTAGTTTACACCCTATTTTACATGTAAGAAAAGAGTTGAGGTGGATTAATCAAGCTGTTGCCTCACAGATTAAATTTTGGTTTGAAGTGACCCACTACCCCATAGCGCATAGTACTGTTTGGTTCCAGTAAATGAACATGAACATGATGCATTCATTTACTGGAACCAAATAATAGTAGCAAACCATATATATACTTGTAGACTAATTATAGGTACTAATGAACTTATTTTACATAATATTTACAGGGGAAGCTGGGGGAGAAGGGCATTATATACCAGATAATGTTTACTATTGTTTGGTTCCAGTAAATGAATGCAAATGTGTCATGTCATTGACTGGAACAAGTGGTTATTGGCACTCATCTAAGTGCTGAAACCTGTAAATAGACTGTAAGTTACTTGTAATTAGAAAAATGACAATGGGTATGAGGTACAGGTCACAGGTATGCTACTTGTGACCTGTACCCATACCCACACATACCCATACCTGCAACCATGTGGGTTACCCCAACCCATGCCATTGCCTACCATGATTGTCCTACCCTTTTTGCATCTGATGAGAAAAAGATCTTATTCATTCTTTCTTATCTGAAGGGAGCAGCACTTGGTTGGTTTGAACTAGGGCTAATGGACATGACCAATAGTGCCAATTGGATTTGGGACTTTGAAGCTTTCATCAACAAGCTCAAGACCAATTTTGGCCTGCATGACCCCATCAGAGATGCCAAAAAACTGCTTTACATGCTCAAAATGAAGGAATCAGCACAAATCATCAAGTATAATGTTGAGTTTTGGAAGCTAGCCACTTGAGTTGATTGGAATGACTTGGCACTCTGCAAAGCATACTTCCACAGGCTTCTGCTGTGGATCTGTGTTGAAGCCCTCTGAGGAGGCAAACTTTAGGAAGCCAATGAAGTCTACTGGATGCAGAAAGATGAAGCAGTACTTGAAAACTGCTCTGCTAAGTCTGGAAACAACAGCAACAACAACAACAAAACTGACAATGCTTCCTCCTCCAGCATCAAGTCCATGAACTCTGCTGGTATATCCCAACACTCAAACAAGTCAAACTCCAGCAGCAACTCCAACAATTCCAACAACACTAGCAGCTCCAACAACAACAGTGAGACAAAGCCCTCAATAGCTGACAAGTTAGGGAGGATGGTAAGTTTACTGGAGAGGAACAGGCCCGCTGCTTAAAAGAAGTATTATGCCTTTCTTGCAGTATAGCAGGCCATGAGGCAAAGGATTGTAGGAAGGCAGCTAATCCTAAAGACAGAGCAGTAGATGCTTCCTGACTCAGTACTGCCACCACCTAAAACTTTTCCCATGGCTCACAAGCCATAGAAAGGGCAAAGGAAGGCATTCTGAAGAATAGATTAGCATCATAAAAACATTATATGCCAGAGAACACCTCCTGTAGTACCCATAGTACCATGCCACAATCACCAGTGCTAACAGCCCCAAACACTAAACAAAAAACAGCAACATCAACAACAAGGATGACAAGAAAAGAACTTGAAGATGTGAAAGGATTAAGCATGGCTGTAAAGTTGAAACAACAAACAATCTTACAGTTCAGGATTACCAATAAACTACCAAAACCAGTGACAGATGGGATCAGAGCCATAGTCTTCCTGATTGAAAATGTGCACAACCAGCAGATAGCAAATAACATAACTGAAATCATCAAACTACAACTGAAGGAGCAGATGAAGACCTTCACCTCAGACATGGAAGCCATGAGGGATGCAGTGGAACATGTAATGGATGCAGCAAAAATGATAACAAAGAAGATGGACAAATTCAATGATGGCTTCCAGGAAACAGCTGACCAACTAGCCCAAGCTGCACAGGAGCTAACAGAAAAAATGGAGGAGACCACAAAAGTGGCAGTACCAACACCAACCCAACCCATAGTAACATATGCAGTCACAGCTCAACAGTATGAAAGAAACAACCATGTGGAAGTAATAGTGAGAGGAATAACTGCTGATGAACAAGTACTTGTGCAAAAGGAAAGAGACACTGCTGACAATGCTGACGACACAGTTACCAGACCTGACAGAAAAAGAACTAGTAACCAAAGCAAGCACCACACTAGATCTAATGAGTTGGGAAGGCCTTGACAAACTGCAATGCACCACCTTCATGGCAGCAAGAAAACTACAAAATGGAGACATTATGTATCAGGTAAACCCACCAGAAGTGGCTGAATGGATGCAACAAAAGGAAGTACAAGTAGCATTCATGAAATTCTATGATGGAACCTTGACCATAAGAAACAAACTACACTACATTATAGCCAAATTCATACTGACCACTTTTGATGCAAATGCCAGCTATGCCCATGCAAATTAGAAGAAGACAACATGCTGGCCAAACAAGCAATTGCCTCCTCAAAATACATTAAATCACCACATCTATGAACCAAAAACCAAAGAGTGGCTCATGTAACCATTGGTTTCAACCATCGAGAAGATGCAAATTTTGCAATCTGAAACAGAATTTTTATAGAAGGTAAGCATGTAAACACCCCAAAATGCTAACCAAACCAAGAAGATGCCTAAAATGTCAAAAATACAGCCACTATGCAGCAAACTGCAAAGAAAAGGAAGGCACATACACACAGTGTGCTGAACACCACTGCACTGCAGCATGCACCACCACAGATACCACAAAATTCACATGCTCCAACTGCACAGGTGAGACAGCAAAAGGGCATGGACAGAGAATGCCAAAAATTCAAAGCAGAAAAAGAGAAGAACCAGAGCTGTATTCCAGAGAACAAATACAGGTATCACCTGACATCCAGCCTGGACTCCTGGAAACTACTAAACAAAACAGACTCACACAGTGCACAGCAACAACAAGGGCCACAACAACATGAAAATCAGAACAGACAGTATACACACACATGATACCAGTAAAGCTTCATGAACAACTGGCAAGAGACTAGATGAAGACAAGGGAGACAACCTGACCAGCAAGACAGTACACAAGACAATGGCTGGCTGATGAGGCCAGCACAAACGATGATAGATGGTTTCTTTGCAAATGTACAAATGGAGAGCAGCTAACACTGACAAGAAAGGAATAAAGAATTGCCACAAGGACAAGCAAGGTGGGGAGACCAAGACCTGGGCAAACAGGGCCCAGGACCTGTTGGGATTATGTATACAGGCAAGCCAAGGCAGTTAACATGCCTAGGGAATATTGCCAGAATATGCTAAGTCATATTAACACATGTTTAACAGAGGTTAACACATGCAGAGACATATAGGGGAATCCACAGTTAACACATGCTACAGGATTAAACATCCTGCAGCATGTCTATGATAGGATAGGCAAGATATAGCCATGTCTATCATAGGCTATCAGAGACAGAGCCTAGGATAGAGTGTCTAAGACACACCCTGCAGGAAGTGTAAGACTTCCAAGCCATGACAGCATATCTATAGGGGAAATGACATAGTTAATGAAACATTAACTATTACAGGAGTCTATGACTTCATCCCTCCTTTATATATTATAGGAGTACATTACAATGTACCTCCTAACTGTGTAGTATAAATATTGCACATCTTGTAGGAGATGATAATAACATTCCTCCCTGTGGCAGACTCCCTCATACACTTGCCTTTGACTTAAACTCAATACCTCGAGAAGTTACACCACTCGAATATGCCTGAAAACCCACAAGAGGAACAGTGAAGTAGGCCACTGCAAATTTGACAATGGAACATCAACAAATCACTAATAAGCCAGCTGGACCTGCTAGCAAGCCTGAGGTGAGACAACTATGACATATGTGTAATACAAGAACCCTACATCAACTTCAATGGTAAGACTCATGCCAACAGACAGTGGATTATGGTCTACCCCAATACACACAAAGAGCACCCAGATGCAACAAGGTCAGTAATTCTCATAAACATTAACTTACTAACAGATACATGGAAGCAAATACAATTTCAACATGCAGATATAACCACAATTGAAATGATAGGAGAATTTGGTATGGTATGGATCATAAATGTCTATAATGATTGTAATAACAACAGCACACTAACACACCTATCTCCATACATGCAAAACCGAGACCAACAGCAGTACATGGTACCATCATGCAAGAGTCCTCAACCTTACCTTTCCCTCAAACCTTTAAGCTGCAAGACAGGGTCACATGCCTGCAGCAAGAGACTATTGTCTTTTCCAATCCCACCATCACCACACACTCTCCACCCCCAACATCTTTATCATCCCCACCTCTTCTCACCCCTATCACAATGGGCTACCTCTGAGACCTAGACACCTTGAGACTTGAGGATGCACCTGAACCTGGTCCAGTCAAGATGCTGGAAGAGTTACTCACAGAAGCATGAGAGGAGTGTGGTGCTCTACTCAAGGCCTTGATGGAAGACAAGCACCAGTGAGACAGGCCAGTTGAACAAACAGCAGAAGAGAGCAGGGGATGGCACATGCCAAAAGTAGCATGTCTGTTGCCCTTTTCAGGAAAGGCTAAGGAGCTCAATAGTTTCAAGACAGCCATATATATGTACATGCAGGGATGCCCCAATGAATTCAGAAGCAAGGATGCCAGGATTGTCTGGATCCTTTCATACTTGCAAGGAGGCACCAGGGCCAAATGGCATGAGGTTGCTGTAAAAGGCATGATGCATGGAGAGCCACCCTTTGCAATGGCTCAGGAGTTGATGATCACAATCTGGGAGTCATTCAGCAACCCAAATGTTCAAGATACAAAGAACTTCCAGATCATGACAATGGTCCAGGGAGACAAGACTGTGGATGAGCATGTCCAGGATTTCAAGATTGCCATGCACAAGTCAGGATACTCAGGGATGCTGCTGATCTATGAGTTCAAGCGGTTGCTGAACAAAGGGCTGCATGAGCAGCTAAACAACCTAGAATGATGCCCCACCATGGATCATCAGTGGAGGCAAGCATGTGCCAAAAGGTGCTTGTTCAGAGCAGGGTCATGTGGTACCCAGAAACAGGCAGAACAGGGGTGATTTACCACACAAACCCCACAGCCCCCACTCAACCAGGCAAAGGGGACAACACAGCCCCAACAACAGCAGCAAATGGGTCAGTGGCCTCCCCATGACCCCAATGCAATGGACATGGATCACTCAGCACAGTGACCACTCCTGGTGTTACAAGTGCCACAAACCTGGGACATGGCCTGTGACTGCAGATGACACCTGGACATCTGGGTGATGAACTATGATGAGTTATGCAAATACTGGGTATGCAAGCTCAACAAAGAGAAGAAGCAGAAGGAAGAATGGGATTTTCCCAAAGGAAGCAAGTGAAGCCCCCCTCACTTGCTTCCAAGAGCAAGTTTGAAAGGTTAACAGTAGACAATATGAACTTAAATATGGACATGGTCTCTATGGCTGTAGATAGTTTAGATAACATCTCAGTATGTAGCAATGACAAGGGGTCTGATGCAGGTCAGCTTGGTGCTCCAGAAGCATGCTTAATTCCTTGTAAACCCATAGACACAAAGATAGACACTGACACCAAGAAGTATAAAGAGGGGGTACAACACTTTGTTAGGTTGCTTAAGATAAAAAATGAAATTATACCTATTACTATTACCACATTAGATACACATGATGCCTGTATGTCAAGGCATTATTGGATAGTGGAGCTACCAGCTTGGTTGTTGACAGGGAGTTCATTCACTGCAGTGGACTTAAGACCCAGACTTTTGATCAGCCAATCAGGGTCTACAATACTGATGGAACACTGAATCAGGGTGACTCAATTGCAGAAGAGATCACCTTAATGATGTCATTCCAGGGTCATAAGGAAAAGGCAGCATTCCAGGTGTGTAACCTGGGGGAAATAATGGTTATTCTGGGACATCCATAGTTAAAAAAACACAACCCAGACATCAACTGGGAGACCAGTGATGTCAAGATGATGCATTGCCCTCAGGAATGCAACATATTTATTAGGGCAATGAAAAAGGAGCAGGCCAGGCAGAAGTTGGCCAACTGACAGAAGTGGCATCTGACAATCAAGGAAGTAGAGGACAAAGAGGCTTTCATCAGAGCTGGAGGAATCATGGAAGATGGTGATGGCATTCTGGAGGAAATTGCCCAGGAATGGAATGAGAATCCAGAAGATGAGGAAGAGCATGAGATCTGGATGATGGAGCAGGAACTTGAGGTAAAGATCCTTCAGAGATTCCAGAGATGGATAAAGGTGTTCAAAAAGAAGGTGTCTGAATGCATGCTGAAGCAGAAACACTGGAATCATGCTCTTGAAATGAAACTGGGGTACAAGCCAAAGAAAGGCAAGAACATTAGGCTCTCTCTGCAGGAGCAAGGTGGGGTCGATGACTTTCTGAACAGCCAACTAGCAAGAGCGGCCCCCTACAACCTGCCACGTCACCACCACTGCTCCCACCGCCGCGACACACCTAGAGCCCAGGGGACACAACGAGACGCAATGGGACCAGACATGGCCAGATGACTGCCCAGGCAAGGGGGGACGCTAGACAACGGGGTGGACAGGTGGGGGATGCCACAGAACGGGAGGACACACCAGATGACAGGGGACGCAATGGGTGGCCCTACGGCACAACCAGACCAGGGGGGGGATGCCCAGATGAGGGGGGACACACCAGACAACGGAGGGGCCAACAAGACAAGGAGGGGGACATGCCAGATGACAGGGAGGCCGCCCCTGACAAGGGGGGGGCAAGCCAGAACATGCCAGATGAGGGGGGGGGTGTGCCAGACATGGGGGCATGCCAGACAATGGGGGGGGACACGCCAGATCATGCCAGGCATGCCAGACAACTGGGGGGACACGCCAAGCACCCCAGATGAGGGGGGGCTTGGTTTTCTTTTGTATATTAGTAGATAATTGTAAGAAAATATGTAAAGACTGCAGAGTCCATGCTCATCTGCACGGACTAACACGGAGTCCACATGGATCTGCATGCAAATCATGCGGAGTCCGTGGATGTCTGCGGAATACATGGGGGAGTGTAAACTACTGCATTTTTGGCTTCATTTTTGGGTCATTTTCAGGTGTTTGGCAGAAGAATGATCGAAATGGGCCGAAAAATGATGTGAAAAATGAAGCAAAAAATGGCTACTGTGAACACTCTGAAACCCAAACATCTTGAAAATGACAACAAAATGCATTTTTCACAATGTTCAGCAGGCAGGCAGGTGCTCGGCATCTTCAAACCCTGCCTCACAACTGTGACGTGGTTGTGCCTGCTCACTGTCACCAGTGAGCAAGATGCCAACACCAATGATATGTACTGTTATGCTCCAGGAACTTGAAGAACACCACTGCACAAGCCAGCAACAATGCTTCCAGCAACGCATTGCCTCTGCACTGTCAGATGTCTCATCATCAGGGACATCTGATATGATGTCTGAAGTCTCAGACCCCATATCTCTCATGTCCATCAACACACCCAATATCAACATTTAATCTGACACATCCATACATTCCAATGATACAACTAGTTCTGATACTGATAGCCTGTTTTCAATATCCGATTTTGAGGTGGAATACTACATGAACTGGCAGTGATGCTACCTCAAGTTGTGGAATAAAATTGTCACAATTTGTGTTCTCCACCCTGCACCACCTGTACCAAAATCCTCCCAGCTCTATCTCCTGGATCACTGGAAAATTCACAGTCCTGAATGCTTTTGCTGTAAACTTTGTGTTGAGCCACAGACCTTTGACAGTCTTGTCAGCTGTATTGAAGACCACCCCATCTTCTACAACAACTCTGACAACAGCCAGCTAGAAATACATATCCAGCTATCTATCTTCCTCTTTCATGCTGGGCATTACAGAAATGCTTCTTCTCCCAAGGATGCTGCTCAGTGGGCAGGAATCTCTGTCAGTGGAGTTGAGAAATGTACAGACCATGTTATGGTTGCCCTCCTTTCATGTCGTGATGAAGCAGTCCATCTCTCTGATGCTGCAGAAAAGGAAAGCTCAAAATCATATGTTGAAGAAGCTGTGTGCCCCGAGTGGCGTGGTGGTTTTTTGTTGGCTGATGGGTCGAAATTCCCATTCTATCAATGTTCAGGTTTGCATGGTAATGCATGGTTTGATAAGGATGGAGCGTACTCTATTGATTGTCAGGTAAGCCTTACTTACCATCTCTGTAATTCAGATTCTCATGACAACTATAGTTCATTACTACCCCTCATGACTTAATGATTGTGGATTACTCTGTTGGACACACTGGTAGCATACATGATTCATGGGCATTTTGGAGCACATGCACTTGCAAGGAACACAAGTGCATTTTTGGGCCAGACAAATGGATGTGGGCGGACTCAGCCTATCCATCTGAAACATGGTCTGTGTCGCCATTCAAAAAGCCAGCTAAGCATGAGCTGAGTCCAGATCAGAAGACCTTCAACTATCATCTTTCAAAGGTAAGTCTCATTTACTGCTTGATTGGATCATTCTCTCATGTATATAGATCCACATTCATGTTGAGCATGCCATTGGATTACTCAAGGGCCAATTTCAGTCATTGTTTGAGCTACGGATCCAAATCTACACACATGAGAAGTATCTTTGGGCTGTCATGTGGATTCAATGCTGTATCATTCTCCATAATCTTGTATTGCAGATTGAGGCAGGGAATGACCATAGGGAGTGGCGAGAGGAACTCTACAATCTCTGGGATCAAAGAGAGGGAGCTGAGCACAGGTGCCTGCAGGAGGAAGCTGAGACAGAAAGTGAGGACGATGATCTGACAGAGCTAGAGCATGCTTGCTGTCATCTCATGACTCACGGCCAGAAATTTCAATGTAGGCTGATGAAAGAGTTGTTTGATAGTGAAACAAGTGGGGCTGCATGTCATTGACATTACAAATATGAAACAAGCAGGGCTGCACATTATTGACATTACGAATAATAAAATAGAATAATAAAATAGCAATGAAAGCTAGTGTGAGCAAGAAGGTCCGATGGTAGAAACTGTAAATTGACCATGAAAGGCAGCCACAAAGTTAGTGGTTGAAGGGTGGAAGAAATAATCCCTCCCCAAGGTCTCCTGCACCACTCCCAGTCACCCCTCCAAACTTATTGGGATCCCCAACCTGTTGTGCACCGAACAGCCCTGTATCCACGACACCAGCTCCCTGATACTGCAGGTGGAGGTGAAACATTTGCAAATCGTGGGTCTCCTTTTCACGCTCTCATTGGTGTTGGGCAGCAAGTCAGCGGTCATCAGCCTGCAGCCATTTTTTGGTTGCCTCTAGATCCATGTGCTGCTTCTTGATATCTAACTCAATCATCCTCTGTGCATGCTCTGCCATCTTTTGCGCATGTTTCTCACCTGCAAGGGAGGCAAGAATTTCAGCCTCAGCTCTGTTTTCATCAGTGAAGGCCTCCTGACAAGATCGCTTCCCCTGTGCTTTCTGCGACACAGAGGCTGACCAAGGGGAAAGGGTAGAGGCCTTAGAATGGGGAGCAGAGGTTGATGATGACCTGGAGGTGGGCATGGAGCCCAAGTTCCTAGTTTCTTGGAATACGAGAGGTGGTGAAAGTTGGCTAACAGGGGTAGGGGTGTTGATCAGGCTTGCAGACAGTGAACCAGCATCATTAGGAGTTTCCAACTGGTCATCATGGTTATGTAACTGATGCAGCAGTCGGCGTAGGTGACATACCTGCATGTTGCTCAGCTCAGTGCTATCTACCCTCTCATCATTGTTGGCACCATTCTGCACATCATCAGCACCAAAAGGATCATCTTTGTCTTCATCATTGTCACCACCGCCCTGCCCCCTGCCCTGGATCAGGGCAAGCGCATTGGCAGCGAGATTTTGTCCAGGCTCCAATGAAGCAGTATATGGGTTGAAATTGGGGAGCATTCACCAAAACCCATGTAGACACTTCCAAAATGAGAAGCCCTGTTCTAGTTGTTCTGGAAAAAATGGTTAGCCTGGGCGATGGCAAGGAGAAGGCAAACTAACCAATAAGATTCATCAAGTTACTCCCCTCCTCAACATCCTCAAATCGCAGACCAGCACTGGTTTGCCCCAGCTTTTCATTGAAGATGTGATACTCCTTCCACAGTCTGGAGGACGCTGATGAGCATGAATGACCTGGAATATGACAAATAATAACCTACCGCCCAAGATAGTTATCGACAGACTTCATATAGTTGCCAGCATTCACAGCAAAGTCTTCCCAAACTGATTTGTCACCATCCACAGAGAAGACAAACATAGCGATCAACTTGTGAAATTCAGATTTGGTTCCTTTTGCAACACGTTTCCTTTGTCCCTCGTCCTTG
Organism: Tricholoma hemisulphureum; assembly: GCA_964034925.1. Taxonomy (NCBI): domain Eukaryota; kingdom Fungi; phylum Basidiomycota; class Agaricomycetes; order Agaricales; family Tricholomataceae; genus Tricholoma; species Tricholoma hemisulphureum. Next base: position 3,631,069 of record OZ035932.1, read on the forward strand.
GTGTCCTTCGTAGAGTCTGAAAAAAGCTTTTGCCGGTCCACAGGGTTCTCTTCCAACCAGTCAAGAAGCTGCTTGGTTCTGGCTGTTGTCCAGGAGATGCAACGGGCCGTGACCTTGACTGGTTGTGATGTGGCATCCTCTCCATTGGAGAACTGGATGGGAGCAGACTCTATGACTTTTGATGAAGGCTTTCATATTTGTTTGGGGGCCAATGTAGCCTTGGGTTTAGACGCAGTAGCACCTTTCTTTGCCTTTGGTGCCATAGTTGAATGTTGAACAGTGAGTGTTGACGTGTTGCAGAGCTTGAAAACAGGTTCAGAAAATGGGATGGAAAAGCAAGCAAAAAATGATCATTTTTGTAGAAGCATCGGTATGCTTCAATTTTTGAAAAATGACCATTTTTTGATTCATTCTTGATCTCATTCTGAAGTTCATTTTTGAAAAATGAGATTGAAAATGAAAATGAAAATGAGCTGAAAATGGCCCAAAAATGGCTACTGTGAACAACCCTATTGTTAACTGCAACCTTTGACAACTGCTTGGCAGACACACCTAACCAGTCTATCTTGTATTGCCTCAAAATGTCTTCTGATGCATTTTCAAGGGATTTTTTTGTCCAATCTTGACTCGAAGCTGCCATGTGAGCAAGGAGAGTGAGTAATGTTAGGCAGAAAGCAAAATGAGCCATTGGATGAGACACTGCTTTTCATCACAGTGCTGGCTGGCTGCCATGGACAACCTTGCTCAATTAGGCATGGCACACATCAGGTTAAGTGGCACAATAAGGCATAGCGCACATCATGTGAAATCGTAGCATGATGGCAGACAGTAGCTATTCACTGCATAAAATAGTTATTCAATGCAAACCACGCTGTTCAGATGACCAGGCCAAATAGCATAATAGCGAATATTACTAAAGTTGTACTACCTCCTGTCATCTGTTGTCTCACCCACAACTAGTGTTTGAAGGTCTGGTCTGGTCCAGTCTTTCACCCCTTTTGGGCTTGGACCAGGACCAGGACCGGTCTATTTTTTACTCAACTACATAGGGACAGAGACTGGTCCTAAACGGTCCAGTCTCAGTCTTGGACCAGTCTTGACCAGTCTTTCCTACATTAATTAAAGTATTCAACCAATTAAATAAGTCACCCCCCCTCACATTTGCAAGTGAGGGGGGCAGCATGAGTCAGGGGGCTTTAGAATACTCTACAAATAAAATAAAATAATTTTGCATGGGGGGTCACTAATGATGTGGTGGTGCGGGGTGTCGCTAGTGACATGGCAGCGTGGGGGTTGCTAGTGACAAGGCAGCAGGGGTCGCTAGTGACATGGCAGCGCAGGGTGTCACTAGTGATGTGGCAACACAGGGGTCGCTAGTGATGAGGCAGTGCAGGGGGGTTGCTAGTGGCATGGTGTTGCTAAGACCCCACCCCACGAGCAGGGGCCCACAGGGCCAGGGCTAGGTAGTGCCATGGTATTTTTCACAGTGAGTTCTGTCCTATAAAATAAATAGTAAGTCAATTATAAAAAAAAAAACAATGGAAAAAAAGCTTACAGGGCCCAAATGACACTGGACATCATTTGGGCCAGGGGGGGGGGGGTGGTGGTAGTACAAGGGGATTAGTGTTGTTTCTTGATGTGTTGTTGGCAGTGTTGTTAATTATTTGTGTGGGATCAGAAAAAAAAAAAAAAAAAATGGCATCTATCAAAAAATCACCATAGCAACACTAGCCCTATCAAATAAACATGTGCAAACTCACTAGGGGTATATAAACCCTTGAGATTTTGCTCTTTTTGATCCCCTGGGCTTGTCCCATGTAGGTATAATTAAATTAAATTCATTATAATATAATCTATATTATTAGATAGTAGTAGACCAGTGGTCTGGTCCTTAACTGGTCTTAACTGGTTAAGGCCGGTCTTTTGTAAGGTTGAAATCCCATTGGACCGAGACCAGGACTGCTCTATACCTGGTGTAACCAAGACCATAGGTCTTGGTGAGACCGGTTACGGTCCAGTCTGGTCCATGGTCTTTTCCAGTCTTTGAGACTGGACCTTCAAACACTACCCACAACAGCTCCTGCATCTAAGAAGACCTGCAATTGCAGGCTCCTTTGAGTACAGGAGCTGATGATGACAACAACACTATGTTGTTGTTGTCAGGGGCTGGGGTAGGGATACACCCTGTGAGTAGTGCTTCAAGGTCTGGTCCTTTGAACCAGAAAAGGACTGAGGACTGAACTAAACCATAACTGGTTCTATAGGACCATTGGTTATGGTCCTACTGGTCCTAGCACCAGTCTAGTTCATGGTTCACTTAGTTCACACAAAAGAATAGAACCAACCAGGACTGGCTAAAACCAGTCCCAGACCTGACTGAGAGTCACTAAACTATGTGACTGGTCAATAACCAGACTTGGGTGTTATATACTTAGTATCAATATTAGCTACAATTATTTTACTATTTTAGTGTTTTTGACACCAGAGGGGACAAGATCAGGGCATCAAGAGCTCCAAATCTAGAGGACTTATATACCCCTAGTGAGTTTGCACCTATTTGTTTGCTAGGACCATCTTTCCTAGGGTCATTTTTGACAGTTTGATGGATGGCATCTTTTTTTTTTTTTGACAGTTGCCATCTTTTTGGATGATTTATTTTCCCCTACCAAACACACAATGATGCTGGCAGCTCCAGCCGCTAAGTTCATGTCCCCCCTCTCCCTCACACCACCACCACCACCACTGTTGACAACACTGCTGCCCCCTCAATGCCATGGCCAACTCTGGCAACCCCCTCAATGCCCTCAACCTCTGGCCCCCTCAATGCCCTTGCCCTCTGGTGACCCCCCCTCAATGGCGCTGCCCCACCTCAACTACTGGCAACCCCACATACTGAATCAATCAGGCTTACATTGAGGATGTACAATGGGAGATGGCAAGGAGGATCCAGTCTTAATTAGGATGACATGTCACCAATCCACTATTCAATACTATTTGCTACACCTCACATCTTCCACTCTAGTCCTTATACTTCACACTTTACACCTACACCTTATCCTAAACCTCACACATCACATTCAACACTTTCCTAGGTCTGTCAAGGCAGCCCTGTACTTACCTAAGTCCCTCATGGACATAGGTGGATATTAAATCATAAACATTGTAAACACACCACACTGCACATGTCACCTGTTGGCTTGCCAATGTGGCTCTCTGCATGATTGTTTAAATTTGAGGAATGAAAATAAATATTTTGAGGCTTGGAATGCTTCCTGAATCATTCCAACATACAGAGCTTTCCCTTGAAAAATGGTATTGTTTACATATTTGGATGTAGGAGTGATTTTCCAAAATCAAGGCTCTTCTAATTACACTGGAATATGCATGCAATATCTGTTCTTATTGAAAGATTATCTTGCAAGCTAATGACATAAATGCCTGTTACAGCCTTAGACACAGCAGACTCCATATATACTCTGACACTGGTATTTAAACTAGATATCTCATTTATATTTTGCAGTTCATGAATCAACCAAGTTAAAATCTCCTCAGCCCTCCTTTGACCACCTCCACCTTTTGGTTGTTCTTCAGAACTCTGATCATCCCCCCAAAAAACCTTTGCCTAGAAAGTAGGACACTATGTCAAAGGGAAGGGTGCAGCTTCCTACATGTTGAAGCCAAGTCCTTTTTTCCTCCCTGGACTTTTCATCAGGAACTCTGTAGAATCCCCGCCCCTCAAAGTTTGATGCTTCACAAAGAGAGTGACTGTATTCTGCAGAGACCTGACTCCAATTCCAAGGACTAATGTCAGACCTAGGTCTGTTCATCTCAGCTGTCTACATTGGGACATTTGGTCCCACATCTCATTCATACATCTATATAGTACTCATTGTGTACCTGGTTGTTGTTGTTCATACACACTTGTTTATCCCCTGCTCTCTATCTCAACTGTCCATCCATCAACTAATTGGAATGCTATTGACAAACTATTGCATGCTTTTGGACAGGATGATGGATTTTTTTTTTCTAACACACTACTTCTATTATGATAATGAAGTAGACACTTCTCAATTGCAAGCACTGTTATGCCTCATCCAGTTGCCAACATTTTGTAAGATATAGCTGGTTTGAACCATCAGATAAGCTGAGCTAGCCAAGCTGCAGCAACACTACACCCAGTAGCAAATACTTCTACTGAGTAGTTAAGACTATTAGACTGGACCTTAAAACTCTAGTTGCCATCTACACAATTGCAATTTGAGAAACTGTGTATACCAACAACACCCACCCCAGAACACTAGACTTCAACACAACACTGCTGGCCTGCAATGAACTTCATTTGCCATCTTCATCCAGCACTCCAGGACATATTGTGATACATCATGGCATGTCTACACCATCAGAGGTTCAGCAAGAATAATCAGCACATAAATAGATAAAACCTACAAGGAGCCAGCATATGACAGCATCCACCATCATTGCATCCAGCTCAGCTGGCAGAAGGCGGACAAATAACAACACATGGAGTTGAACCTGTAACTCAAAACATGTGCTTCCTGTATTTTCAGCATGTGTTAGGTGTTTGACCCAAAAACGCCGTGCATATAACAAGGCATTTCGAATTGAAAAACGAGGTGTCCTGGAACTGAAGAACAGAGGACATTTATTGGTCTGCAAAGACTGGCAAGATGGGTTACAAGTACCTTGGGAACCTAATTAACAAATTAATGCATGCATAGGCAAGCTGAGCATGGGTAGAGGGAGTAGGTTGGAAAAAGTCTTCAGGTTCCACCTTGATTGAGGCATCAGGAGTTGCTACTCTTGCTTCACCGCCAGCATTGAGTCCATATAAACGACGAAGGATATTGTCTAGCTCGGCAAGGACTGGGGCTCTAGAACCAGAAGTAAAGGTGCTGCATTCCGACAGTAAAGTTGCAGCATCATGGCTTGAAAGAGGCTTAAATAATGTTAGGTACAAATCCAGGACACCGCGATCCGTGCCATGCTTGGTTACAATCTGATGGTATCGAAGTTGACGCACTTCATTCAATCGCTTTTTCATCCATCTATAGTAAGTAGGAGCAAGCAGGCTCTTACTTGGCCTTTGCATGAGAAACTGGAAAAAGATCATGATTGAGCTCCAAGGAAATAATAAAAGACAACAGTATACCTCAACTGCCGAAATGGCATCTCTAAGTCCACGTGCGAAGTATTCCGATACCCACAGATTCAAGTCAAAATTCGGGTCTCGATTGATTCCCCATGCATCCCAATATAACCATGACACATCATCCAGTGCAAGTAGATTATCAACCACTTTCAGATCCTCTTCACTGTTCAAAGAACTCAAGCCAAGGTGCGCATTCAGGTGAATCCCCCAATTCTTGGCTATGGAAAATATTATATCGGACTCGTAGCTGTTGGCACGGTTATGATGAATTCCGGTTAAAAGTATAAGATTACGGACCGATCCTTCACACTGGCGGGCAGGCCCATAAACCTCCAACACACCGCTGCAAGATCCCGCAAGTTATTTTCCGTACTTATGTGATATGTGCCAGATCGTATGGGATCACGTAGAAATTCGGGGAATGTCCCATGAATGATTGTAATTTTCTCCCTGGGGGATTCGGGAATATGGAGGAGCGAGTGCATCCTGCGCAACGTGAGGTTGACATCTCCCTCTTTCAGACCAAGCATAGCCTCAATCACATAAGCACTGTCGTATCCCAAGGATGCAATCAGACAGCCTAGAATCCGAAGGAGTAGGAAACCTGGATCGCGGACACAAGACAACACCTGATGGTAAAGTTGATCAAGCTCAGTGAACGCCGTGGAGGAGGGTTTGCGATCACATATGATTTCTAATTGGTCCGTCGGCCGACAATCTGGATCACCCACGAATCTGATGACAGTTGACGCGAAGATGAATTGACCTCCAGATCGCCTGATGAGGTGCCAAATCACGTCTTCTGGTGGCCAAGGCCGAGGGACCGACCTCATCGTGTCGAGATGCCTCTCACACATGGCGTCGAATTCACTGCGGAAATAAACACCGACATCCTCTAAACCTCCTGATGAGGCTTCAAGTGTCGACAGTCGGAAGCAATTGTCGCGTATTCCCCTTGCGTCGAAAGATGCGCAAATGTGTGGCTCCGGTCGACTCGCAATCATGAAACGGATAGGGAAATGATCCAAATTGACAAGCCCCCCGATGGATCGAATAAGGCTGCACTGTTCCTGCTCATCCTTGCATTCATCCAAAGCATCAATGAGCACGAGGAAAGGAGCCAACACCAAATGATGCTCTGTTGTTGGGTGTGAAAGAGGGCGAACAATGAATTCGCGTAATTGTACCTCCGGCGACCTCTCGAAGATAGCAGGATCGTCGGCAATGACTTGTGCAATGACAGTAAGGAATGATGGCCTATGCATCGCGATTTGGTAAGCTATGGTCGGCCAGAAGGCATTAGTCGAGTTTCGCTCTGGACTGTGGCGGGAGAAGAAGAAAGCAGCTGCGAGGGTGTTGTCCTTCGAACAGCGCTCGGCAATCGTTTGAGCGATTGCTGTTTTACCAGCACCAGCCGGTCCCTCCAACCAAAGGAGACCTCGCTCCGCATGAATGGAACGTTCAATCCACTGGGATATAGTCGTGAGGATTGGCTTTCGAGTTTCTGGATGACACGTAGGGGCTGGGGAGCGTTCATTCGAATCATGAAATGCTGCAGCTACTATTCGTTTTGTGAGCTCCCGGACGCCTGGTGACTAGATTAGCACTGTTATAACGGAGCAATGCATTATGAAAATTTTACTGGCGGCTAAAGTGGACGCTGAGTCATTGTAATTATGTACGGTGTGGATGTAGTCTCCTTGAACGGCATGGAATGAGCCACCTGAAATGGACATATCATGCGCGATGAGGTCCATCATCGTTGATTCAAGTCAGTTAAGTTTCATGAGGGTGGAAAGTACCGAGTCGTCACCGCGCCCATCATGTTTAGGCTGTCATTAGCCTGCCTGATTGATTCGCACTTTCCTGGGACGGTTTCGACCCCCCGATTCGACACAAGCAATAGTGCAAAATGCTGTTGTTTGTGAAGCGTGGTTTCGTCAACGATGTTCAAAGTTAGAAAAAAGGAAAAGGAAATACTGGTACAAGTAGTATCCTATCTTAGAAGGATGTTTGTTGATTAGCTGCTCGCAAAGCCGTTGTCCGAATCCAACTTAACGCCCATCCCCTGAATCTGATGAGTGCCAGTGGTAAGGATCAGAGTACAGATAACTGCGGGACCTGTGGCGCTTGCGGCAACTGTCCGCACGACACACTTCCAAGTCAACAATTATCTACGTCATCGACCCCTGCCAGTACTTATTTAAACCCAAGTTCCAAGTCGAATCTGTCTGATTTCCAATCACCATGGCAGATCTAAAACCCAACTTCCACGGCGACATCGTCACCCCCTCCGATCCCTCCTACTCCTCCGCGATCGCCCGTTGGTCTATCAGCGCCGTCCGACGTGCCAAGATAGTCGCCTTCCCAAAAGACAACGACGATGTCGCACTCGCCATAGCCTACGCCAAATCACACAATCTCCCCCTTGCCGTCCGAGGGGGAGGACACAACCCCGCTGGCGCCTCGTCTGTCGAGGACGGATTGGTGATCGATTTGTCGAAATACTTTGCTGGGGTGAGAATCGACCCTGAGACGAAGCGGGCGTATGTCGGGGGAGGCGCGCTTTGGGGCACGGTGGATAACGAGGCGATAAAGCACGGTTTGGCTACCGTTGCTGGTACTGTTAATCATGTACGTGCATCAGATGGAAAAGCTTGATCGATCCTGATTCGGCGATTATAGACTGGAGTCGGAGGGTTCGAGTTTTCACCCCGAAAAAAAAAAACTATTTCTCTGACCTAGGCCCATGCTTCCAGGCTCACACTTGGAGGCGGCTACGGCTGGCTCAGCGGCCAGCACGGTATGGTAATCGACAACCTTGTCCAAGTATGTGCCCCCTCATTACCCCCTTTCATCTCGCGCTCTTATATCTCTCAAGGCGACAGTAATCGCGGCCTCTGGCACCCCGCACATTGCCTCTGCAACCACCAACCCCGAGCTGTTCTTCGCCATCCGTGGTGGGGGCGGTAACTTTGGCGTCGTCACCGAATTTGTCTACCAGCTGCACCCACAACGAGCCAAGGTCTTCGCCGGCATGCTCTTCTACCCGCCGACCGCACTCGAAACGTTGGTGAACGTGACCAAAGAATGGTTCAAGAACATCAAGGAGCGAGAAGCGATGATCCAAGGCTTGACGATCAGTCCTGATGGCAATGTTCGTTCCGTATCTTACCTTTTACATCTTCTGCGTCGTTCATCATCCCTCTGCCCTGTTTTTTTTCCTCTGCGCATATAGCCCATGATCGTGATCATATTGTTCTACAACGGCTCAGAAGAAGAGGGCAGAGCAAACTTTAAAGCATTCTTCGACATCCGTACGTGTGGATGTTCCCTCGCAGTGTTCCTTTTTTAGTGAACAAATGCTCTTTTCATAGCCCAGATTCCCATCCCCGATAGTCCCCTCTCTCCCATCCCCCGCGAACGTCCATACGAGGAAATGAATACCTTGACTGTTAGTTTGTTTCCCCTTTTCTTCTCCGGTAGACCGCTCACACCCCGCGCGCACAAACAGAACGTCCTCGCCCAACCTGGCCTGGGCTACTACTTTAAAGGCCTATCTCACATGTCTCCACATTACCCCTCCATCTCCGAGGCATTCCAGCACCTCATCAAGTCCGCCTCCACCCCTGTCCCTGCCAATCCAATCGCCGCCACGATTCTGTTCGAGTACTTCTCCCTAGCGAAAATCTGTGCAGTCCCCAAGGGGGTGACTGCGTTCCGCAGAGACCCGGCTCCGAACATGTTGATGGTGCTTAGCTGGAAGCCCCATGACGACTCGGACGGCGAAGCTGGGAAGGAGACGGTGGGGAGAGCGAGGACGCTGTCGCGCGAGCTGTATGAGCTTATAGAGAAGGGGCTGGACCACGACGGTGTGACGTCTCTGCAGAAACTGGGGTATGCGAATTACGGTGAGTTGTCCATTCGAGTTGTTTGGTGTCGTGTGCTGGTGAACTCAATGTGGTGCATGCTTGTAGATTCGGCGGCGGCAGAAGTGGATAAAGCAAAAGAGGCGTTTGACGAGAATTATCCCAGGTTACAGAAAATCAAGAAGACATATGACCCAGAGAACATTTTCAATAGGTGGTTCCCGATCACACCCGCATAAGGTTTGTGTGTGGGGGAGGACTCGGAGGTGCAAGAGCAAGTGTGTAACAATAGCATGGACAACATGCATGTACTCAACCTATGTCACAAAGTGAACTTAAAGAGTAATGTTTTTGCTTGTAAACCATGTTTTCGTCAACAAGGTTTTGTTAGAAAAAGGAAAAGGGATTGTACAAGGACGCTGTCAAAGCATGTCCCATCTTCGAAGTATGTTCGTTGGCCAGCCATCTCGAATATCATTCGCATCTATTAGTCGGGCCTACTCTCATACCCACATCACAAATAGTATCAAAAGCCCTCCCCAAAGCTTCCGACCAAGCCCCATAAGCAGACTCCGCACGCGACGCCAACGATTGTTCAACGCTCACAAAGACGCCCGTCGCAAGCCGCGCATCTGCGCCCTGCTCGCAAACCCGGGAGTCATCGATCCCATTGAGAAAGCGGCCGACCACGTTTCCGGTCGCAGCGAGAGAGCACGAGCTGTCAGATGGGAGAGTGATGTTCCACGTAGGAAAAGCGAGCTTCAGCTCAGATCGGAGGCGTTTGACGGGCCGGCTGACGTGGTCGGTGTACCATGCTTGGGAAGAAGCGCTGTTTCCTTGGGGTCCAAAAAGGTGACGATATTCGAAGTTTGGTAGGAGGAGAGTTCGAAACCTACCTAGACCGCTGGACAGGAACACTTGGTCGGAGGAGCAGGTTTTGGACCCTTTACCATGGAATTGAATCAACGCACATGAGTTGGCAGGACATCCCCCGTTCGCATCTTGCCACTCCCAAACAGCTTTATTGGCATCATAGAATGGCTGAGGCTGCGATGATTGGCCGTCATTCCTGAGGCACAGCAGATGGAGGCGAGCCTGGCAGGGCTTACTTTGTCGTGGGCTGCATCTGTTCTGTAATACACCTTTGTGGCACCTGAACTTACGCAATCCGTTGCCTCCAAAAATGCAGTACGAAGTCTCCCGGGGATGAGAAGGCTCTTTGCACCCACAGATTTAAACAGGGTAGCCGCTTGTTGCGTGGTGTTCATGTCGGCCCAGGGATGAGGTGCTGAGATGTGGATGAACCGCGAGACGGCACTGCGCGTAGCTGGGACCACCATGAACCCCCATCCTTTGGAATACACTCCGTTCTCAGCTATCTTTTCGTAGAGCACGCAATACGAGTCAGTGATCGAGCGAGAGGACTCGGTGAATCTGCTGATGGTGTAGAAATCGGCAAGAGGGGGCGGGACGGGGATCGACGAGCAGTCGTTGTCAGTGTTCAGAAGAGACGCCACCGCTCTAGTCCAGGCGGTGCGTTCGTCCATGTTTGGCTGAGCGTCGGTATAGCGGGGCAAATCGTAGTACTTGGGGGGGACCACATAATCATCAAAGCAGGTGATCAGTTGTTCAAGTGTCGATGACGTGCTCAAACAAGCCTCGGGACCTGGGTCAACCTGAAGACAAGAAAAGAAGAAGGAAGGATACTGTAATGCTTCACAGTCGATAATAATGCTTGCTATGCGTGTGCAACGCGTGCATAACATAAAGATAGTTACCTAGAAAGTGACCCTTGTGACCTTGCGTTCAAGGGAAAAGAAAAACCCACTTACCACCAGCACGACGAGCGGAATAGCAAGTTTCAAATGTCGACTCATAGCAGAGATTTTTTGCCGGGAGAATTGTGAGTCAAAAAGTATCATGGGGTTGAACCGAAGAAACGTAGATTTCAAGTTGTTTATCTCTGAATTAGTGGATGTTATTTTTATCGTCCCTGAAAACTAATTATAAGGTAAGATACTCATTCATACTCGACAACGTCAGGTGATGTTACTTTTGATGTGACACATCACGTGAGGGTGTCAAAACAGTGCGCGACTATGCGCGTTGATGTACTTGAAACTATATTAGTTTGTAAAGTACTAGTATGGTGAATAGTATTCCTATGTAGATATAGTGTTTGTCATATCAAATGAAGCAAGAAGAGCTTTTGGAATGATGCGGTGCCCTTTGTATTTCTTCCATGCCCATGCAGCATCCTTACCATTAAGACCCTCATAATAAGCATGCATGAAACATTGGGATCGATATGAGTATCTGTAAGTATGTGTTTGAAAATCAATCATTTGCAATATAAAGTAACTCACCTGCGCATTTTGTCAAGTGAAACCATCTCTAATGCTGTAAGTAGATTACTCTCAAGATCAGCTTCTTTTGATGATGCTGGAAACTCGCGATATTTCCGCTTCGCATAACCCCAGCATTGCTCAATGAAATTGAGCTCACAGTGGAATTTTGGTAAAAAAAGGACTTGATAACCACGGATGTGAGCATGAGTCTCCAGAAGAGATCCAACAGCAACAAAATCAGGCTGTGAGTACAGCACTCGACGACAGCAGCAGTCACTCATGCCAGGTGTGCACTTGAAGCTCAGACATGCATAGCGTAGCTTGGATTTCTTCACTAGTCCACGCTCCTTGAGAAGCACTGCCATCCCCTTGAAACACCCTGGAGAAATTGGGTGGTTATCAGGAAAATACAGTGACTGTGGTGTTCCATCATTGAATTTTGCATCATCCATTCAAACTTTCATTTTATGTGGTTTCCGTGTAAGCTTTCCATTCTGGTCTCGCAGGTAGACCTGATTCCCATCAGCATCAAGAACAGGAACAATGGCTCCCCAAAATTCCCCAACAGCCTTGGTACCCTTCGGCATGTTTCGGGCAGACAATGCTGTGTCTGATCTTGCAGTGTGCGTTGTTGCATTGTCAAAAATGAGCATATGTTCCTCATCTGGATAGAATTCGGTCAGGATATCCATTGCCTTTGTTGTCTGGTTCAAAATATCTTCATTTGTGAAGTAACCTTCACGGTTTTTCCCTGCTTTGAAGAACACACGGGCCTCTTTGGCTTTGTCAGGTGAGCGCAGCCATCCATAGTCTGCAGAAACGAAGTCTGCAACCATGAGTGAAGCACCCTCTCCCTTGGGGCGTGGGACTGCTGTTTCATCCTTGTGGACCCAACGGAGCTTTCGGCGGTCATTCACATAGAATGTTGATTCGTCGTGGAACCAGACTACAATGTGGCGGTTCTGAGGCCGCTCTTGAATTTCCTCTTCCAGCTGGTCTTCTTTCCACTTCCGTGTCCGCTCCTCAATGCTCATCCATCTCGGAAGAAAAGCTTTCTGCCGATAATCCACAACATCTTTCCTTTCATGTCCGTCAACATACTGGCCACCTGGAGACATTGTCCACCTGTAGCCCAAAATTTTCATCCACCGTTTAGCTGTGGCAAGACTAATTGGCTTCTTTAACCTAAATTGAGCCAATGTTTCGGGACGCTTTACAAAATCAACGATGTCCTGTGCTCTGACCCATGGACCCAAGGACTGAAGATGCAGGTGAATTGCTTGTGAAAAATCTTCATCAGCGAGCATTGAGGTGTTCCAAGTGCCATAGGAATTTTTAGGCAAGTCCTTTCTGTTCAAAATAAATGCATGCGCCCACTCTCGGAGGAGACGAGCATGATAAGGCCCCCGTTCATGATCCCGCGCAGTGTCTAGGGATGCTGTGATCCATCGCAAGGTGCTGTTCCCAGCAATGTACTTCCACAGAAATCTTTGCATAGCCTCAATGCGGCTGTGCGTGAGTTCATCTAGATCATGATGGTCATAACCTGGTCCTTTTTTGCAAGGCGGCTTCAGAATTTTTTTTATATCCCGAAATGCGGCTTCCACTTCTGTGATGGTTGGCGCAAACTGGTGGATCCCGATTTTCTCATAACGGAACACCACACCTTCCTCTTCAAGTCCTTCATCATCACCCGAAGCTCCTGCATTATTTGTTGCAGCAGTTTCTGCAGCGTCGTCACCTTGCATCAGCAAAATCCAAATTTTGCTTGGCCATGCTTAATGAGGCTTAACGCGGCTTGAAAATGTTTTCAAGCCACAGCAAGCAAGGCGTCACTAAGCAGGATTGTACTTAGGCTAAGCCAACCCCTCCCATGAATTTTGGCTTAGGGCGCTTATTTTCCAGCTTGGTCGGCTTATTTTTTGGCTTGCGGGAGGTTCAGATTTTCGGAATATATTTCATTCAGTCCTCAAGTAAGTTTTTAAGCCAAGTAAGCACACTAAGCACCTCAAGCATTCAAGATGGTACGAGCACAAAAACTCCTTTATTAGGGAATCTGGACATGGGTATCAGACATGCTAAGCACAGTAAGTACGGATAAGCAGTCTAAGTTGTGTTGATAAGCCAGATAAGTATGAGAAGCCAGAGTTGAATCTGGTGGGTATCGGGTAACGTTGTAGACAAAAAGAAAGCATAGCGGGGCGGAGGTGACAGCATAACGAAATGAAAGCAGCGCGAGATCATTCTACAGATATATACAGACGGCGACAGGGACTCGGAGAGGCGGTATCTCAGATCCTAAACAGGAATGTTAGCGAGATAGTGAGATTGCGAAAGGAACTTACAGTCGTCATCAGACATCACAAGGCATGCGCGTTCGTCATCTTCATCGTCGATCTCAATGACTTCAGTTGGCTTAGCAGTCTTCTTGCGTGACTTGGGGTTGACAAACGCCTGGGCTCCTTTGATAATGTCGAGGAATTTGGCCTTCGTGAGCGAGCGTGCAGATATAGCATAAGAACGGGTGGTCTTGCCCCATGCAGTATCGTTGAAACCTGTTTGGCGCATCGATTCCTTGCCGGTGAAGTAATTGAAGGTACGAGGGAGGGTTACTGCCTTGCCATTGCTGCTGCGGGCTACTTCGATCGTCAACGTCCCAGAAGCGACTAACATCAGAGCTCGCTCCACCTGCCAGTGCCACGTCAGTGGTCAGAAAATCCTCCAGGTGCAATGGAAAGCACTTACCGACGCGGCAGCCATGGCTATTGCACCGAGCGGCCCTGGAGGGGGGGGCTTGTCGTGAAGATCAGCAATGCGTGCAGCACTGTCGATAGCAGAGAGATGGGCGGCGAAGGTCTGGAGAACAAAGGGGCCACGGAAGAGCCCCTTCCATTTCTGAAAACCATTAGAATAAATACTACAATATTGTGAGCAGGATAACAAACCTTTTTGTTGTCTCCATCAACGTCTCGGTACAAAAAGCGAAGGTCCTCAAGGTAAAACTTGGCAAATTCGATGCGTTTTTCGTCGGATTCCGCTAAATCCTCTTCTGAGTCACAGAAAGCCAGGACTACTGCGATACCTGCAGATCCGATAACATTGCGCCATGAGTCTGAAAGGCGTTGTATGGTCTGGAAAGCATCGTGTTGTCATCTAGTCTAGAAGTAAAACTGTCATGTACCTTCTGATAAACGGCAGTGGATGCCGTTATCTCGTACTCACAGTTCGACTTGGTATCCCAGATCTTCTGCATTACCAAGAGGGATTGCTTGATGGGTACATCCCAAGGATTGAGAAGTTGACCAACGAAGGCCATATACGTCGGAACGAACGTACGCCGGAACCACTGGGCATCGATCCAGTCAGGAAGGTCTTCGGTCCTAGGTCGTTTACTTTTCTCTGTGGCCTTTGAGGTAGTTTGGACGATGAGTTGCTGATAAAAAAAAGTTAGATTTGTTGTGTTCGAGAGATGTGATCCACGCACCTCGCTTGTGACTCGCTTTTTACCCTTGGGGGGGCTAGCAATCGCGGCCTCCCGTTCCTCCCCTCTCGTCTCATCATTGTCAGACAGACCACCATTGTCATGCAAAGAGATTGGGGATGCTGGCTCGGGTTTTACTTTAACCGTTTCGGATGTTCGGCGACTGATGACTTTGACGTTGTCGGTGAGAACTGAGGGAGCGGATGAGCGACTGGCACCAGCTGTGAGTGAGGGGGTGGTAGATGTAACAGAGTGAGCTGCTCGTGAGGTAGGTTTCCCCTTAGGGATCGCCGAGCTCCACTCTTTGATTGCGTCTGTGTGTTTCCTCTTGTTGGAAGTATCGCTGAGCGTCCAATAAAAAAGTGTTGAATGATCGAGCGTCAGCAACGAGGTAGGCATGGGATTACAAGTAAGGAAGGAACATATTACTTACCTCATCAGGACGTGCAAGCGTTTGGATTGATCTGATCCTGATGGTCGTGGGATCAATGCGTTGAAGTCCGCTATCGCCCCCTCTCTCTTCAACGGCCTCGATTTCACTGGCTGGCCCTGCGATGGGGCTTTGGAAGCTGGTCTTCCACCCTGTTCTTCTCCTGCTTGCTGACTAGACGTCGGCTTCACTTTACCAACATCATTTTGAATCTTGTCCTCCCCGATCTTCAAGTTCTTCATAAGCAACTTGATCTCATCGTGCACCTTGACCTTTGCCTTTGTTTTCTGCGATACTTCTTCATCCGAAGCCGGCACAACCTCTTCGTCCGAAGCTGGCACGATCTCTTCATCTGAAGCTGGTACGATCTCTTCGACACAATTGGCGGCCTTCGATTTCTTCTTTCCAGTGGGTACATCATCGACCTTGGTTATTGCTTTCGCCATCGCCATCGTTTTGGTTTTCTTTTTGGCAGGAGGTGGGTCACTTTCAGCACCTGATTCTTCTTCGATGACTGATTCTTGAGAATAGCCTGACTCGATTTGTACGGCCGGTACAGGTATGACCTTCATTATCATTTTCGCCATCGCGGTTGTCTTGGCCTTCTTTTTGGCTGGAGGTGGGTCGCTTTCGACAGCCGACTCGTCTTCAGTTGCTGATTTTTCAGAACAGGGTGCCTTGAATGACGATGTATCACGGCTGTCATCGCTCTCCTCCACAACCAGGGCAAGATTGGCCTTTTTGCGATCCCAATGAGGTGGCCATGGTTTTGGAGTGAAGGATGGACGGGGGGTAGCATCAACGGTGTCTTCATTGGCCATGTCAGCATGCTCGAATTCAGCTGCACGTTGAATATTCTGTTGCTTCAGTGCTTCGTGAGTTACCTTTGCCTGAGCCTTAGCAGCACGCTCTTGTTGCACCTCGGCTGAGCTTCGACATGTTTTCTTCTGGTCAGGGATACCTGGATGAATCTTTTTATTTCTTGTACGAGTTTCGATTTGAGATGGGGGCAGAGGAGGTTTGGGAGGTTTGGGGGGCATTGTAGCAGGCCTCGAAGATGTTGATGTTGGGGTGTTGGAGAGGATGGTTGAAAAAGGTGTGTGAAAATTTGTGCCAGCAAAGCAGTGATAATTGTATGACCGTTTGACTTAGCAAATTTTGATGTGATACGCGTCCTCGACGCATCCTCATCGCGTGCCTTCTTCAATTTGAATTTCAACTCTTTTTACACACTGTCTTACACTCAAAATGGTCCCAAATCAAAACCTCCGAATTCACAATGCTCACACTCTTGGGTCTCCACCCCCGACCATCGCATGCCCACACTGTCCTCGACATTTTCGCAGCAGAGGTGGACGTACCAAACATATACGGGCATACCACAGTGCAGGTGCTCCGGATGCACCCAATCCATCTCCACCACCATCGCCCGCTCCACAGTTATCGTCTCATCGTCCAAGTCCTGTTCCTTCTGAAAATATGCTGACTCCTTCCAATTACACGCCACACCCTCCTTCTACTTATACACCCCCACCTTCCAACCTCACACCCCTGTCTCCTTACAATCATACACCGTCAACCACTGGCTATGTCCCGTCACCAGTCTTTCAGTCCATGTCGCCGCCTTTGAATGATGGCATCCGCTCTGCCCAGAATTCGGATGCCGAAGATGATCTTGATGGTGCACTACTTGAGAACAATGTAGATGACCCTCAAGTTCCTGACAATGAACCCATTAGACGAGCTTATCATCCCAAATTGGACGGTAAGTCGTTATTTATCCCCGATATGCATCAACACTAAGATTATCTGTAGGGCAGATTTGTGACGAAGATGGCAACGATATACCACCTGACACACCACCACCTCCCCGTGAATCAGATAAAGGATCGGAGGACTGGACGCCGTATGAGGGCCGTCTTCAGTTTGAGGTTGCCGACTTTCTATTCCGCCGAAATCAAATGTCTGCGGGGAATATCAACTTCCTCCTGGGCCTCTGGGCTGCATCTCTGGTGATCCACGATGATGAACCCCCGTTTTCCAAGGCTACACATCTCTACAACACCATAGACTCGACTCCTCTTGGTGACATCGCGTGGGAATCATTCTCTTTACAGTACAATGGTGTCCGGCCTGTCGAGAACACTCCGTCATGGATGGAGGCAGAATATGATGTTTGGTTTCGCGATCCTCGCACGTTGGTCCGCAACCTCCTGTCCAATCCTGATTTCAAGTCCGGTTTTGATTATGCACCCTACCAAGAGCGTACAGTGGATGGCGTTCATCGCTTCCAAGACTTCATGTCCGGAAATTGGGCTTGGAACCAAGTGGTAGGTCATTAGTACAGTCTTTCACGTTATGTCCTAGTCTTGATAATTGTACCTTTAGGATATCATTGCAGAGGATCCTGAAACCCATGGTTCTGTTTTTTGCCCCATTATTCTCGGTAGTGACAAAACTACTGTGTCAGTTGCCACGGGAAACAATGAGTATTGGCCAGTATACCTGTCTATCGGTAATATACACAACAGTGTCAGACGAGCACATTGCGATGGTATTGTGCTTCTCGGCTTTCTCGCAATTCCCAAATGTACGTATCATATCATATTGCATGATATTTATCAATATATCAGTTCCGTTTAGCAACTCACAAATTTCGCGGTGATGCCGCCTTTCGTAAATTTCGACGTCAACTCTTCCATTCATCCCTTGCCAAAATTCTGGAGCCTCTCAAACCTGGCATGACAACACCTGAGGTTGTTCGTTTTCCCGACAATCACTTTAGGAAGGTTATCTATGGGCTTGGCCCATACATTGCAGACTATCCCGAACAGGCGCTACTGGCCTGTATTGTGCAAGGCTGGTGCCCAAAGTATGAATTCCTATCACGAGATATGAGATGGATGGCTGACAAACATTTTCAGATGTACTGCGCCTGCGACTGACCTTGACTCCAATCGGCATGTGCGCCGCTCTCAGGCACATACCGAGTTGCTTGTTGAGGCATTTGAGCTGGGTATTCTATGGGACAAGTATGGACTTGTTGGAGATGTCGTCGTAAGCATTCTCTGTTGATATGTTACTTCTGAAACTAACTGTTATCTTTAGCCGTTCACGAACACTTTCCCTCGAGCAGACATTCACGAGCTCCTTTCACCTGACCTTCTACATCAACTGATCAAAGGTTGCTTCAAGGACCATCTCGTTATGTGGGTAACCGAATACATCAAAGCGGAACATCCAACTGCAGAAGCACAGAAGATACTCGACGACATTGATCGGCGGTAAGCTTTATCCACGATTCATGTCAGGATAATTGCTGAATTCAAATGATTGCAGCATAGCTCTGGCTCCGTCCTTTGCAGGGCTCTGACACTTTCCCGATGGGAGAGACTTCAAGCAGTGGACAGGCGATGATTCGAAGGCACTTATGAAGGTACGTAATCTCTATTTGTTGTCAAGTATTCCAGTCTGATGATATTGTTTCCAGGTTTACCTACCAGCAATTCAAGGCCATGTACCCGACGAGATAGTGCAGACGATGCGCGCGTTCCTCGAATTTTGTTATATTGCTCGCCATGACATACATGATACAAACAGCCTCAAAGCATTAGACAATGCCCTCCAGCAGTTTCACCACCATCGCGAAATCTTTCGTGCTAGTGGTATTCGCACCACTGGCTTCAATCTTCCAAGACAACACTCTCTTATTCATTACGTGAAACTTATCCGTGCCTTTGGAGCTCCAAACGGTCTATGTTCCTCCATCACGGAATCCAAGCATATCAAGGCCGTCAAGGAACCATGGCGGCGCTCCAGTCGTTTCGAAGCACTCAGTCAGATGCTCCTTACCAACCAGCGTCTCGACAAGCTGGCGGCTGCTCGGGTCGATTTTGCTGATCGTGGAATGCTACAGGGCACATGTTTATCAGCAATTTGGGAACAAATCCTGCGTAGGCTGTTTTCATTCCTTTGCTAATTGTCTCGTGGACTAAGTGATATAAATATAGGAACCGACAGAGCACAGTGTCATTCCGAGGATCGCGTTGATGGTACCTACAGTGGCGGAGACAGTAGCGGTGGTAGAGATGGTGATGATGATGATGGCGATGGAGATGCTGTTGATGGTCCCACCGTGGAGGCCTATGTTGATCTTGCAAAGACGCCACGTAAGTATCACTTGAATACATGTCATCTGTTCTATGACTGAGCTGCATCTACAGTATGCAAAGTTTATCCCGAAGATATCATAGCCAACATTGAGGAACCTGAGTTCCCCGATCTTATACGACGCTTTATCTATGATCAGCAGGACTCTGACAACATCTCCGACACCAGTATCTCCGACCTCCCCATGTTTTATGACAAGATAACACTTTATTCCTCAGCTGTCGCGACCTTCCACGCACCGAGTGACATATCAGGCATTGGCGGCATGCGTCGCGAGCGTATCCACGCAATAAAATCCTGGCGAAACGGACCTGGGCGTTACAACACAATCTTTGTTAACACAGACTCATCTAAGGAAGGCATGCGAGGTCTCGACGTCGCCCGCGTGCGACTTCTCTTCTGGTTTTCGCATGACGGCATCGAATATCCTTGTGCGCTAGTGCGTTGGTTCTCACGTGTGGGTGATTCACCAGACGACCAGACAGGCATGTGGGTCATTCAGGCCAATGACGATGAAAGCCCCTTGTCCATCATTCACCTTGATACAGTTGTTCGTGCAGCACATCTTCTACCAGTTTTTGGTTCCGAACGTGTTCCAAGAACTCTTTCATTCACAGACACGCTTGATACATTTACCAAATTTTATGTTAACAAATTTGCTGATCACCATGCGTTCAAGATCGCTTCTTAAGTACAATACAAAAACACTTACGCTGCTTGCCTGTCTTATCCTGGCTTGGCCAACTTGAGCTACTTAGAATTTTAATGACATACTTACAGATCTTCATTGCATACTTCACTAAGCACAGAATAAGCCACTTAGGCGGCTTACTTGGCTTATTCATAGAATAAGCAAGTTAAGCCTTCTAAGTTTTTTTGGGATTTTGCTGATGTGCATGGTCACTGGCTCACTGACCTCTTCCATAAACCCTCCAAGGTTTATTTCATTTTCATTGCCACGGCCACAATCAATCATTGTTGCTGTGATGTCCCCGCTGACTCGGACAGGTGATGTCGACACAACGTTCTCACATGCTGCCATCAATATCGCCGCAGACACACATAATGCCGGTTCTGCATTTGGACTGGACGCCTCACGCCTTGCCTTTTTTGGAGAATGACGCGTTGGCGGCTGATGAATCACTCATTAATTGACGCGTCGTGACACACTGTGGTGGACTTACATTTTCCTTATCCTCTCCATCCTCTCGCTTTCTCTTCTTGGTGTTCACAGTATTCGAACCCTTGAGATTCTTCAGAAACTTCATTTTCTTCAGCCTAGGCATTGTGTAGAATACCCTATGCTTTTCGGAGTTGGCTGGATTTGGGCAGTGGTAGTTATTTATAGATGAGAAAACTTGTACTCGACTCTCAATTCACCAAAAAACAAAAATCTGGGCCCGAGCAATTGATCCTTTCCACATTTTACACCTTTCCTCGGGCCCAGAATTGATTAAAATCTCTTAGTTTTAAAGCATTGTACATTTTTTCATTTCGTCACGCAAAGTAACGTTTTGATCACATGACGTCGTTGCGTATGAGTGAGCCCTATCTTAGCCTAGACGGACCCGCTACAGCATTCTCTACAACCCTACTTTGTCTGATGCCATTGTCATGATATTCATCTTCCATCACTATGTCCTCAGGCGGAAGGAGATATTCAGGATCCTCATACATATGAGGGAAGAGGATGGAAAGCATATCATCAATCCTGCATGCATCGTCAACAATTGAACTGAAAGAATATGTGGGAACACACTTGGAGATGAAGTCTCCCTTTTGGACTTTCTTGACTGGTGCATCAACAACCTCCTTCTCAACTGCCCCACCAAGCGAAGTTATGTTCAGTGTCCCATCGGAATTCTCCTTCGTATAAAGGGACACGCCCTTGCGCGCTGCCAGGTCGAGAATATTTTTCTCCACGGTGTCTGACAAGGGCAAGGTGAGTACGCGTGGTACCAAAAAACAAAAGTTGGTACCTTCTGCATAATAGCAGAATACTGATCATGCACGATTAGTGTAAAGCACACCTACAATCAGACTGAACGAACCTTCCGTTGGACGTGTTTGGCCCATTCTATCAATACGAGCGATAGCTAACAATCTGTCAACAGAGGGAAGATAAAAGAATTGTGCTCTTGACCTTGAACTTCGAAAGCGTGATGGACTACACTCTCGAGCAGGAATACACGAGAAGCGCAGGTCACATTGAGCCCAGCGTTCTCTCGTTCGCTAAATCAAAATCAACACCACATTCACGTTTGGCAAATAGATGAATAGCAAACCCGTGTAGTAACAAAACAAGAATGTTCGGATCATTTTTGAACACCTTCGCTGCGCCTTGACCTTTGGATTTCTGGTCAATGCGCAGACAACGAATTCCTGTAAAATGCATTTAGAACGGCTTTCAGACATACAGGTTCCCCTTACCATTATCCATCAGCGCTCGTTGCAAAACTTTGGACACATCAACCACAGGATCAACAAGGATGGGAAAGACCAAAGAACGTACTATGTAAAGAATCCGCCCAAGCGGAGAAAACAATGCTTTTCGCACCCGGGTCTGCCAATTGAAGGTAGAGAAGGTGGCGAACTAGAGTTTGAATCTTGCTCCCAAAGTCGCCGAACGAGTCCATCGACTGAATTTCACGGAGCAACTTCTGGTCTGAGGAGGCTAAGACTTCGATTGACAGGTGGACAGTATAGTATTTACCTATCATATTGTATGTGATCTGTCGACGTGATTTGGGTACCGCCTCTCTACTGACTGTGATTGGCTTTGGAGGCGGTTGGTCTTCGGGTTGGTTGACGGTAAACCGTTGGGTTGTGTCAGGGTCAATAGGGATTCTGTTAATCAATAAAATTAACCCCAAGAAGTATTGTGTAAAGGAGCACACCTACCGACAAACAGGACATGTTTTCCCATCTTTTCGAAGAAACCACGCCTTCAAGCACAACTATGAAAATTTAGTGAAATGTCTACTCCAACATATTTCACAACTTACTTCACAGAAGACATGAGCACTAAGGAGCAATAAGTCGTTTGTTGACCACCCAACATTATCTGGAACTCACCATTGCGTAATAAAGCCTCGAACAAACTCACATCGACAAAGAATGCAACTTTCTTCATCTTCGTCTTCAATGCCATCCTCCTTGTTCTGCGCAAGATGCTCCAGATATCGGTGTCGAGCACGCGAAGTGTTAATTTTGGCTTCCAGTTCATTCTGGTCTGCATTGGATATTTCAAGTGCGACGTCGATGGTTGATTCCCAAGTAACTTCCGAGACAGAATCGGATATCTCCTGGAGCTGTCTGAAATACAAAATCCGCTGGTTAAAGGCTTTTCGGAGCAGTGCAAGGTCGGAGTCCAGCTTGTCCAGGAGTGTACCTATACGTCCTTGTCAATACATCGCGTCCTCATCAGGATTGACCATACTCACCTTGAGTGGCTATCAGCTGACGGAGATTGTTCGTTGCGTCCTTCAACAGCGCTTTTTCTGGATCGTCATTCTTGGTGATTCGGATGGAGCTCGACTGCAACTCAAATAAGATCTAGCCTCGGGTTGTTAGCTACCAGTATGTCCACCGAGAAACAGAGTGAAACACACAGTCTTGACTGCTCTGCTATCAAGACGCTGAAGAATATCTTTGCGCTGTGTGGAGAGGTTCAAAAACAATACTTCATGCTCTGGCTGAAATTCGACATCTTCAGGAATATCAAGTAAATCATCATGGGCAGCCGCCGCCTTAATTGCCGCTTTGGTTTGACGAAGTTTCTTCTCTCGTTGATCGTGGGCAGCAAGAAGGGTTCTTTCGTTGATAAGGGCTTGTCGCCGATCAGCCAGTAGGGCGGCGTACGACTGAAGATATATTTCCGCCTCCCCCTGATTATCAAGAGTTCGTTGATATTCTTCACCATCCGCTTCAGTATCACCAGGAGAGAGCTTCTGGGTGAGCAATGAGACGATCGTTGTTCTCCATTCCCAAAGGAGTGCAGACTGGTCATTCAAGATCTCGCCGATTAACTCGTTGGCTCCGTTGATCTGTGTGGAATGTTAAACGGTGAACACCTAGAAATACAACAGCTCATACACGTTCATGTGACTCCACAGCTCTGTTGTACAGGTTGACTTTATGAAGTTGCGGTTTGATGGCAATTTCTGCCTTCGTAGGCTTGAGCCGTCGGCCAAGTAATTCGATACCGCTTTCGTCAAGGAATGGTGTATCAATCAACAGGGCCTCTTCAGTCAAGCCCTTCTTGGTAGCATCCTGAGCGAGTTGAGCCATGGCGCGTTTCGCATCGTCTTCCGTACCTAGTAGATATGAATATCGAGGAACTCAACTTCGTTGCGGAGGCTTACCCTTAAGGAGGTCATGCCTCAGTTCTTCAGCCGCCGCGTAAGCTTCGCCTTCGGACTGCGATGCCCCAAGGACGTGATGGATGTCGCCTTGGAGAAATTTTGTTTTATGCAGAACAAGGCGACATTCTCGCAGTCGGTTGTGAAGAGTGCTACGCTTTCTTTTGTGTTCCTCACCAGCAGGAGTACGGGGTAAATCCCCATCCTCGGAATCCCCTATTTCAGAAGGATCCTCAGACACTTCACGTTGCTTCTCCTTGCCTTTGCTCTTGTCTTCTATTGAGGCTGCGACATTGGAAGCTGTGTCGTTTAATGAGGCATACTTGGCGGTGTGGTAAGCCAGGAGTGTCGAGACTTCCTCGATCATAGCGACGGCCTCCTTTTCTGCTTGAAGGAGCGTTTGAAGTGCATGTTGATACCGATTAAGGTCCCTCTCATCACGCTGCTGCAGCTGGGAGAATCTGATGAGTTCTTGCACCTGCAAACAATATTGGAAACAGTCCATGAAATCATGTTATGCACTTCACTTTAGACTTGAAATCATCCATCATGGTACGCCAATTCAAATCCCTCATTCCCTGATGTACTCATTATAAACATTATATCTGAATATCTTTAACAACATACCTGCAGAACGTCATCCATCGTCTTTACCGCTCCGGGCTTTAATAATTTATCACCTGAATTTTGTAATTCACCAACCTGGCCGGATACGAGACAGTTAACGAGGGAGGGCACTATCGAAACCAGCTTACTTGAGGATGAGTACAAATACCACGGAGCCTGCGGAGCGAAGAACGAAGCAGAACGCCATCGACCTCCCAGCCCTCAGAAGCGGCGACACCACGGGCGTCTAAGCCAAGTTCTTGCAATGCCGATTCGAGATTTTGATCGTATACCTATTTGGGAGTTGAAACGATGGGACACGATGCGGAAATTATACTAACATGCTTTTCGACAGGTCCCAAGGGGATGCTAACAAGGTATCGCGTCTGCTGCGGAATTGTCAATTCATCTTGGACATGAGCCTTCAGCGTCCTAATGAACGCCCGTTAAAATGATGCAAGACACATGTAACTAGCATACCTGATCGCATAAGACTGGAAAAGTGCTGCGAAATGGGCAGCACCAAATCCAGATGTAATCATCCTGTTCCACATTTTCGAAGAGCCCACCACATCGTTAGCTCGGAGGAACCTGGAGATGCTTAGAATCGGAGGGAATATTGCTATTCTGTGCTCACTTCAGTACGTGCATCAGATCACCGACTTGTGCACGTGCAGGGGTTCCTGAAACAGCAAGCGACGAAAGACGAGGAATGAGAGAGACCATTTCTCTGAAACCGGAGTAAGTACCACGGAGAAAAGTAATAATAAGGTTTAACGCAACTCGGTTTGTCCACCTCCCACCATTTGTACCTCGTCCATGACGACACGATTCCACTCTACCATGATGAGAGGACTCCGAGGTCGTTCGACGTTAGTATAGACAACGTCTGCCCTCCGAGGTCGGTCCGGGACTGCACGCGCTACATTGAAATCTGAGCGAAGCACTGTGTATGTCGTTATGACAACATCGAATGTGTGCACATATGAACACCAATCTAGAATTTCTATGTCTTCCGCTGCGTCGTTTACCAAATCAACGTCCATTTCATCGTCATCACTGGTATTCTTCTTGCCCTTCTTGCCTTTATTCTTCGGTTTCTTCAAGGCTTTTAATTTGGCGTCCCGCATTTTGATTCGTTGCATCTGGACTTGAGCCTGTGTGATAGGGACAGTGACCTTGGACCACCCGTCGTATACAAGGACCTTGAGCGAAGGTGCATGTGCAGACAACTCATCAGCCCATTGCGAAGCCAGAGAAGGAGGCGTGACAATGAGAGTTGACTAAAGAGAACGTCTGTCACCTATCAATGACGAAGTGAACTATTAGTCACCTTGATTGCTCTAACGTCCAGCTTAGCTTCAGGATCCCAGCGCTTCACGCTCGGATTTCTGTCAGGCGGAGCCGGGTTCAATAGAATCAACGCAATGGTCTCCAGCGTTTTCCCTAATCCTGGTTCCTCGGCCAAGATGCCACCTAAAACTGGAGGCATTTGTGGGAGGGTAGGTGACAAAAGTCCACTCAGACGGTGAAGATACCATGTATAGTTGCCTTCTTCGACCTTGTCCCATAAAGTGAAATCATCCGAAGTTGCCTTGGGTACAATTTCTCCGTCCGGAGTGATGGTCTTGCCTTCCCTGTCGAGTAGCCAAGCAACACTTCGACGTTGAAAAGGCAGAAGGGTGGGGAGTAGTCCGACTGGCTGCATTGCTTCAATTGCCGAAGGAGAAAGTGAGGTAGGCGCAGGGCAAAGGATAGAGTAGAAAAAAGGTATGCTGATTGCGCCGTTAAACGAGCTAGGAACAGGGGCCGCAGAAGGATAGCGGAAGTTCAGCACGCGTCGCTGTGCATCTGTGATTTCTGACGTTGCCCACATCGCGCCATTTCTTGAGAGAGGTTCAAACATCGGAGGAACTAACAGGGAGACGTTGGCTACAATTTGGAGCCGAAATGGCAACTCATGGTGAGCTGCGCCATCGGCATCCAAAGGAAGAACAATCATTTTGAGCCGACCGTTTATTCTAGCTCTGCCAGCCGATTGTAGGATGTAGCAAGCCATAAGAATGTCCTCGACTGGTTGAAATGTTATGTCGTGCCATCCGAGGTCGATGTCTGAATCAAGTGAGGGTAGGAGAAGAAGCCAACCTTCCCTGCCCTTGACAACCAGACGCCCACGGTATTCTGCGAAGTGGACGTTTCCGAGGTCTATTGTTCTTGGTTCTGAAATAGAAATGCGCAACTCAGCAAGTATCTTATTCAGGTGTCTTTCCTCTGAAAGCCATTCAGATTGCAGCCTCTCGCCACCACCCACACCCATTGATCCTGCAGGTGCTCTGGAATACTGAACATCGTATACATGTTCGAAGGATGGGATTGCTTTTACACCCTTGAGGGATTTGTCATAGCGCTCAGTCTCGCTCGAAATCATTGGATATACTGCAGTGGGCCAGACGAAGTCATCCGTTGATTCTTCTGAGGTCTCAGACATACCCCGCATGATGGAGCCGTCCGCCGTCTTTGCACGCTTCCAGGCCTTAACACGATTGGAAGGGTCCCCAGCGGATCGCTTCTTCCCATTTGCAACAGAGGTTGTGTCCGCAGTGTCTTCGTTGGTAGCGGCCTGGAACAGGGTGACTAATTGCTTCACATTCAACGAGGGTCTGAAATCCGCATAGAGATATCGATTGGCATGACGAGGCCAAATTCGATGAGCAAGACTGTCAATTGATTCAATGTGATTCGATAAAGAGTTGGGCATTGGAAGAGTGGAGAAAGGACCAAAGGCTCTAAATTTAAGGCGCGAGACCAACGAGTCAGGACGCGTCGGAATCGGACTGCGGAACAATTTATTAGTTACGACACGTGACACCACTACACAAAATCAACAAAAGCAAACAACTCCAATGCGACATGGTGAAAAGCAAAAGAAACATTAGTGGGCTAAAGAATCAACCCAAACATCTTCCTGAGCCATCTTTTACTGAACCTTTAGTGGTTGAGCCATCTCCCGAGTCTAGCTCAACAGAAGAGGTCAGTCCTGCTAGTGACCTTAAGGACAACCAAGTCTAAGACTTGGGTTTGAAATGCCCTGATGGTTTGTGGAGAGTTGATGACGAAAGAGAAGCCATGCAAGAAAGGAAAGGAGAGTCGGCGAGTGGGATTGAGGATTGGGGTATCCAGCAAAAGCTTGAAGATGAATGTCCACACATCATGAATCTTGCTGTCGATGATAGGGATGATCCAAGGGATGCAGATTGGGTTCCAGAAGATCTGAAGAGAAAGAAACGGAGAAAAAAAGGTCATTCTCATTGCTATACACTCTGAAATAAACTCAGTTTCCTATAGTGCGACCATCTCAGTACGTGAAAGGCCCAGATATAGGAAGCAAGTCTTTGCGGACGCAATGTCGTTATCGTGGACTCTTGCCAGAAAAGGCTGGATGTATTCGGCTTTGCAATGTCGAGCACCCGTCCCATGACCCACCAGCCTCCACCTAAAGAACCCATGGCCCCCCCGACGCGTTTTGAGCGTTAAAACAGAGGAGCAAATAACTCCTTCGAGATCCAACGACACTTCCACATGGCAGGCAACCCAGGTCGTGTCCGTGCAGAATCGTTCATTTTAATCATGTTTGGATACTAGATCGCTTGAGAATAGAGCATGGCGATTGCTTGATCATTTGCAAGAACCGGGTTGTGACTGGCGTTGAACTGTATCAATTGTTTCAACACGCGGGCTGATATTCTTTCCCTCGCTCTCAGCTTCCTGAATATCTTGTGCTCAGAATCGGAGCACGTAGTAACCAAAGGCCTCAATTTGCAAGTATGATATTACATTTACAACCTTGTAACTCAATGCGGACTAATGTATACATAGAACTCTGCCGTCTTTTAAGCCCCTAAGCATATTTTAAATGACCGCTTCCGATTACGCGTGTGGTATGGGGAT
Organism: Tricholoma hemisulphureum; assembly: GCA_964034925.1. Classification (NCBI taxonomy): domain Eukaryota; kingdom Fungi; phylum Basidiomycota; class Agaricomycetes; order Agaricales; family Tricholomataceae; genus Tricholoma; species Tricholoma hemisulphureum. The sequence continues at coordinate 3,659,452 of OZ035932.1, forward strand.
GGGGCAAGGCGTAATATGAGCATCTTTACAGTATTCATTTTTCAACATGAATATTTCTAGAAAGTTGTTAGTGCTCCCGTTTTGCATTGGCTAGGCATGCTATAAGTGCAGTTTGGAAGGTTGCTATATCAAACAAGAGTGTAATGTTCGGCCCTGTAGTCGCCTTTGAAATCCTCGTTTGTGGTCATCGAAGAGAAAGAGGCTTGGGTCTGAGGCAAAGCACCGTCGATATCAGCGAGGACCCTTGTCTTGTTTGGGGAAAAGTCCAGGAATTTAAGTTTTGGTGGGGTAGGACCATTGGCGAAAACTAGGGGTGGTATCCCCGCAGACGCAGACTCTGTGTGGTTTGTAGAAGTTCCAGAGCTGAAAACACGAGTCAATACCACACAAGAACCGCAAGGGAAACGACGTACCTGTTGACCCGAAAACAGGGAACACACCAAAAAAGATATCGTCCGGCCGACAGGTAACTCGCGCGCGCCTCCTTGTGAATGCCAAAATACGCGAAGAGGACGAAAGCATTGAAAACAAACTCCCAGCGAATTATCTCTAGCTCGTATTGCCAGATACGATCCGACCGCCAGATGCTGATGGGAATTTGCTCAATTTGAGATATGTCTTCATGAATTTCCCTCCACCCTGGCCATGGATTAACGTGGAGCCAGCCGCGGATAAACCAGTAGACCCCCAAAGGTACTAAACAGAAGCTGCCAAGAATAGCGATACTGAAGACACGAAAGTATCGGCTCCTGTCGATAGTATTGTTACTGGCGAGGAGCGCATCGAGCTGCGAATACTTTTTGTACAGAGCACGGATGGTCAGTGCTAACGATTGAGGGTTAGGGTGAATTCTAGAACTATATTGAAAAAACAAACTTGAGTACACAGCGCATGCCAACGCGACCAAGAGCTGGGGGCCACATCCTAAAACAATACCGAAGGGCGTGTTGCTGATAGACGCCGAGCAGCCAAAGTCTCCATAAATCAAGAATCGGCCATCTTGTGGGATATACACTGCGATTACCATGCTTTAATACAAGTTAAGAGCACATGGAAAAATGCAGCCTACTCAGAATGACGACTATCACAGGAATTCCAAGACCCAAAGCCAAGTCCAACATCACAGCACGGCGTTCCTAGGTAACAAGGCGTAAGGGTGGTATGCGTAGCGGACAGTAAGGGGTGGACCACCTCTGCTGTAGTGGACGGCATTTCTCCCGACGTCATGAGATAAAGACGGCGGTTGGTACATAAAACTGCCACTGGCACCGCGACAACGAAGGCGGTACCCAAGTGAGAAGCTGAAAGGTTGAGGTCAGCACTACCAAACGGAATGAGTAACTCACCAAAATCACACCAGACCGGCGCAGGATTATTAGTATTATCGTTCCAGACGACAGAGTTAATGAAATAGATCAGACAAGCTAGGCCAGTCCAAGCCATGTTTAGACACGTCCCCGTATTCCAGGCTGACACGGATAAGCTCATGATATGTGCGCCATGAATAAATTCATTACCATGCATGTGTCGTCTAAAGGGCAGGCAGCAGAACACGAACCCTATGAAGGAAAATACTGAGAATACCTTGTTGGGAGTAGTCATGATGGCGCATGCACACTGTGGTTCTGGTCGATAAACGAAGGACTATATTAAGAGAAAGTGTCTCATCTTTTTGCTTCGCACGTCCAAGCAAACTAGCTGACACCCACCATAAGGCTCTCAGGTTAGTGCCTTCTCCCTGCACTCCTTCTAAGGAGTGGAGTTCTCACCGATTCAAGTTTGACAGTCATGTACGGCACAAAACATAACCTGAGTCACGTATCAACTTGAATGATCATCGATCGTTGAGATGTGATGAGGACTATTAGTATGTGGCATTCTACAGTATCCCAAGGAGCTGACTCGGGCTCGGCCCGGGAGTTGCTGAAAGAAAAACAACATCACGTGCTCGGTTACGACTGTATACTACCTGGTCACCGAACCTGTTCACGACGAAAGCAGCGAACAAATGAATTCAAGCTGTATTCTCACCCCTGATCATGATTTTGGAAGGCCTTCAGTGGGTGTGGAAAAGTGAAAGGTGGATATTACCGTATAAAGGAATTTGCAGTTTGTAATCAGGTGTTCTGGTTAGACAAAGTTTGACAAGCGTACGACCCTACTCTAAAACAGTGGGGAGTCAGAAGTGCATGTGCGGAATGGATGGAAAGCAGAAAGGAGTTAGTAGGAACAATATTGAAGAACACCTCAATCTATCATGATCAATCAATCAAAGGTTCAAAGAGCGGTGTATGTGTGTACAGTCGGTCTCTGATGAAGGTTGTCACCAAGAGGCCATACACTACTTACGGCCTCTCAAATAGTATGCTACGAGTATTGGTGTTGGATTGGTGTGCCAGTGATTTCGTCGACGTCAATTGTTGCTTTGAGCTTGACAGCTTGAAAGCTTGAACAATGAACGGGATGAACTAGAAAGAACTACACACCGCACCGATCGCACCGCTCGTATCAATGAAGTCGACTTAGGATCACGGAGGTGGTAAACATAGCATGGTAGAAACCGATGATGACGGTTTGACAAAAGGAGCTGCACGGCGACAGGTTCGTTACTCCGCGGCTCCGCCTAACGATTGTTTCATACATTGACAATGATGGGAGACAAGTTCGCATGGAAGACGACTCTGGAAGGTGATTGCTCCCAGTACTTACGTCGGTGCATAGACAACGAGCGCTGTAATATCCGATAACCCTCCAGGTCAGAGTGGGTTATTGCGTCTTGAAAAAGAACCCCATGCCAAATCTCTAAAGTTCCAATAGCAGATCTGACGGAGGGTTCTACGAACTGGCAGTGCGCAAGGCTGCCCATGCCCTGAGTATAGAAGTGGTGTGTGGGAGATACGCCGCTGCGGCGCTGCCGAGCGCGGATAGTCAAGTTTAAACATCGTCCACATCCTCCTCGCCAGCCTTGCCGAAGTCGAGTTTCCGTTTCCTACCGGGCATAGGCTTGCCTTCGCCATATCCGATACCAGCTTTCTCTCGAAGCACACCCAGGTCCTGCTCCGCTTCCTCGGCCCATTCGAGAACTAGATGTCGCCCAAGTAAGTGGGTATGTCGTAACGCAGCGTAGGCGTTCTCTGCCTCGACGCGCGATACGAATTCGAGGAATGCGAAACCGCGTGTGCGAGAATCGAATTTTTTTGGCAGGCGTACAGATTTGAGATGGCCATGTGACCTGCATGGCGTCGGCGTTAGCAAGGAAGGAGCGTCAGAACTTCAAAGGCATACCCGAACAGTTCCTGGATGTCCTTCTTGGTGGCTTCGAAAGGAACGTTCTTCACAATCATTTTGGTTGTCCTGCTCTTCGACTTCACGGCGTCTTTGCCCTTGCTCTGCTCTTCAGCACCCCTGCCGGCGAACTTTACATGAAGTGCATGTCCGTCAAGCACGAATTCCTGCATACTCTTCAACGCCTTCTTCGCACTTTCCACATTCTTGAACCCGACAAAACCATAGCCCATGCTCAACCGCGGTCCTTCAGGGCGCTTGGGATCAGGCTTTGTCTGGACGCGCGCGAACGAGAACGATGGAAGATGCCGGAAGATCTGCGTCAGCCGCTCTTGGGTGGTAGAGAACGACAAGTTCTTGACGTATAGCGTTGATCCTCCGGTAATCGATGGTTCTTCTGCCTGATTGTCACCGACACCACCAAATACTTGATCTGCAATTTTGACAGCATGAAGGGTTGAACTAGGGGCCGTGGGTGTGGCTGTAGGAGATCCTTGGGCAGGACTTTCCACAAACATCCCAAGAGGCCCTTTCTCCAAATATATCACTGAATTCCCGAGACGACGGTATGCCACAGCTCGAAACGCCTTCGCAGCTTCGTCGGGCCTGTCAAATTCCACTACAGCCATGGTGCCTGCCGGGGGAACGAGCACTCTGCCCAGATCGCCATGTAATTCGAACATCTCGCGGATCTGATTTGATGTCGTCCCGTAAGGTATGTTCTTCACTAGAATGGTAGTATCCGACCGTGCGCGCGTCGAGAAGGATGACAAGAGGACACCTTGCGCCTCTAGGTACGATTTGGTTTCTTGAATGATGTGTGTTTCGGCGAGGGCTAGCTTAACCGCTGCATTCTCCCCAGCTTCCGGGTTCAAGATGGCCGCTTTATCTATGTTCATCCGGTCCGCAATCGATGATGCTACCGCATCACTCTACGTAACGTAAACATGAGCACCAAAAAGAAAGAAGTCGACCGACGAACATTCATATAAAGCATACTCCAGTTGAATTCTTTACCCGCCATCGCTTTGCGCTTTGCGAGCTTCTCATCTTTCACTGTCTTCTTGTGGCCTTCACCTTCTTCGACCTGGACTTTGCCTTTTCGATCGACAGCTCCAAGAATATGAAGCAGTCGACCTTGGAATGACTTGCGATCCAGGGCTTCATAAGCAGCGATAGCTTTAGAAGGCTGGGTAAAAGTGACATATGCAATGCCTTTCGCTTGTTTGGTGGTAGAGTCTAAGGGTGTATGTACCTGCAGACTAAGTATCAGGATGATTTTGAACAGAAGAAAGCAAGAGGGACTGGATCCATGAAGAGATCCGAAATGGGAATGTTGCGTGGTAGGTCTAGATTTAACCACGCATGATCCAGAGTGATATTTACCTGCGAGTGAACGAACGTGTTAGAAAGCCCGTTTAGATTATAGTGGTAAGAAGGAAATCAGAAAATAATTTCTACTATCGGATTTTCCCTGAGGATCAACATCCCCGAAGGTCTGATGTCCCTATGCAAGTTTCTCATCTTTTCGCAGGATGGGAAGATAGTTCTTACCTAAAATCCAAAGAACAATGATCAGTATTGAGGTTTTAAAAACACAGCAGAGAAAGAAAAGAGTATATGAGCTCAGAAGTATATTTCTACTATCGGATTTCCAATGAGGATCAACATGCACCGCGAGGAGTCTGATGTCCCTATTTATCTTGTCATCTTGGCCACCATTTCGAACAATATGGGAAGCACGACAATGGAGGGACGCTTACCTGGGATATTTCACCGAAAGGACTAAAAAGCTCCAGGAGGTCTGCATCCGTACACGAAAATGCTAGATTGCGGACAAAAAGTCTGGCAGTCTGTAAGATAGTCTTTTTCGTAGGGTCTTTGGGCGCTTCGTAGTCAGACGCTGGTGGATCAATGTCCTTCATACTCACATCAATTAAGCACGACAACAACAAAAAAATGCAACGAACAATTTTCGGAGGAGCATCTTCCTCATCAGACTGTTCAAACACCTTATCCACCACTTCGACATTGTTCGACATGTGCTGCCTCATCCAGTCCTGGTCTGATAAGACCACCTCCCGTGCAGGATCATACTCGGCCTCTGTATCCACATCTTCTGCCAAGATCAGTTTGCGTTTAGTTTTCCCAGGGGCCACCTCTTCTTGCCACACATCGTTGGCCCACGCAGGGCCTTTTTTCGTGCGGGGTTTCATGACTTCCAGGAATTCATCAAGTTCCGAGGGGAATTTGGACCCGGCGGCTTTGTCTTCATTTGACCTCGGCATTTTGTCAGACGGCGGCATATGCTGAGGAGGCGGTTCTAACCGCGGCCGCTTATTGGGTCGAGGAATAGGTGCATCTTTCGCTCCCTGACAAGAATGACAAGAAACATCATCAGTTTTGCTTGGCAAATGTGGAAGGCAAAAAAAAACTACCTCGACAATGTTCACGCATATTCTTGTCGAATCAACAAACGTTCGATCAAACCACTCTTTTGCAGCAAGTGCCTCGTTCTCAGTCTTGTATCCGATGAACCCAAAACGGCGTGAAGTCCCATCTGACTTGAGAGCAACTTTGAAATCCGTGATCGTCCCAGCTGGACAACCTGTCTGTTCAAAGTGTTCTCGAAGACGAGCGGGAGTAACATATGACGGTAAGTTCTTGACAATAAGCCGTGACATACCCTCTTCCAAGCACAACTGTTAGTAGAAGGAAGGAAGTAGATGGAGATAAGAAATTCACAAATTTTGCAGGGTGATTTTTTTCAACGATAACCCGTGTGAACTATTGATCGGCCATCGCCGCTAGCGTTCTTTCTCATATTCTATTCCTGAAGGTCCTGACACCTTCTAATGGCCGCAAAAGCAGACGTTTCAGGTGAAAGAACGCCGAGAGGAATACCAAAAGCACCTTTTGTCGTGAGTCTATTACGAAGAATGCTCGAAATTTACGAATATTGACGCGATTTGCCAGGCAGATGTCGAGGAGTACCTAGGTGGTCCTGATGGTGAAGTAGAAGGTATCCTCAAGGGGTTCCAAGAAGCTATAGCGTGCGCTTCCTTGACGCTGGTGGTTTGTTGGCTATGAACTGTTGTTTCACGAAAGGGCAGCAAGTACCGATACATGGATGGCAATCTTGCTCAAAGACGACGAAGTCTGGAAGACAAGATTCCAGATATCAAGAAGACGCTTGATATGGTCGTATATCTGCACGAGAGACGGGTGCGGCGATTTCCATGCGTATGAACAAAATGCAGGTTAAAATTGATTCCGATAGGAGGGCAAAGGAAAGTCTTTAGACACAGATCAAGACGATCTTGATGATTTGGACGAGAACGGTCCACCGAAATCAATGAAGACAACGTTCGAACTCAACGACACCCTCTACGCGGAGGCTGAGCTCGAAGATACGGACACGGTTTATTTGTGGCTCGGTGTATGTCTTTTGTTAACCATTCTATCGTATACTCACACGGATCTTCAGGCGAACGTGATGCTGTCCTATAATATTCCCTCTGCCATTGCCCTTTTGAAATCAAAGCTCGAGACTGCCGAATCTACACTGAACAGCACGATTGAGGACTTGGAGTTTTTGAGGGAACAACTAACAGTTATGGAGGTCAATACCGCCCGTGTTTATAACTGGGACGTAAAACGAAGGCGAGAGAGAAGAGAGAAGGCAGAGGCACTATCCAGTAGTAAAGATCGATGAACGCGATGCGCCGGTTCCGTAGGTACCCACCTGTCGTTGAGGCACTCACGCTCCAGTTTATTTAGCGAGTTTTGCAAACAGTTCAACTCGGCAAGATATGATATTTTGGATCACCGTCTTACACTCTGCTATCGAGACCATATGCATCCGCGAGACTAAATTTCAGGGGATCAACCACTGGCATAACTCTCAGAAACAATTGATCATACTTAGCAGGCTTCAGGGGATCGGGATCGGGTGCGAATGCCATGCTTATCCATCATGCATACTTCTGCTATTTTCCGGTATTCTTTGCACGCATGGTGCTATTTTCACGCGCCATTTCGTCGCCTCCGAACTGACAAACAGAACTTCTTGTGATTAAAGCTTGCTCTCATTCTTGCCCTCGACGACAGTGGACTTGGGTGCTATTTTTCAACGTTCGCATTGACGTTGTATGATTTTCTGACCGTGATAGACACTCGGGTGGAAAGGACGTTCCGTGCTTCATGAACAATATTTCCTGCTTAAGGGCATTCGAATCAGCGCTGTGGGATCATACTTTCCTGTATGAGTAGTTCGCCTCGGCACTTCTTAGTACTCGTTTGCACTTGCCGCTGACACCGATTTTTGTTCAGATCTACCATCCTCAAGTCATATACACCCTAATCAAACACCCTTACGTCTAGAAACTTTGCTCTTTTCAAACTATCCAGCAGTGCTGTTGCTAGTCTATTCTCTAGAGCTACCTCAGAGTCGGGCCAATCAGTAGGATCCTGTTTGTCGCGAAGATGCAGGAATAGCGTTCGACTTATGTGTGTAGGTTGAAGGTTACAAGCACATACCATGTCCATGCCCAGGGAATCAGGGCTTCTTTGCTTTTATCGTCTGCTATTTGTCATTGCCATTTAGAACAGTTGGAAGATATACCCATTGACAGTGCCATGCAACATCACACTTGGTAAATCTGAAATCAACTGTTGCAATTGAGGAGGGGGTTTCACAGACCCTCGATATGGACTCAATTCGAGCCCTCAATTCCCTCAAATTTTGAGGGCATTGAGTCCTTAAGTTGAGGCATCGAGTGCATCGAGGGTGCAAATTGCTCTCAACCCCATGACTTGCAGCCTCAACTTTATGCCCAATTCTGTCCCTCAAACTCCTCCCTCAACTTGCTTCGCTTCCGCCATGTATCTTACGTACACACTTGTTTTTCCCAGAGTTCTCTTCTGTATCGTAACCACTATCCTTTCTTCATCGTTGTTGTCCATCGACTCGTACCGGGTCTCTGTCATGCAATGTTCATGCAAAACCTGGGACAGGTGAAAGGGTACGAAAAAGCCGTGCCAACAAAACCAGTGTTGTGCAAGTCAGCCTGACCCTGGGTCAAGTCAACACAGTCACGCAAACCTGACTGACTTGGTCAAAGTCAGCATTTTCAGCCGTGGGAACCAGATAAGATAAGATGGTCAAGATCTGTAACACCCTTGTCCTCACCTACAACTCATGTACATCGAATATATCTTCTTTAATGTTCAGTTCTCGTGCTGCGTTTCCCCTCATTTCCTTTAACCACGAGTCACTGGGCATGGGAGCACTTCTTCACAGATGGATCACTGTATAGAAACAATAACTCAAACAAGAATGCGTGGTGTAAGCGGTGCTTGGCGCACCATGTAGATTCAATTCGAAATTCTGACATTGTTATGGTCTCAATGACTGGAATTATGGGTCAGACTTGGACACCTGAAGAGACTGATGCACAAGGTGTGTTCGAAAATTTAACATGAGTGTTTTGGAAACCCAAATTTGGTCAGCATGGACCAACTGCCCACCAATGGCAGGAAAACAGAAACAGAACATGGTGCCACACCTGTGTAAATGTATATATGTTGACCCAGGAGCTAAAGAGCATGCCCAGGCTGCAAAAGCTGATGCAACTGCAGCAGACAACTCCTGTACTTTACACTCCCCCACCTAGTCTGCTTGGACTCCCAGCTGTCCGCACGGACTCCTAGCTGTCCGCACGGATTCCTAGTAAAGTCCAAGTAGTCCGCACGGACAGCTCGGACATCATGCAGACTGAAGAATTGGGCCGAGTCCTAGCATCTTGAAACTGTAAGAAGTCCTAATGATGTCTGAGTTGTCCTAGCTGGTCCAAGTAATGTCCGAGTAAATAAAGACTTGGTGAATATTTTTGTGAGAGTAAGATCAAAATGTTGTTGTACCTGGCAGGGTTTGAACCCAAGGCACTTTGATCAAGATTACACAAACTGGGCACAATTAACCACTGTGCCAAATGGGCACACAATATTGATATTATTACTACTATTTATTACCTATTCCAAATCCATGCTTGCAATTAAAAAAAAGTTACCATTGCTCACATCGAGCAACGGCACTCAAAGGGCGTCGTTGCCCCCCCCCTGTCCCCATTCCCTCCCCTTCCCCATGCCCTTCTGTCACCCTCCCCTATTGCACCCCCTCCGCCCTGTGAGCAGTCGCTTGCAGCAGTGGTGAGGGGTGCTCTGTCGCGCTGGCTGTCATGTGGTCAGGCGTCTGGCGCGTCCCCTCGCTCTGACAGAGTAGTACTTATATTGATTAAAATAGAGTATAAATAAAATAAATATGTACGAAATAAAATTAAAGGGGAGGGGGGGGAGTGGGGTGCGGCGTGTCGCCGTCATTGCCCCCCTTCCCTGCCCCCCCCCTTCCCTGTGCCTATCCCCCCGCAGTGGTGGTGGGGGTGCTCTATCGCGCTGGATGTTGCACCTGGCGCATCCCCCCTCCCCCCTAGGGTGTCCCTCCATCCCCCGGCGCATCCCCTCCCTCCCATGGCATCCCCCCGTCCCCCCCACGTGTCCCCCCTCCCTCCTGGCGCATCCCCCTCGGTCCTGGCTCATCCCCCTTGGTCCTGGCTCATCCCCCTCAGTCCTGGCTCGTCCCCCTCGGGCCTGGCACATCCCCCTGTCCCCTGGTGCGTCCCGTTGTCCCTGGCGCGTCCCGTGCGTTGGTGGGGGTTGTCCCCAGCTGCTGGAGGCTGCTGGATTGGTGGGCGGTGACGTGGCTGCACCACTGCGGCAGGTGCTGGATTGGTGGGTGGTGGTGATGTGGCGGCGGCAGGTGCTGGGTCAGTGGGGGTTGTGGCTGGGGGAGGGTGCTGATTCAGTGGGCAGTGGGTGGTGACGTGGCGGCGGGTGTTGGGTTGGTGGGCGTGACGTGGCGGCGGCGGTAGGTGCTCGGTTGGAAGGGAGGTGGTGCTGGGGTGATGTGGCAGTGCTGGGCTAGGGATGGGGCGGCAGAGGGGAGGCTTGTCATTGTTGGGCGCATCTGGGAGGTCCCTGGCACCTTCCCTCACCCCATGAAGCCCCCCACCTCCCAGCTAAGTGGGGAGGAGGGGTGGTGCGTCGTTGCATACAGAAAGAAAAACTGAAAGAGAGAAAAACATTTTATTAGCTTTAAATAAGAATGAAATAGATTTTAAAATACTTTACATGGGGGCCTTAGGCCCCCATGTTGCACTAGAGGGAGGGGTGGAGAGGAGAGGAAGGCCATCATCATGATGGTGGGTGGCAACGTGTGAGTTGGCAGTCATGGGGTGACGCATACCGATGTTGTGACGATGGTGCCCAGTAAATGGGCATATGTTGCCTGGGCTCATACAGCCTGGTAGCACAGTCATTATATTACTGTCCTGGGTTCGAATCCTTCCATTACATTACCTTTTAAATAGTGACTTGCTAGAACAGTCCATGTGGAATCTGTGCTAGGAATTTCTAGTCCAAGTTAGTTTGCACGGACAAAACTCGGACATCACTCGGACTCGGAATGGAAATTTGACATTATTTTCTGCCAAAAAAAATCCTAGTGAAGTCCGAGCGGACAGCTAGGACTCTGTGCGGATTAGGTGGGGGAGTGTAAAGAGCTCGACAACTCTATGCAACCTCATTGACTCGTGCATTCAAATAGTTGGTCTCACTCAATACAAGTTCCCACAGCCGGTTTGACTGCATGGCCAGGCACTTCCACACTGTCACCTCTCCAGAGCCCTCTATTGCTGTCCACACCCTTGTTTGCAGAACCACTGCCTAAATGCAAGTGCATGTCGAGCACATTTGAAGACTCTCCTCTTTCTGGTACACTGTCATGGACCCCAGCCATGCAGTCAGAGTTTGGTGAAGACTTTTGCAAGCTTCTTATTGTGATCTGTGCCCCATGGAGCTCTGCAAATAACCCACAGATGCATTTGTTTGTCCAGAAGTGAATCCCCAGTGGAGTTGTCCCAGATTGGCGAACATTGTCTGGTCCAATCCTTGATCAGGAAGCTGCAAAGTTGAAGATCAATTGAGAACAAAACTGCATGGGAGGTTGGCCACCTTTACAACAGATGGTTGGAAGAATAAAGCAAAGCAGTCCAATGTTGCCTCCATGGTATCTGTTGCCTCCAAAGTGAATTCAGAAATAATACCATCCTTCGCTTGCACTCACCTCAATAATTGTCAGCCCTACTTGATGCATACACATGATGTTTCCGCAGATGCCAAAAGTGGTGAAGGTTTACTGAAATTGGTCACTGAAGACATTCAGTGGAGCCAGGACAAATTTGGCTTGGATATAATTGCCATCTGTTCAGACAATGGTGGTGGTGCATGGAAAATGTAAAGGTTATTGCTTGTGCTGATGCCATGGCTTATTGTCCTTGTCTGCTGGGCACATCATATCAATTTGATTGTCAGTGATTATCTAGGTCTTCAGGTTGAATTTCTAACATGTGTACTGAAAGCGCTGCAGGTGATCAAATGGATAAATAACCACAGCTGTGCACTGGGGATATTTCATAGAGAGCAGCTACAAACATTCCACAAGATTCTTGCCCTCATCCTCCCAGTCATCATGCACTGGACAGCACATTACCTCTTGCTCAGCAGACTTCTTGAACTCAAAGTCCCCATGAAAGCAAGCTGGCTGAAATATTCTGAAGAGATGATTGCCTGTGCTGGGCCAAGAGCTGATGTCCAACAGAAGGCACATGAGATTCAGAAGATTGTGGAGGATCCACAGTTCTGGTGATGGGGTAAAAAGTGGGTAGCAGTTGACTATATTTATTGTTTGTGCTAAGAGTCTGGTAGAACATGTAGTCATCTCCAACCTCTGGCAGTTGCAGCAAATATCACACAGGGGTCAAACACTCACCTTGATCATGTTCTCACAATGCTCAGGAACCTTTATCATATCTATTCGAATCCTGATCTTGATGCTGAGGTCCAAGATAAGGTAGGTGTCACCCATTGTCAGCACCCTTACATAAACAGCTTACTGAATGCCAAGACTGGCCAAATGTTTGATGAAAGAAATTTTCAAAAATTTATTGGTGACAGGAATAAGGAGATCTACAGTTGGGACAGCAGATCAGGATTGGCACATCATGCACTTGCAGCCATTACAGGTGGGAGGGTCCAATGACCATGATATTTACGGTTAGCCCAAGCTGCTTCAGCACCAGACAAGCCCTAGTCATAAGTGGATATGAAACGTGCAGAACGGTTCACATATCTGTGCAGACATGTATTAGCAAAAAAGAAATGAGACAGCAAATGCTAGGAAGGAATGAACCACCTCATTTGAAGAAGAGGAACATCATCCAGACATGCAAGCATGTTTTTTTCCATCTTGACAACATTTGACATGTGCATCAATGTTTGATACTGAAGTTTTGCAGTGCCCCAGTACTGTTCAATGAAATTAAGCTCACAGTGATATGTCAGGTAGAAATCGCATATGTGTCCTCAAGATGTCACAAACTCTTTGAGTTGAGATTTCTGTAAAATAAAATCAGGCTGTGTGAATAGCAGCCTTCGACAACAACAATCCATGTGGCCAGGTTCACATTTGAACCCTTCACATTGGGCCAACAGCCCACCATTGGGCAAAAGTCCATGCTCCCAGATGATCTGCTCCATCCCTTTGAACCACCTAGGCATTGTTGGATGATCAAGATCCCAGTACAATTCTTGAGTTTGGCCATCCACTAATGTCGCATTTTGCATCCGTACACCGCCCTTTCAATGCATCCAGCCTTGACTTGGGTTCTTTGGCATTTTCCATGCAGAAAGGGCATCATCAGCATGCTTCTGATGGCTCAGTGCATTATCAAAGCAGAATAGGCCTGTTGCAAACCCATTTGTTTGATCCTCGAAGATATCAATTGCCTTATCAACTTGCTGGATGAGATTGTCAGCTGTAAAGTATCCATCTTGATTCTTCCCAGCCTTGAAGATAATATGGGCCTCTCTACACAGCCCAAGAATATCAGTACAACTTCCTCTTAGCACAAATTAAAGAACACACTCATCACCATGTGTTAACCACCCCCATTCAGTTGTCAAAAAATCTGAAACCATCAGTGATGTGCCTTCCCCCTTCCATTGTGGTGTTGCCTTGTCATTCTTATGTGACCAGCAGTTCCATCACCTATCATTTTCATAGAATGTTGACTCGTCGTGGGTGACCAAGATTAGTTTAAATGTTTGGCCAGGAGGTATGGTGAAGCCTGAAAGTGTTTTATCAGTGTTACCATCTTTATCATATGAGATCATTCGTTTTTCATAGCCCTTCCACTGTGCAATGAATGCTTCATGATACTCAACAACATCATCTCGTTCATGGCCATCAACATACATTCCATTCTTTTTTTTGCCATACTGCCATCCCATTTTGTGCAACCAGTGTTGTGCAGTCCGTATTGATATGCTTCTCTTTTTGGCACTGGACGTTTCAAGTGTTGCTTGCATCTCAGGCTGAGAAAAAAAGTTGACAATATCTTGTGCCCAAATATATCCATCCTTGGCGATCACTTGCAGATGGAGCTGGATTGCCTGTGAAAAATCTTCATCTTCAAGAATTGATGACCAAGACTGGCCATATTGATGGAATGGAAGCTTTCCCTGGCTGAGAAACTGATGGATCCAGGTCCATAGATTTCTTGCATGGTTTACTCCCTGTCCTTGAGACTTTGAAACAATCAGTGATGCTTTGTGCCATGTATATGAGAGTTCTGGATCCAAGTATAGATTGAGTGTTCCAACCATTCCTGTGATGCATGCTCAAAAAATGACATCAATCTTCTTGTCTTTACTTTTGACAGTGAGTATGGTGCATGCTCAATGAAGTGCAGGAAAATCTTTGTAATGTAGCCTATCAAGCACAGTGTCTGATGCTGTTGCAGGAGTATCATCCTGTGGTTTCTGGCCATCTCGAAGCTTTTGCAAAAGTTTGACAAAGGTCTGGCAAGGGTCAAATGGCAGAGCAGCATCAGGGCTTGGTGCAGAATCCTCGGGTTCACTCATGTCTGCATTCTTCAAGGGCTGGTTGTCCTATAACACTCGTTAGTGCAACCATTTTGATTCAGATCATCCACCAGACTGACTGTTTTGCTAGCATTTTGTATTGAACCTTGCACTGCTTCCACAACCTCAACTTTGAAGATTTCATCACTTGAGAGAAGCTTGGGGTTGGGTTGTATGGTTTTCTCTTGTGGATTTTCTACCCCCTTTCTTAACCCAAACCATTTAGAAATTGAGGGATAACCCTTTGTCCCATATTCCCTGGCTTTTTGGACATGCCACCTTTTTGGTTTTGGCTGAGTTACCTGTATACCTTTTTGGTCTCTTCTTTCCTTTTTCTCTCTCCTGCTCTGCAGCCTTTGCAACAGCCTGTGCCTGCTGCAGGGCTGCTGTGAATGGTATCATCTTCCCCATTTGAGCCATCATCACCATCATCATCATCACCCAGATCTGGGAACATTTTGATATCAAGTTGGGCTATAATATCAATGAGCTCGAGATCAGATTTGGTAACCAGGACCTGTGCATGACACACCAGACTTGGAGGTTCTTCATCAACTTCTTCAACAGTGGGCTTCCTGGATACCTTGGGGGGGTTCTGGGTGCAAGACCTAGTGGCTTTAGACTTCTGTGCCATAGTATAGAGTGTGGGGAGGGCTTCAATCCTCTACTCTTCCTCCTTACTTGCCTCATCTCTTTGGTGGAAAGGTCACATGTTTGGTCACATGACATGGCCAAATCATGTTGAACCAATTTTTTGACCTTGTCCCCAATGCATTGAAGTGGGTAGATAAAGTGTTTAGAAACAAATTCCCAACTTCAAAATTGTAACCCTTATTATTCCTTCAAATGTATAATATTGGATAAAGTCTGCTCAGAGACCTTTTCATAGGCATCCTATCTATAGTTTTCAGGACTTAGAATAGTGAAAGGTATAATGTGGCAAGTGTCAAAGCTGTCGCAAAACTTAGGTTGTTTTGCTTACATAACCACATGCTGACAATGAGTGACACCTACCTTAAGGTTTTAGTGAGCCTTGAGAAGCATTGGGCTACTGCAGATCAAGATCCATTTATTGCTGCTGTTGTTCTCAACCCTTTTCTTCATGGGAGGTGTCTTTCATGAGCAAATCCAGTGCTTACACCTATCGGTTTATATAATATGCTGAAGCACCTTCACATTTGTGTTTTCAAGGTGGCAGTTGATGCGAGCTTCAAATCCACCTTCATGGATTACTATAATGAGCATGAAGAGTTCAGCCCTTTGTACATGGGGCTAGAAGAATGCTGTAATTTACACTCCCCCACCTATTCCAGTTGGACTCCACAGATTCCGGAAATTCTGGTCGGATTCCGGTCAGTCCAACCGGAATCCACTGGAATCCATGGGGTCATAACATGGGGTCATAAATTCCGGTTATTCCAATCGGAATCCGATGGATTCCAGTGGATTCCGGTGGAATTCTGTGTAACAGACTGGGGTTTTAGAAATGTATTCATATAAATAACATTGAACATAGACAGACACTATACTATTGTTACAATCAGTATTACTTAATCAGTACCACTTACTCATCATCACTATCACTATCACTATCACTATTCTCTGCCCTACTTGTCTTTTCCTCTTGTTTTGCAATAACATGTCTAGTATGATAAAATAGCATGCTGTGCAAGAACCAGTTGAAGTTACCAGGTGTCATTTTCTTCAACATTGATTCATATCCTCCCATCCATGCATTTAACTGTTCACAAGCCTGTTTGTTATAGGTCAGTCAAGTATCATTGGTGCATGAAATAAGTATCAAAGCTTGCCTGTGTGTTGAATGCATGTCTGAAACAAGGTTTGCCTTGTTTATCTTTGGCTTCAACAACTAGATTAGGTGCAGAGCCATCTGCTGGTGCAGGATTGCACCATTTCTTGCAAAGTTCATCATCATCTCGATGGTTGATGTAATGATAGGCATCAACAATAAATCGTGTTGTCTGTTCCCATGCCCTTTCCCATGATCCATTCCTGAGAGCAGTTCAAAGTACCTGGCATGCTTTATCAATGCAAATGTAATCTGGTCGGGACTCTTCAGTATGGAAAACCTTCTCCAAAAATGCCAAGATATTGGTGGGTGATTCAGCCTTGGGAAATTTTGCCCAGGCAATCACAACACCACATGGTGCACATATTGTTTCAACACAGTAAAACCTAGGAGCGCTGAAATAGTTTTTACGCTCTGTTTCCTCCATTGGTTCATCATGTGGTTGTTCCGTTTGCTCATTTGTTGAAATCCAAGGCAGGTTTTCAGCTGGCCTTTGTGTAATTCTTCGGAAACCAGGTGCAGATTGTCTTTTGTGTTGAGTAACATATTTCTTCCATTGCTGCTGATGCTGTTGACATGCTTGAGTTGCTCTGATTTTTTCATTGTCACAGTTGCGAACACGGCATTTTGCACCATGGGTTTGTTCATGTATTGCACAAAAGACAGCACCACGATAGTTTATGAGATCATCTGCACAATTCTCATAAGCACAGTGCTTTGGCCCAAAGCATGTTCCATCAACAACCACCATCTTTACTGGTGCTGTGTCAACATCCATGCCATCTTCAGAGGTGGATGCAGATGTTGAACCAGATGATAAATCAGAAGATGATGAAGAACTGGAATTGGCATCTTGTGGAGAGGGTTGTTCAACCTCATCAACTCCAACTACAGCAGCAGAAAGAGCAGTTGGAGTAGTATCAGAAGGTGTTGCAATGTATTCATGAGTGCATTCTGAACAAGCATGTCGATCTGCAGCTCTGATAACTCCATTTTCACCAAGAACCAAGAAAGCTTCTTTTGTGATTTCACCAATTGCAAGATTGTCCCGAACTGATAGCTCCATATCAGCAGAAGCAGCTATGGTGCAGATGGACTCCTGAACAAAGGCCTGCCAGATTTGACAGCGTGACAACCGATGGAACACATGTTCTTGTGTTTTTCCAAAAGAATTATTCCAGAATTCCATGTATGCTGAGGCTGATGCATGAAAGCTGTACATGGCATTCACAACAGCATTTGAGAAAACCCGATCAACCCATACACTTTGACCAACTTTAAGGTATTTGGCAGAATTCAAATACAAGTTGGTGAACTGGTTCTCTTCATCAATTTCTGGTGTGCACTCGTGATTGGCACTATATAGTGTTGTGCAATTGGGGCATTGTCCAGTAAGAACTGGAACATTCTTGTGAATGGTATTGTTTTTCACAAGTGTAACTAGGGGAATGTCTCTCTGTTTGGTTGTCTGAACCAGAGACCGAAATCCACATCCACTTGTGACACATTGATATGATTCTGGACAGATGATATGCACAGCTTCAATTGCTGTATATGATATTGGCTTGAGAGCAGTCTTTAGATGGCCCTTTTTGTTGTATTTGATGAGGCCCAAGTGCTGTGCCAATTTATCAAGTTTGGTTGCAATGTTGCTGATGATGTGGTTTTCAGAAATGCCTTCATACTGGTCAGATTCATGCAACAAGGATGCACTGTTGTCCACTTTTGCATGTACTGCCCGTGACAAGCTTTTGATCCAACTGTTGACTGCAGATACATTTTCTCCTTTTGCAAGTGAATACTGTTGTCTTGCATGTAAGCTAAGAAGATCAGGATTTTCAGTCATTGTAAACAACAGTAATAAAACTGTTGAAAGTGAGATGTCAGCTGGAACGTTTTTCTGGATGAATTGACTGAACGAGAGGAAAGTCAATTCTGGAAATGGGCTGAAATCTGACAATGCAGCAGTGGTGGGCAGAAAACTAAGACCCAGCAGAATCCACAATGGCAAAGGTAGACAGCAAAGACTTGAAAATAGCCAGAGGATTGCTTTTCCACCATTGGGGACACTGAAAAGATGAACTTAGAACTATAACACATGATTCAATTGGTCCATTGTATCCTACTTACATAGCCTTAGATTTCTTCTTTTTTCCTCCAGTTACTTCTTTCTCTTTCTCTTTCTCTTTCTCCTTGCCCTTTCTCTTTTCATTCTTCTTTTCCTTGTCCTTTTCCTTTCCTTTCCCCTTCTCTTTCCCTTTCCCTTTTCCCTTCTGAGTTTCCCCTATGTCAGATCCTGCCTCTGTCCCCCCCTTTGTCAAACCCTCTCCGCCATTTGCCAGCCATTCCAAAAGATCCGAAAATGCATATGCAGGTTTCAATATTCCCCACAACTTGATATCCGATAGCTTGTCATCACTGACCTCAAGCCAAGACACCATCGTAGGATAACTGGAAAGCTTCAGAAACACCTTGCTATATGTCAAGTGCCACTGTGATTTACCCTTGAAAACACTGATGATATCCGCCTGTGTTGGCTTCCGATCAAAAACATCTCTCAACTTTCCACTCTCCCATAATGTATTGCACATCTTGACAGCCACCAAGCATGCCTTGTACTTCTGCCATGCATAACCCAAATTTACGTCCTTGTGATCGGTCAACTCAACTGGAATACTGAGAGAGGCAATGATCTTGTCTTTGAATGGAGAGCTGGTATGAGCAGGGATAGAAAGAGGTGTAGACATGCAAGTATCAGGCAGAGTGGTGCCAGTAGAACCAAGTGAGGTCGAGACAGATAACCCAGAAGGGAAAGCAGATTGGTGTTCCTGATGTGAGATAAAAATCAAGTATTCTTGGTGAAGACTGTAAAAGTCTCTCACATAACAGACTGGAAGAATATACTCTTTCTTTTTCTTAGTCCATTCAATGTCCTCATCAAACGATACTGCAGCATTGTATCGGCCTTTGTCAGTCCACTCCCCTTGTTCATAAACAGAGATTTGAGGATTGGATTCTATCATGGGATTATTATTAATATTAATAGGTATGCAGGCTCCATACTTTCAATCGGAGACCACTTTGCAGCAATAGATTTGAGGATGGGTGCCATAGAAAACTGGACATCGACTTTGAGAATACGGAACGGCTTGGCTTCGGCAGGATCAACTGGTGAGTTATGAATATGTACTTTTCCCATCCTTAAAACTTGAGTCTCGAGATCGTCATCATCTGCATCAGCAAAATTAAAGACATTGCCAGTGGCACGTCCACGCATATGTCCACCAGTGGCACAGGATGATCCATGGGGAGCAGGGGGTGGACTGGATGGTGGACTAGTCATATGAATGTCTATGGTGTCATACAATGCTTAAGAAGCAATAGCAGAGGTGAAGACCTCCTACCTGGATCTTGAAAGCCTTTGGGTTGGACCGAGCGTGTTGCACGAGGAACAACTAGGATGATATATTAAAATTAACATGATATATTATTTTTCATTACCTGTGTCACCCATTGGGGGGTCACCAAGCAGAACATCTAATATGAATTCTAGATATTAAATTACAACTACAACAAATAAATATACCTTGGGACCTATGGGCTACATAGACGAGGTGTGGTCAGGATATAATCAGTAAAGGTAATAAAAAAACGGGGGCTTGCTAGTGGTTGTGGTACCCCCGTCATCGGCCTTGCCGTCCATGGCCTTCTTGCCGCTGGTGTTGGTGGTGCCAACCTCCCCGTCATTGGCGTCTGTGGCCTTGCTGCTGCTGGTGTTGGTAGTGTCGGCCTGGTCGTTGGCGTTGTTGTCACCCTGGCCCTCCCCGTCGTGGCTGGTGTTGTTTTTGGTGTTCGCGTAGTCGTCCCGGGCCTCCTTGTTATTGCCAGCATTGCCATTGCCGGCATTGGTGTTGTCGTTGTCATCCTGGGGCTCCCCGTTACTGGCGTTGGCATCGGTGTCTTTGGCGGCCTTGCTGTTGTTTGCATTGTTGGCCTCGCGGTTGGTCTCATTGTTGGCCTTGGTCTCGTTGTTGGCCTCCCCATTGTTGTCGTTGTTGGCCGCAGGCTCCCTGTTGCTCGTGGTGTTGTCGCTGTCGTCTTTGTTTCCGTTGCTCGTGGTGCTGTCGCTGTTGTCTTTGTTGCTGGTCTGGCTCCCGTGGGCGTCGTCCCCATTGTTTTCGTCGCCGCTATCCCCTTCGCTGTCCTCGCTGTCAGTGGAGGGGGTCTGCCGTGCTCGGCGTCGACCAGAACCCCCCTGACCAGGAGGAGGCGGCAGGAGACTCGCTGTGGCCGATCGAGTACGTTGAGGGGGGGCAACAGAGACTCCGCTCGCCTCGAGGGCGAGTTCAGCTCTAGGAAAGCAAAAGGAGTGAGAATAAATGTTATAAGACTCGAAACATACCTTAAAGGGGCGGCCAAAGCCGCACCCTGTCCTTTCAAACGTTTTTTCGAGGTCCTGTAAAAGGAATGGGTGGCTAGTAGGTAATCTACGGGTAAAAGAGGTCAGTTACTTACTTTTTACCACCTTTCCCCTTCCCAGCCTGTTCCTCTTCCTCGTTCTCCTCATCTCGCTTCGCTTTCTTCAAGACGTCCTTTTCAAGTGCTGATGTGGCACATTTACGGGTTTGCGAACCCGTTTTGGGCAGGGATTTGGTGGGCGATGGGCCCGATCCTTTCTTGCATGTGCTGGCACAAGTGTTGGGCATTTGTTCTTGATGGGAGTTGTCGGCGGATGGGGTTGCGATGGGTCGGTGGTTGGTGGATACGGTGAGGTTGCGTGTGAGAGTGTTTGTGATGACACGTCACACAGTTGTGATGCGTTATGATTAGTCAGTGATTTGTTACCACGCACCTTGGTTGGATAATAAATAGTTTAGACACTGGTCAGTAATAATGACTCTGTGGCTCAGTGGTTAAGGGTTCTATTCTTAGGTCATACCTAAGGTTGAGTGTTCGACTCTTGTTGTATATGAAACTTTTGATTCGAAAAGCATGTGCATTCTGGTTAGTCTGGTTCTCTCTCATGCCATGTGTACGGGTGATTCTGGTTAATCCGGTTGATTATGAGTCCGGTGAGATTCCACGGATTCCGGGTATAAAATTGATTATTAGTCCGTCCGGAATACTTCCACAAAGGGAAACTACATACAAAAAAAAGTCCACCGGATTCCAGAAATTCCAGAAATTCCGGTCAGAATAACCGGAATCCGACCAGAATAGGTGGCTTAGTGTAACATACTCGAAGAATGTCTGGCAATAGCCAAGGAAAAGGTGAGTCCTGTGGCAATGCATCCTTGTATCATCACTCATTGTTGATGCACAGGCTCATGAAGCAGATCCCATTGATGTGTGGGAGGGCATTGATACCCATGAAGACCACAGCTGCAACCGACTGGTGAAATTAGCGATATATATCCTCAGCATGATAGCAAATTCTGCAGGCTGTGAGTGAGCTTTTAGTCACATGGGTCTCATACATACAGCCACCTGCAGCAAGCTAGGTGTGGATAAGGTATGCAAAACTACCATCATCGGTATGGATATCAAGTGGTCGCATCTCAAAGCTGGCTTGGTTCACTCTCAGGGTCATCGGAATTTTAGTGCACCTACCAGTGGTGAATCTGGCAATTAGTAATAGTAAGCACAAGGAAGGGTATAGCAAGTAACTCACTTGAATACTGGCTAGAGGATCTGAGACCATGGCAGGTTGCTCTGGTGCACAACAGCCCTCTGACCTGTCCACTGTGACAGTTGCCCCATCAGGAATGTAAAGTATTCCATCATTGAAGAAGGGAGGACTAGTTTGGGCATAGGTCCTTCATCTCTCAAAAAACAGCCTTGGAGTAGGTGTGAGACAGGAAAGATGCATATGATGTTGGAGATAGTATGATGCTAGGGGATGATTTTGACTTTGGACAAGAAAACCAGCTACTGAATATGATACCCATCAAAGTGTTGAGCAGGGGGAGTCAAGGAGCAATAGTAAATTTGATATCCTTTTATATGAATCTCCATCACTGGGAGTCCAAGTTGTGGAATTCAGGAAGATACAGTTGAAAATCATGAGGGGTGTTTCATGGAGATGGCTAAAACTTAGGGTCCAACTTCAGTCTGGATTTCATAAAATCAAGGTCAAGTTCGAACCCAAGTTGAGGGTCATATTGGAGGTGTGTGAAACACCCTATTGAGGTTACCTGAGTCCAGCATCAAGATTTCACTTGGCAGTACTGTTGTAGATTTGTGATCTGGTGACAGACCTACAATATGTATTCTGCAGTTTTCTTGCTAGTTGCTGCTGGAGTTGTAACATGCCAATGATGGAGAACACATTGTGGACAGGTGTCATATCCCATGCAAGCACCCCTCAGAACTCTGCTATGGAACTCCAATCTGAGTATTTCAAATTCCTTACTTCAAATTACTTCTCCTGTTTTACTTACATCACATCTTCCATGGTTTACTCAAGTCCGTTCTCCATCATAGATATGATCATGTACTGCATACTCAGAACTCTGAAAAACACTGTTGCACCTACACTGAGTATTAGCCTTAGTATAAAGCCACTTTAGACACTCAGTTCAAATATTAGTTGTTATCAACTTATCACTTGTCAACTTGAAGACCTTGAACTTTTGTCTTAACCTTTGAAACTCCAGACCTCTGCTTTGTTCCTGTCCCTTACTCCAGACATCCTAATTGGAACTCTGCTTTGCACCTTTTCCTTACCTCAGACTTCTGCACAGGCTTCTGTCCTTATCAGTTCCTTGCAAATTGGAGGTCTTTACACTCCCCCATATATTCTGTGTGGATCTGTGCAGATTTTCATGGACTCTGAGTCAGTCCATACAGACTTTTGAGAAATTCATTTGGCTTGAAGTCCTGCTTAATTCCAGATTTTGAGTCCGCATGGATCTGCACAGATCTGTACAGATTTTGACTTTTTGTGTGGATTCCATGGAATAATTCTGTCCTAGTCTGAGCTGAGCAGGGTTCAGACAGCACAGACATCCAAGCACATCTGAGTGAGTAACTAATTTTATTATTGTAACTATTTAAAAGGTAATGTAAGGGAAGGATTCAAACCCATGACCCTATGGCCACATTAGTGTGACAGGTAAGCAATATAACCACTGCACTACCAGGCTGTATAATCCTGGGCAACAGATGCCCATTTACTGGGTGCCATTGTCACCATGTCACTATGCATCACCCCATGACTGCCAGCTCACCACTCCTCACCACCACCACCCACAACACCACTTCCTTTCTCCCTCATCCCTCCCCCCCCTCCCTTCCCCACTCCACCAATAGGGGGCCCTGTGGCCCCCACATTAAGTTTTTTTGTATTCTAATCTATTTTTATTCAGCTAATTCTTTTTTTTTTTTCTGTGGTTTTTACTGTACTTACATGAAATGACAGCTGCCCCCATCACCCTCCCCTCCTCCTCCCTCCCTCCTCCACTCAACCAATAGGGGGCCCTTTGGCCCCTACGATAAGTTTTCTTTTTTGTTTAGATCATTTTTTATTAAGTTAACTAACTTTTTTTCAGTGCTTTTATTGTACATGCAACGACGGCTCCCCAATGGTGTGCCGGCCCTCCTCCCCACTGAGCTGGGAGGGGGGGGGGCAAAGGGGGATAGGATGGCCCCAGGGAGGTGCCAGGAGGCCCGTGAAGCAGGGCACCCACTAGGTACACACCCCAATGCGATTAAATGTGCCACATCACCACTAACCCCCCACACCCCTCTGGACAGCTACAACCCCAGTGGCAACACTGACAAATGACAAATGACAAATGACAACCAATGACTGATGACCAATGCAGCACCCACCTCCACACCTATGAGCAACTGCTTGTGGGGTGGAATGTGGGTGTGGCTCTCAATGCCAACCGGCCACCTGCCCCAGGGGATGGGATGTGATGCGACGAGGGGATGCCAGATGACAAGGGGGACCCCCCACACAACTTGGGTTTGCCAGAGGAGGGTGGGATGTGACTGGGACCCACACAATGCAATAGGACACCCCCCAGGACCCACGCAATGCACCTACAGCCCAAGGGATGTGAGGCAACACCCCAGCCATGGCCAACACCCCCTGACCCAGCCTTGCAAGCTACTGCTTGTGGGGTGGAGTGCAGGGGGAGTGGTGGGGGCCCAGACAGGGCCAGATGACCATGGGGGACATCTGGTGGTGGGGGGGGATATGCCTGACCATGGGGGGGGACACCTGACCATGGGGGGGACACCTGACCACGGGGGATGCACCTAGATTACCCCTGGACAGGCCAGCACCCGATGGAAGTGCGGGGGGGAGTGGTGAGGGTAGGGGGGCACAAGGGCACAATGACCGACCACCTGGCCCTAGCCTCATGAGCCACTGCTCATGGGGTGGGGTGCAGGTGGAGTGACAATGATGCTAGGCCCTTGGTAACCCCAGTAGGGATGCAGCCCAGCAACGCAGACCCCTGTTATCTGAAAGGATGGCAGGGGCATCATTGTATATATATAATTTATGTACCATTATGCCACTGAGGGCAGCCACTCTGTTGCTTGAACTGAGCAATGGAGTGGTTTTTTTGTGTGTATTGTAAAGTAAATACATAATAAATAGCAATA
Organism: Tricholoma hemisulphureum; assembly: GCA_964034925.1. Classification (NCBI taxonomy): domain Eukaryota; kingdom Fungi; phylum Basidiomycota; class Agaricomycetes; order Agaricales; family Tricholomataceae; genus Tricholoma; species Tricholoma hemisulphureum. Next base: position 3,684,206 of record OZ035932.1, read on the forward strand.
TTATTGAAAAGAGTGATAAATAAGTAAAAATGTGACATATAGCAGTATTAATATGTCACTTGGTCAGACTCTATAGACTTTGTGTGGATCCATGCAGACTAGCTCAGACTAACTCGGACTCTGCACAAGTCTGTGTGGACTAACTTGGACTCTGCATAAAAATTGATTAGGATTTCCTTTTTGGGAACCCAATGGTCGGAGTCTGTGGAGTCCACATGGAGTCTGCACAGTCTGTGCAGAACATATGGGGGAGTGTAAACTACAGGCAAATTGGACACTGAGTGTAGAGAAGGGCACAACCTCTTAAAAGTTGAAGCCAAGTCCTCATTGCACCTTGGAACTCCACTGGACTCCACTATTTTCCCATGCATTAGGGTCAGGTCTTAACAACAGGGGCTAGAAACTATTTTTGCTCATGATATATCAACATCCAACAAGGTAAAAGGGTTGTGCCTGATATGTAGACCTCATGCAACATTACACATTGTGGATGGGCTAGCTGGTAGAACTGGCTATGTAGTGTTTTTGTTCAATTTTTCCTGAATGAATAAGTCTCTTTGGAATTTTTGGTGTAGATGATTTTTTAGGAACTTGTGATTGATAGAGTCATTGTAATTTTATAATGAAATTGATAACATAATGGCTGACATAGATAGGATTTATTGTGGGGGAACCATTGTCATTGGCTTCTTCATTAGTAAGCACTTAACACTATCCACCCTGCAGGTTGTGACACAATCACATGATATGCAAACAATGACACAGTACACCTATGCAGTCAACCAACTTCGACACAGGCTCTTTTACAAGTTTTAAATCATATTAAGCCTTTCATTGGTCCAATTAACAGGAAGTTATTGAAAACAAGAATATCTTAAACAACATAGAAAAGTACTACACATATGTCAGGATAGCTAAAGGCATCACCAGGTGCCTGGCTTCTGCTTTGTTGCTATCCCTCCATCTGTTGTCTCATAAGGCCCATGTGGCTGCATGGGTGGTGACATCCACAGGCTTGTCCACTACCAACCAGGAGAGAGTAATGTCTTCTCACTGGTCCAGTCACTGCCACTCACTCACATGGCATTGTGTGGGTCATTGCTGGGTGTCATCTTTGTCTGCCTGGCATCATATGTGTTGTGTGTGGTGTACTTCTGGATCCAGGTCATATTGCAGTCCACTTGTAGAAACATCGTTAGAGGTCTCAAAATTAAAGAAAAGAAAAAATTACCAAGGGGACATCACCCAGCCCTGTTGCTGATCTCCTTGTCGGTCCCCCTGTTTCCATCATTCCTGGGGCTGACTGGCTGCCACTGTCATTGGTCCCACCTCAGTGGTGGCAGATCTTCCTGTTGTTGTGGTGCCTCATGAGCCCCTTGTGTCACTGTGGTCCCATTCTGTACACATAGTCTGCTTGCAAATAATCATTAGTTGGGTAAAAATAGTTGAGAAAGAAAGAAGGCTTATCTGAGAAGCTCAAGAGGGTTGCCCCCTTAGCTTCCACATGTGTGCTCGCAGCTGGTTGCTAGTGTGGTGCCTTGCAACTGGTTAGCACATTAGTGAGGAAAGAAAAACATACCTGAGGCTCAAGACGCATCTGCATCTTGAGCCCCAGTTGTCATTTTTGCTGCTGCTGCCACTACTGTTGTTGTTGTCACTGCTGCCATTGTTCTTGAACCTGTGGTGGTGGTGATAGTGATGGTCATTGATGTTGATGTTGATGTTGATGGCAAAATGAAGTAGAGTCAACAGAAATGTTCCCATCACATGTAGCCAGAAGCTCATGTGTTGCATCACAACCTGCTGGGTGAATTGCATTTACTGTAGTAAGCACTTGAAATTTATTCCCAATCTCCAAAGGGGAAACCTTCATTGGGGCTCCTTGTTCCTCTGCACTAGTTTCTTTGATATTTGTCTTCTCTCTACAACTCTTCACTGTATGTCCAAATTTGTTGCACTTGAAACACTTGATCAGGGACATCTTCCTGCACAATCTACATCCATAGTATTTGGATCAAATATCCTACCTCCTCCCAACAGCTTTCCATATTTAGAACTCTTCTGTGGATGAACTAATAGACATGATCCTGCCTGTTTCTGGAAATATTGCCAATCAAGATGCATAGCCCTAGCATACCAATCTTCCAAGGTAGTCAGCATAACTGGTAATTAATATATTGACTTGAACAAGGACAGATTAAGTTCTGCCTTCAAATATTTGACTAATGCTGCATCTCCCAAATTGGTCCGTGAAGCTTCTGCCTTGAACTGTAAAATAAATTCATCAGTGGTGTGTGACCCTTGTCACATGTTTTCCCTACAGTGGCTGCTTCTGGGTTAGGATCTCCAAACTGTGTCTTCAATCTCTCCAAAAAATCCTCAAAACTCTTGAAGAGTCTAAGTCCTCCTGCTATTTGATTTATAGCTTCATTCCTCCAGAACTGGCTTTTCCTCCTTGCATATACAACAATATGAATGTAATTTTGAATTCAGGCTGCTGGCCTTGGATGTACATAATAATTGAACTGATAAAGGATTTGGTATCCTTCATTGTTCCATCAAAAGGTAAGGGCAATGCAAATTTTGAAAAACAGATTTTCCTATCGCCAGAACTGCTCTCATGTTCTGATAAGAATTTTGCTATCTCCTCCTCATGACTCTCATGTACTTCTTTCTTGTAATGCTCAGGGATATGTGTGACAGGTGTATAGAGTTTGAAAGTCCAGTTCAGTCCGGTTTTTTTTACCAAATTTTCATGGACCAGGACTCAAACCAGTTCATAATACCTCTGCAAGGACAAGAGACCAGACTGGACCCATTAGGACCAGTCCACATCAGTTCAGACCCAGTCCAAGGACCAGTCCGGACCAGTCCAATAATGAACCAGTCAAGGACCAGTTCAGACCAGTCAAGACCAGTCCAGACTCAGACTTTCAGAAGACAAACAACAAAAACTAAACAATACATGACAAGAAATTCTAATTCACAGTCAGTCCAGTCATGATAACATGTGGGTAGTTGGGATAACAATCTTAAGGAACATCACATTATTCATTAGACAACATGAAGTAAAAAATAAATAAATAAAGGATGACAGACAGTCAAGTGTAGTGTTGCTGTGGCTCGGCTATAAGCTGGCTCAAAGCTGAAACTGGTCACATGTTATGACTAAGTTGAACTGCACCAATCATGGGAAAAAGTTGGTTGATAAGGCAACCAAAGTCGACTTGAGCCATGGACAGCAACACTACCCCTCCTTTCAGTCCTACTTTAGTACTTCTGCAGTCCACTCCTGTCAAGGCTGACACTTCCACAACACTCCCTTTCACCACTACTCAAATATTGCATTGAATCATGCACTGTGATGGCAGAGGAGATAAGAAAATATCTGGTTGGACCAATGCCTGCAGAGCAATTTCTTGATGATTTCTTTTCTATTGGCAAACTCCATGGTCTTTGTGTGGTCCCCAAGTTCAAACCTGGTTGTTATAGTAAAACTGTGGAGGCCACAAACAAAATGCAGGCATACATGCCCTTTGTGAGCTCCACCAAAAAACCTGCTTTACTTCTTGACAACTTCCATTGCTTTTAAGATTGCCGTAAGGGAGCACTACCATTAAGGTAGTGTTTGTAGATGTTTATATCAAGGGCTGCCGGACTTATAGCCAATGTTGGCTATTTGGCAACCCAAGTCTTATACCACCCCATAGCACTAGAATATACTTGAGTCATATTCTGTTGCCTGTGGTTCTTAAGCACCCCCTATCACACTTATTACACTTTTTGAATACTTCTTATATTCAGTGCTAAGGGAATACCTTAAGAATTACATCTGGAAATAGTTTTGTTCATACAAAACTACACACAGTACCAAGTGACTCGAGATGATCATGGATTGTTTTGAATCAAATACTAAAGCCAAAGATAGAAGAAAACTACACACAAGAGGCAACCCCACTATTGCCCCATACAACCCACTGGGACAGGATACTGAACTAGACAAAGGTGCCACATCACTCACTAGTGATGACATGCAAGTACTGGGGTTAAGGACTTGGTGGTACTTAACGCCCCCCTCCAGGTTGTCCGCAACTCGAAGCAGTTGGACACTGCTACCGTGTATATGAACATCTCTGATTCGGTCAGTGGTGCTCGGGCTAAGGCCCTGGCCAAGTGCTCTGTCCAGTTTGGACAACGTCTGCCCTATCCGCAAAGCCCGGGCTAACCCTGGGGTTTCGCTTTGCCAACAGTGCTGGAAGTGGGGTCATCTGACCAACACCTGCTGCACCCCTCAGATCTGCTGCCCCACCTGCAGCGGCCCCCACCGCAAGGAGCACCACCGTACCCTTGCCGGATGCTGCAAAGGCAATGCCAAGGTGACGCCCCCCGTCCCTCTGACACCGGAGACTGCTCTGTGTCCCCATCCTCCTCGCTGCCCCAACTGCCGCAAGGAACACGCAGTGGACAACCGCTGCTGCAATTTTTGGAAGCACCGTTTTGACAGTGACTGGATCAAGCATCGATATGCCGAGGTACGTGAGCACCATGCCGCCTGCACTTCGTTGTCTAACCCCTTCCCTGCAGGATGCAGTGGGCGAACGTAAATGAGACATACATGGGATATTTCTTATTTAAAAGTCATGTGTCAAAATGTAAATAGAAATTATGGACTCCTTGACACACTACTTGAGTCGCAGAGCAATGAGTTCCATCTTCTGCTCATTCAGGAACCACCCTGGAACCTAATTAGACACGCTCCCTCAGCTGCATCGCAGAATGGGGAAGCGGTGATTGGCACCCCCATGCACCCTAATTGGGGCTGCATAGTTTGACAGGCCGGGACTGACGCAGCCCCGGCACCCAACGATGCTGCTCCATTCCCAAGGAACAATTGCGGCGAGTTCCCCCGAGTCGCTGTCTATTTTGACAAGCAGCTGCAAGCCTTGAGGCCCAGCTACCACCGGGACCTCAAAGATCACCGTGATGTCATTGTCTTCACTTTAGGTGTGGGCGAGGATCTCATTTTTTTGGCCAACATCTATTCTGACAGGAATCATACGGGAATCCGGCTCCTCTCCGAAGGAGCGGAGACCTGGCCACATTGGTTCCACCTCATTGGAGGGGACTTTAACTGCCGCCACAGGCTCTGGGACCCTTGGGGACCTGAGGCGAACATCCATGCGGACCGCCTTTTGGTGGCTACCACACGCCTAGGCTTATCCCTCTGTCACCCCGACGAGGCTAAGCCCACCCACTACCCCTACAATGGGGAGCTCAATCCCATGGTGATTGATCTCTTCTTTATAAACTCAGCAGATGAGGCTGTCACTGAGCACTCTATATTCCCGGAGCACCGCGGGTCCTCGGATCATGCGCCGCTCCTGGTAAATCTCCGAACTCCCTTTTACCATGTCCCATTGCAGACAAAGGGGATTGCCCCTGACTCGGACGAGGAGATGGCCTATCTGGAGGACATCTCTGCCCGGCTCTCTGCCCTGTCCCAGTGGACAGGAAATGCACCGGCAGATGTCAACAAGGTGGTGGACGCCATCTCGGAGGCCTTTGTGACGGCATGGAATACCCATGCCTGGTCCAAGGACATCTGTAGCTGCTCAAAGGAATGGTGGTTGGATGAGTGCCACACTGCCCTCGAGGAATACCGGGAGTCCTGGGACCCCGAGGACTGGAGTATGTTTAAGCAGGCGGTCAAAGCTGCCAAACGGGCCTTCTTTGATGCGCGCATCGAAGAAGTCTCCGCCACCAATCAGCGACCCTGGGACCCTATGCCCTGGGTCAAGCAACGCAACCTACTGTCTTGCGAGGCCATCTCCTATGGGGGAGCCCCTTGTAACACGTTAGAATCACTGTGGACAGCGCTAGATGGTACCTACAATGTGGCCAATGACCGCCCAGTGGACCTCTCAGTGCTGGACGACTACGAACCCCTCCCCCCCCGGGAATGGATTCCTTTCTCCCTGTTGGGATTATGTATACAAGAGTATACAGGCAAGCCAAGGCAGTTAACAAGCCTATGGAGATGGAATACAAGTCCTAAGCTTAAGGTTAGGGTTAGGATCTGCCACTGGCAGAATCCAACACAGCCACAGGGAATAATATTAATTCCCAAGCTGTTACCCTTAATAGACTGGCCAAGACTACAAAGACTGCCAAGACTGTCTCCTATGCTATCCAGGGAACCCCCTATAATATACAATGATAGACAAGTCTATCTGGAGAATTACATAGGGGATATGACATAGTTATTCCATTATTAACTGGTACAGGAGTCTATTACAGAATACCTCCTTTATGTATTAAAGGAGCGCATTACACTATACCTCCTAACTGTGTAGTATAAATATTGCACATCATGTAGGAGATGATAATAACATTCCTCCCTGTTGCAGTCTCCCTCACTCACTAGCCTTTGAGATTAAACCTCATCTTCTTAACCTTGCCCTTAACTCTTCCTGTCACTGTTCAGCACTCCATTCCCAACACTCCCTGCTGGAATTGCGGGAGGCTTTGAAAGTGTGCTCGTCGTGCTCTGCCCCAGGTCCGGACCATGTTACATGGTCCTTCCTTAAACAGGCAATGTGGAGGTTGCCTGCTTGTTTGTCCACATAGCTGAGGCATGTGTCACACTGGGCCATTAGCCCACGCACTTTAAGGAGTCCACGTCAGTGATCATACCAAAGCTGGGGAAGCCCAACTACTCCACCCCCAAGTCGTTCAGGCCTATAGTGCTTCTGAACACACTGGGGAAATTGGTCAAGAAGATGCTGTCTAGGCGGCTTCAGTTCGACGGTGTGGCACACAGTGTCTTCCATCCCAACCAGTTTGGAGGCATCGCCCAGCGTTCCACAGAGGACGCTGGAGTCTACCTCACCCATGTCATCTGAGCCGGATGGGCAAAGGGGCTGCAAACAAGCATAGTCACATTTGACATTGCTCAATTCTTCCTGTCTCTGAACCACCAGGTTCTACTGGCGATTGTCGAGAAGTCAGGGTTCCCACCGTGTGTGGTGAACTTCTTCCGATCCTACCTGGTAGGCTGATTCACGACCTACAAGTGGAACACCAATAGTTCCGGCAGGTTCTCTGCCAGCGTCGGGGTGGGCCAGGGCTCTGCCCTGTCCCCTGTTTGCTCAGCGCTCTATATTGCGCCTGTGATGCACATTTTCTTCACCCACGCCCCCCAGCCGTTAGTGGATCTTATCTCCTATGTCAATGATGGCACCCTCATTGCACAGTCGAAACGGATGGAGGACAACCTCCCAAAACTTGTGGGGGCCTACAATGAGGTCTTCCGCTTATTCATGGCACTGGGACTGGTGCTGGAACATGCCAAGTCTGAGGTCTTTCATTTTTCTAGGGCACAGGCGGCCCCCAACCCGCCCATTGATCTAGGTGTTGCCCCGTTTACTGGGGCCACCCCCTTGAAGCCTAAGCCAATCTGGCAGTACTTGGGTTTCTTCTTTGACCGGAAGCTCTCCTTCAAGGAGCACGTCCGGTTTTACACCACCAAGGCGTTCACCACAGTGAGTGCCATGTGCATGCTGGGCAACTTGTCCTGGGGGCTCTCCCTGGCGAACAAGCGCCTCCTTTACCGGTCCTGCATCATCCCTGTGGCAATGTATGGGCTGAGACTCTGGTTCTGCTGAGGCACTTGTACCAAAGGCATTGTCAAGGCCCTGTCCCAGATGCAGCACACTGCTGCCCACTGGATCACAGTCTGCTTCCATACAACCCCTGCGGGGGCTATGGAATGCCTCGCTGCCCTGCTGCCTATGCCGCAGGTCCTGCACCATCTGGCTGATAAGAGCTGTCTGAGGATGGCTACTTTGATGCCCACTCACCCCATCCACGCTGTGCTGGAAGGGGACCTGGTGGGGGACACCCCCTGGCATCCGCTGGTGCTCCAAGCCCTCCCACCTGCTGCTGCGGCAGACGTGGTCACTGTATGTTCCCACTCTGGGGAATCTTTCGAGGCCTTCGGGCCCAAGAGCCAACCAGGGAACCATCTGATAGACCTGTTCGCAGACAGGATCACCCCCCACCGACCACCCCCCAAACAGATGAGCGTAAAGAATATGTCGAACGTCTGGACTGCATCCTGGCCGAGGCCAGGGCAGACCCAGACTGTCTCGTAGTGAGCTGTGATGGGTCAGTACCCAAGACTGCTCACCAGGCCTCGGCAGCTGCCCTGGTCTTCCGCGGAAACCAGGAGATCTGCCGGGTTGCTGCCTTTGTGGGTCGTGCCTCTGCAACCGATGCGGAACACAAGGCCCTCCACCTAGGGGTGTCTGCAGCCATTGCCGCTGGATGCAAAAAGGTGGTGGTGTTCTCGGATGCTCTTGCACTTGCAGATGCATGGGTAGACTGCTCCCCTGTAGGGGGACAACAGCACGCCCTCAGGCTGTGCCATCTTCTACGGCCCTGGTTTGAGCTAGACCAGGACCGCCAAATTCACCTGTGGTTCATCCCCTCCAAAATGGAGTGGGCAGTCCACAAGCAGGCTCACGACATGGCAACGTCTCTCCGTCTGCCCTTGGGATCTCCCCCAAGGCCACCCGCAACTGGCTCATTGCCTCCTTCAAAGGGGAGGCAGAGAAAGACTGGGTTGCCCGCTTTGCGGACCCCAAGTATCAAGGGAGAAGCTTCCTGGACCTAAGGGCCCAGCAGAAGACCCCTACAACACCCACGACCTCAGGTTGCGGGCCTTGGCTCAAGGAGACTGCACATGATTGCAGGTTGACAGCCCGACTTTGTTGGTGCATCACGGCGCATGCCCCCCATTGGGAGTTACTGTGACCGATTCCATCCCAGCGAGGATACTCACTGCACGTGCCCCCCCTGGCCTTTCCAAGACCAGGATCATCTGCTTCGCGTGTGCCCCCATGTGAAGAGGAAGAAGCACCGACAAGGCCCGCAGTGGATCGCGGACCTTGTCAAACTCCTTGAGGCAAACCCACAAGCGTTCGCTTTTGCCCCCCCTGAGGGGTGGGACCCGGGATGAGGGACATGTGCAGGGTGTATGACCCCCATCTGGTGGCTTGGTGTGCCTGATGGCCTGCCGAAAGCACGCTCTGCCATTGAGCCTGCGTTGTTCTCTTGTTGGTAATGCCAAACCTTGTGTTCGTTGCTGGCAAGGTTGGGGGGCCTCTCTCGGGGGGTACCGTCTCATACGTGAGGCAGCTAAGTGGGGAGGGGCTGTACTTGGGCAACCAAGGGGCTCCGGACCCCACCGGGCCTTATGGCTGGCAGGTTGGCCGACCTGCAGGAAGGCCTGTAATCCTCATTCCCGGCTGCCACATCAGTGGGCGCGTGTCACTAATAGGGGCTGTACAGGGGGACGCATGGGGGTAGGAGGCCAGGGTGGGTTAGTAAGCACCGTCGGGAGTGCTGGCGAGCTGGTTCAGGGAGGTGCCTGAGTGCCCTTAGCCTGTAGCCTGGCCATGTGCGACGCCCTGACAGGCACCGCATGGGCCTTCACGCACCTTCGTGCAGTATCGGGGCTGTAGTTTCCACTCAAACTTACATCGTATACCCGCCATCTCATGTAGTAGATAGCCATGGACTGCGCCCATGCACCACGTTAAATATTGTTGAACAAAAAAAGAAGAAAAAAATACAAGTACTGGGGGGGCACAATAGAGGCCCTATTACTAGAATGATAGGTATCAGGAGTATCCAAAGCTCTGAACCATCCCATTTTCACATTTTTAACAACATCTCCTCATGCCACATTCTACAATCATCATAGGATCTCACACACATTACTACTGATACTCATGCTACTATGCAGCCTCAAAACTCTTCATTGTTAGCTCCCACATCAGTTATATTGACCTCCATTGCTTGGCCCACTCTGTCATCCACCTCATTCTCTTCCTTTCTGGCTTGGGTCACCACCATGTTGTCCTCTGGTTGCACTTGATATTGTTCAAATCATTGTTGGCAAAGGAAGAAGACATCTCACTCACTCCAGTCAAGGCTCCATCATAATGGATCACAGAAGACAATGGGATCATCTCTCCCAACAGGCAAATTTTCTGTGTTGAGCTCCAATGAGAATTGTCCCCACACAATAGTGCATCTCCATTGGTAGGCCATCAAGATATACATGATCAAGAGGATGAAGAAGAAGAAAAGGACAAGAGAAATGTTGTTAGAGATCATGGTGTAAGGTTCTAGTGTGAGGAATGGTATTATCAACAATCCTATGATTTTGGTCACATGACAAAGTTCCCAAGATTACATCATCATCCTCCCCACTCCCTCTCACCTTCCTGACAAGCCACTGGATGCATTTTTGGATAGGAGACAAGTCCTATTACACCAGGTAGATTTCTTACATCAGGTAGATTTCATGATCTAGTACCCACTCCTTATTCCATTACCCCTCCCCCCCTTTTTTTCTCATTGGCATCTGATTCCTTCTCATTTTACTTGGGTCCTCTTCACCCACTTCAATTTCCTGGCCCCACTTAGAATATCTATATAAGACATCTAGTAGATAGAAAAGAAAAACAATAAACCATTTCCCCTCATCATATAGAGCACAGAGCTCAATTCCAGAGTCTTATTATCATATTATCTTGTCTCAAGAAGCACAAGTTGTTGTTCTATTATTGTATTATCCCTTCACTCTCTTACCATCTTTCCTTGTGTCAAACACCAACCCAAAGCCACCTCGCACCCTTCCTCTGGTCTAGTAGGACTATCATTTGGTGTGTGTTTCCAGGTGATTCCTTGGACTGAGTATCATCACCGATTGTTGGGATACAAGCCTATAATTGCTATATCCAGAGCGGTAATTATGACATTACTAATTACTGTTACTTCAGCATTACTTCAGCATTATATACTATATATACTATATGTATAGTATATACTGAGACAACTAATTCCTGACCTCTGAGACATACAGAGGAGTGCCCCCCCTTCGTCCAAAGGCCTCTAGTCAGCTTCCAGCTTTACCTCCCAACAGGTTATGGGCCCTGGCTTATTATAAACAACCCAAAAATCTATTTACAAAACCTTCTACAACATGTCAAAAGCCCCAAGCAATATTGAAGAATTTGTCCTGGACAGTGATGAAGAAAACCCTCAAGAATACGTCCAGGAGTATGATCAGGACTTAGCTGACCATATGGAATTATTTGGGCTGTCACCAGCCGCTTCCCAATACGCTACAGTGGGAGCGCCGCCAGCCGCGCCCAAGGCAGGAATCCCGCCAAAACAAAAGAAGCCCATGATCCTTCTAATTCGTACCAGAGAATATTCAAACGTAAACAAGATCTCCGATCGGGATCACCTTACTGATGAGAATTGGCACGAATGGAGAGAAAGGATGAAATGGGTATATATTAATTGTGACATCACTGGATATATTAACGGGGCTGTAAAACACCCAAAAGAATCCAGGGATGCCAAAGGGGCGCGCAACTGGGACAAGAACGACACCTGGGCACAGCAAGTTATAATACATAACATTACCTCTTCGCAAATGAATTACGTCGGATCAAAAACTACGGCAGAAGCGATGTACTCCGCGCTATCCGTTACTCACGAAAACAAGGCGCATCAAACCGTAAATCATATTCAGTGCCTACTGTACAAGACAAAGGCCGACACTACCGATGATCTTCTAAAGCATATGGACACCCTGAAATCTTACCGTGACCACATCAATAAATTCCCTAATAAGGAATTTCATATCTCCGACACCCGATTCAAATCTATCATATTGGCATCTCTACCATTGTCTTGGCAAACTTATGTGGAGCCATACAATGGCAACGCAAATGATCCCAATGACTTGGATCCCAAGCGCCGCTTATCATCGGACGCGTTTATAGGATTATTACGAGATAAATATAAACTTCAGCTAAATTGGAATGGGAATAATAACAGAACCGGCGGGAGCGTAAATCTGGTGCGAACCCAGATAGCTACCAGTCCCAGTAAATCCCTGGAAAACCGTATTACTGAAAAGAAAACCTCCATCAAATCTTATTGCGATCATTGCAAGCGCACGGGGCATTGGATGAGCAAATGCCGAAAATTTGATGGGAACAAATGCCGTAATTGCGGGAAATTTGGACATTATGTGAAGAATTATTGGGGAAAGAAGAAAGAGAAAACAAAAGAGAAGAAGCCCAGGGATACTTCAATGATAGTAGAAGAACATATTACTTTCTCAGCAGACGAGGAAGGGCATAATTTTGATGCATGGAATAACGATGCCATAATTGATGAGCGTCTGATCTATTATGATTGGCTGGCTGACTCGGCAACCACTTCACATGTAACGCATCAAAAAGAAGCATTTACCTCCTATGAGCCTATGAAAAATATTTCCGTAACAGGTGTAGGAGGGAAAGAGGCAAAAATAGAAGGACGAGGAAATGTCGATCTAATTGCAACATGTAATGGAGAAAAATATATTCTTCATCTCAAAGACGTTCTGCACGTTCCAGGAACGCGGAACAATTTAATTTCGCTAGGAAGATGGGATGCCGCAGGAGGAAAATACAAAGGGGGACAAGGGGAAATAACCCTCATCAATAAAAATGGTAAAGCTGTTGCACATGGGAATAAAATCAATAATCATCTCTACAAAATGGAAATGATTATTAGAAACCCGAGCGACACTGCCAACAACGCTGAAAACGATATAACTTTCAGTGGAAATGAAAAATCACTCAGTTGGGAAACATGGCATCGACGATTTGGACATATCGGATATACTGGGCTACAATTACTACTCGACGGAAATATGGTAAAAGGATTTAATGTTGATCTGGCTATCCCAAAACCAGAATGCGAGACATGTATAGCCGCAAAACAACACATTATTGTTCTTTGCGTGGGAATGTGGCCACGTGATTTTTCGCATTCCAAAAACGAGTCAATCTTCTGAGAGCCGTATCTCACCCAATTCTCAACGTCCTCCTTAGTGCTTTTGCAGGTAAGCATATCTATACGTGTCCTTGTTGCAAACCAAAATCTACAGTCCCAAACCATCTCTTTCATTTTCTGATTTTGACCCCCTGTCAGAGCATACTGGTTCAGCATCGGTTGGCCATATCTCGCTGGATACATGATGCAGATCAACACGGTTTTGTAGAGGTCCTTTTGTGAGTATTTTCTAGTTGCATCCAACTCGGGGGCACAGCTGACATAGCCGTTCATTCACATCAGCCCAATCTCCTCAGACCCCCTCTGCTCAGCATCGGTTGGCCAGATCTCTGCCAATACGTAACGTGGGTCAACGCGACTTTGTAGGGGCCTTTTGGTGAGTTTTGTTTAGTTGCATTTGAGTCGGGGGCATGACTGACCATACCATTCATTTGCATCAGTCCAATCACCTTCCACCCTCTATACTTAGCATTGGCTGGCCAGATCTCTGCCAATACGTAACGTGGGTCAACGCGACTTTGTAGGGGCCTTTTGGTGAGTTTTATCTAGTTGCATTCGAGTCGGAGGCACGGCTGACCCAGCCGTTCATTCACATCAGCCCAATCATCACACACCCCCTCTGCTCAGCATCAGCTGGCTGGATCTCTGCCGATATGTATTGTGGGTCAACACCACTTTGTAGGGGCCTTTTGGTGAGTGTTTTTTTAGTCGCATTTGAGTTGGGGGCACGGCTGACCGTACCGTTCATTTGCATCAGTCCAATCACCTTCCGCCCCCATGCTTAGCATTGGCTGGCCAGATCTCTGCTGATACGTAACGTGGGTCAACGCAACTTTGTAAGGGCCTTTTGGTGAATTTTATCTAGTTGCATTCGAGTCGGGGGTGCGGCTGACCCAGCCGTTCATTCACATCAGCCCAATCACCTCACACCCCCGCTACCCAGCATTGGCTGGCCAGATCTCCGCTGATACATGACGTGGGCCGATGCGGCTTTGTAAGGGCCTTTTTGTGAGTATTTATTAGTTGCATTCAAGTCAGGGGCATGGGTGAATTAGCCGTTCGTTCACATCAGCCCGATCGGCTCACACCCCTCTGTTCTGGCCAGATCTCTGCCAATACATGACATGGGCCAATGGGGTTTTATAGGGTGAGTATTTATTAGTTGCGTTCAAGTCAGGGGCACAGCTGACCCAGTGCTCCAGAGGAGTTTCTACTGGATTCGAGTGCCCTTCACGACAAAGCCATCTCGCATTCACTAGCCAGCTATATCTGTCCCTCACACCTGGCAAACAAACAGTGTCTCAAACTCGAAATGGCGCAGAGCAGGGCTGATCCTGAACCGCACTTTGGATGCAGAGGATGACAAGATACTAGCTGATAGTGTAGTGGCTAATTGAATCAGTCGTGGGCTTGGCATTGTGCTCTCTACTGGGCTTGACATCATTTTAGCGTGTTGTCGTCATAGTGATATTCCTTCAAGGCCTGTGCATAATCCATATTCATATTCATATAGTCTAGAATCCATGAAATTTGCTACGATTGTGGAAGGATTGTTGAGCGGCTATTCTATTCAGCCTGAGTGGATTCTTCAGCATGTGAATGATATGTCCCTCTAAGAACTTTTGCTACATCCTCGTCTGCCCATTTGATCACAAGGCCAGCTCTTCCTAGTCCGACACCAAGTGCACCTGCTAAATCACTCTGTGAAACGCAATCTGAAGTGAGTTGATCAATATCAAAATAACCTTCATCAGCGAGTTTCTCGCGAAGTTGTCCAATCCCACCCAATCGAGTGCGCTTGGGGTCTGCATCACAGTGGTTTGCCCAGTCGTCAACCGCAGGGAAGGTTACGTTGGCATTCGATGAGAGTGGTGTTAGGGTAACAGGAGCATTTGTGTTTGCCATACCGAAACCAGGTGCAGTTGGCAGGGCCATCATCCCCATCATCCATGGTGCCATGAAAGCAGGATGGCCAGGGAAAAACGAGCCACTGGGCATTCCATATGGCATTTGAATTTGATTTGGGAGCTGTCCACTGGCCATCATGGTTCATGCATTGCTTCGCATATTGTATAGAATAAGTTTTGCAGGTTTTTGTTCCACAGCATTTTCATCTGGGTGATTGATCTGATTTCGAAAGGTGGGAGACAATTCATAACATGAAGGCCAGCACACTCACAATCTCATCAGCCCACCAGCTAAGATCTTGCTCCATAATCACAAAACATTTATTTGCATTGATGCCTTCAGTGGTGCGCCAGCATGGCACTGGTTTATCTTTCAGGGAATGCTCTGGACATCTCCAGAACACTTTGAGCACCTCACGGATTTCTACTCGTTTCCTGAAATGCTTGTCACCAAGGTAAGAGCCTAGTTTTAATTCCCGGGCTGGTTGTTGGCTGCTGGATTGGCTACGAGGCTTTTTCTACCAGTTGAAGTTGTAAGTAAGCATCACATCGGAATTCAATGCCCACTCACTCCTTCATTTCCAGATGTTCCACTTTCTTCACCCTTAGACGTTACAAACACAGTTATTTCCTTCCTCTTGTGCTTTGAGGGCTTCCCAGCTGTAGTGTAACCAGGATCACAAAGAGTCTTCATTCATGCCATCAGCAAAGTATAATCGTGTTCTGATGTAAGCGATATTGGTATGGCATCCTTCCTATCGTTGCTGAGGGTGTACTGCGCTTGGAGGTTGGCAGGGTGAACATCAAGGATACATGCAACCTTCTCTTCCAAAATGGCCCATGGAGTGCTCGAATCAATAGAAAGAACCTGGCGTACATTCTTGGTCTTGCTTGTAATATCAAAAGGTATGGTAAAAGACGGTTCTAAGAAGTAGTCAAGTCAGGATCCAGTGAGTTGCGCACATATGAATATGGGACTACCTTCATCAGACTCTGAATTTGACTCGTTGCTAGAATGCTGTGTCTCCCTGTGTCTCTTTTTTGATGGTGCGGGCTTCTTGTTCTTGGAACTTCCTGACTTCTGTTTGGCCTTTCCCCTGGCTCTTGAGAGGCTACTTCCTGTTGTTGTTCTTGTCCGAATGGACTCATCCTCGCTGGAGTTGAGCACCTCTTCCAAAAGCGCATCTGAATCGAAATCAGCCTGCTGCTCATTGTCTGCATCTTTCCAGTCTCTTTGCCATTCATCCCACTCCCCCTCTTGCCACTGGTAATCTCCCACATTCTTATCTCCTTCGTCAACTGGTGTGTATTCATGATCGACATCCACAAATTCATGTTCGACAATTTTTGCAAGAACATTCTTGAAACCAGCTGTTGCTTTCCTTTGTCGAAGTGGAGTTGGCTCTGCCAGAGGTTCTGCAACTGGTTCAACAGCTGCGACAGGCAGTGCATTGTCCACTGGCCCTGGTTCTACATCCTGGATGATATTTCAACAGCTAGAGCGTCTCAGAACTGGTGCCGGGTTTGCCTTTTCAACCCGCTTAGCTGTTGTCTTTTCGGGGCTGTTGTGTTAGAGCTTGTTTTGTTGCCCATCTCCTTTCCTGAAGAATGTGCTGGAGGAATACTGCCAGAAGGGGATGATGGACGAGATGGAGCTTTAGATGTACTGGTGTGTTCCTTTTTCCGCGTCTTTCTCTCAGCATTGCGCCTTTTCTGAGCACCGTTACCCATTGGGAGTAAGAAAAATGTGTGACAAAGAGCAACAAATGGACGTCGCTAAAGTCTGAATATAATACCATATCGGGGAACAGCAATCTCACTTCGATTCACTTTTATTGGTTTCCTACCACAGGGAACATTTATCTGTAGCCTATACCAAAGTCTTATCATATTTTTGGTAGCATACCGAATACCTATGATTGAGTAAAACATTTCACTACATACAACATTTCACTACATACAACAAGGAGATTGACGACTTGTTTGATTCATCAACAGTAATTACACATACCCACAATGATGGAACCATCCAAGGACACCATCAGCTGTACAGTGGTAGAGAGCTTGAGATAAAATAAAATATATGTCACTGTTATTGAGCTCCGTCAGAGCCATGCGAATATAATCGCCATCCCTTCGCAAATGATATTTCATGGCTGAGAATGCAAGTTCAATGGGATTGTAGTCTGGAGAGTACGGAGGGAGAAATTCAACACGCATGCCACTAGAATATAAGTCAGATATGTACAACATTCCTTGCATACACATGGCACTCACCATTCCTTGATGAGCTGTATAATGGCAGGGTGCTTATGAATTCGGCAGTTATCCATTACAATTACTGAGTTCGGGGCTGGAAAGGGCTGCATGTGATCGAGAAGACGAGAGATGAATTGATAAAAAAGGTGCGTGTTGAAGGAGCCTTCGACAACATCACAGTGAAGAATGCCATCTGTCAGTGACAGTGCAGGGAGTACTGAAAATCTGATTGAATGACGAAGTTCAGCTATAATTGTATGTGAAATGCCAAATTTGTTACCTTCGACCACGGCAAAAGAATGCATGTCAAGTCACCGGCTGACCCTGTTGTGACCATCCATACCCTCGATAGGTTGTTCAACGGTTGACTGCACTCTCGTCACAGAACACAAGTTGATCTGGATTATAATGACCTATGTGAGCTGAAAATTCAGCTCGGCGCAGGGCATTCCTCTCCAATGCAACACGGGAAAGCTAGGGATCATATAAGCGTCATTTGAAATAACTGGCATGGACACACCTTTTTCCGAGTAAAACCAGCCTTCCTGAGAGCTCGGTATATTGTTGAGATCGAGACTATTGTCCCACGAGTCATCTCAAGATCCAATCGCAGCTCGTCGAGATATAGATCAGGGAACTTGACAACCTTGTTGAACAAGTACTAAGAAAGTGTCAAGATTGTTTAAAAAATATAATTCATAGATGGGGTAAATGGACCGTACCTGAAGGTCATCAGAGCTTAGGCTACGAGCGACACTAGGCTTCTTGTTCTCGCAGGTCTTGATACTGCTGGTGTGTTTGAAATGTGATAAGATGCTTTTGATTTTGCTTTGGCTGATGCCTGTATATGTAGCAATGTCTTGAGGACGAAAATATACACTCATGCGGACAATTATGCATTGTTCAGCCTCAGAGATAGGTCGCATGGCAGAAGGGTGATGGTTGGAGCGAAAACAAACAGGGCACGTGATCTAAATATCCCTCAAAGGATTGCACACACAAATTCTTATTTTTATTTCACTATCTTACAATATCCTCATCACCCAAAAGGTGAGGCCTCAACCGACTTTCCTCCCGCACTCCAGAACCTGCCGAAAAAATTTTACCCTCTGTAGTCATGGTCGCTTTAGTAGTAGATACATATTGATCATGAATGAATGTACCGGCTAAGCCAGCTGTGCTCCTGATGCAAATGCAACTGAAAAACACTTAACAAATGGCCCCTACAATGCCACGTTGACCCACACTACATTTCAACAGAGATCTGGCCAGCTGATGCTGAGCAGAGGGGGTGTGAGGTGATTGGGCTGATGTGAATGAACGGCTATGTCAGCTGTGCCCCCGAGTTGGATGCAACTAGAAAATACTCACAAAAGGACCTCTACAAAACCGTGTTGATCTACATCATGTATCCAGCGAGATATGGCCAACCGATGCTGAACCAGTATGCTCTGACAGGGGGTCAAAATCAGAAAATGAAAGAGATGGTTTGGGACTGTAGATTTTTGGTTTGCAACAAGGACACGTATAGATATGCTTACCTGCAAAAGCACTAAGGAGGACGTTGAGAATTGGGTGAGATACGGCTCTCAGAAGATTGACTCGTTTTTGGAATGCGAAAAATCACGTGGCCACATTCCCACGCAAAGAACAATAAACCATTCCCAAAATCAGTCAAACGGAATACTGAATCCGGAGAATTGACGCATATAGATTTATGGGGAAAATATGCCGTCAAGTCCATCAACGGAAAACACTATTATTTATTATTCGTTGATGACGCCAAGAGGTATGTCACCGTCGAATGTCTAAAAGAA
This sequence comes from Tricholoma hemisulphureum, assembly GCA_964034925.1. Classification (NCBI taxonomy): domain Eukaryota; kingdom Fungi; phylum Basidiomycota; class Agaricomycetes; order Agaricales; family Tricholomataceae; genus Tricholoma; species Tricholoma hemisulphureum. The sequence continues at coordinate 3,703,116 of OZ035932.1, forward strand.
AAGAGTGATGCAGCACAGGGAGTAATAAATTATTTGGCCTATATAAAAACACAAGGCCGAACACCCAAGGGGATTCAAATCGATTGCGGAAAAGAATTCGTCAATGAAAAATTGGAAAACTATTCTAAGGAACGCGGGATACAAATACGATTAACCACGCCATACTCTGCATTGCAAAATAGCATTGCAGAAAGAATGAATAGGACACTTGTCGAATTATCGTGCGCAATGCTATCCGTGAGTGAGCTCCCAGAATACCTCTGGGAATATGCCGTCATGCACGCCGCCTATCTCTGCAACCGATCGTATACGAAGCATCTTCGGAAATTAACTCCTTACGAGGGATGGCACAATGAACAACCGGATGTTTCACACTTACGCAAATTTGGTGCACCAGTATGGATCTTATTACAAGGTCAGAAAAAGGAAAGAAAAATGCTTCCTAAATCAAAGCGCCGCGCATATCTTGGATACGACAATGGTGCCGGAGCAGTCAAATATTACAATGCCGAAACGCGTAATGTATTAACTTTGCGGAATTTCGAGCTATTGACTGGAACTCCAAAATCTAAACCTTCTGAAGACAATACAATGGAACCCTCGACGCACGAGGGGGAGTCTGATGGAGGCGCGCTGCCGAGAATTCCAATTATAGAATCCCACCCAGGCAGATTGAGGCACAGCCACTCCCACAACTGCCAATCACAAATGATGAACCTCTGATCAGAGCCGCATCACCGATTGGAGAAGAACCGGATATACCAGAAATAGAACCTCGTAACCCAGAGAAGCAATCCCGGAAGCGGAAACAAGTTGATAATAATGATCGCATTGATATTGATGAACCGCGCAAGATGCGTGCAATGCAGAGAAAAGAACCGCGACAAACGCGTGGAGTTTGTACCGACTATAAACCCTTGTTACACCTTACAGAAGAGGAAGAAGCAAATACCTTCCTAGATAACGATGAAGCCTATGCAATAATCGCTGGAGACGAAATAAACACACTCAAAGATGCGTGGATCTCCCTTGATTGGCTGGAATGGCAAAAAGCCATACAAAATGAATTGAACCTACTAAAGGAGAAGGGGACATGGGAATTGGTCCAGAAACCTCCTGGCGCGATACCGATTGCGAACAAATGGGTCTTTGTCCGGAAAAGAAATAAACAAGGGGAAATTATAAGATACCGAGTGCGATTAGTTGCAAAAGGATGTGCACAACGACCAGGCTATGATTATACAGATACCTTCTCACCCGTAGTCTGGATGGACACGCTCCGAGCAGTATTAGCGCTTGCATCAAAGAAGGGTCTAAAAATACAACAGATGGACGTAAAGGGAGCATACCTCAATGGCACATTAAAGGAAGAAATATATATGAAGCAACCTGAAGGACAAGAAGATGGAACAGGCCGGGTATGTAGGTTAGTGAAACCACTTTATGGACTAAAGCAGGCAGGGCGAGAGTGGAATAATGAATTTGATGGTAAACTCAAAATTCATGAATATGGACGCTTATTTGCAGATCCATGCGTGTATATTCAAAGGGTCGTCGATGACTTGGGAATAATAACAGTCTGGGTTGATGACACATTACTATTTGCGTCTTCCGATTCTATGATGAAGCATATGAAAAATACGCTCAGTACGGAATGGGAAGTAACCGACCTGCCAAGCAAAATCATTGGCATAGAAATTATGTGCCAAGACGATGCAATCAAGATATCTCAGGAGAAATACATTGAAAATATTCTCCGCAAGGAGGGAATGCTTGACGCGAATCCAGTCGGAATGTTAATGGATCCCAATATTAAATTATTGGCGAATCCGGATTATAATGAACCCAACAGGAGCAATTCATATGCAAAATTATTAGGATGTCTACAATTCCTATCAAATTCCACATGACCCGATATCAGCTTTGCCGTTAACAAGTTGGCTGCCTACACCACTAACCTGGGTTTACAACACCACGGTGCAATAAAGTGAATGCTCAGGTACTTGGCTGGTACGAAAACTCTCGGGTAATTTATAAATCCCAAGATGAGACTGAAAACAATAACCTCTTCCATGGATATGCTGATGCTTCATTTGCTAATATTGAAGATCTTAAATCCACAACCGGCTATATTTTCAAAGCGTCCGGGGGAGCAATAACATGGAAATCTAAGAAACAAACTATTATTGCACTATCCTCTACCGAAGCTGAATATATTGCATTATCAGATGCTGAACGCGAAGCCGTATGGCTAAGAAATTTATATGAAGAACTCGGATTTGCACAACAATTCCCCACAGTGATTAAAGGCGATAACGAAGGGTCAGTAATTTTAACTCAGAACCCTCAATTTCATCAGAGATCAAAACACATCGCTATCCGCTATCACTGGGTCCGGGATCTCATGGCCAATAAATCAATAGAAATTCAAAACTGTCGTGATCCGGAGCAAACTGCAGACGTATTAACAAAGGCTCTGCCGAAGCCTAGATTTACACGACATAGGGACGAGATGGGAGTTCAGTCAGGTTAACCCAGCAGCTTTCCTCGCGTGAGTTGGATTTTTTCCCAATGGGTTTTTTCCACCACAGAGGTTTTAATGCAACTGGAGAAACTTATTCCACCCTTGACTTCAGGGGGAGTAATGACAACAGAAACTTATTCCACCCTTGACTTCAGGGGGAGTAATGACAAAATATTTAACCATTTCACCCAGCCGCTATAGGCTTGAGGGGGAGTGTTGGGATACAAGCCTATAATTGCTATATCCAGAGCGGTAATTATGACATTACTAATTACTGTTACTTCAGCATTACTTCAGCATTATATACTATATATACTATATGTATAGTATATACTATATGTATAGTATATACTATATGTATAGTATATACTATATGTATAGTATATACTATATGTATAGTATATACTATATGTATAGTATATACTGAGACAACTAATTCCTGACCTCTGAGACATACAGAGGAGTGCCCCCCCTTCGTCCAAAAGCCTCTAGTCAGCTTCCAGCTTTACCTCGCAACACCGATACCGTGGCAAAAGTTTAGAAAAAGAATGCCTTGTATGCACAGCATTATTTCTGGAAGATGTGGCCTTAACCTGGTATGATGACAATGTATCAGGCCTGCACCAAGTGAAGGACACTTGGTCCCTCAAGTTAGTAATCACTGGATTATATGACTGGTTTGTACACCACTCTGTGCTAGGTGTGACCACAGAAAAATTCTGGAACACGACTCATGTTCCAGGGGAAAGAGTCTTGGACTTTTACCATAGACTAACAAGATATGCAGCATGAATGGTCTGTCTGCCGGACAGATATACATTCAAGTGTCAGCTCATCATGAGATTGCCTAGAGCAGTGTTCAACTATCAATTGAATGAGGAAGTTACTGCAGAACATTCCACAGTAGAGACTATTCTCCATCATGCCAGAAAGGCAGAGGAAAACACTAGGATCAGGTCCTGTTGGTATAGGGAACAATGGATCATGACTGCGGTCAGGGAAGTAACAGAAATCAAGCCCATGGGGAGAATCTATGGCAGTCATCTGAGACCATCTGGGTATAACAGATGATATGAAGAAAAACCTGAGACACCACTGAAAGTATTGTCAGTGGGTTCTGGTAGAGGGGGAAAGTGTCCAACTTCCCCTTCTTCCATATTGACATCCTCTTGGATGTGACTCAGCCTTGGATGAGGTTCAGCCCTCTCCACCTGCAAGGGGTTTTACCTCACTGGAGGTCTCAACCCACTCAGTTGGGACAGGATTATGGGAGATCACATCCCTGACTCCAGTGAGTGTGGCACATCATACCTCACATGTTTGCCTGACTGTTTGTCCTTGTAGTCTTGAGAACATTTGTCTTCGAGCTCTCTGATGCAAGCTTGTGCTTGGTGGAGGGCAGCCTCTGTGCCCTCCAATTTGTTGATGTATCTGGTGCATTTGTGCCTCCAGGTCTCTGAGTGCTCATATCTGAGTGCATTCGCATCAGCATAGTCACCATCTTTGGTGAATTCAGCCTCCATGACATGGAGGCCATAAGCAGTGTATATCTTACACCCTCTCAGGTGGTAGATGATGCTGAGTCCTTGGCTCCATGTCCAACCAAGGTTGTCATTTTTGTTTCTTCTATGCGGGCACTCTGGACACTCTGTTCATACTAAGTGGTGTTGTGGTCTTCTAGTGTAGTGGTGGCAAAAAGGAAAAAAAAACATTCCTAACTGTTTCAAACTCCATCCCAACATTTGAACATGGGCCTAGCCATGTGTCTTAGTAATCACTCAAAGAGGTTGATTAATCCAATTAAATAATGCTGTCACAAGCCTACCATTTCCTTGGTAGGCTTCTCTAGTTGTCAATGCCCATGAGCATCAGGTAGCTGTCCAGCACAATGAGTTCATTGCAGTTTCCAAGGGATTCCCAAGTGGAGTCCCCTAGGTTCCACTTCACCAGGAGTTCTAGGCTCCTTCCTTTCCATCTGTGACTGATGATCTTGTCAACATACCATTTGGCATCATCTGGTGCCCCAAAGTTTTAGGGTTTGACTTTCTGCCTGTTAGGAAACAGGACATCATCATTTGGTTGGTGTGGTCTAAGTAGACTCACATGAAACTTTGGATGATTCACCTCCTGGTGAGTTCCTCAGGTAGTTCCAACATGTAGTTGGACATTGAGGGTATTGCCTCCAATACTTTGTAGGGTCCAACAAACTTTGGTAAGAGCTTGTCAGCTCTTCCTTTAGGCATTGACAGGTTCTTCATCAATAGGTAGATGAAGTTGTCTACCTTAATTTCTGGATCATCACTTTGTTGTTGGTGTGATGTTGTTAGAGGATGTGCACCTCAATAATTGCATCATGTGCTAGTGGAGTATGTTACACTAAGCCACCTATTCCGGTCAGATTCCGGTTATTCTGACCGGAATTTCTGGAATTTCTGGAATCCGGTGGACTTTTTTTTGTATGTAGTTTCCCTTTGTGGAAGTATTCCGGACGGACTAATAATCAATTTTATACCCGGAATCCGTGGAATCTCACCGGACTCATAATCAACCGGATTAACCGGAATCACCCGGACACATGGCATGAGAGAGAACCAGACTAACCGGAATGCACATGCTTTTCGAATCAAAAGTTTCGTATACAACAAGAGTCGAACACTCAACCTTAGGTATGACCTAAGAATAGAACCCTTAACCACTGAGCCACAGAGTCATTATTACTGACCAGTGTCTAAACTATTTATTATCCAACCAAGGTGTGTGGTAACAAATCACTGACTAATCATAACGCATCACAACTGTGTGACGTGTCATCACAAACACTCTCACACGCAACCTCACCGTATCCACCAACCACCGACCCATCGCAACCCCATCCGCCGACAACTCCCATCAAGAACAAATGCCCAACACTTGTGCCAGCACATGCAAGAAAGGATCGGGCCCATCGCCCACCAAATCCCTGCCCAAAATGGGTTCGCAAACCCGTAAATGTGCCACATCAGCACTCGAAAAGGATGTCTTGAAGAAAGCGAAGCGAGATGAGGAGAACGAGGAAGAGGAACAGGCTGGGAAGGGGAAAGGTGGTAAAAAGTAAGTAACTGACCTCTTTTACCCGTAGATTACCTACTAGCCGCCCATTCCTTTTACAGGACCTCGAAAAAACGCTTGAAAGGACAGGGTGCGGCTTTGGCCGCCCCTTTAAGGTATGTTTCGAGTCCTATAACATTTATTCTCACTCCTTTTGCTTTCCTAGAGCTGAACTCGCCCTCGAGGCGAGCGGAGTCTCTGTTGCCCCCCCTCAACGTACTCGATCGGCCACAGCGAGTCTCCTGCCGCCTCCTCCTGGTCAGGGGGGTTCTGGTCGACGCCGAGCACGGCAGACCCCCTCCACTGACAGCGAGGACAGCGAAGGGGATAGCGGCGACGAAAACAATGGGGACGACGCCCACGGGAGCCAGACCAGCAACAAAGACAACAGCGACAGCACCACGAGCAACGGAAACAAAGACAACAGCGACAACACCACGAGCAACAGGGAGCCTGCGGCCAACAACGACAACAATGGGGAGGCCAACAACGAGACCAAGGCCAACAATGAGACCAACCGCGAGGCCAACAATGCAAACAACAGCAAGGCCGCCAAAGACACCGATGCCAACGCCAGTAACGGGGAGCCCCAGGATGACAACGACAACACCAATGCCGGCAATGGCAATGCTGGCAATAACAAGGAGGCCCGGGACGACTACGCGAACACCAAAAACAACACCAGCCACGACGGGGAGGGCCAGGGTGACAACAACGCCAACGACCAGGCCGACACTACCAACACCAGCAGCAGCAAGGCCACAGACGCCAATGACGGGGAGGTTGGCACCACCAACACCAGCGGCAAGAAGGCCATGGACGGCAAGGCCGATGACGGGGGTACCACAACCACTAGCAAGCCCCCGTTTTTTTATTACCTTTACTGATTATATCCTGACCACACCTCGTCTATGTAGCCCATAGGTCCCAAGGTATATTTATTTGTTGTAGTTGTAATTTAATATCTAGAATTCATATTAGATGTTCTGCTTGGTGACCCCCCAATGGGTGACACAGGTAATGAAAAATAATATATCATGTTAATTTTAATATATCATCCTAGTTGTTCCTCGTGCAACACGCTCGGTCCAACCCAAAGGCTTTCAAGATCCAGGTAGGAGGTCTTCACCTCTGCTATTGCTTCTTAAGCATTGTATGACACCATAGACATTCATATGACTAGTCCACCATCCAGTCCACCCCCTGCTCCCCATGGATCATCCTGTGCCACTGGTGGACATATGCGTGGACGTGCCACTGGCAATGTCTTTAATTTTGCTGATGCAGATGATGACGATCTCGAGACTCAAGTTTTAAGGATGGGAAAAGTACATATTCATAACTCACCAGTTGATCCTGCCGAAGCCAAGCCGTTCCGTATTCTCAAAGTCGATGTCCAGTTTTCTATGGCACCCATCCTCAAATCTATTGCTGCAAAGTGGTCTCCGATTGAAAGTATGGAGCCTGCATACCTATTAATATTAATAATAATCCCATGATAGAATCCAATCCTCAAATCTCTGTTTATGAACAAGGGGAGTGGACTGACAAAGGCCGATACAATGCTGCAGTATCGTTTGATGAGGACATTGAATGGACTAAGAAAAAGAAAGAGTATATTCTTCCAGTCTGTTATGTGAGAGACTTTTACAGTCTTCACCAAGAATACTTGATTTTTATCTCACATCAGGAACACCAATCTGCTTTCCCTTCTGGGTTATCTGTCTCGACCTCACTTGGTTCTACTGGCACCACTCTGCCTGATACTCGCATGTCTACACCTCTTTCTATCCCTGCTCATACCAGCTCTCCATTCAAAGACAAGATCATTGCCTCTCTCAGTATTCCAGTTGAGTTGACCGATCACAAGGACGTAAATTTGGGTTATGCATGGCAGAAGTACAAGGCATGCTTGGTGGCTGTCAAGATGTGCAATACATTATGGGAGAGTGGAAAGTTGAGAGATGTTTTTGATCGGAAGCCAACACAGGCGGATATCATCAGTGTTTTCAAGGGTAAATCACAGTGGCACTTGACATATAGCAAGGTGTTTCTGAAGCTTTCCAGTTATCCTACGATGGTGTCTTGGCTTGAGGTCAGTGATGACAAGCTATCGGATATCGAGTTGTGGGGAATATTGAAACCTGCATATGCATTTTCAGATCTTTTGGAATGGCTGGCAAATGGCGGAGAGGGTTTGACAAAGGGGGGGACAGAGGCAGGATCTGACATAGGGGAAACTCAGAAGGGAAAAGGGAAAGGGAAAGAGAAGGGGAAAGGAAAGGAAAAGGACAAGGAAAAGAAGAATGAAAAGAGAAAGGGCAAGGAGAAAGAGAAAGAGAAAGAGAAAGAAGTAACTGGAGGAAAAAAGAAGAAATCTAAGGCTATGTAAGTAGGATACAATGGACCAATTGAATCATGTGTTATAGTTCTAAGTTCATCTTTTCAGTGTCCCCAATGGTGGAAAAGCAATCCTCTGGCTATTTTCAAGTCTTTGCTGTCTACCTTTGCCATTGTGGATTCTGCTGGGTCTTAGTTTTCTGCCCACCACTGCTGCATTGTCAGATTTCAGCCCATTTCCAGAATTGACTTTCCTCTCGTTCAGTCAATTCATCCAGAAAAACGTTCCAGCTGACATCTCACTTTCAACAGTTTTATTACTGTTGTTTACAATGACTGAAAATCCTGATCTTCTTAGCTTACATGCAAGACAACAGTATTCACTTGCAAAAGGAGAAAATGTATCTGCAGTCAACAGTTGGATCAAAAGCTTGTCACGGGCAGTACATGCAAAAGTGGACAACAGTGCATCCTTGTTGCATGAATCTGACCAGTATGAAGGCATTTCTGAAAACCACATCATCAGCAACATTGCAACCAAACTTGATAAATTGGCACAGCACTTGGGCCTCATCAAATACAACAAAAAGGGCCATCTAAAGACTGCTCTCAAGCCAATATCATATACAGCAATTGAAGCTGTGCATATCATCTGTCCAGAATCATATCAATGTGTCACAAGTGGATGTGGATTTCAATCTCTGGTTCAGACAACCAAACAGAGAGACATTCCCCTAGTTACACTTGTGAAAAACAATACCATTCACAAGAATGTTCCAGTTCTTACTGGACAATGCCCCAATTGCACAACACTATATAGTGCCAATCACGAGCGCACACCAGAAATTGATGAAGAGAACCAGTTCACCAACTTGTATTTGAATTCTGCCAAATACCTTAAAGTTGGTCAAAGTGTATGGGTTGATCGGGTTTTCTCAAATGCTGTTGTGAATGCCATGTACAGCTTTCATGCATCAGCCTCAGCATACATGGAATTCTGGAATAATTCTTTTGGAAAAACACAAGAACATGTGTTCCATCGGTTGTCACGCTGTCAAATCTGGCAGGCCTTTGTTCAGGAGTCCATCTGCACCATAGCTGCTTCTGCTGATATGGAGCTATCAGTTCGGGACAATCTTGCAATTGGTGAAATCACAAAAGAAGCTTTCTTGGTTCTTGGTGAAAATGGAGTTATCAGAGCTGCAGATCGACATGCTTGTTCAGAATGCACTCATGAATACATTGCAACACCTTCTGATACTACTCCAACTGCTCTTTCTGCTGCTGTAGTTGGAGTTGATGAGGTTGAACAACCCTCTCCACAAGATGCCAATTCCAGTTCTTCATCATCTTCTGATTTATCATCTGGTTCAACATCTGCATCCACCTCTGAAGATGGCATGGATGTTGACACAGCACCAGTAAAGATGGTGGTTGTTGATGGAACATGCTTTGGGCCAAAGCACTGTGCTTATGAGAATTGTGCAGATGATCTCATAAACTATCGTGGTGCTGTCTTTTGTGCAATACATGAACAAACCCATGGTGCAAAATGCCGTGTTCGCAACTGTGACAATGAAAAAATCAGAGCAACTCAAGCATGTCAACAGCATCAGCAGCAATGGAAGAAATATGTTACTCAACACAAAAGACAATCTGCACCTGGTTTCCGAAGAATTACACAAAGGCCAGCTGAAAACCTGCCTTGGATTTCAACAAATGAGCAAACGGAACAACCACATGATGAACCAATGGAGGAAACAGAGCGTAAAAACTATTTCAGCGCTCCTAGGTTTTACTGTGTTGAAACAATATGTGCACCATGTGGTGTTGTGATTGCCTGGGCAAAATTTCCCAAGGCTGAATCACCCACCAATATCTTGGCATTTTTGGAGAAGGTTTTCCATACTGAAGAGTCCCGACCAGATTACATTTGCATTGATAAAGCATGCCAGGTACTTTGAACTGCTCTCAGGAATGGATCATGGGAAAGGGCATGGGAACAGACAACACGATTTATTGTTGATGCCTATCATTACATCAACCATCGAGATGATGATGAACTTTGCAAGAAATGGTGCAATCCTGCACCAGCAGATGGCTCTGCACCTAATCTAGTTGTTGAAGCCAAAGATAAACAAGGCAAACCTTGTTTCAGACATGCATTCAACACACAGGCAAGCTTTGATACTTATTTCATGCACCAATGATACTTGACTGACCTATAACAAACAGGCTTGTGAACAGTTAAATGCATGGATGGAAGGATATGAATCAATGTTGAAGAAAATGACACCTGGTAACTTCAACTGGTTCTTGCACAGCATGGTATTTTATCATACTAGACATGTTATTGCAAAACAAGAGGAAAAGACAAGTAGGGCAGAGAATAGTGATAGTGATAGTGATAGTGATGATGAGTAAGTGGTACTGATTAGGTAATACTGATTGTAACAATAGTATAGTGTCTGTCTATGTTCAATGTTATTTATATGAATACATTTCTAAAACCCCAGTCTGTTACACAGAATTCCACCGGAATCCACTGGAATCCATCGGATTCCGATCGGAATAACCGGAATTTATGACCCCATGTTATGACCCCATGGATTCCAGTGGATTCCCGTTGGACTGACCGGAATCCGACCAGAATTTCCGGAATCTGTGGAGTCCAACTGGAATAGGTGGGGGAGTGTAAATTACAGTGCTAGTGTGATGTTCCTTAATGCATTCTGAGCAAAGTCACACACCTGGTGGTGTGTGTTCATTGCTCTTTACTTCTCTAATCATGGTGGGTAGATACCCACTATTGATTTCTAATGGTGCCAAGCCTGTTGTTTTACTGATGCTCGCATTAACCTCAAATTCAATTAATGGTGTTCTATCAACCCAGTCTTTTTGGTCAGGGTTGATCGATGCTCTGAATATCTGGCCAATGGATCTATTGGCCCTTTCATTGACACCATCCATTTGAGGATGGAACAACATGGACATGAGCAGTTTTGTGCCCATGATTCTGTAAAGTTCATGCCACCATTTCAATGTAACCTTGGGATCTCAGTCAGATATGATTGAAGATGGCAGGCTTTGCAGCCTAACCACTTCTTTTAAGTAAATCAGTGACAATTGTGTCACTGTGGTCTTTGTGTTTACTGGTATAAGGTGAACCATGGAGGACAGCCTGCATATTATTACCCATAGGTAGTTGAGGTCCTTCACTTCAGGAGGGACCTATGAAGTCCATTCCTATTGACTCCCATGGTTTGGTTGCTCTGGGCAGGTGGTGTAGTTTCTCTGTTTGGACCCTGTAGTTGCCCTTCAATTGTGCACAAACCTTGCATGATCTGCAGAACTTATTGACCTCTGAGTATATCCTTGGCCACCAATACCACTGGCATAGGTAGCCAGCAGTTTTTGTGCATACCACATCCTCTCCCACTCTGTTTTGGGTCCACACTATCACATAATGTATCTTGAATGATGGGCTTGTATTGGCTTTCGATATAACTTTCTTGAAGAAGTCATCTTGGTGGTAACCTTCACAGATATCTTCCTCAAATGAGTCATCATGAAGCATCATAATGTGAAGGTCATCCAAGTGAGTCTCTTTATTTGGTATGCCTTGACTCCAAGGACTGTTATTTTCCTGAGTATCTGGCATTTGTGATGCTAGAATGTCCCCTTCTTGGACACATTCTCTCAGGGTGCAGAGTTCCTTGTGGACCTTCCTTTCATTAGCAATATCAACCCTGTGCTCAACTGTCCTGTCCTTGACTTTGAGGAGTCTTTCCAATGGAAGGTCATCCATGGTTGGGTCTAGGTAGACATCCACATTAACATAATCCTGTAGCTCTGGCACATCTGTCCAGTAGTCATGTTTATAGTATCTAGATAGTGCATCCACTACCTTATTTAGCTGTCCCTTGACATATCTAATGTCAAAGTCAAATCTCGTGAGGTATTCCATCCACCTCATTTGTCTACTAGACAGATTTGCTTGCCTGAGTTTTGAAGAACTCAAGGGCCTTGTGATCTGTCACTACATGTATATGGTATCCCAGTAGTTTGTCCTCCCATTTGAGGAGGGCTTCTAATATTGCTAGTGTTTCATGTTCAAAAACACAATAATTCCTCTGTGCATCAGTGAATTTCTTGGACATGAAACCTGCTGGTCTGCAGGTTTGCCAGGTAGTTCCTTGGCCATACATTGCCCCTACTCCATAGACTGAGGCATCACATATGACCCATATCAGTTCATTCATCTTATGCTCTATTGGATATAATATTGGTGTTCAATGACAAATTTCCTTTATTGATTGGAAGAACTTCTTGTGAAGTGGTCTCCAATAGAATGGTGTTCCATTTGTGGTCATCCCTGCCAATGGACTGGTGTACACTGATACATTTGGCAATAATTGGGCCAGATATTGAACAAGGCCTAAGAACCTCTGAACATCATTGAAGTTACATGGGGTCTTCCACTCACATATCTTCCTCATCTTGTCAGCATCCATGTGGAGGCCTTTGTCATCAATAATATGACCCAGACAGTGAATCCTGTCTGCCCCTCCTCACACAAGTAGAATTTGTGCTTGCAGAGATGAGCCAGTACCAGTCCTAGATGTAACTGGTGGTCCTCTATTGTATCACTGTAGATGAACAGATCATCTTGGTAGACATGTAGGAATTTCCCTATATAGTCATGGAATATTGTGTTCATTGACCTCTGAACTGTGGAGGGCACATTGCAGTCTCCTTACTGCATTACATTGCTTACAAATGAGCCAAAGACTGTCACAAATGCTGTCTTATGGACATCCTCGGGTACTATGCACACCTGTTCACACACATCTGAAAGATCTATCTTTGAGTGGTATTTCACTTGAGCTACATTGAGGCATATCAAGTCTTGATCTGGTAAAGGTGTCACATCCTTTATTGTGATCATTTCATTGTCTGCCATTGACAACTGTCCTCAGTTTCATGTTCTTCTTATGAACACATAGCATCAGAGCCACTTGCTCCATATGAGTAGCCTCCCACCAGCCCGCTTGTGTGTAGTGGGCTTTTTGTTCCATGAATTCAGGCTTCAGGGAGTCCGGACACCTTGGCGAGTGGTACTTGTACTTTTTGTTCTCATTGATTACCGGTATCCTGTGATTTACCTCCCATAGTGGAGGTAATTTTTCTGGAACTCCTTGCATGATGTCCTGGTTGGACTTCATCCATTCCTCACACAGCTGAGGAATGTCTTTGGTTGTGAGTGATCCTTTGATCTGGATGGAGTGTCTATTCTCTGTCCTCTTCAAGTATGTCCTATTAGATGTCTTGCCCACCTTGCCCCTTGGCTGGTGATCCAGTAGGTAACCAAAGGGTCTCTTGTGGTGTAGTGTCCTTGGACCTCTCGAGAATTCTTGGACGATTTCATCCAATTTCAATATGTCTCTCGATGTGACATCCATGTCTTGTTCAAGGATGACTGGTAATCTGGAGGGCATATATCCTTTGTCTGCTCTCCCCTTCTTAGACTGGAGTGCAGCATCATCACTGCTACCGAGTCACTTACTGGAATCCATTTTTGGATCCTCTTTGTGAAATTTTTGAGCTGATGTTGTTTCTTGGTGATGTCTTATCACCTGTCTGTGTGCCGGTAGATAACTTCCTTGAAGGTTGGTAGGATACTTTGCTTGTGTCTGACTTCATCCCTGTCAAAGTCCAACACTATGCCATGCTTTCTCATAAAGACAGTGCCCAATGTGACATCATATCTACTATATCAAAATAGTGACTCATGTCTATGGGTCCATACTTTATTCACAATTTTGTGCCATAGGTGATCTTTGATTGACCACCTTTAGTGCCCAATTGTAAGGGTACTTGTTCGTTTAGTTTGTAAACCTTGAGGTTTGCGATTCATACTAACTCTGGCAATATACCATCTATTGTGCATCCAGAGTCCAGTAATGCTACAGCCTCATGGGCATTTATGAGGACTAGAGCTACAAATGTGTGTGTCTCTGTTCTCTGTCATATTGGGCGATTGAGTAGTTTGCTTGATTTTCTTAATAGTATGGGTTGGTTGTTTCCAACCCTGTCTGCATTGTTTTTTGAAGATGGTACCTCACTGTCTTGGATAGCTTTGAATGTCTCCTGTTCTCTGCCCTCCTCATAGAGTGTTGATTCCACTCTATCTCCTGTGAGGTCTTTGTATTTGAATTCCTCAGTTTTCAAGCTGTATTGGGATCTGAAGTACATATCCTCCTGTTCCCCTTCAGATTTGATGGGGTTTCCTTTTTCAGTCCCACCTTGGTCCTTGTCATCCACGATGCTCCATTTCTAAGCCTGTTCCTGATCCATGTCAGGATCATCCTCTACTAGGATTTCCCTTGCCACAAAGAGTTGAGCTGAAACAGGTGTCTTTATCCACCTGTTCATTTTTCTTGCTGGATCCTGGCTTGTTGTCTGGTTCTTTGTTTTTTCCTTGCAGTTCCCTCTTATCAGGAGCCTGTCTCTTAGTTTCCTTCACCCCTAGTGCCCTGATGACAAGAGGGACATGGTCCACTCCTGGTGCAAATTGGATGCTGGCCCCTCCCCCACCTAGAGGTGGAAGGGGACTCCATCCCTCAGGCAGGGGAGGCCTTACGAGGCACCCCATGTTGAGGAACCTCATCCTCAGGAGTGAGGCAGAATTGGATCAACACCTTGAGGTGGCAAATCAGTCAAACAATCACCTGGCCCTGGCACAAATGTGTGCCTACATCAGTGAAGCACAACTGTTACCAAGGGAGGCTCAATCCACAGTAAAAAATGCCATGCTGATGAAGTGGAGGACACCTGCTTGGGTGCCTGAGGAAGACAGGCCACCACCTAAAGGTGACCCAAATGCTCCTACAGGGGTCAACACCCCCAGACTCACAGACTTGTCTAAAGACTGGGCACATTGGCTCTGGAGGTACCCCAATGAGGCAGCCAGATGCCCAGGCCTGGGGTGACGCAGAGATGGGATATCCCTGTCCCTGGTTGGAGGGATGCTGTTGGTAATAGGGAGAGCACCCTGTGGCCATGGAGTGGTGTGAGCTAGAAGCACCTTTCTGCTCAGGGCAGCCCAGCTGTTGGCCACCCTGGGTAGATACTGGCTGATCATAGAAGAGCTGTGCCTCACCATCTCTATGACCCCTCAGGTGATGATTTCTGAACCTTCAGACAATGTCACCACCAAGGACATTGTTTTCCTGCTTGCTGGGGATGGAGTCACCATTCCCCAAGTTATGGATGTGGCAGAGTGGGGAAGCTCCCTACTCCAAAGCTGGTCCAGCAACATTGACGTGTTGCAAAGAACTCTGGCCATGATGGCCATTGCTGCAACCTGCCAGGAGTCTAGTCTCCTGGATCAGGATAGGCCCCAATCATTGGAGCCTTGTTGGTGGTATCCACCAGCAGGGTCATGGGGAATGACATACTCACTGTCAACTCCAAGGGCTACTGCACCCTCCACTTTGTCAAGGCCCTGACCTGGGGCTCCACCACTGCTGGTTGCTGATCCTCAGCCAGCGATGGGCCCCTTGGCTACTGCCTCAACAGTGCAAGCCATTCCAGGCTTCAACTGGTCCAGGGAGATCACCCAGGACCAAGGGAACTCAATGGGGTGGATGGGGAGTAGACTCGTGTATGTGCAAGTCAACAAAAAGAAGAAGAAGAGGAAGAAGAGGAAGCCAAAAAAAAGGTCAGGCAATTCTGACTCTGGATGGGAGAGCCCTGATGACTGACTGTATGGCTCCAGCAACAGGTCCCTTGACAACAGAGGGAATGGAGGAGACCAGGCTCTCCATGCTTCCTGAAAATGTTGTGGATGTGAACCAGGAGGAGGGCATGGGCCCAACAGATGTCATGGCTAAAGACATTGACGTGTCATAACAGGGAGTAACCCATTCAAAAAAAAAAGAAGAGATAACCCTCTATCTCCTCATTTTCTTCATTTTCTTCTTCCTTTTTCACCCGCTCTTCCATGCATTGCATGTTGTTGGTGGCCACATCCCTACTATATGCAGCATTGTAAACTGCTGGGTGGCATGGACCTTGGGAGTCTAGCATTCTTGTCCTACATGCTGGAGAGGTGCCCCTCTTTGTTTTTGTTTTTTTCTCTGCATGCTGGGAAGGTTATGGACATTGTTTGTTTCATACCATTCCTAAGTTTTTCATTCCCGTCTTCTGCTGGACTTGTCATTCAGTAGATGAAAAAAAAAGAAGAATTTTTTTTTCTTTCTTGTTGTGCATACCATATTACAAGGCAATGTAATTAAAAATTTATTGTCAATGCTCCTTGCCTGTTGAATCATGGTGCTGCATGCACTGTGTCACATTCTTTATGGAGCAAGTGATGCTCCCACATCACTACACAACCTCAGTCACTCGCTAATTTACAGTTCTATACTATGGGGCAACTGCATGTAATATTAGGGTAGTGTGTCTTAGGTCGTGCTAAGAAGGGGAGAATGTAAGGGAGCACTACCATTAAGATAGTGTTTATAGATGTTTATACCAAGGGCTGCTGGACTTATAGCCAATGTCAGCTATTTGGCAACCCAAGTCTTATACCATCATGTAGCACCTGAATATACCTGATTCATATTCTGTTGCCTGTGGTTCTTAAGCACCCCCTATCACACTCATTACAATTGCAGTGATGGAGAAGTTCACTCCTGGCCTCAGAATCATTAATTCATCCTCATTCCCTAGTTGTAACCGATGCTCAACTCTCCCATTCAAGATCAAACCCTGTACTTTACACTCCCCCACCTAGTCCGCACAGACTCCCAGCTGTCCGCACGGACTCCTAGCTGTCTGCACGGATTCCTAGTAAAGTCCAAGTAGTCCACACGGACAGCTCAGACATCATGCGGACTGAAGAATTGGGCCAAGTCCTAGCATCTTGAAACTGTAAGAAGTCCTAATGATGTCTGAGTTGTCCTAGCTGGTCCAAGTAAAGTCCGAGTAAATAAAGACTTGGTGAATTTTTTTGTGAGAGTAAGATCAAAATGTTGTTGTACCTGGCAGGGTTTGAACCCAAGGCACTTTGATCAAGATTACACAAACTGGGCACAATTAACCACTGTGCCAAATGGGCACACAATATTAATATTATTACTACTATTTATTACCTATTCCAAATCCATGCTAGCAATTAAAAAAAAGTTACCATTGCTCACATTGAGCAACGGCAGTCAAAGGGCGTCATTGCCCCCCCCCTGTCCCCCATTCCCTCCCCTTCCCCATGCCCTTCTGTCACCCTCGCCTATTGCACCCCCTCTGCCCTGCAAGCAGTCGCTTGCAGCAGTGGTGAGGGGTGCTCTGTCACGCTGGCTGTCACGCGGTCATGCGTCTGGCGCATCCCCTCACTCTGACAGAGTAGTACTTATATTGATTAAAATAGAGTATAAATAAAATAAATATGTATGAAATAAAATTAAAGGGGAGGGGGGGGAGTGGGGCGCTGCGTGTCACCGTCATTGCCCCCCTTCCCTGCCCCCCCCTTCCCCGTGCCTATCCCCCGGCAGTGGTGGTGGGGGTGCTCTATCGCACTGGGTGTCGCGCCTGGCGCGTCCCCCCTCCCCCCTAGGGTGTCCCCCCATCCCCCGGCATGTCCCCTCCCTCCCATGGCATCCCCCTGTCCCCCCCACGCATCCCCCCTCCCTCCTGGCATGTCCCCCTCGGTCCTGGCTTGTCCATCTCCCTCCCAGCATGTCCCCCTCAGTCCCAGCACATCCCCCTTGACCCTGGCACATCCCCCTGTCCCCCAGTGCATCCCATCATCCCTGGTGTGTCCCCGGCTGCTGGAGGCTGCTGGATTGATGGGTGGTGACGTGGCTGTGCCGCTGTGGTGGGTGCTGGATTGGTGGGTGGTGGTGACGTGGCAGCGGTGGGTGCTGGGTCGGTGGGGGTTGTGGCTGGGGGAGGGTGCTGATTCAGTGGGCGGTGGGCAGTGACGTGGCGGTGGGTGTTGGGTCAGTGGGTGTGACGTGGCGGTGGCGGTAGGTGCTTGGTCGGAAGGGAGGTGGCGCTGGGGTGATGTGGCAGCGCTGGGCTAGGGACGGGGTGGCAGAGGGGAGGCAGCACTGGTTGTCATTGTTGTTGGGTGCATCTGGGAGGTCCCTGGCACCTTAGCTCACCCCATGAAGCCCCCCACCTCCCAGCTAAGTGGGGAGGAGGGGCGGTGCGTTGTTGCATACAGAAAGAAAAACTGAAAGAGAAAAAAACATTTCATTAGCTTTAAATAAGAATGAAATAGATTTTAAAATACGCAACATGGGGGCCTTAGGCCCCCATGTTGCACTAGAGGGAGGGAGGGGGGAGGGGTGGAGAGGTGGAGAGGAGAGGGAGGCTGTCGTCATGATGGTGGGTGGCAACACGTGAGTTGGCAGTCACGGGGTGACGCATACCGACGTTGTGACGATGGTGCCCAGTAAATGGGCATATGTTGCCTGGGCTCATACAGCCTGGTAGCACAGTCGTTATATTACTTACCTGTCACACTCATGTGGCCACAAGGTCCTGGGTTTGAATCCTTCCATTACATTACCTTTTAAATAGTGACTTGCTAGGACAGTCTGTGCAGAATCCATGCTAGGAATTTCTAGTCTGAGTTATTCCACATGGACAAAACTCGGACATCACTCGGACGTCACTTGGACTTGGAATGGAAATTTGACATTATTTTCTGCCAAAAAAAATCCTAGTGAAGTCCAAGTGGACAGCCAGGACTCCGCATGGATTAGATGGGGGGGTGTAAAGAGCTCATCAAACCTGATATCTCTCTCTACCCCACCGATGCCAGTGCAACTGTGAAGACCAATTCTGTGATGGCCAAGATCTTTATTGAGTTCAAGTGGGACACCACAGATGATCCATTCTGCAATGTGCATGACATCAAATACAAGGATCACATTGTCCAGTCTTTCTTCCATGATAAAAAGGCAGCCAATGACACCTTAGGCCAAATTATGTCATATGCTACAGTGCAGCTTGGTGCCCAATTCCGAAGACATGCATATTCTGTTTTTATCAGAAAAGACAAAGCCAGGATCCTCCGGTGGGACAGGTCTGGCACAATCATGACAGAGCCCATTGAATACAACAAATCCTCCCTCCTTGCTGAATTTTTCTGTCATTACTTGGTGGTGCTGCCTGAGATGCATGGCAAGGATATATCAGCATCAGCCCCAACCCTTGTGGAGGGACTTTTGGCCTGGAAAACCTTGGAGCTTGACATGACAGTCCTGCTCATCAAGCTTTCAATCCCTAATGCAGACAGCTCTCTACTCTACTTTGTTACATCTACCCATGAAGCAACACTATATACACCCACAGGGTGCACCACCCATGGTTTTAGGGCCTATGATGTTTCATGGGAAATGGTGGTATTTCTGAAAGATTCATGGAGGATAGACCTGCCAGATATCCAACTGGAGGGGAGTGTATACAAGATGTTGAGAGATGCTGCACTCCACCATGTTCCTCACTGCCTTACTTCAGGAGATATCTTGACTGCGGAGTACCATGCTATGAAGACCCATGAATATGTTACAAAACCATGGGCCTGTCATTCAGATGCTCATTTTACTCCTCACTGGCATTACCATCTCATCTTGGATGTTGTTGGGCACACCCTTGTGTAATATGGGCCCTCTTATGAATTGGTTGCCGCTGTACAAAATGCCCTTATTGGGGAGCTTCTACAATGCAGCTGGGCCACACTAACAGGCATGTCTCTTCAGCTCACATGGATGCGCATAATGCAGGGATACTGCATCATGACTTCAGTGTTGGAAATATCATTATCGATGTCCATGGGGAAGGGTGGCTCATTGATTGGGATTTGTCAAAGCCAGTTTTGCAGGAATCAGAAATTCCCAGACATGCAACACAAACTGTGGGCACCTATGTTCCACACACTGTGATCAAGGCTAACTCAGAAACATTTTTCAGGGTATCTGGCAGTTCATGTCCACTGCACTGATAGGTCAGATGGGTGTTTGGCATGACTTCAAAGATGATCTCGAGTCATAGGTTTACATCCTACTATGGGTGATCTTAATGTATTCAGAAGTTTCTGATAGAGATCAGGTTCCATTGTTTCTATCAAATGTCTTTGATCCTCAGGCATATGGACTGACTAGTGGCTACAGCAAAGCAGATTTTCTGAAAAGGAGGACATTTTTAGACAAAGTCAACTTTCCCAATCAACCTACACTCCATGTGCTTGTTAATCAGCTTGCTCAATTGTTTGCAGTCTGTTATGAGAAGGCACCTACTGAAGATGAGATTGATCAAGTTGACACACTTTGGTTGCTTGCAGAATCAGGTGGTGATCCCAAGGTTTTGGCTGCATACTATGGCAGTCCTGCCCAAGGACATAAGAAGTGGATGTCTGAATTAGAGACCCATGGGCCTGCAATTGCACTCTTCAAAATGGCTCTTCATGATCCTTCTAACTGGCCAGCCAACAATTTTGTGGTAAAGCAAATTTTCCACCCCAGCCCGCCATCCAGGCCACTCACCAAGACTGGTTGGAAAACAGCACTCTTTATAGAGAGGCTTAACATCATATCCAATGGAGTCATCAAATCCTGATGATGAAGATGTTGGAGAGCTTTGAAGGTCAAGACCCATATGGGTGACTTGTCCAGACCTGGTGATGGTGGCCACTGAACACCATTTCTTGTCAATGGCTAAGAGCTTCAATGAATCACCTGTAGGTTGATTCTCCCCATCGAGGACTTTCCAACATATCTGTCTATGTTGGCTCTTATTGTGTTTGTCACCCTTCTGGCTTCACTGTCTGTAGTCAATTCTCACCATTGAGGACCTTTCAGTATCCTGTCTACATTGTGTATTTCAGTGTTCATTGGATCAGCTTTACTCTATTAGTATCTCAGGTTTCACAGGAGTTTTTGTTTAAATACTGGTTCAGAATTCTATATGCTGTCTGTACCTCACCTCTTGAGTTATGGCACCCCATGCCTGCACTGGTGGAGTTGTCCCTCAAATGGCTGCAGTACCTGCTCCCCCAGCTGCTGGTGTACCCACTGTTCAACCCCATCCTCCCCATATGCAAGCCAGTGTACCCAATGAAGATGAAGAGTTCAATCTTGATAATGTGTCTGGTTGCAAAGATGATGTCACTGCCCCTTCTGAAAATGATCCCAGCCACACTCAAGGTGCTGGCACTGCTGCTGCTCAGCCAATGGAAAATTATAACAGTAATGACAACTTTGTGTCTGTTATCAATGACCCTGACAAAAATGTAGCTGCAGCCAATATAAGGTATTTCAATAGGAACTCTAGGGGAGAACAAGTCTATAAAGTGTGCAGGTAAGTTTCCAGGATGCTTGTCTCTTCAGTTTTCTGACCCTACCACACAGGAAAGCCTGGAAAGCAAACAAGGCCAAGTGGCCACAACACATTAATTTTTGATATTTGATGACCACCTCAACCACTTCTCTCCAACCACACATTGAAAGGTACCATCTTGATGAATATATAACCAAAGCAAAGGAGAAAGGAAGGAATATTTTGCTGTCAGGACTTGTGTCACAAGCTTGATCACAAGCAAACAGTGAGGCTCCTGCGTCACAGGCCAGACAACCCAAAAAATTTAATGAGAAGTCAACTCACAAACACCTACTGAACTTTATCATTGCAGATGATCAGGTATATTCTTTTCTTGTTTGGGTCTAAGTTGCTATGCCCATGTTCACTCGTTCCAACTTTCAAGTCTCTAAATGTGGTAGAATGTCAAGCATTTAGGGTACTGGTTCTCCTTCTACAAAACAAACTCAAGGACACCATGATTCCACATTGCACCAAGATACGTGAGTTGATTGTCCAAGCTTGGAAGCAGTATTTCATGGTCCTGAGGCATGATCTTGTGGTATATCTCCCTTAACTTGTTGATTACCTTTTTTTTATTTCCTATGTCCAGAATGCCATGGGTGATATATCCTTTATGGCAGATATATGGTCTGACCAGAACCGCAGACCTTACCTAGCAGTAACTGTGCATTGGATTGTGAAGGTTGAGGGTACAACTGCCTTACAACTCAAGGCATTGCTCATTGCATTTCACCATCTACATGGTAGCCATGATGGCAAAATGCTTGCCAAGACTCTCTTGCAGCTTCTTGATAGGGCTGGGATCACTCCACAGCTACTGCATGCATCTATAATGTTTCTGTTGTGTTTCCCAAGGTTGGACATTTCACTATGGATAATGCAGCAAATAATGAGACAATGATGAAGTTACTTGAAGGGAGGTTAACTGCTTGTGAAATTGAATTTGATGCAGCTGAATTCAAAATCATGGGTTATAGCCATATCATCAACCTTAGCTCTGGGCGCATGGTACATGGTGCCACTCAGACTGCCACTGTCAACAACTCAGGTGATGAGGATGATTCAGATGACTCTTTCTCCAATTGGTGATGAAGCCACCAGTGACCCAGTAGAGCTCACTCATACAGTAGTCTGGGCTATTCAAGGGTCAGGTCTGTGCTGAGATGCCTTTGATGAGGCTATCACAAATGGCAATGCAAAAGGTTGGTTCAAGGAAGGAGACCCCACAAAGGTTGTTTCCCTCAAACATCTTTAGCTCTTGCAAGATGTGCACACAAGGTAGGATTCCATGTATCACATGCTCAAGAGGCTTCATGTTCTGCACCTGGTATAGCTTTCCATTTCTTCAAATTCCTTGTTACTGAATTCATGTAACAGGTGATTGATCACTTCCTTGCTCTTCCCAATAACAGTGAACTTGCAAAGTACTGGATTTCACCTCATCAGTGGATCTTGATGCAAGATCTGGAAGTTGTTTTGAGTGTAAGTCATGGAGCACAGTGGTCTATGAGATGCATCCTGACTCTGCTACAACAGATACTGCACAAGGTACAGCAAGTGATGTCTGGCAAGAGAACTCCAATCCTGTCTGGTGCTATCCTGCATTTGAGATGTTCATGTCCAGTTGGGAGAATCTTATCCATGAACACCCCTGATTGAGGTGGTTGATTGACCCTGGGTTGGACTGGGCTCATCTGTATTATGGCTGAATGGATCATACTCAGGCATACATAATTGCAATGCATATGTGAATTCACTCTTCAACTCAGACAGCTGATATGCATGCTGCATGTGCTGTATACAGTCTTGAACCCTGCAATACACATGTATTGGATCTCGAAGCAATGGGAAAGGAGATATAAAAGCTGCTAGCTCTGGAGAACCATCTGCAGAGACCCCCAAAGCCCCATCCAATACTCCAAGAGAGCTGAGATACATGACACTTGCATCTCAATATGGTCTTGGTGATGATATGGACATGATTGGATCTGCTACTACAAATGAGCAGACCATCAAACAGGAATATAAGGCTTATGTAACAGCACCATTGTTGAAGGGTTGTGACATTCTGAAATTCTGGGAGGTAAGTGATGTCAGATGATACTGTATCACTAATTAGTACTAACTTGAAGACATTGCAGCATAATGAAGTATCTTTCAAGGTCTTTACTCTCCCCCCCCTGCTTTCTGGTCCATTCCTAGGATTCCTAAATCCCAGGAATGAACCAGGAATCCTAGATAGTGTAAATGGAATAGAAATTCCCTATATCAGTCCTAGTCTATTCCTAATCCATTCCTAGTTCATTCCTAGTCCTGCCAGGAATGCCAGGAATATTCCTTAGGAATGGTCCCAATCCATTCCAGGCTATTAGTATTAATATATCAAATATTCATATTGCACCATCAAGGATTGAACCCAGGTTTTGGAAGATGATTACTGAGCACAAATGTGGCAATATAACCATTAGACTAAACAGCTGATATTTGTTAGGTAAGCTAAGTAAATATGTTATGTCCCAACCCTCACAGCCACTTGGCACATGTTTGGCCACATGTTGGTTGGAAATGTGTGGTCATGTGTGACCATTTTGTTTATTGGTGACACACGCTACCACCATGACCAACATCGACCTTGCTGCCGCCTCTGCCTTCCTCACACTGCAACTGCTACCACCTCTGTCCACAACCGCCACTGCCACTCACACTGGTGCAAGATGACCAATGTATGATGATGGCCTGCCCACACTGGTAAGCCCCCCTCCCCCTCCCTGCCCCTCACCCCAACGTGCCATGTCACTGACCCCCCATCCATGAGGCAATGCCCCTGCAACCTGGAATGATGAGCACCAGCCACTGCCTGGTAAGCCCCTTGCCCCCCCACCTTGCATGCCACATCACTGACACTGCCTCCCCCCCCCAGCCACCTCCCCCCAGCCTCCCCCCACTCTCTGCCTCCCCCCCTTTCCTCCTCCACTATCCATCCATGGGTGCCCCTCACACCTCTTGTGCCACCCCTCCTCCCCACTCAACTGGGATATGAGGGGGTATCTTTTTTTCTTATTCTTTTTTTTTAATGCTGATATCATGTTTTTTATTCAATTTTTTCTATTTATACTCAACAACAAGCTTCCCACCCAGCAAATGGGCATACGTTGCCTGGGCTCATACAGCCTGGTAGCACAGTCATTATATTACTTACCTGTCACACTCACATGGCCACAAGGTCCTGGGTTCAAATCCTTCCATTACATTATCTTTTAAATGGTGACTTGCTAGGACAGTCCATGCGGGATCCGTGCTAGGAATTTCTAGTCCGAGTTAGTCTGCATGGACAAAACTCAGACATTACTCGGACATTACTCGGACTTGGAATGGAAATTTGACATTATTTTCTGCCAAAAAAAATCCTAGTGAAGTCCAAGCAGACAGCTAGGACTCTGTGCAGACAGCTAGGATTCCATGCGGAGTTCGTGTGGATTAGGTGGGGGAGTGTAAAGAGCTCAAAAAGAGTGTGAGATGCCCAGTACTGTCCACTGTTTAGGTATGCCTCAGGTGACAGGACAATGGGGTAGACATGGAGGGTGAAGTGCGAGCATCCTCCTTAAAATGCTTGCACTGTCCAATGACAGCAGTGCCTTGCCTTCCATGAACCCATAGGGGATTTGTGCAGATTACGACTTAAGCAACCGTTGGAGTGTCATGGAGCGACCCTCCAGGCCTCATGAGCATGCCTGTAAGCCTTGTTTGGCTGTGTTTTGCAGTAGCTTTGAGCTTAGTCAGCATGTAGCTTGTGTAGAGTCAGAGCGAGTTCCAATCATCATTCGGTTTGCATGCATCCCCAGGCCTTGGGTGTCAGCTAGGGCCACTCCATCTGGTGACAACAGTGTGATTCAACCTTTTGCAAGCACATTTTCATCTTTACGGGCACATTTCGTAGCCCCCCAGTTTTTTTTAGCTCTTTTTCGCACTACATCTATCAGCCGAAAATTTTCAAAGCTCATCTGAGGCCTGCCTAGAAGTCCATATACTACAGTCTACATTCTACAAGCAGACCCCCTGCTGTTTCTTCGCCTCTATCAGCCGAAATTATTTTTTTAGAGCCCATTACAAGTTTAAAGATCACCCAAAGTCTAGAGAAGCCACGAAAAGTCTAAAGTCTAAAGCTAAACAGAAATGGCACCAGGAAATGGTAACAACCACAAAGGCTCAAAGTCGAAAAAGAAAGCACCCAAAGCTACAAGTGTCACGATAAATGCATCGCCACCTGACGAATCGCCGACTACTGCCGATTTAGACCCTGCAGATCCATACCACGCGGCAGCTGAGAAGTTCGCACACTCACATAACCACGCAGCCGCATTGCGCGCGCTATGGGATTCGGCCATCGAGATAGGCCAGAAAACAATGTCTATAGAGACACAAGCTAGAGAGTTTGAAGAAGGATTGGAAGAAGGGAAAGCTATAGGATTGGAGGAAGGGAGGGTACTAGGAATGGAGGAAGGGTTAGAACTGGGAAAAGTTCTAGGGAGACGAGAGGCAAAACAAGGTTTTGCCAAGACGATGAAGAAGGAGCGCCATCGAGGGTACCAGATCGGATTCTTCGAAGGACAGGATACCGAAATCGCAAAACAAAAGAAAGACGACGAAGCTGGGACTCCCCCCAAGACCCCCTCTCCACCCTCTGTCAACACTGCTACCCAGACTGCACCCAACGACGAGCCACCGCATCCACTGAGTGACGCGGGGACATCTATGGAGCACCCCACCACCTGCGAGACAGCTGTACAGGCCTCCAACGACCTTCAGACGCCCCCCCAGATCCCTGTTGCATGCCCCAAGTCTCCCCAGCCCACCGCCACGTCACCCATGACAACAGCTGCACAGCCGCCATCAACGACGGCCACCACCAGCACCCCCCCAGCTCAAGGACCGGCCCCAGGAGCTCTGAGATGGTGGTACTTGCTCCCAGGCCGATCTGCAGCCTCTCAGGTAGTCCCCGAACCCTACGTTCGATGTAGCAACAAAGCCTGGACCTCAGGAGACACCCAGGAGGCCGCCACCAATGACGGTCGCCATCAGGGCACCCCTAGCACCTCCAGGACAACGGCATTCGACGCCGTCACCTCCCTGCACACACCCAGCACCCCTAGCTTGCCCAGCACGGCCCCCCAGGCTGCTGCCACGTCCCAGACGCCTCAGACGGCGCCCTCAGCCCCCCTGCTACCTGAACGGTGCCCCACAGCACCCAGCCTGCCCCAGGCCGCTTCCAGCACCCACAGGACGATGGCGCACCCCTGCGCCGTCCCCCAGTTTGCTTCCATGGCCCCTGTGCCATCCCTAGAGCCTACCGCTGCCCCTGCCAGGTCACAGAGGGCGACACCCATGCCCCCAGTCCTGCCGCTGCCAGCCCCCAGTCCTGCCGCTGCCAGCCCCCAGTCCTGCCGCTGCCAGCCCCCACCCCTGTTGCCCCTAGAGCAACCCGTCCTACTCCCCAGCCATCCCCTGTACCCCCGTACCCACTCCCTGCCCCAAGAATGGCCAAATGGCCGCGCATTTGACACCCCACGCCCCCAGCTGCCCCTCCCACGTCGCGTTCAACGACGCTGGCTCCCCCATGCTTCCCCATACCTCCCACCACCCCCCGTTCGCCCCCTATGCCCCGCGTTTACCCTGCCCAACCCCTACCTAGCTATAGACGACCAGCGTTGCCGCCGCTCGCGTTCCACGGCCACCCTGTGTCACCACCAGCCCCCTGCCCCCTCTCAGTACACCCCGCTGCCCCCTGGCCCCCCTCTGCCCCTTGCCAATCGAACGCAACGTCCCAGACGCCGGCGCTAACCCCCCTGCCACTGCCCTGCCCCCCACTGTTGTCCGAATGGCCCTCTATGGCCCCGGCCCCCTTACCCATGCCTCCCGCGTGCTTTGACTGGGCTGAGGATGCCAAATCACTACCCATCGGCCACACGACTTTTGTTAGGGACCTCTCAGGACTTTGAACGAACTGTGAAAGGCCATTTGGGACTCTACAGAGGTGAGCTCTGAGACATTGGACACCACGACGAAGGTACTATCACCCTCAGCCACACCACCAACCCCAACTGTCTGCACCATGCTACCCTCCACATATCTCCATGCCCCACTGCCATGCCCCACTGCCACCTTTTCCTCCAATGCTCAATTGGGATCGAGACCCACAACTTCTTGATCTTGGGAGGATACTGAGGAGTCTAGGATGGGTTAGAGGTTGAGGAGAGAGTCTGTGGGATCACAATGAGGACATCGCTATGTTGGATGGGGTTGCATGGAGTGTCGTGGAGCGACCCTCCAGGCCTCCTGAGCATGCCTGTAAGCCTTGTTTGGCTGTGTTTTGCAGTAGCTTTAGAGCTTAGTCAGCATGTAGCTTGTGTAGAGTCAGAGTGAGTTCCAATCATCATTCGGTTTGCATGCATCCCCAGGCCTTGGGTGTCAGCTAGGGCCACTCCACCATCTAGATCCAAGGAATGACAGAAATAACGAACAACTTACCAAATGGCCCAATGATAAAGTCCCAGATTTCCTATATGGGAGGTAATGTAGGTCTGGTTTTGACCAATTGCTGTGCATATGCGCCAGTATGCCAGAATTCGAACAATGGAGAGTCTGGGCAGGAGCTTGTGAATAGCAAAGATAGGGAATGGCATAAGGCTGAAGTAAATCAAATAGGAATTAGCTATTGGTCTGATAGAACAAAGAACAGATGGAATATGGAGGGACACAATGTATTGAGAGAGCAAAAAGGACTTGAATCTTTACTGCTGGATGACTTGATTTTGTCTAATGCGTACTTGAGGTCCACCAGATCTGCTTGACCCTGTCACTGCTGCATTTCATACTCAGTCTCTCACTAATTGGAGTAAAAGACACTCAGGAAAAACACTCTGCTATCCAGAATGAGTATGCTCCCACTTCATAATAAAACTCAATGTAGCCTTCAACCTGCTGGTCAAATGGTCCCAAAGTCCTCCTCTGGCTCATCCTTATGGTTGTCTCTTTCTTCATCCCCAATGGCTTCTTCATGCAAGTTGCCATGATTGGCGCAACAGTCTTTATCTCCTAGGCCTGTCGACTTTGCCCACTCCTGGCCAGAAACATGTCTCAAAAACTGGGAGAATTCAGCAAACTCTTTGAACCTATGGCAATCATACCATCAGCTCCACTGCAATCATGTTCACCCTCACCATCTTTGCCGATTCTGCCTGCACCCTCACCACTTCTTCATTTCATTCAATCTCGCACTGTGCATCTGTGTGCACCTCATTGTGCAGGAGGAAGGGAAATGACTCTTCTTGGTGGTGTGTTCACGTTCTTGGCAATTGCGTACTTGATGACTCAAGTGGCAATGCAAAGCTGGGCCATTGCCACTAGAGGAGGAAGTGAATGGGCATTTGGAGTTGGGTTTTATGACTACACAGCCTGGAAAGACAGACTCACCAAGGTATTGGCAGGCCCTGTTCAAGTTGGCAGCTTTTGAGGCCAGCTGAGTAAGCATTGTTCACTCACTTTGCTTCCCCCCTGTTATTCTGTGCTCTGTAGTTCCATCCCTGCATCAGCCTTGAATGAAGAAGAGTCAGATGAGGATGAGGATGAGGAAATTGGGGAGAATCAAGATGACAAATGTTCAGACACATGATACAACATGACCACCTCCCTTCCCTACTTTTGTTCTCTTCTAATAACTTGTCCTCCCCCCACTGGGCCCATGCACACAAACTATGAAGAGGTGTTGGACAGCACGTCCATAGCAGGGAGGGACCATGTTGGCCATGCAGACACCTGTGCTGACCCACTTGAACTTGGTATGCCACATCTGCCTCCATGCCCTGCCTTCACACCCAGCTCACAATTGTGTATAGGAATACTGAGTGCCAGTGCTGACCCACTTGAACTTGGGATGCCACATCTGCCTCCATGCCCTGCCTTTATGGCCAGCTTGCCATCACTCCCATAGAACTGGATCCTGCATCATTTCTGCCTAGAATGTGTTGCTGTCCCATCCACCCATTCCTTGCTGCCAAGGAGACTCAGAGGTCTGACATGTACTTGAATTTGACCTGATCATGAAATTCATTGTGTTACATGAGAAGGAGATTGTATGAGAATAGTTAGCATTGTGGCATTGACATCTTCAAGTTATTATGATGGTAGAAGTGATTTATTATACTACAGAATCATGAACTGGGGTTGGATAGCGAAAGACTAGAATCACATTGTAAGTGTATCAAATAGAACTCACTGGTATCTTTTCCATGTCTGTATATCATAACTGTTTTCTATAAAAGTAGCCAGTCAGTGCCATATTGTACAGAAAACAAACATTGCATGGCTTACTATGTCAGGAGGCTATCTCCTAGAGATTTTGTGAGTAGAGACAAGGCTCTAGTGCTGTGTCTGTGTGAATACGGAGCTTGGTGAGACATTACCAGCAGGCTAAATCAAACAAGACTTTGAAAGTGGTTTTCTTCAACATAAATATCATTTGTCTGTTTGAAATGAGCAGACAGGTGTTGAGAAATATGCGACTAGTACATCCATGTGAACTCATCAGCCTCTTCAGTGTCCTCATCCACATCACCATCCTCTCCATTCTCCATTTCAATATCCTCCCAACCTTCCAAGTCAAGGTCCTCTAAACACAGCTCTGGGTTATCTGATTCATAACCCATGTCACTACCTCTGTCGTTGGCTTGTGCATGAGACTCTCCTGATGCCTCCTGCAGCTCCATATCAAGAACCTGGGTCATATCCTGAGCATCCTCAGCCAGATTGGAAACACAGCCCAAGGTGGATTCTGACTGATGTGCATGAAAGTGGCCAACACCCAGTCCACAGTGGTAATGCATGAGAAGATCCCAGTCAGAGAATCTGGGGGCATAAGTGAAATTAGAACTAGTAAGCAAGCATTGAACCCACCAGCCAACAAAGTATTGATTGTAGTCATTACCATCCTTGGCACAGTGTGAGATACCAATCCCATCCTTTTGTCACTTCCCTCTTGCAAAGGTTGGCAAAATGTGGCACCCATGCAGAACATCTTTTGGATCCACAAAACCAAAAGAATAATTCTTGTTCATAGGAGGGAAGCAGACTGAGTCCAGCTTGGAAGTCCTCCACCCTGAAGAACCTGGATTAACAACCTCAAACCATTGCACCCACAGAAAATCAAAGTGGCAAGCTTCATAATCATGCATACCAGGCCAAGTATAAATGGCATTTACGTGATATGCACCAAGGACCCTTGTATACAAGAAATGATGCAGATTCAAGAATTAACAGAACTAGAACCTTCCGCATTGTCAGCAAGAAGCATGACATTGTGACAAGATGTCCCTGGGTTAACAATATCAGTTCCACGCTGAACATCATAAGTGGTGAAGTGGAATTGAATAAGCTTGTGGGAGTACATGCAGTCATTCTCCAAAAACACATAATTGCATGCATTTTCTTCCAAGCTATGAAATGATGCAGTATCCAAGCCAGTTCTGATGCTGGAAGGCCCTGAATGCAATTCAATTTCCTGGAGAAGTGCTGTTTGGATTCAAGGAAGTAGATGCTCTCTTAACTTTGGTAAAAAATCCTGTGTCATAGGGGTTAGTGCAATTCAGCAGAAGAATACAAAGACTGCTTGCCTTGATTGCAAGGTCACCTTCATTCTTTTTCAGGAAGGTTGGCATGTGCACTGTACTTTACACTCCCCCACCTAGTCCGCACGGACTCCCAGCTGTCTGCACGGACTCCTAGCTGTCCACGCAGATTCCTAGTAAAGTCCGAGTAGTCCGCACGGACAGCTCAGACATCATGTGGACTGAAGAATTGGTCCGAGTTCGAGCATCTTGAAACTGTAAGAAGTCCTAATGATGTCCGAGTTGTCCTAGCTGGTCCGAGTAATGTCCGAGTAAATAAAGACTTGGTGAATTTTTTTGTGAGAGTAAGATCAAATATTGTTGTACCTGGCAGGGTTTGAACCCAAGGCACTTTGATCAAGATTACACAAACTGGGCACAATTAACCACTGTGCCAAATGGGCACACAATATTAATATTATTACTACTATTTATTACCTATTCCAAATCCATGCTAGCAATAAAAAAAAAGTTACCATTGCTCACATCGAGCAACGGCACTCAAAGTGCGTTGTCGCCCCCCCCCCTGTCCCCCATTCCCTCCCCTTCCCCGCGCCTATTGCACCCCCTCCACCCTGCGAGCAGTCACTTGCAGCAGTGGTGAGGGGTGCTCTGTCACACTGGCTGTCATGTGGGCAGGCGTCTGGCGCATCCCCTCGCTCTGACAGACTAGTACTTATATTGATTAAAATAGAGTATAAATAATAAATATGTACAAAATAAAATTAAAGGGGAGGGGGGGGAGTGGGGTGCGGCGTGTCGCCGTCATTGCCCCCCTTCCCTGCCCCCCCTTCCCCTTGCCTATCCCCCCGCAGTGGTGGTGGGGGTGCTCTATCGCGCTGGGTGTTGCACCTGGCACGTCCCCCCTCCCCCCTAGGGTGTCCCCCTGTCCCCCGGCGCGTCCCCTCCCTCCCATGGCATCCCCCTGTCCCCCCCACGCATCCCCCCTCCCTCCCAGCGCGTCCCCCTCAGTCCCAGCGCGTCCCCCTTGGCCCTGGTGCGTCCCCCTCGGCCCTGGTGCGTCCCCCTGTCCCCCGGTGCATCCCGCCGTCCCTGGCGCATCCCATGCGTCGGTGGGGGTTGTCCCCGGCTGCTGGAGGCCACTGGATTGGTGGGCGGTGACGTGGCTGTGCCACTGCGGCGGGTGCTGGATTGGTGGGTGGTGGTGACGTGGCGGCGGCAGGTGCTGGGTCGGTGGGGGTTGTGGCTGGGGGAGGGTGCTGATTTGGTGGGCGGTGACGTGGCGGTGGGTGTTGGGTCGGTGGGCATGATGTGGCGGTGGCGGTAGGTGCTTGGTCAGAAGGGAGGTGGTGCTGGGGTGACGTGGCAGCACTGGGCTAGGGACAGGGCGGAAGAGGGGAGGCAGCACTGGTCGTTGTTGTTGTTGGGCGCATCTGGGAGGTCCCTGGCACCTTTCCTCACCCCATGAAGCCCCCCACCTCCCAGCTAAGTGGGGAGGAGGGGCGGTGCGTTGTTGCATACAGAAAGAAAAACTGAAAGAGAAAAAAACATTTTATTAGCTTTAAATAAGAATGAAATCGATTTTAAAATACTTAACATGGGGGCCTTAGGCCCCCATGTTGCGCTAGAGAGAGGGAGGGGGGGACGGAGGGAGGGGTGGAGAGGAGAGGGAGGCCGTCGTTGTGATGGTGGGTGGCAACACGTGAGTTGGCAGTCACAGGGTGACACATACCGACGTTGTGACAATGGTGCCCAGTAAATAGGCATATGTTGCCCAGGCTCATACAGCCTGGTAGCACAGTTGTTATATTACTTACCTGTCACACTCATGTGGCCACAAGGTCCTGGGTTCAAACCCTTCCATTACATTACCTTTTAAATAGTGACTTGCTAGGACAGTCTGTGCGGAATCCGTGCTAGGAATTTCTAGTCTGAGTTAGTCCGCACGGACAAAACTCGGACATCACTCAGACATCACTCGGACTTGGAATGGAAATTTGACATCATTTTCTGCCAAAAAAAATCCTAGTGAAGTCTGAGTGGACAGCTAGGACTCCGCGCAGACAGCTAGGATTCCACGCGGATTAGGTGGGGGAGTGTAAAGAGCTCCATGTGCACAGGAAATTTCTGTGACTTTCCTATGTTGTACTGTACTCCAGGATCGTGTGCAACATCCTTGGGTTCTATTGTAGTGAGCGAGCTAGGTCACAGATGATTCAGCCTCTCATGGATCATACTGATACAGCGCCCTCTTTGCTCAATCCTTGATATTTGCAGTGGTATAGATCGGCCACAAGTCCGAAGTGAACAGGTTTTAGATGTCCGGTGCTTGAGCTCGCTCTGATGGCCACCACAACAGTAAGCAATACCATGTAAAACGTCATGTAAAAGCTTACTGGTTGAGTGGAATATGAGTCAGTTGTACTGATCTGTCAGATGGTGTCGATGTAGTCACTGAGCACATGGTTCTTGTAAGTCCTCAGATTGAGTTTCTTCTGCTTTCATGCATTACAGTTAGCTGCTGTAGGTCTTCTTGATTTAGACACCACAGTAGTCACAGATTTCTCCTGACGCTGGTGCTGAGCAGCCCACTCACGTTCTAGCTCTCAAGTCTCAAATGCTGCACATGTATTTTCCTCAAATGTGCATAGGCTGTTTCCCAGAGACATAGTGGCACAGGGAAAAGTGCTCAGAGTCACATCTGTGTGCATGCAGAGCTTGGCAAGACCATGCCAGTGGGCTAAATTAAATAAGAGCTTAAGAACAGATGTATTGTGAGGTTCAGGCAGAAGACCATCAAAAATGGGTATGGCACACTGCATGAAAAATAATAATGTTAGTCAATGTTGAAAATACTGGTAACACCCACTTGTAGCATATCCTCATAATCATGGGCAGTCATCTTCTTAAGTTCTGACCAGTTTGATCTGATTTTTCTTATCCCATCGGCCCCAAAAGGAGGGATTTCCTGAAACCTGATGGAAATATCAGTGCCAAGCCTGCTGAGGCTTCAAATGACCCTTGCTGTCTATCCAGTTCATGCTTGAGGCTTTCACTCTGGCAATCTAAAATGTGTAGTAGATGTATTAAAAGTGCTTTCCAGACTCCAAGCTTGACCTCATGCATGAGATCCACAGCAAGCATGCTGAACATGTTGAAACTGAATGGTGCTAGCTTGCTTGAAAAGGCATTCTGATAAAGCATGAGCATTAAAATCAATCATGTGGTGGAGAAGGCAAATACCGCAGTTGAAATGAGAGAATCTTCCTGTAGGAGATTTTCCACAGCCCTACTATCAACCACATAGCCCTTCTCATAGATCTTTTTGCACACAGTCTCAACACAAGTACATCATTTCACATTGTCAATCTGGGCGAGAGTCCTGTGCTGTGCCATATCTCGATGCATTCCCATGTTGGCAACATAATCTAGTGGTATGAGACAGCAGGGACAAGGGCACTGACCAAGGTTGTGAATGCTCACTATAAGAATTCTGTGAAGATTGTGAGCTATGCCAGACACCAACATTCAATAAATCACTTACTTCTCCTTGTAGTCCACAGAATATGTAAAGATGTGAGGGTAAAAGCAATGCTGAATGCTATCACAACACTTAATCACATTTCTGTGCTCATATGCCTCCAGGAATTCATCATCAAGGATGATCACCCACTGTGCATGATAGACTTCCTGGTGGCAATGGGCCATGAATGCATTGTTTGGGCCTTTTCTGCCAAGATGCTCCATTGCAAAGGCTTTAAATGCATTGGGGAGCTGTCATTCAAAAAGGAATGGGGGTCACATACTAGGACAAAAACAAAGAGATCCTACTCACTGTCTCTAGGTAAGCAATGTGCTCAAATGCTTGACAGAAGGTTTTTGGCCTTTGGTCCTTCAACTCATTCCCCATCGCAAGATAAATCGGCCATAGTTTGGTGGTGCTGAATGCTATGAGCTGAGTACCATCTGAGGTGAACATAAGACCCACTACAACCCTCTGAAGGTCGCATCCAGGCTCTCCGGAAGATTCCTGAAGGTCACAATGAGTCTCAATGAATGCTTCTGAGGTATAGAGCTCTCCATGAACTTTGAGTGGTTTAGAAGCTTCAGTTAGTTGCCAAAATAACTCATATGGCTCGAAATGGAGGTGTTGGTGGGTAGAGGGATGCATAATTTTCTCCCTAATCACTGACACCAACTTGCAGTGATGAAGGGTTCCTGCATCAAACTCCTTTTGCCCTGGATGCAGTGACCTTTTATGGAATGGGACCTTAATCTTGATTGAAGTTTTAACCCAATCACTGCTATCTACTTCATCCTCCCAGCCATCTTCATCATTCAAGGGCTGATCTCCACTAAGCTGTGCATTAATAAGCTGCCAGTTTGTCCCTGCAACATCCTCTGGTCAAAAGTTTGGATGTCCGACTATCTTGACAAGATCCTGGAAGCCCAACTGTGTTTTCTTTAACCTGCCATTCCAATACCATTTACCTAGCAAAAATAATGACTGATTGGGATATGGGTGGTAGGAGTCAGCTGGATAGACAACAAAACTATCTGGTGACATATCCACCAGGTTGTCACTTGTTGCACTCTTGTTGGAATCATGGTCTGGGAAGTGGGTTGCATGATACTGTCGGAAAAGACCAAATTTACTCCATGTAGATTTCAGCAGCTTCCTGACAAGGGGATAAATTTGTGTGGCGGATGAGGGTAATGCTGGGACAGTAGGGTAAGGTGTGGTTAGTGCACATTGAGACATGACTGGTTGAGATGTTGGAGGAAGGGCTGCTGGAGGTTTGGGCAGTACATCCCAATAGCACTTGGGAAGTTGGCAGTTTTCTCAGTGACCCCTGTTCTCTGCCAGTGGTTGGTCTTCCTCATTTGTGAAGGCACCCTGATGGTGTAATAGTGATTCAGTGGGTAATGAGTTGCATCAACATTAGATGTCTCACTTCATGTTGCAAGGTGAGTGCAGCGTCATCTGATTCTTGTTTGACAGCTACAGGAGTTTGTTCCAGAGGGTTTTCCACAGTTGTAGTTTGAATTATTTCCAATTTCTGACGCTTCTTCGACTGCCAGGCCTCTTTGGCTTTCTCAAGAGCACTGAAAAGCTGTTTCTTTGTCTTCTGACAGCTATGCTTGTGGAAAGTATAGGCTTGCAGAACAGAGAATGTGTGGCCGCAAACACAGACTTGACACCAAGCCAACAGCAGGTCCATGGCACTGCAAAGGGGATGGGCAGAATGATACCAATGAGTCCGGAAATGGCAGGGCTGAATGTGAGAAAGGAAAGGTCAAAAATTGCAATCAGCTATTAGAAATGTTGATATGACTACACATGAGTCACTGTATGGAGTCACTTGAGGAATTGGCATTCTGATCATTATATTTGGCGATGATCAAATATGCTATGGGGACATAATATTAAATTGAGGATATATTAATACTGAGGGATGGATGACCTTCCTTTCAAATTTGAACTTTGAGAATTTCCCTATTTTGAAACAGCAGTGGAAATGATCAACAATAATTGTAGGGTCATACCTTTGCTTTGATCGGCACTGGGTGTCTGGAAGCTGGTATCATGTACAGGATAAAATACTGTGAGGACATTTGTAGATTTTACATGATATATACAGATACTTATGGAAAGCAGGTAGGAATAGTTGCGGCATGGCCAAATGAGCAATAGAAAGTTTGCATATAAAAACAAGCTATGTGATCCTCAAGTTGCTGGACATCTCCTTCCGTATACATGTCATGTGAGGCCAGATCAGGTAGCAAAAGAGGGGTTGGCTTGAGTCCATCCCAATCCCTCATTAATGCCCTCAGTGCAAGCAAAAATGGTAACCTTTCTTGCCAGCCATGAGCTTGCAAACCAGAATTTGCCCAGCATATGTCAACAGCAACAATCAAAGGCACATCAAAGCACTTCAGCACCATGGCCTGTCACTCATTTTCCTCCTGATGGGATGACAAGCCAGAGACATGTTTATCAAGTGACAGAAGCTCAAAATGGAAATTCAGCTCTGTCAACTCCCATAGGGCCCCCCGCGCCTCATCAACTGGCACTGTCAGACAATGGTTGGATGGTAGAGGACACAGGTCAATGTGAAGTTCATCTAACACATTGGCAAAGATAGCTTGGACCTGTTCGTGTTGATGAACCACACTTGACGCATGGCTGCATGCCAACAGCACATCAAGAAGAAAATCCCACCACTGTTGGCTGGACAAGGGAGAAGCTAAGCTGTCCACTGAAAAAACTTGCAAGATGCAGGCAGGTCAAAACACATTCCACCTGGCAAAGAACTTTGCCTGGCAAGCCTCATTTGTGGAAGCAAAAATTGCTGCCTCAGGAAATAGATATCACATGTGATAAGATGCTGGGGCTTTGTCTCTGTTAACCGCCTTCAGCGCATCCCTCCAGACTGGGATTGGGAGTGGCATGAGGGGGCTCTCATACACATCAAACTTGTCATGGCTGGTTGGCAGATTCGGAGATTTTTTCTGCTTGTTTCCTGTGGAAGGCGGGTGAGATGATGCATGGGAAAACAGGTCTGGTCACTTACAAACAACTCTTTCTCCCTTACTTTTGTATGGGCCCCTGCCCTTGTTGGCACCACATTGATGACTAACACCCACGATGGACTTGGGGTTTGGTCCATCTTTCAATGCCTGGGTTCTCACTGATGTCTCTGCATGCACTGATGAGGGCATGCTCATTTTGCTGGTATGGTGTGAGAAAAGATCCAGATAGCACAAGAAGTTCTGAGCGTGCTGTAAAATTGCCTCGTGTTTTTGAGTAGAGCTAGCAGGTCCTTGATATATAACAGGGTATTTGAAGCAGTGTGGCTCAAAGCAAATCCCATAGCACTGCAGTTCAAAAGGAGGGATGACACTAAGTATATTTGTTCTGCCAAGATCTGAGGCTGGCCATATCAATCAGAATGGAAGACCTGCATGGAAAAAGTCCTGGGTGATGCAAACATCACTGGTGAAAACACCAATGGTATTGGCAACTTTGACTGGTAGGGAGACCACTGCCAACCTAGCTGAGTCCATCTGAGGTTCGTACACCTCCATGTAATCTAACATTGCCATTACTTCAAGCCAACACCTCTGCACATCCCTCACACCAAATGCCATCTGACGGAAGTTGGTCTACACTGACTCAAGGTGGAGGAGACCATGCTCTATCATTTTAACCATTGGACTGAGGGAAGGCAGGGCCCAGGACTTGGATGGATTTGACATGAATGCATGAACCCAGGATAACAAAACTGACGCCAAAGACTTCAGTTCATCCAACATCAATTCCGATAGCTTGCCAAGGCCCCAAATGGGGGATGCTGGGTTCCTCAGGAGGAAAAAGTCCTCATGCATGGGTTCCATCCATATAATTAAATGGGCAGAAAGCAAATCACACTTAGGAATTTCACCATGATGGCAGTTAAAGGCGCTATAGGGCTGTGGCCAGAGAATAGGATTGTCATCTGCATAGAGGCTGTCTATTTGGACAGGAATCACACCGGCATCTGTCTCCTCTCTGAAGGGGTGGAGACCTGGCCTCATCGCTTCCACCTCATCGGTGGGGACTTCAACTGCCGCCACAGGCTCTGGGACCCCCAGGGACCTGGAGCCAATGTCCATGTGGACCGCCTATTGGCGGCCACAACCTGACTCGGGCTGTCGCTCTGCCGTCCTGACGAGGCAAAGCCCACCCATTATCCCTACAACAACGAGCTCAATCCCACAGTGATTGACTTGCTTTTCATCAACTCAGCGGACGAGGCCGTCACTGAGCACACCATCTTCCCGGATCACTGCGGGTCCTGGGATCACACGCCCCTCTTGGTCAATCTTCGGACCCCCTTCTACCGCGTGCCGCTGCGGACGAAGGGGATTGCCCCAGACTCAGATGAGGAGACGGCCTACTTGCAGGACGTCTCCGCCCGGCTTTCGGCCCTGTCCAATTGGACGGGCCACTCACCGGCAGAGGTGGACGAGGTGGTGCGAGCTATCTCAGAAGCATTTGCAGCGGCATGGCGCACCCATGCCTGGTCTAAGGACATCTGCAGCCGCTCCAAGGAGTGGTGGTCGGATGAATGCCACACAGCCCTCGAAGAGTACCGGGAATCCCGGGACCCCAAGGACTGGAGCATGTTTAAGCAGGCAGTCAAGGCTGCTAAGCAGGAGTTCTTCGATGCACGCATCAGAGAAGTCTCATTTACTAATCAGCGACCCTGGGATCTGATGCCCTGGGTCAAACAACGCAACCTCCTGTCGTGTGAGGCCATCTCCTACGGAGGTGCCCCTTGCAATACGCTGGAGTCGCTTTGGACAGCACTAGATGGAACCTACAACGCGGCCAATGACCACCCAGTAGATCTATCGGTGCTAGACGACTATGAGCCCCTCCCCCCCCGGGAGTGGATTCCTTTCTCCCTGCTGGAATTGCGGGAAGCCCTCAAGGCGTGTTCATCACGCTCTGCCCTGGGTCCGGACCACGTCACATGGTCCTTCCTCAAACGCTGGGCTGGCAACATCAAAGTTGCCGACCTTTTCGTCCGCATTGCAGAAGCATGCATCACGCTGGGCCACTGGCCCTCTCATTTTAAGGAATCCACGTTGGTGATAATCCTGAAGCCTGGAAAACCTAATTATTCCACCCCAAAGTCGTTCAGGCCAATTGTGCTGCTAAACACCCTCAGGAAGCTGGTCGAGAAGCTGCTGTCTAGATGGCTCCAGTTCGACAGTGTGGCACACGGCGTCTTCCACCCCAACCAGTTTGGGGGCATCGCCCAATGTTCCACTGAGGACGCTGGCATCTACCTCACCCACCTGATCCGCACGGGATGGGTAAAGGGTCTACAGACGAGTGTTGTCGCATTTGACATCGCCCAATTCTTCCCGTCGCTGAACCACCAGGTTCTCCTCGCCATCATCGAGAGATCAGGGTTCCCACTGTGCGTGGTGAACTTCTTCCGCTCGTACTTGGTAGGCCGATTTATGACCTACAAGTGGAACACCGACAGCTCGGGCAGATTCTCTGCCGATGTTGGGGTGGGACAGGGCTTGGCCTTGTCCCCTGTTTGCTCGGCGCTCTACATTGCGCCAGTGATGCGCATCTTTTTCGCCCGCGCCCCCCAGCCGCTGGCGGATCTTATTTCTTATGTCGATGATGGCACCCTCATCGTGCAATCGAAACGGGTAGAAGATAATCTCCCCAAACTTGTGGAGGCCTACAACGAGGTCTTCCACCTCTTCACGGCCTTAGGACTTGTGCTGGAACACGCCAAATCCGAAGTCTTTCATTTCTCTAGAGCACAGGTGGCGCCCAACCCCCCCATTGACCTCGGTGTTGCCCGTTCACCGGGGCTACCCCCCTATGCCCCAAGCCGATCTGGCGCTACTTGGGGTTCTTTTTCGACTGGAAGCTCTCCTTCAAGGAGCACGTCCGGTTCTACACTACCAAAGTGTTCACCACAGTGAGCGCAATGCGCATGCTAGGCAACTCATCCCAGGGACTCTCCCCGGCCAACAAGTGCCTCCTCTACCGCTCGTGCGTCATCCCAGTGGCGACGTATGGGCTCAGACTCTGGTTCTGCTGAGGTACTCGTACCAAAGGCATTGTCAAGGCCCTGTCCCAGATGCAGCACACTGCTGC
This sequence comes from Tricholoma hemisulphureum, assembly GCA_964034925.1. Lineage (NCBI taxonomy): Eukaryota > Fungi > Basidiomycota > Agaricomycetes > Agaricales > Tricholomataceae > Tricholoma > Tricholoma hemisulphureum. The sequence continues at coordinate 3,743,749 of OZ035932.1, forward strand.
ACGCTGGATCACAGGCTGCTTCCGCACGATCCCAGTAGGGGCCATGGAGTGCCTCGCCGCCCTGCTGCCAATGCCGCAGGTGCTGCGCCATTTGGCCGACAAGAGCTGTCTCCGGACGGCTACCTTGACACGCACTCACCCCATCCGAGCTATCTTGGAGGGGGACCTTGTGGGAGACGCCCCCTGGCATCCGCTGGGACTCCAGGCCCTCCCGCCTGCTGCCCGACGGAAGATCGTGTCCCCCACGGCGGACGCGGTCACCGTCTGCTCTCTCTCTGGGGAGCCCTTCGAGGCCTTCGGCCCTGAGAGCCAACCTGGAGGCTGCCTGGTAGATCTGTTTGCGAACAGACTCCATCCTCACCATCCACCCCCCAAAGGGATGGACAAGCACAAAGAGTATGTCGACCGTCTGGACCGCGTCCTGGCCGAGGCCAGGTCAGACCCGGACTGTCTCATCGTGGGCTGCGACGGGTCTGTACCCAAGACTGCCCACCAGGCCTCGGCGGCCGCCCTGGTATTCCGTGGAGACCAGGAAATCCGCCGAGTTACCACATTCCTCGGTTGCGCCTCAGCGACGGATGCTGAACACAGAGCCCTCCACCTTGGAGTGTTGGCGGCCGTGGCCGCTGGATGCAAAAAGGTAGTGGTTTTCTCGGACACCCTCGCGCTTGCTGACGCGTGGGTGGACTGCTCCCCGACGGGGGGCCAGCAGCACGCCCTCCAACTGTGCCGCCTCCTGCGCCCCTGGTTCGAACTGAGCCAGGATCGCCAAGTTCACTTGTGGTTCGTCCCCTCCAAGGCGGAGTGGGTGGTCCACAAACAGGCTCACGACGTCGTAACGTCACTCCGGATGCCCTTGGGAATCTCTCCCAGGGCCACCCGCAACTGGCTGATCGCCTCCTTTAAGGAGACGGCAGAGAAAGACTGGGTCGCCCACTTTGCAGATCCCAAATATTGAGGGAAGAGCTTCCTGGACCTGCGGGCCCAGCGAAAGACCCCTGCTACGCCCACTGCCTCTGGCTGCGGGACTTGGCTCAAAGAAACTGCATATGACTGCAGGTTGACGGCCCGACTGTGTCGGTGCATTACGGCACATGCCCCCATTGGGAGTTACCACGACCGCTTCTTTCCCAGTGAGGACACTCACTGCACATGCCCCCCCCGGCCCTTCCAGGACCGAGATCATCTGCTCCGCGTGTGCCCCCACGTGAAGCGCAAGAAACACCGACAGGGCCCGCGCTTCATCGCGGACCTTGTCGAACTTCTCGAGGCAAACCCGCATGCGTTTGCCTTTGCCCCCCTGGAAGGGTGGGACCTGGGATGAGGGTTACGCGCAGGGCGTATGACCCCCGTCTGGTGGCCTGGTGAGCCTGATGGCCCGCCAAACGCGTGCTTAGTTTCTGAGCCTGCAATGTCTCTGTCGGTAACGCCGAACCTCGGGTTCGCCGCTGGCAAGGTTAGGGGGCCCGCCAGATGGCGGGTACCGTCCCATACATGGGGCGGCTAAGCGAGGAGGGGCTGTACTCGGGCAACTGAGGGGCTCTGGACCCCGTCGGGCCTTATGGCTGGCGGGTTGGTCGACCTGTGGGAAGGCCTGTAATCCTCATTCCTGGCCGGGGTGTCAGTGGGCGCGCACGACTAATAGGGGCCGTGCAGGGGCTGAGCAGGGGAGGGAGCTGGGTGCGTTAGTACGCACCGTTGGGAGTGCTGGCGAGCTGGTTCGGGGAGGCTCCTGAGCGCCCTCGGCCTGTAGCCCGGTCATGCACGTTGCCCTAGCAGGCGGCATGCGGACCTTCACGTGCTTGTGCGCATTATCGAGGCTGTACCTCCTCTTCAACTTACGTCGTATACCCGCTGTCTCATGTAGTAGATAGCCGTGGACTGCGCCCATGCACCATGTTAAACATTGTTGAACAAAAAAAAAAAAAAAAAAGAATCTGCATAGAGGCTATTGGCATGCATCATTACTTTACAGTCTCCAGCTGGCAGCTTGGGGATGAAGGTCTGATTGGGAGTGGTGACAAAATATTCTCCCCTGCAGAGGAGAGCCCCAATCTTGCCATCCATTACACCAATTTGCCCTGTAAGGATGCAATTAGTGGGCAAGTGACTGTAAACCTGAGATTCAATGTACTGCCCATAACTTGAGACCTCCACAGATCATCATCCGTAAGCACAACATTCATTTTATAAATTCCTGCTAACTGTGATAAGGCTGAGAGGTATAGGCAACCTGAAGGGCCTACCAATGGTATGAGTAGTATAGCACTGAGCCTTCATGAATGGAAAGCCCAGGAAGTGGGAGGAGGATCCATCAAGGGTTTTAGATGCTTGTGATGGGTTTTTTTGAGTGACAAAAAGTCAGACCTGCTGGTGAAGAACAGGGAGACAAACAAAGGGTGGAGGAGATAAGGTAAAACAAACAAAGGGTAGAGGAGATAAGGTAAAACAAACAAAGGGTGGAGGAGATAAGGTAAAGGAGAAGCAGTGGAATCAATGATGAGTAAAATGAAGACAACTATAAATGAAAGTTCTTCCAAGTTCAATGACTCGGAAGTTGCCAGTGTGACTGTGACCAGTAGTTGATGTTACATAAAAAGCTACTTCAAGTTAAGCAATTGATTATGGTAGATCCTAACTCCTACATTGACTAGCTAGTAGCATTATATGATCTGGGAAAGGTTGAAAGTAAAAAGGATAACAATGGGATCAGAAAACAAGTTGCTGCAACTAAGGTACTACTGCTTCTTGGTTATCATGGTATTATGCATTCTTGAAACACATTGGCCTTGTTTTTAATTTTTGAACTGAAAGCACTGCCATCAGTGGCTCAGTGTTGAAGTTACATTCTAAGGGCTCAGATGAGAGTCAAATTCATCGATCATGCATCACGCCAGTGCCAGCTTGAGCTCCCCAGGCTTGAGAGTCATTTGCCAGGATTGGTTTTCAAAGTCATAGGTGATGCAATAAAAGTTCAAAGTAGAAACCTTTGGTCACTCCAAAGGGGTTTTCAGAGGGAATGCTGCTGAGTGAGACCAATGGGAATAGGCATTCAGCATGTCAGCAATTTATATGGGCATTAAGATTGAGGGAGCAGGCAGCAGTACTAAGGCCAAGTGAAGCAAGCTTGGATGGCAGACGCCAACTTGAGCGTTCACTGGAGCCAAGCACTTCATGAGCTGGAAATCAGACCTGGAGGAGCGCCCTGCCTCTATCGCCCCCTGAGCCAAATGAAAGCTAAACAAACCTCAACCAATGAATGTGCTGGGATGGTTGAAGCTGGTGGCCGTAGCTGCATATTTGAATAAACTAAAGTCCAACCTTTCATTGTCAAACGTCATGCCTTGCCCATATTGGTGTCTGGAGATCATCCTCCATCAGTCCACTGCATGCAGCTCATCCATTGTAGATAGCAATGACAGACCAAAATCCTTACGCACCACCATGCACACCTGCTCCACCTTGCGATCAACCTTTGACAGCCCCTGGTGATGGGATGCCTCCTTTTGAAGCCCATGCTCAACCCATTGGAATAACCTGCCAGCAGCATACTCCATGAAGGAATATCAGGTTTCATTGGGCTGGATGGATACATTGGAGTGGCTGATAACAGCCGAGGGGAGGATGATTTATGTACCTGGGGGAAATTCAACAACCAGACCGCATTCCCACAGAACCAGGTGGCCACCGTGTGTTGAATTGAATTTTCCCACATTTGATATCATGCATACTCCATATGCAAGGTTTCCAAAATCCTTATGCTGCTAGCACCAGGTTGCCAGGCCTAAATTGAAGGACATCACCACCCAGGTGCTGTCTGGAAATACCTGCTCAAGCTCTTCATCATTTGCATAGAGCTTTCCAAGCATGTTGTGGTAATATTGATGCAGCTTAGGGAACCAAGTGGTGAATGCCCCATTTACAAACTGGGAGTTCCGGATAAATGCAGGGTGGCTGCGCAGCCCCCCATAAAACCTTGTGATTAGGGCAGCTATTGGCAAGGTTGCCTGGTATAGTCTGCCCACCACCAAGTGAGATGCCTGTTGCCAGGGCTGGAGACAGCCCATGGCAATGATTCAGCTGCTTAGGCTCAAAATGGCACAGTCCCCTGGCTTGCTCCATCTGCTCCTCTATGTCATCCATTGCCTTGCCCCACTTCTGCTCCTCAGGCTGGCCATCACAATTTGGCTGTGTGACGCATATGCAGAATACCAAGCCAGTGTGATCTGTGATGGGGATTGATTTGCTACACCATGTTAGCAAGGGGACATGGTGTTAAATTAGTATGACACACCTGCCATCCCACTTCAGCAGCTTGAAATGGAATCGGGAGTTCTCCCCAACCAAATCATCCAATGAATGCGTGGTGGTGCCCTTCTCATCTGGCGCGCCACATATGCCAATGAAGCCTGGGCATGACACTGGGGCTTCCTCAAGGGTGAAGTTGGCCCCCTGTGCTGGAATGGGCCATTCAGCTCTCAGTCTTTTATTGGTTGCCACCCTAGGGCCAGTGCATTCTGCTTGTGTCAATTTCCTGGGCACAAGTAAAGGATGGGTGTTGCACACTCACTGGTAGGGCAGGGGAAGGAGAAATGGTCTCACCTTCCAAGGGCATTTGGCCCTTTGATGGCTTGAAGCTCCAGTTGGCAAGTTGGCAGAGTTTTTGGCAGGGCAAGGCATAATCACAGTGAGTGACGAAAAATCAGACTCAAGTCCAGGTGACAAAGAGTCAAACCTGGATTGGCGGGGGGGATTCAGGGGAGATTTGAAGGAGGCCAGGGATAACTTGAAGCACCAGGGGCTCCATAATAAGAACTCTGAAAAAAAGATGATGTTGATGTTGACTATGTGGCTGGGGCAAACAATGACAAAGATTAACCCTAAGTGGCCCTCAGTGCTCAGCGTCACAAGACATGGGTGCATACTTGTAGTATATTGAGAGCTTGAGCAAGTATATTGAGAACTTGAGCAGTTTGATGAGGACCATGATCAAACAGCAGCAGGATCCAGAATGAAAGATCCATTTTCTTGCAAAAGCGAGGTCAACCAACAAAGTCCACAAACATGCTAGTTCTGTGCTCAAATCCAAGGGGAAGCTGAAGGTGGATGTTAAGTCAAACAACAGAGTCCGCAAACATGCTAACCCTGTGCTTGAATTCAAGGCCAATCTTGAACACAGGTGAAGTCAAACAGCAGAGTCCACAAACATGCTGACTCTGTCCTCTAATCCAAGGCCAGTCAATCATCAAGCAAAGGTAAAGTCAAACAGCAGAGTCTGCAAACATGCTGACTCTGTGCTTGAATCCAAGGCCAGTCAATCATCAAATGAAGGTGAAGTCAAACAGCAGAGTCCACAAACATGCTGACTCTGTGTTGAACAAAGTCACCCTGTCAGTGTCACATGCACCATTACTTCCGAGTCAAATTGCAACAACAACACATGCAAACTTGAAATTGAAGCGCAGTTTCAACTTGAACCAGAATCCCATTTCATGGTCATTTAAGTACTAGTACTGGACTCAGTCTGTCTGATTGTAACATGCAGCCCATTCAGTTCTACATAGTCAGGTCTGATCCTAAGAAGCCATAAGTTTAAGCTTTTAAGCCCAGTGAAAACTGTGTCAGAGCTGAATGAGAAACAATGATTATAATATTTTGATATTGATCACTGTGATGGGAAGTCTTACTGAGCACTATCTTATAAATTTGTCACCTGAAGTGATCCATTCACATTCATGAATTTTGCACACATGAACTTCAACTTCAAAATAAAAATTCTTCCAATAGTGATGGCATAGATCATGTAGATTTCATGCAGGTATGGATTGGACAAATGGCACCCCTTGACAACCCAAAAAGTTAGTCAGAGGGGGCCCATAGGATTCGGATTCTTGAGCTACATAATCTATGTAACTAGGGCAGGACAGGTGGGAGATAAAAAAAGTAAATAGGCAATATTGAGGTGACACTGAGGAGTAGTAGGTGACAGACGGAGAAAGTCACTAAATCAGGAATAGGAGTCTAAGCACATGATGTCTTGAGGTGAGACTCTGTGAGGATTGTGAGGCATGCAGTGCAAGGAGAAGGAGACTCAGTGTGAGTTCCTGAAGGTGGTGCTGGCAGAGCACATAGTTAAGAATGGGCACAAGTGTCACCTCAATATGCCGCTCGCCATTGGACCACCACAAGGACATCTTGATACCACAATGTCATCCCATTTGCTTAGCCCTTTGATTGGTAATGTACTTTTGTTGCTCAGGCGTGCAGCTGGCAAACTGTTCAGGAGACATGACCTCATGAAATCCCAGAAGTGCATGTGAAACTGTTCAAAGAGAGCCTGTTGGTTTCCTGAAGGTGGTGCTGGCAGAGCACACAGGTAAGAATGGGTGCAAGTGTCACCTCAATATGCTGCTCACCATTGGACTTGCATAAACAGGCTTTCAACATGGTTCTTGCATCATTATGATCTCTTGTGCATGGAAGATATGGGACAAGACGAATGTTAGTCCTTTCTGGTGCATTTATGGGGACGATCATGGCTGTCCAAGTCTGTGACATGCATGGCTCAGCATGTTAAAAGCACAGGAATGCCAGACATACCTGCATCATCCAGATCGCTCAAGTAGGATCATCACAATTGGAGTCATCTGAGGAATCACTGTCGAATTCCAGATCCACACCCAAGCTCTTGTACTGCTGTACAAAGTCTATGTTGTGGAAGAGGAAGTAAATCTCCTTGAGGTCGATGAACCTGGTCGTCTTGTCACAACTAATGGGTAAGTAGAAAGAAGGATCGGGGAGTAAAAACGCGAATAGCAGTAAATGTTGGAGAGGCGGCGGTTTCTTCACGTATGTTATATGACTTGTCTGCCAGTAGAGCACTGGGCTGCCATGAAAGATGCGTAGTATCAATTGTTGATCGACTAGATAAAGGTTTCGTGGGAATTCCCGCTAAAAACTAGCCTAGTAATGGTGGACTGTAAATCGTCACGGCGGATTTTCTATGAGTCTTCATTAGAGGTTCCCTTTTTGAAGGAAGTGACAAGTCAGGGAAAGTTATAATGGAAAATGTTGTGAGATCAAAAGTCGAATCGTTAACGAGTCTACTCAGCTATTTCACTACACCTTCGAGTGTAATGTTCTCAAGGTTTTGATCTCATATCTTCAGTCTAGCAGTCAGAGTCGAAAGGAAGAGAAAAACAAGGGTGTCCTCATTCGAAAGGTGGGGAGTCACCTAAATACAATTCACAAGTACTGCATACAATTTCACATGATTGCGCACGTCCTCTTGTGCCAATCAAGCCATTGGGGATGTGAAATGAAGTAAAGAAGAGTCCAAGAATGAAAGTTCGAAGATCATGGATGAAAATATGACTATTGATGACGTTGATTGATGAGTGGATGTTGGTCCGGTGTCGTCAGGTCCGCCTCTTGGAACATCAGCCATTTGGAATTGCTTGGGGATAGGATTGACGTTGGGGTGTTCTATTGACTGGACATCACTCAGCCCCCTTCCAAGTGCAGAACATCCCCCAACACATCCTCTCGACCCTACTCATCCAACAGATCGGTCCTCCAATTTGTACACAACTAACCGTGGAAGTGGGATGCGTTGGATTGTCCAGCTTTGAAAGAAAATGACATATTTGTACAGTTTTGAATAAGGAAATGAAAAATAGAAAATAAAAATAAAATAAAATCAAGTCCTTGCCCAGTTTCTTCTTCATATGGCTGATGTATTGGAAAGAAATTGGTGGACTCTGGAAATTGTGTGTGGGTTGGTTTCTGCGGCCCACAACCTCGCAAGAAGGATCTAAATGTTTAAAACCATTTGTCAGTAAACACTGTCATCGACGAAAAAGTGGAGAATTATGAGTTTTATCTGTATATCAATTTGTCATAGCTCAAGAGAGTTGCCAGATATACACCTCGGAAGTGGGAAGTTGATGGGTATGTTGTCTTCCCCTTCCACAACGTCCACAGCAGTTGCCCCCAGGGTTGAGATATCATGGCCTGACATATCATTATAACTATGCCAAGTTCAACAAGAAAGAAAAGCTCACTTCTGGCATATGAAAATTTTCCTCCTTTCCTCTGAACATTGTATCTGTTTCCCACCCATTTGAAGCCATTGTTTTCTGAGCCTGCGGGAATTCTTAGCAAGTGGAAAATACTTCATCAGCAAGCTCTCCAGAACTTCCATTGTATACTCTGCCACTTCACCCTGAATATTGTGCCTCTCTGCTGCTCTCTTATAGGCAATTAGAGCCATAATCTTCTGGCTTAAGATCTCCTGGAATATGAGCTCATCATCGAGGGGTGTTTTTTTCTGAGGGTCAAAAAACATGAAGTGTGCATGCCACCATGCATGCAGATCCCTAGATAGGCCATGGGCATGTATAGTGGACAGCGATTATGGTCACAATCCCAACTATGGTGATATTTCTTCTTGTATGCAAGTGGGTTGATAAGATCCCCAAGTTCCATGACAATGCATAGCATGAACAGATCAAGCATGCTGTCGAAGGTGGAAACATCAGGAACATGCATGCAGGATGCAGTCGGGTGCAGTCGACAAATATTGTTTAGGCCCACATTTCATGAGGACATAGTGGGCATATATAACCATTCTTCAAAGGAGCAGGTGTGCATCATGGCTATGCTTGGTATTTGTCACCCTCTTGCTGGCAACAAACATGTGATAAAGACCAAAAACCATGGCTTGAATTGTTGACATGGCGTAGAAGTGCCCTCCATGACAAATGGCAGATTCAGGTGTCACAACAAAGTGTGGCACATTGGGCTGCATCAACCTATAGGCTGATTAGTAGCAACTGAGGGATGCTAACCAGAATTAGCTCACATTTGAGAACCAGGAAGAAGAAGCACTGCTTCAAGGTCCCACTTCTCCAGGTTGGCTTTGCTAATGTCATACCCATCAGTAAAAGTGTTGTCGCAGAGAAGTGTGCCAAGCCATCTTTGGATTTTGCAACCATCCACCATTTTGACCCTGTTTGTGTGTCGATATAAGTGGCAAAGCCATTACAATCAATATGCCATAGATGGTGTGCACCTGAAGTTGCTGCAAGTCCCCACCTGGTGCTTGCTATGGGAAACAAAATGTTGCGAGCGCACATGGGTAAATCAACCATATCACCAAAGGCCACAAGATCAGATGCAAACGAGGTGGAGGGGTGAGGAGTGGATAGCATTGGAAAGTCCAAGGCAATCAGGATTTTCATTCCCTCATTTTGGCACTTCAACATATCCTTCAGGGTCCCTTTCAAGTGACAAGACAATTCAGCTTTGAAGGAGTTTAAGATGGAGTAGTCTGTCATAGTGATGCTGTGAATCCCCAAAAAGCATAGGCAGATACATTACACACCATGGATTGTCACAGGTTTGAAAAGATCCTCCAAAGTTTTCAAACCATTTTGTCAAAAGCAAGCGTAGGCTCAAACTGGTCATATATGACCACATGCTTTCTGTGGAATAGTGCTTGGGTTTCATGGTCACTCATGTGCTGGAATTCTTGCTTTGACATAACCGAGAACACAGACTCCTCTGGGCATGCCATCCACAGTGGTCTGTCATCTTGAAAACTTGTGGTAATGGCATTGTGAACATCTTCAAACATTGTGCACTCATCCTTGAACTATGGGAATCCTAATATCAAAATAACGCAGTGCATGGTTCCAGCAAGCAGCTTACATGGAAAGATGGCATGTATTCTACTGGCTCATCCTTGCCAGGAGCCCATAGCCTGACCGGTCTTCCAACCAATCTTTTCTGCATATAACATTAGCAGTAATTTTTACACATGCAGTTACTCATACTTCAAGTTTTTGAGTCCTTGATAGGTGTGGCATGTTGGATTCAATTTTTGCCTACAGAATGAATTTAACAAATCATGTCCTTATAAGGTGACAAATAACTCACTATATCCTGTGTTAAAACAATCATATCTACATTTCTACTGATTTGTCCAAATTCAATTTCCTCAAAATAATTATGCACTACAAGGCCAACAGACTGCACTGGAGATTTGGGTTTCAGTCTAGGCCTTGGCCTTGGCTTGGGCATTAGCCCAGATGGTGAAGGGGGTAGTGCATGGTTTTTCTTTGTTGGCCATCGTTTCATATACAGTAGAAGGACTGAAAAAAAAAAGTTTTTTAGCTGAATAAAAAATTATTAGAACAAATAAAAGACTTACTATGGGGGCCTCAGGCCCCCATAATGGTGGAGTGGGGTGGAGGGCGGGGGGTCAACAGCACGCCCTCCGGCTGTGCCGCCTTCTACGGCCTTGGTTCACACTGAGCCAGGACCGTCAAATTCACCTGTGGTTCGTCCCCTCCAAGTTGGAGTGGGCGGTTCACAAGCAAGCGCATGACGTCGCAATGTCCCTTCGAATGCCTCTGGGGATCTCCCCCAAAGCCACTCGCAACTGGCTGATCGCATCCTTTAAGGACACGGCAGAGAAGGACTGGGTGGTCCGCTTTGCGGACCCCAAGTATCGAGGGAGGAGCTTCCTGGACCTGAGGGCCCAACGGAAGACCCCCGCTACGCCCACCGCCTCTGGCTGCGGGCCTTGGCTCAAAGAGACTGCTTATGATAGCAGGTTGACGGCCCGACTCTGTCGGTGCATCACGGCGCACGCCCCCATCGGGAGCTACCGCGACCGCTTCTTTCCCAGTGAGGATACCCACTGCACTTGCCCCCCCCGGCCCTTCCAGGACCGGGATCACCTGCTCCGCGTGTGCCCACACGTGAAGCGCAAGAAACATTGACAGGGCCCGCGATTCATCGCGGACCTCGTCGAGCTTCTCGAGGCGAACCCGCGTGTGTTCGCCTTTGCCCCCCCGGAAGGGTGGGATCCGGGATGAGGGTCACGCGCAGGGCGTATGACCCCCGTCTGGTGGCTTGGTGCGCCTGATGGCCGCCAAACGCGCGCTCGGTTTCTGAGCCTGCGAGGTTTCTGTCGGTAACGCCGAACCTCGTGTTCGTCGCTGACAAGGTTGGGGGGCCCACCAGTTGGTGGGTACCGTCCCATGCGTGGGGCGGCTAAGCGAGGAGGGGCTGCACTCGGGCAACCGAGGGGCTCCGAACCCCGTCGGGCCTTATGGCTGGCGGGTTGGTCGACCTGCGGGAAGGCCTGTAATCCTCATTCCTGGCCGGGGCGTCAGTGGGCGCGCACGACTAATAGGGGCCGTGCAGGGGCTTAGTGGGGGTAGGGTGCTGGGGGTGTTAGTACGCGCCGTCGGGGGTGCCGGCGAGCTGGTTCGGGGAGGCGCCCGAGCGCCCTCGGCCTGTAGTCCGGCCTTGCGCGCCGCCGCAGCAGGCGACGCGCTGGCCTTCACGCACTCATGTGCAGTATCGGGGCTGTAGCTTCCCCTTCAAACTTACATCGTATACCCGCTGTCTTCTGTAGTAGATAGCCGTGGACTGCGCCCGTGCACCACGTTAAATAATGTTGAACAAAAAAAAAAAAAAGAGTGGGGTGGAGGGAGGGAGCAGGGAGCAGGGGGGAGCAGGGGCAGCCGTCGTTGGCAAGCACTGAAAGAAAATAATAATTAGCCGAAAAAAATCATTAGAGGGAAAAAAAACTTAATATGGGGGCCACAGGCCCCCATATTGATGGAGTGAAGGAGGGAGGAGGGAGGGGGGAGGAGGGGGAGGAAAGGGGAGGCAGCGTCGTGAGTGGTGGTGGTGAGGAGCAGTGAGCTGGCAGTCACAGGGTGACGCCTAGTGACGTGGTGACGATGCCGCCCAGTAAATGGGCATATGTTTCCCAGGCTCATACAGCCTGATAGCACAGTGGTTATATTGCTTACCTGTCACATTCACGTGGCCACAGGGTCATGGGTTCGAATCCTTCCTTTTCATTACCTTTTAAATAGTCACAATAATAATAAAATTAGTTGGTCTGAGTCCAGTCCGAGAAAATGTTCCGCGGAAATCCTAGCATCTGAGCAGTCCTAAGCATGGTTTTTCTTTGTTGTTGCATCTTGCACCAGATTCTTTAATTTTCCATTGGAATGACTGTGCTTATCGTCTGCTTCCCATCTCTGTCTTCTGATTCTGCTATTCTGGATTGATGACTGCCATCAGACAAGCATCAACCAGATTTCTTAATACATACTCCAGCCAAGCTGTTGAACTCAACCACAACAAATCCTTATCTAAACATTGCTTTTTGAAGTATTCCACTGAGACTCCTCCCTTTCACACTGAATCAATTAGAACAAGGTCCTCATCCAGAGAGTAAGTCACAATATTGTGCCCACTCTGCATCTTGGGCATTTCACGTTTGAATGTGTGAACACCAGGCTCTTGAGTCAAAAGCAAGGAAAAAATCAAAGTCAAAACCTGCCCTGTGGCACAGGTATGTCCTGGTGGAGGTCTTTACTCTCCCCCTGGTGTTCCGCGCGGACTCTGCACGGACTGTTCAGACTGTTTGGACCATCCGTGGACCATCCACAGACTCCGCACAGAATTTTTCGAATCCTTCCTTTTCATTACCTTTTAAATAGTCACAATAATAATAAAATTAGTTGGTCCGAGTCCAGTCCGAGAAAATGTTCCGTGGAAATCCTAGCATCTGAGCAGTCCTAATGAATTCCCTCCACCCCACTCCACCATTATGGGGGCCTGAGGCCCCCATAGTAAGTCTTTTATTTGTTCTAATAATTTTTTATTCAGCTAAAAAACTTTTTTTTTTCAGTCCTTCTACTGTATATGAAACGATGGCCAACAAAGAAAAACCATGCACTACCCCCTTCACCATCTGGGCTAATGCCCAAGCCAAGGCCAAGGCCTAGACTGAAACCCAAATCTCCAGTGCAGTCTGTTGGCCTTGTAGTGCATAATTATTTTGAGGAAATTGAATTTGGACAAATCAGTAGAAATGTAGATATGATTGTTTTAACACAGGATATAGTGAGTTATTTGTCACCTTATAAGGACATGATTTGTTAAATTCATTCTGTAGGCAAAAATTGAATCCAACATGCCACACCTATCAAGGACTCAAAAACTTGAAGTATGAGTAACTGCATGTGTAAAAATTACTGCTAATGTTATATGCAGAAAAGATTGGTTGGAAGACCGGTCAGGCTATGGGCTCCTGGCAAGGATGAGCCAGTAGAATACATGCCATCTTTCCATGTAAGCTGCTTGCTGGAACCATGCACTGCGTTATTTTGATATTAGGATTCCCATAGTTCAAGGATGAGTGCACAATGTTTGAAGATGTTCACAATGCCATTACCACAAGTTTTCAAGATGACAGACCACTGTGGATGGCATGCCCAGAGGAGTCTGTGTTCTCGGTTATGTCAAAGCAAGAATTCCAGCACATGAGTGACCATGAAACCCAAGCACTATTCCACAGAAAGCATGTGGTCATATATGACCAGTTTGAGCCTACGCTTGCTTTTGACAAAATGGTTTGAAAACTTTGGAGGATCTTTTCAAACCTGTGACAATCCATGGTGTGTAATGTATCTGCCTATGCTTTTTGGGGATTCACAGCATCACTATGACAGACTACTCCATCTTAAACTCCTTCAAAGCTGAATTGTCTTGTCACTTGAAAGGGACCCTGAAGGATATGTTGAAGTGCCAAAATGAGGGAATGAAAATCCTGATTGCCTTGGACTTTCCAATGCTATCCACTCCTCACCCCTCCACCTCGTTTGCATCTGATCTTGTGGCCTTTGGTGATATGGTTGATTTACCCATGTGCGCTCGCAACATTTTGTTTCCCATAGCAAGCACCAGGTGGGGACTTGCAGCAACTTCAGGTGCACACCATCTATGGCATATTGATTGTAATGGCTTTGCCACTTATATCGACACACAAACAGGGTCAAAATGGTGGATGGTTGCAAAATCCAAAGATGGCTTGGCACACTTCTCTGCGACAACACTTTTACTGATGGGTATGACATTAGCAAAGCCAACCTGGAGAAGTGGGACCTTGAAGCAGTGCTTCTTCTTCCTGGTTCTCAAATGTGAGCTAATTCTGGTTAGCATCCCTCAGTTGCTACTAATCAGCCTATAGGTTGATGCAGCCCAATGTGCCACACTTTGTTGTGACACCTGAATCTGCCATTTGTCATGGAGGGCACTTCTACGCCATGTCAACAATTCAAGCCATGGTTTTTGGTCTTTATCACATGTTTGTTGCCAGCAAGAGGGTGACAAATACCAAGCATAGCCATGATGCACACCTGCTCCTTTGAAGAATGGTTATATATGCCCACTATGTCCTCATGAAATGTGGGCCTAAACAATATTTGTCGACTGCACCCGACTGCATCCTGCATGCATGTTCCTGATGTTTCCACCTTCGACAGCATGCTTGATCTGTTCATGCTATGCATTGTCATGGAACTTGGGGATCTTATCAACCCACTTGCATACAAGAAGAAATATCACCATAGTTGGGATTGTGACCATAATCGCTGTCCACTATACATGCCCATGGCCTATCTAGGGATCTGCATGCATGGTGGCATGCACACTTCATGTTTTTTGACCCTCAGAAAAAAACACCCCTCGATGATGAGCTCATATTCCAGGAGATCTTAAGCCAGAAGATTATGGCTCTAATTGCCTATAAGAGAGCAGCAGAGAGGCACAATATTCAGGGTGAAGTGGCAGAGTATACAATGGAAGTTCTGGAGAGCTTGCTGATGAAGTATTTTCCACTTGCTAAGAATTCCCGCAGGCTCAGAAAACAATGGCTTCAAATGGGTGGGAAACAGATACAATGTTCAGAGGAAAGGAGGAAAATTTTCATATGCCAGAAGTGAGCTTTTCTTTCTTGTTGAACTTGGCATAGTTATAATGATATGTCAGGCCATGATATCTCAACCCTGGGGGCAACTGCTGTGGACGTTGTGGAAGGGGAAGACAACATACCCATCAACTTCCCACTTCCGAGGTGTATATCTGGCAACTCTCTTGAGCTATGACAAATTGATATACAGATAAAACTCATAATTCTCCACTTTTTCGTCGATGACAGTGTTTACTGACAAATGGTTTTAAACATTTAGATCCTTCTTGCGAGGTTGTGGGCCGCAGAAACCAACCCACACACAATTTCCAGAGTCCACCAATTTCTTTCCAATACATCAGCCATATGAAGAAGAAACTGGGCAAGGACTTGATTTTATTTTATTTTTATTTTCTATTTTTCATTTCCTTATTCAAAACTGTACAAATATGTCATTTTCTTTCAAAGCTGGACAATCCAACGCATCCCACTTCCACGGTTAGTTGTGTACAAATTGGAGGACCGATCTGTTGGATGAGTAGGGTCGAGAGGATGTGTTGGGGGATGTTCTGCACTTGGAAGGGGGCTGAGTGATGTCCAGTCAATAGAACACCCCAACGTCAATCCTATCCCCAAGCAATTCCAAATGGCTGATGTTCCAAGAGGCGGACCTGACGACACCGGACCAACATCCACTCATCAATCAACGTCATCAATAGTCATATTTTCATCCATGATCTTCGAACTTTCATTCTTGGACTCTTCTTTACTTCATTTCACATCCCCAATGGCTTGATTGGCACAAGAGGACGTGCGCAATCATGTGAAATTGTATGCAGTACTTGTGAATTGTATTTAGGTGACTCCCCACCTTTCGAATGAGGACACCCTTGTTTTTCTCTTCCTTTCGACTCTGACTGCTAGACTGAAGATATGAGATCAAAACCTTGAGAACATTACACTCGAAGGTGTAGTGAAATAGCTGAGTAGACTCGTTAACGATTCGACTTTTGATCTCACAACATTTTCCATTATAACTTTCCCTGACTTGTCACTTCCTTCAAAAAGGGAACCTCTAATGAAGACTCATAGAAAATCCGCCGTGACGATTTACAGTCCACCATTACTAGGCTAGTTTTTAGCGGGAATTCCCACGAAACCTTTATCTAGTCGATCAACAATTGATACTACGCATCTTTCATGGCAGCCCAGTGCTCTACTGGCAGACAAGTCATATAACATACGTGAAGAAACCGCCGCCTCTCCAACATTTACTGCTATTCGCGTTTTTACTCCCCGATCCTTCTTTCTACTTACCCATTAGTTGTGACAAGACGACCAGGTTCATCGACCTCAAGGAGATTTACTTCCTCTTCCACAACATAGACTTTGTACAGCAGTACAAGAGCTTGGGTGTGGATCTGGAATTCGACAGTGATTCCTCAGATGACTCCAATTGTGATGATCCTACTTGAGCGATCTGGATGATGCAGGTATGTCTGGCATTCCTGTGCTTTTAACATGCTGAGCCATGCATGTCACAGACTTGGACAGCCATGATCGTCCCCATAAATGCACCAGAAAGGACTAACATTCGTCTTGTCCCATATCTTCCATGCACAAGAGATCATAATGATGCAAGAACCATGTTGAAAGCCTGTTTATGCAAGTCCAATGGTGAGCAGCATATTGAGGTGACACTTGCACCCATTCTTACCTGTGTGCTCTGCCAGCACCACCTTCAGGAAACCAACAGGCTCTCTTTGAACAGTTTCACATGCACTTCTGGGATTTCATGAGGTCATGTCTCCTGAACAGTTTGCCAGCTGCACGCCTGAGCAACAAAAGTACATTACCAATCAAAGGGCTAAGCAAATGGGATGACATTGTGGTATCAAGATGTCCTTGTGGTGGTCCAATGGCGAGCGGCATATTGAGGTGACACTTGTGCCCATTCTTAACTATGTGCTCTGCCAGCACCACCTTCAGGAACTCACACTGAGTCTCCTTCTCCTTGCACTGCATGCCTCACAATCCTCACAGAGTCTCACCTCAAGACATCATGTGCTTAGACTCCTATTCCTGATTTAGTGACTTTCTCCGTCTGTCACCTACTACTCCTCAGTGTCACCTCAATATTGCCTATTTACTTTTTTTATCTCCCACCTGTCCTGCCCTAGTTACATAGATTATGTAGCTCAAGAATCCGAATCCTATGGGCCCCCTCTGACTAACTTTTTGGGTTGTCAAGGGGTGCCATTTGTCCAATCCATACCTGCATGAAATCTACATGATCTATGCCATCACTATTGGAAGAATTTTTATTTTGAAGTTGAAGTTCATGTGTGCAAAATTCATGAATGTGAATGGATCACTTCAGGTGACAAATTTATAAGATAGTGCTCAGTAAGACTTCCCATCACAGTGATCAATATCAAAATATTATAATCATTGTTTCTCATTCAGCTCTGACACAGTTTTCACTGGGCTTAAAAGCTTAAACTTATGGCTTCTTAGGATCAGACCTGACTATGTAGAACTGAATGGGCTGCATGTTACAATCAGACAGACTGAGTCCAGTACTAGTACTTAAATGACCATGAAATGGGATTCTGGTTCAAGTTGAAACTGCGCTTCAATTTCAAGTTTGCATGTGTTGTTGTTGCAATTTGACTCGGAAGTAATGGTGCATGTGACACTGACAGGGTGACTTTGTTCAACACAGAGTCAGCATGTTTGTGGACTCTGCTGTTTGACTTCACCTTCATTTGATGATTGACTGGCCTTGGATTCAAGCACAGAGTCAGCATGTTTGCAGACTCTGCTGTTTGACTTTACCTTTGCTTGATGATTGACTGGCCTTGGATTAGAGGACAGAGTCAGCATGTTTGTGGACTCTGCTGTTTGACTTCACCTGTGTTCAAGATTGGCCTTGAATTCAAGCACAGGGTTAGCATGTTTGCGGACTCTGTTGTTTGACTTAACATCCACCTTCAGCTTCCCCTTGGATTTGAGCACAGAACTAGCATGTTTGTGGACTTTGTTGGTTGACCTCGCTTTTGCAAGAAAATGGATCTTTCATTCTGGATCCTGCTGCTGTTTGATCATGGTCCTCATCAAACTGCTCAAGTTCTCAATATACTTGCTCAAGCTCTCAATATACTACAAGTATGCACCCATGTCTTGTGACGCTGAGCACTGAGGGCCACTTAGGGTTAATCTTTGTCATTGTTTGCCCCAGCCACATAGTCAACATCAACATCATCTTTTTTTCAGAGTTCTTATTATGGAGCCCCTGGTGCTTCAAGTTATCCCTGGCCTCCTTCAAATCTCCCCTGAATCCCCCCCGCCAATCCAGGTTTGACTCTTTGTCACCTGGACTTGAGTCTGATTTTTCGTCACTCACTGTGATTATGCCTTGCCCTGCCAAAAACTCTGCCAACTTGCCAACTGGAGCTTCAAGCCATCAAAGGGCCAAATGCCCTTGGAAGGTGAGACCATTTCTCCTTCCCCTGCCCTACCAGTGAGTGTGCAACACCCATCCTTTACTTGTGCCCAGGAAATTGACACAAGCAGAATGCACTGGCCCTAGGGTGGCAACCAATAAAAGACTGAGAGCTGAATGGCCCATTCCAGCACAGGGGGCCAACTTCACCCTTGAGGAAGCCCCAGTGTCATGCCCAGGCTTCATTGGCATATGTGGCGCGCCAGATGAGAAGGGCACCACCACGCATTCATTGGATGATTTGGTTGGGGAGAACTCCCGATTCCATTTCAAGCTGCTGAAGTGGGATGGCAGGTGTGTCATACTAATTTAACACCATGTCCCCTTGCTAACATGGTGTAGCAAATCAATCCCCATCACAGATCACACTGGCTTGGTATTCTGCATATGCGTCACACAGCCAAATTGTGATGGCCAGCCTGAGGAGCAGAAGTGGGGCAAGGCAATGGATGACATAGAGGAGCAGATGGAGCAAGCCAGGGGACTGTGCCATTTTGAGCCTAAGCAGCTGAATCATTGCCATGGGCTGTCTCCAGCCCTGGCAACAGGCATCTCACTTGGTGGTGGGCAGACTATACCAGGCAACCTTGCCAATAGCTGCCCTAATCACAAGGTTTTATGGGGGGCTGCGCAGCCACCCTGCATTTATCCGGAACTCCCAGTTTGTAAATGGGGCATTCACCACTTGGTTCCCTAAGCTGCATCAATATTACCACAACATGCTTGGAAAGCTCTATGCAAATGATGAAGAGCTTGAGCAGGTATTTCCAGACAGCACCTGGGTGGTGATGTCCTTCAATTTAGGCCTGGCAACCTGGTGCTAGCAGCATAAGGATTTTGGAAACCTTGCATATGGAGTATGCATGATATCAAATGTGGGAAAATTCAATTCAACACACGGTGGCCACCTGGTTCTGTGGGAATGCGGTCTGGTTGTTGAATTTCCCCCAGGTACATAAATCATCCTCCCCTCGGCTGTTATCAGCCACTCCAATGTATCCATCCAGCCCAATGAAACCTGATATTCCTTCATGGAGTATGCTGCTGGCAGGTTATTCCAATGGGTTGAGCATGGGCTTCAAAAGGAGGCATCCCATCACCAGGGGCTGTCAAAGGTTGATCGCAAGGTGGAGCAGGTGTGCATGGTGGTGCGTAAGGATTTTGGTCTGTCATTGCTATCTACAATGGATGAGCTGCATGCAGTGGACTGATGGAGGATGATCTCCAGACACCAATATGGGCAAGGCATGACGTTTGACAATGAAAGGTTGGACTTTAGTTTAAATATGCAGCTATGGCCACCAGCTAAAGGTTTAGCTACCCCTCCTGATCAGGCAGTTGCTCTGTAGTTTGTCTTATTTTGATATAATAGAAAGGAAAATCTCCATATCTCTCTACAGCCAGCAAAGCCACAGGCAGACCATTAACCCAGGTTTTATCAATGTCAGCCTAGCACCATTCCATGTAAAGCCCAAGACTGAACACCCTGGCAAATATATTCAGTATGGCTAGTCAATTATTTTCCAGCATCACCATCCGACCCACATTCCATGCAATTGACCCTGGCACAGCCACTTGGCATTCCCATGTAGCAACTTGAAGTTCCTCCTCCATGGCAAGTACTCCAACTCAAATTCATTCTCCCACCCCAAATCCTCATTGTTCTTCAATGCTGCATGTCCTACTTTTCATCACCTTGGGTTTGTTCACTACCATATGTAAATTTAACTTGCTTTTGCTTGCCACAGCATTCAACAATAAGCTGGGGAACAACGGGAACTTTCCAGGTTGCTCCAGATGGAGCAACAGGGAGCTGGTTGCCATATTGGATGGCATGCCCCATGCAAATGTCCGTGACCTGGCTGAGCACTATCCAAGGGACTCTGAGCTGATTACCTTGGAGCATCTGGAGCATGAATGGAAAGAGAAGGCCCAGCTGAATGAGTCAGTCTACACAATCTACAACCAAGAGACCTGTGTTGAGTTTCACAAGCTCCTCATTTTGGTTTTGATGGCTTATGCAAAGGCACTTTCGATGTTGACGGCTCCCCACTCCACCCAGGAAGCGAGGGACTCACTCCCACATATCCACAATTTCGCGCTTCTTTTGTGATAAATTGTGCATTCTTGTGCATTCTGTCTCCACATGGAGGTCATAGGAGACCAGCTGGATACCCCAGCATATGCAGCTGTGCACTTGTACAAGGATTTTGCTTGGCAGTCTCACCTGCAATTTTAGGATGTGGCAGGCATACATGGGGCTGCTGGGGACTCTGGTGGATTGGAGCAGATGTCCTTGGACCAAGACAATGATGCCCAGGACACCCATCCTATCATCCTACCCCCCATGCAAGGCCAGCAGGTCAGGACTGCCTATCATGATCTGATCTCAACTCAGGTCGCATATTTCTTGTCCATATACCTGGTTAATCAGTATTGCACTGCCATAGGATCAACCATGGCCTAAGATATTGCTTTTGAGGCCCAAATGATTTCTTCACCCCTGCCCAAATCAACAGTTTTCTGGGAAGGTATTGTGGAGGTGCTCAAAGGTCTCTCACATGACCTGGGTTATGTGGCAGATGACATAATCCGCACCATCTTGTCTATCATTATGACAAAATGCAATGGTAGTACCCATTACATTTTTTCCTGCTTTTAGCGCTTGCAGAAGCTTTTGGTGGACCATGGTCAAGGCAAGGGCAAGGGCAAGGGCAAGGGCAAGGGCAGGGGCACAGACAATAACAAGGCTATGGTGCTCATGGAGTTCATGGGTACAGTTGAGACCGCAGCTGAGGCAGGTTGCCATGGAGCTCCGCCACCTGCTCCTCCTGGGCTACCATGGGGCGGCATGACTCATTGTGAGACAGCATTAATTCTGATGCTCCTTTTTCTTCAGCTTGCCTTCCCATGCTCAATGTGTAATGAGGGCCCTGTGCAGCAATCACAGGTAGATGGTTTGGATGGTTTGATAAAGGTACATGGGCGATCATGTTATGCTCCATGCACTGGATTTGATAGGCTGCCATTTACAGGGCCTGAAGGGTGATGCAATTGGTGTTTCAAAGCTCTGTTGTCCAGTTTGCTGGGCTCTGTGTGAAATTCTGAAGGAACAGCCCAGGGAAGGGGGCCCAAGGCCCATGTCAGTATGTGGGCATCATTCCACCGTCTATGCAGTGAACATCCCCTGTTGGACGCCTCTGACCATCCTGGAATCCCTCATTCAGCACCTTCAGGACCATGCATGAATTGAGCTTCACATCCTGATGGAGCCAGAAGATACTCAGCAAACGCTTGCACAGAGCCCCTCCTGTAAGACAACTTCTACTGCAAGCCTTTTCAGCATGTTGCCAATGGGCTTTGCCAGCCCACTGGGGTTCCCTTGGGTGGGGGAGGCATCCAAGTCCGACTCTTCCCAGCCTGGCAGGTCATGGCCTACCCCCACTACACCTCCACTCCACTCCCTGGCTGCCAAATGGTGCAAGCTGAAGCAGAAGCTGATGCCAGTGACCTGGGCCTCCATGTAGCTGTTGCAATGCTGAGCTGTCCCTGCAATGCACGTCATACCCTGTATTTGTTTCTTCATCATCGCGCACCATGTGCTTATTACTTACCCCAGCTTGCATTGGCTGTTTCTGTAAAGGGGGTATCAAAGACTTGGATAAAGAAATGGGAGCCTGTGAGGCATTGTTCTCCAGTCAGGAAGGAGCTGGCAGGATGGATGCAGGTGTTCCAGTGGTGAGAACAAGCCTGAGTGTGATGGCTTAATATGTTGCATTTTACCACCCATAATTTGTTTCAGACCTTTTCCTCCAATTGAAGTTACATATCATAAACTACCAGAGACAAGAATGGGTAGCTGATCACAACACACATTGTAAAAGGGCACACATTCTGGATGGAAGTTAGTTGATAATACTCCTCACCTGGATAACCAAACTGGCTACTATCATTGGATATGAAAAATGGGCTCACTGTGACAGATATGAAAAATACTTTCCTCAAAGTTCATACATGAATGGATCTCCCTGTGAATCATTTCCTGTATTACATAACATCTTGGCTAGGCATCTGTCTACTCAGTTCTGCCTCATGAGGGGATGGAAAAATGGAGGAAAAATCAAAGTATGAAAAGTGCTCAAAAATAGCATCTTTTTTCTGACCCATGGGTCTCCAGAAAAAGATTAGGACCATGGATGACTTGCAGAACTTGTGACATGTATTGTATGTAGGTGTCTACCAATAATTTATAGTCTAGAATAGGAGATGAAGGTGATGCAGCAGGTCATTCATGATGAGGTGGTCTTTTTGTGACATTGAGTGACACAGGGCGGTCACAGTGGTCACATTTTTCATATCCACACATCAGGAAAACCTGAAATTTCAAAACACATTATTTTCAGTATTGAACAAAATGAGGTATGGAGGGTGGAGAGGGGCCTGCTTGATTCTCCTTATTGATATAAATTTGCCCCCACCTCTGCTCATCCTGCTGTGATGGTGCCTCAAAAATTGCATTCAGCAGGAATAAGAAGGATTAAGCAGAGTTTAAGGAGAAAACAGTAGGTCTCTTCTCTTATTTAAGGAAATTTTGCTTATTTTACTTAATCTGAAAATAAGGAGAATATAAGTGCAGTTACATAAGTAACTTTGGGTTTTCCTGATGCACCATTTCTATCGCATTCATCAGAAGCTTCATGGCCATATCCACACCTGAGTAAAAAATCCCAGACTTTGTAGAATCAATTTTTAGTTACATTAGATGATAGATCTAACATATCTAAGGATTTTATGAGGTTTTGAGGAAATGGGCAAGGATCAAGATTTGTCTTTTCATGTCTGGGCAATCATCTGAGTCATTGAACAATAGTGACTATGAAAAACCAGTTTGAACTCTGAAACCCCTGGCATGTGATTAATCAATTATGTAATGTAAACAATGATAAGGCTAGTACTCTGAGTCCGCCGTCATGGTGACCACCTTTCTATCCTCAGATTTCACTGGCAAGACTGTCATATCCAATGGAGTGCAAGGATCATTCTGAGACCACTGTTCTGACACCAGAGATGCACAATGAATTACGTCATCATCTTCTGCTCCTGATCTTCACTGCTGCCTCCAATAATATGAATGCCAGTGGTCTACCCCTACTTGAGGTTAACGGGAAACACAAACCAATAAATTTAGCCGATGGCTCACCATGGGCAGATAACTCACACAGGGATTCTGAGTGCTCTAGCCACTCTTTCCATCCATGGTCATGAGGTTGTAGCGACTTCATTGATCCCTCCCAACATGCTAGCAGCATGTCAGGTAAGTAGCAAACAATGTTGATTCAATATATCACTGATACCAGCCAACTTTTGTTACTCTAGGATCCTGATTGGACTGATGATAACATTCCATCAATGGTTCATGCCACAATCATGGACATCAGCCAGGCTCTCAACATAGCAAAAGCCATGGATGGAGATCAGCACTGGTGAGATTATGTTTGGTGTGTGCTTAGCTTCGCTTGTCCACAATCCTCCAGGTGGCACTCACTGCTAACAAACACCTGACAGCAAACAGACATCCCTACCCAAGTCAGAATTCACTCCCCAGGACCATCAATGGCACCAACCTGGAATTCAGGTTTACCTCCTATGTCATGGCAAGCTGCTGGAAGAAGATGCATCAGCAGATCAGCTTGTGGTATTCGGTTGGCTTGATTTTCCATTTCTTTGCAATCCAAGATGACATCATTGTCATGGCATTCAAAGATAAGTTGGAAGATGACAGGAACTTTCCAGGTCACTCCAGCTGGAGTGACATGGGACTGGTTGTCATGTTGAATGACATACCCAGTGCAAATATCAGTGACCTGACTGAGCATTATCCAAGGGACCCCAAGTGGAGACTGAGTGGCTCTGTGTTGATTACCTTGGAGCATCTGGAGCATGAATGGAAAGCAAAGGCCCAACTGAATGAGTCGGTCTACACAATCTACAACCAAGAGACCTGTTTTGAGTTTCACAAGCTCCTCGTTAGTTTTGGTGGCTTATGTGAAGGCACTTTTGATGTTGATGGATCACCACTCTGCCCAGGATTGTCAATTGGTGGGACCGACACTATCAATTTCAATATGCATCTGATCATGTCCCCTTCCCCTACTGTGAAGGCAGTTTCATGGTATGGTATACAGGAGGTGGTAAAAGGTCTTTCACTTGATCCCCACCATGAGCAGGAGATGATAGATGCCATCGCTGACATGGTCACCGAGAAAAGCCATAAAGGCATGAAGGTGCATCAAATCTTTGAGACATTTCGGCAACTGAAGGATACTGGTCAGGAGGGCATTCAATACTATGGTGTTGTGCACCCTGAGACCCTATTGGGATCCCATCTCAATTTTAGTTCCCTGGCCATTCAAGGGGAAGGGATCAATGCATCTAAGCTACATGGTTTGACAAACATATGTAGGATGATCCTTCTGATTCATCTCACTTTCCAAACTTAATTTGGTATGGCTCAGGGGCTAAATGGTGGTGCAATTGCAGCATTGGCTCTATGCTGTCCAGTTTGCTGGGAGCTGTTCAGAATATTTGACAAGTCCAGAGTGGGGTTCTCCATGCCCGGTTGTCATGTGACAGTCTGCCCTGCTGAATTGTCAGGCTGGCTCCCTGAGGACATATTGAAAGCACTGCTTTTGTGAATCTGGGAGCTTCTCAAAGTTGAACTTCAGCACATGATTCAGCAGCACCATCACCAGGAACACCCACACACATGGACATGGACCCCATCTCCAGAACCTCTTTTCAACAATCCCAGCACATCCATTGGTCGGCGTTTGATTAACTTTCACTTGGCTCAGGGCCCAGTAGGGGCAGGGGGCTCCTCCGAGCCTGATTCCCCACCTGTGAAGTGCTTGCCTCAAATGAATGTTTTGCACAGTTTAATGTCTGCCATCCATGCATGCTTCACTCGTTCTTAGCACTGCTGCCTGCTCCCACATTTTTAATAGCCATATGAATTTTGCTGAAATTGTTGTATGCCTATTGCCATTGGTCCCACCCCACTATCTAAACCACTTCAGAGGTACCACAGGTCTGAGCATTGAGCCTTTATTGCATCCCCAAGAACTATCCAAACCAATTCTGGGTTAAAATAACATGCTTTTGATTTGATGGCCACCACTGGCTGGCCCAGACTCCCAAGTCCAGGGAGCTCAAACTGGGGCTGGTATCGCACAGGATGGGATGGATAAGTTTGAATCTCATTCAAGTTCTTAGGATGTAACTTGAATGCACTCCTGACTCATGACAGGGTGACTGGAACTTCATGCACTGCCTTGAATGCATAAGTTATCATTGTGATAACCTAATAGCAGTAGTACTACCTTTGTAGCCATGCAGACATTGTTTTCAAGATAAAGATCACAGCACTTTACTGGTATGCTACTAGTATACTAGAAGTGGAGAGTCCCATAGTCCGACTCAGAGTCACCAGAAAAATACATGAGCCATCACAACTTTTACATAATCATTACCATGACGTGTCAGTGTAACAACCTCATGTGATTGACAAATTATGGCAGACCTCATGACAGTTTGAACTTCAAATTCAACCAAACTTGACATGGAGCAACTTCAAGTTTGAGTTAAAAGTTCTCCATCTCACTTCCTTACTTCTGCTTGTGTTACTACTCTTTGTTCCTGGTCCTTCAGGTCTGACTTTTCGTCACCTGCCTGGTTGTGTCTGACTTTCCATCACTCAACCTGAGTTACCTTTGGTCATCCCCTTGACACATCTCCTGGCTATCATCATCCTCCCACTAACTGAGCTTACTGTCCAGGTCTTCTGTGGCACCCTGATGGTTCAATACTACATTTACATCATTGGTAAGCCCCTATCTGTCTGAGTATTATCACAGCTAGTTGGAGCTTCAAGTTATCAACATGGCTGTCATGCCTACAAATGACGATTTGCCTAGGTTTCAAGTAAGTGATGGTGGTTTGAACTTGTGTTTGTGATGGATTTATGGCTGAGCACCTTCAGACAGGGTGTGCATTCAACAGACTTGTAATGTGGTTCCATTGTTGGGGGAAATACCATAGGGAAGGAAATAGATGTCCTAAGACCCACCCCACAGTCTCTTGGTTATCATCTGGCCCTTCTTTGCCTTGTGATGGGATAAACAACTAATGTGTTTTAGCATGGGAAGGAGGGGTTTTTTGTGGCTGACAAAAAAATCCATCAAGGCCCCATCAAAGATCGAAATGGACAGCCATAAAGCATCAACAGCTTATCTACACAACCATGTTTATCTACTCTGGGTCAGATGTTGTCAGTTCTGCATCTGCCACCTGTGGGCTGCCGTGGTGGGGGGGGAACATTTGATGTGCCATGGTTGGTGCCCAATTCAGAAAGAGGACAAAAAACATGATTTCTGCCAGCAGGATTGGTCCATGCAATGGCCTGTGACTATGGTATCCTATATTACAATTCCCACTTATGAACATTAGGGGGATTCCTCTAGTGATTAATTAGGTATACTTTTCATGTGACTCCATATTATGACACCCAAACCCTCCTCTTGGGAGGTTATGATGATGAAAGTATCACAATAATTGCCCCGAATGCTATGTATGAATGGCTGTAAGGTAAGTCTTTTTTTTTATATCTATATCAAATTTTTTCTGATCTTTCGTTCCTTAGAGTGTGACCCTTTAGGATTGAATTGATTTTGACATAGTCAATACAAGTTAGGAGTTCAATCTGCATATGATCTCTGACACAATCTTTGTAGATGTTTTTTGTTAAGTTATCTGCAAAATTGCAACTACCCTGAGTTTATGAAAGTCAAATAATGGCAACACTCAGACCCTGAAAGTATCATGCTGTGTAGCCTATGAATCTCATCCTCACTCATGATGCCCACAAGGCAGGTCACCAAACCCAGAAGACGCAGTGAGGTGTTAGTGGTGGTAATGCTGATGGTGATGGTGATATGTAGATGTCAATCATGATCATAAATGTGAATGGTGAAGACAGAGCCTTGCATTGCTCAGTTCACTTCCTCGCCCAGTCCCACCATTTGAGCTGGCCACAATGTCAGTTGTGATTGAATTTGGCCTTGTATGCTCCAAATTTCCGCCCTCTCCCCATCTTACCCCAAGATAAGTACATCATACATTATCCTGACCATAAATGGTAATTCCTTCCCATAGTCATGACTTGAGGTTGAGCTACCCAACTGTTTGACATCCTGCTGTTGACTGTTCCTGGTTCCATCCCCACTATGTTTGGTGGCTGCGGGTGGGTTTGTCATGGTGTCCCAATTCTGACTTCTGATATCCCAACCCAGTAGGCCGAGTGTCAATAATTCTTTGCAAAAGTTTATTGCCCAAATTTGAAATGTAACTGGTCAATGTATGTAAAGTTTCAAGGTAGCAAGATATTGAAAAACAGATGGACAGGGGTATCTAAACATGTGGAGGGCTATCTCTGAAAATGAAGGCATGTCATAAATGTTAAATGGAAAAGGATAAAGAAGTCTAATGGACATCAACAGGTTGCTTTAATTCTGTGATGGGTATGAGTGCTAGAATGACCAATGTGAAGATGATTTTAGCAAAGGCATAAATGGTGTATTCTGTTCATCATGGTCTGTTACTCCTAGTCAGTTAGCTCTAAGTCATCCTCTATGTGCCACTCACAGTGATGGCTGCAGAACATCAGGTGCATGGTGATCAGTGCGCACGCATCACACTTGACAAACAAGCCCCAAAATTCATCTTCAGTTAATCCTGGCCTATCCATGCAGTCCAATTTCACAATCTTTTGCCAATCAGTTTGACCACTCAAATCCTTCCCATTAAATTCAGGACTGGGGGAAGGTGGATCCATCAAGTCTGCTCTGACATCATGAATGGTCCTATTCTCACCAAATCCTCACTTACCTGTGATGGCGTATGTCCTTTTCAATGGCTTTCTGGATTGGAGACTCATCTCACATTTGTGGTACACTGGTGCAGGGCAAGGTGTGCTTATGTCTTGAATCCAGTTTGTAATAAGCATACTGACATAAAGGCTTTGCCAACTAACCTTGTGATAAATATTCCATCATGGGAAGCCCATTCATTGGGTACATTCTCTCTATCGGCACTATGTGGTGGTGCAGATTGGGTGAGCATGTGCTTATGCAAGGGTAATCAAAACTGACCTATATACCCACAATGGCCCTTGGCACATTTGGCAACATATTCTCCCTCATAATGCCCAAATGTAGTTAAGTATATTGCTACTTCGGTAAATGCTGGCTCTTGGCTGAGTGGTTCTAACAGTGGACACAAGCATCCTGGCCCAAGGTACTGATGGGTTTCTCAATAGTGGGGAAATCCAGATGGTGGCACATGTGTGCACCCACTGACAGGCCTATGGCAATAATGCAGCATCATAATGTTGTAGAGGCTATGGTGGCATACCAGTAATGTGGGACTAAATCCATCTTGGTTGGATTGAACAATGTGATAAAGCGGGTTTTGTAGACAACATATTGCAGCTTTTGGCGGTAAGTTGGAAATGTGACCAACTCCAGTGGCTTAGGGTTCCTGAGCATGTTTGCAATAGATTGAGCGGTGGTTCTGTGGCAAAAGGGTGGGTGTCTTCCTAGCCCTGAGGCTTGACGCTACTGATTTTGGTTTGTGATCAACCCCATTTTTTCTGGTTCTTATCCAAGTCCACCTAGTCAAATTAAGTCACCTCTGGTGACCCTGGGAGCTTCCTCTGACTCATTCCAACCCATATATCAAGGGCAATTATGTTATTTGAACTCAGAGCCCCACCTTGGTCACTTCCCATCCTCTGAATTCATTCCTCACACTGCCCTGATGTAAAATGTTGAAAACAACCCTCCTGCTGATACTTCTCCAGTCAGTGCACTCAAGCTGGGAAGAAAAACACTGTGAGTTAATCTTGTCTCTTGTCCACCATGCTGCCAGTCTGACACCATGTTCTAGTCAGGCCAGTGATCCTTTGGTTCATCATGGATGACACTTTGGTAGAGCAGTACATGCAATGTGTAATGTTCAAGCATTGGTCATGAGTGGTATTCTCCTTTTAGCTGAGGAGGAGGAGGTCACAGAAGAATTGCTGTTGGGATTATGTATACAAGAGTATACAGGCAAGCCAAGGCAGTTAACATGCCTAGGGAATATTGCCAGAATATGCTAAGTCATATTAACACATGCAGAGACATATAGGGGAATCCACAGTTAACACATGCTACAGGATTAATCATCCTGCAGCATGTCTATCATAGGATAGGCATGATATAGCCATGTCTATGATAGCCTATCCAAGACAGAGCTATGGATAGAGTGTCTATGACACACCCTGCAGGAAGTCTAGGACTTACCAAGCCATGATATCATATGTCACTATTATTGACACTGTTATAGGGGATATGACATAGTTATTCCATTATTAACTGGTACAGGGGTCTATTACAGAATACCTCCTTTATATATTAAAGGAGTGCATTACACTATACCTCCTAACTGTGTAGTATAAATATTGCACATCTTGTAGGAGATGATAATAACATTCCTCCCTGTGGCAGACTCCCTCATACACTTACCTTTGACTAAAACTCAATACCTCAAAAACCTCGTCCTCATCTTGTGCTCAAACTTCCTGATCCCAATAATTGCTCACATCTGAGTCCGTCTCATTCCCCTCCTTTCCCCTGAACTAATAATACAGCTTTCTTTGAGCAGGCAAAGACAGGAGTATAAGGTGTTTTGGCAGCTGCTAAAGATGGTACCCAGACTAACCAAGTGTCTCATGGAAAGCTTGGAGGAACAATGCAAGATGATAGCTGAATTGGTGAGTGTGTATACATCCTAGTGATTAGTTATTGTGAACCTTGCACCAT
The DNA here is from genome assembly GCA_964034925.1 of Tricholoma hemisulphureum. Lineage (NCBI taxonomy): Eukaryota > Fungi > Basidiomycota > Agaricomycetes > Agaricales > Tricholomataceae > Tricholoma > Tricholoma hemisulphureum. The sequence continues at coordinate 3,773,954 of OZ035932.1, forward strand.
TTATTCAAGATTCAAAAGGGCATATCTTGCACAAGGTCGGATGATACAAAAAGTTTGAAGGGTGCTGTTCTGGACTGGATAACACCTGAGATGTGCCCTTGCATCCCCCTCTCTCCTGGAGTGTCAAGGCAAACTGGGGGTTCCACCATCCCATTACTGGCTTCCTTCTCTGCCCTGCTGGTCTAGACTGGAATGATCCAGAGTAGGTTCTTATGCATATATCATTGACTCTGCTGATTTGCCAGCTTAGAGTGCACACCAAGCTTTCCAGTGGCAAAATAACTGTCCGTGGTGATCAATGGCCAATGTTAGTCTATGCAAATCAGGAGTATGATCCCAGAGAACCTTGGGAGGGCCTGTTCAGAAGCCAGCTCCTTGTCTGGGTCAGCACCCATCTTTCTTCCTTTCTTTTTGTTGACCAAGCTCTGCTGCTCACAGGCGTATAAGCACATCTTTACCTTGCCTAGTTCAGTAGAGAGGGAGGTGAAGGCAACAAGATCTGGCAATGCATGTATCCATGGTATGACTCAAGTCACAACTGCTTCATTGGCATATGTAGCAACCCAGGTGCATCCAGTGGTGAGGCTTTATTAATCCACCACTTATCATTTGGCCAGCTTTGCTTCACGCTGTCTTCTTCATCAATGTTCTGTAGGTCTGACACTTCGACAGACTCTGAACAGTTTTATGAGAGCATATTGGGCTTCTTGGATGATCTGGACGAGAAGGGGGAAGTGGATGACCTCCTGAACTGGTGGAATTGGTAGGCATGTATGATTTCCCCCCCATTTTTGAATACTGATGTATATTCTTAACAGTCAAGTGTTTCCAAGTTATATTGCCTGTGAGCAAGGGGTGACAAAGCAGAGTGCACTAGCCAAATTGAAAGAGAAAAGAGCCCTGAAGCAGATACAGAATGCCAGGGCATCATGAATATCTGTCATAATTCTCATAGTCCTGCCAGTCCGAATATGAATTGTTTTTCTTATCATCAGCAAATGAATGAGGACAACTGCTGCCTGATTGTGCTCCACTGTGATTTTTATCATTGATAGGTGCTTCTGGTGCTGGTTGGCCACTATTTTGCTATTTTCCAGGCCTATCATTCTGGTACTTCCATCCTGCTTTCAAATTTCTTACAGACCTTCCCAACATGTCACTTCCATGTAGCCATTGAGAAGAGCTGCCTTTCTGGTATATCTTGTGATATTTTCCACCACTTATAATCATTGGGACTTTTGGTGAGTTTCCTTCACTCTTTTGCCCAATTTGCTGACCTACCAATCTGATACCCATGTTCTGCTGTCAAATTTATTACAGGCATTCCTAACATGCCGCTGCCTTATATCCGTTGGCATGAGCTACCCTTCTGGAGTAGATTGTGATATTTGCCATTGCTACCATCTTTTATAACCATTGATACTTTGGGTAGGTTTCCCTCACTCTTTCACCAATTGTACTGACCTACCATTCTGACACTCATGTTCTGCAGTCAGATTTATTACAGGCATTCCCAACATGCCACTGCCTTATATCTGTTGACAAGAACTGCCTATCTGGTGTGGATTGTGATATGTGCCACCACTACCATCTTTTACAATCATTGATACTTTGGGTAGGTTTCCCTCACTCTTTTGCCAACTGTTCTGATCCATCATGCTTGAATTTTTAGGTCATTAAATTATACATATGTGTACCATTTGGTCTAACAGTACTATAATTGTGGAACAGCTCAATTCTGGTGGTGCTTGTGAAATTTGCCAACCCTACCATCCCTTAAATAGCATTTCCAGACTGCATATCAGAATTGCATATAATATTAATAATTTCCTTATTTTAAGACCTTATCTACCCTTAACCTTTTTGGCCCAAAACCCAGATGCAATGTGGCCCTGATGAAATGTTAGGTTTGGCAGGTAGGTCACAGGTCATTGATTGAAATAGTACAGTAGTAGATCTACATCTAAGGAGCACATATAGCCATTTTTATCTACCTTATCCTCTGAACAAATTTAGGTTTAGGGAGCCAGCTTGGCATCAGGGTTTCCTGAAAACTTTGCCACTAGTATGTAAGATGTATCTCCAAGATGCGTTTCACAAATGGACCATCAATTTCCTATTGGTAATAAAATCTCATCACTACAGCAATGTTGCCATAAAGTAACAAATTGATTTGTATATATAGGATAGAACTCGCATGGGAGTAACCCTGTATGACATACATTATTGACGCGGCTATCATCATGCAGCTCTATTGTGCTCATTTGGTCTTATGGTTCATTGGTTTCCCTCGTTGTAGGACCGTGTCGAGTTATCCCAACATGGAGATGGTACAATACTGTTGCAAGCACTATCACATGTGCAATGGCACTTTGTTCTTGACATATTCTACATTATGTTCCCCATCCGCTGGGAGTTGCCTTTGACTGCCTTTCTGCCATAGGGTGGAATATGCCTCTGATGGTTTTATACTGAAAGTTGTCCCTTGTGCGAGCTTTCTTGTGACAATGATACCAAGGGTTTCCAATTGATCTTCTACCAATATTTCCCTCACCATGGAGTATTGCGTCAGGTTATCCCGACATGTAAATGATATAATATTGCTGTAAGTACTATCACATGCACAATGGCAGGTCATTCTTGACAACATGGCAATTTCCAGGGACATTCTACATTATGTTTCTTATGCGCTGGCAATTGCCTTCAACTGCTGTTCTGCCATAGCATGGAGTACACCTCTGAGGGTGACATCCTGAAAATCGCAGAAGATGCGAGGTTTCTTATGACCAAATTGCCATTACGATTCTACTCAACATGAACAAAATAAAAAGTACCCTACGTGGTCTAACTAGGGGAGTCGTGAATGCTCGCGAGCTGCACGTTGGATGGACAATCAAGCAACAGAAGAGCTTACATTTGATTGGCCCTGTACAGGCCCATGGGGACCAGACCGTCCACTAAAAACTTTACTGCAATAATAACCAGCTCAATTATCAACATTGTGGCAGGTGATACAACTAACCTCGTCCACCATGATAACAAGGAGGCAGTTCGCCCTTGATTTTCTGGACCAACATTGATTTCAAAATAGTCGACAATGTTGTTATAAAAGACGACGTAGTTGAAGCATCCATCATTTTCTTTCCAGGCACTCGCATTTGACAATGCAAAATGCAGCTACCCTTCATTAGTCACTATACATTTGATGTTACAGGCAGAGGACTCACCTGGACTGCAATATAGGCAAGTGAATGAGGTGTTACCGACCTCATTCCTAACACGTTTGTGACATTCCCGCAGGTGGGTGCCTTCCAGTTTCGCCTGGAGTGCTTCTTGGCTGGCATGGCTTCCCAATCGACATCCTCCTGGCTCTCGATATCATGAGCAGAGGAAGGGGAGGTGAAGATAAATTTAAAAGCCTGCAATGGTTGATGACTCAGAACTTCTGATATGTAAGGGCTGTAAACACACTTTGATCATGATTGCACTGCGGAATAAACCCTTTTTGAGGTTGTTGGGGTTGCACTGCCCTCTTGGGTGGAGGAAAGACGGCCATTGGTCTGCTGTAACAACAAAACTTGGATGACCATTGCAAATGCCAGTCCGGGTGCTAAGGGTGACAGCATTGGTAAGATGTAATCCCAGGTACACGCAACTCACACAGGATCCTCCCAATTGTAATCTATGGGGCATAGAAGGTGTCCAGTGTCATCATGTTTGAAGCCACAGTCCACTTTGGAAGTCGGGGACAGGGGAACAACTAATAGTGTCCCAAGGAGGTCCGATATCCAGCTGACCACAGCAGGTTTCAAGTTCACAGCATTGTTGCCCCTGGCACCACCGGCCCCCTTCCTAAGCTGTGGCACCATGAGGATTGTGACTTTGCTTTCATAAGACAGTTAGCAACCCACATCACAAAAATAAGCATTTAACTCAACCAGGTCCAGATCAACCAACTTGGACTTCATGCTAGGGATGTAACAAACGAGGAGTTTGAATCCTCGGTAAACACAGTCATGGCTGCTCTTGGTCCGTAATCCTTACAAGAATGGCATTAACCACAAGTGCCACTTACTCCGGTGTAGGTAGTGTTTGAAAGTCCAGTCCGGTCCAGTCTTTCACCCCTTTTGGGCTTGGACCGGGACCAGGACCGGTCTATTTTTTACTCAACTACATAGGGACCAAGACCGGACCGCACAAGACTGGTCCCAAATGGTCCGGTCTCAGTCTTAGACCAGTCTCAACCAGTCTTTCCTACTATAATTAAAGTGTTCAACCAATTAAATAAGTCACCTCGCCTCGCATTTGCAAGCGAGGGGGGCAGCACAAGTCAGGAGGCTTTAGAGTACTCTACAAATAAAATAAAATAAAAATGCATGCAAGGGGGGGTGGCAGCACAAGTTGGGGGGGGAGGTGTCACTAGTCAGTGGCAGCCGCCCGCTGGGCAGTCCATGGAGGGTAGTGATGTGGCACCACGGGGGTCGCCAACAATGTGGCACTGTGGGGGGTCACTAGTGATGTGGCGGTGTGGGGGGTCACTAGTGACAAGGTGGCGCAGGGGGGTCGCTGGTGATGAGGCAGTGCAGAGGCCGCTATTGACATGGCGGCATGGGGGATCACTAGTGATGAGGCAGTGCGGGGGGGTTGCTAGTGATGAGGCAGTGCAGGGGGGTCGCTTGTGCTATGGTGTCGCTAAGACTCCACCCCACAAGCAGGGGCTCATGGGGCTGGGGCCAGGTAGTGCCAGGGTATCTCACAGTGAGTTCTATCCTATAAAATAAATAGTAAGTCAATTATAGAAAAAAAACAACAGAAAAAAAAGCTTACAGGCCCAAATGACACTGGACATCGTTTGGGCCGGGGTGGTGGTGGTGGTAGTACGAGGGGACTACTGTCGTTTCTTGATGTGTTGTTGGCAGTGTTGTTAATTATTTGTGTGGGATCAGAAAGAAAAAAAAATGGCATCTATCAATACTACCCCTATCAAATAAACATGTGCAAACTCACTAAGGGTATATAAACCCTCGAGATTTCACTCTTTTAATCCCCTGGGCTTGTCCCATTTTATGTAAATTTTGGAATATATTAAGTATTAGTATATAGTAGTCTCAACCAGTTAAGACCAGTCTTGATCGGTGGAGACGTGCAGTCTCACAGAACGAACCCGAGAGAAGCCCGCAAGGCGAGGCGCGGCAGTGTATAGCAGTGGTATGCGACCTACAAGCAGTCTCTACGTGTATCCAAGTATGAACATGTGGTCACATGACCATGTCTACCTACAGTCTATGGGAGGCTGGCCACACGGTTACATCGGTCTTGATTTTAATAAAATGGTGATGGACTGAAGACCAGACCGCGGTTGCGGTCTTCATTGGCCTTAATATTTTTGGTCTTGATTGGTTAAGGTCCAGTCCAGTCTTGGTCTTTTTCCAGTCTTGTAGCTGGACCTTCAAACACTAGGTGTAGGTGCGTCTAGCAAGTCAGTCTCCACAGCTTCCTGGCACTGGCGGTCCTGTTCTTCAATCATCTCCCCAACAGAATCAAAAAGTGACACAAGTCTGCAAATAATCCTTCCATGAGTGACATTTGACTGGAGGTCGCTGTGAAAGAGTTAGATAAAGGAGCACGTTGGAACTTGAATATACTAGATGTACGATTTACATCTGGGTCCAGTTTCTTTGAGATTCTCTAGTTGTTGTTCCAGAGCTGCGATGCGGTGCTTGGCTCCAGCATATGTGGTTGCCAAAGGATGCTCACCTAGGCCAAAGTCAGGACACAGGACTTAGTTGGCTGGTAGATGAAGAGTCAACATACCTTTGATACTTGTCATTTGAAGACAATCAGCTGGTATGCTGGTAGGGAGGTAGGTATCAGTAGATTCAATGGCATATTTTGGGTGGTTGTCACAAAGTTTTAAATCACATCAGACTAAGGTTCTCACACAAGAATAAGTCTTTTTACTGAGACTCATGGATGGCAAAGAAGATAGCTATGCGAACTTGACAACAAGAAAAGGTGCCTGATCTGGGTGTGAGACTTGGCCCGGGAAATGTATTGGTAGCAAGACTTGTTGATGGCAAGAAAAATGACATTTTGAATTGGGCAGCACTAGAGCTAGTTCAAATTAGGGAGCTGCTATCAAGTCTGTTTGGTTTCTGCACTACATAAATGAGCGTCACAACACATATGCTATGGCCATTGCTATTCCTTGCTTAATATGGTAGACCCTACTACTAGTATATGCCACTGTAGTCTGAGTATGGGCCACATTCTCATGGGGATGCAAAGGGGAGGATATAGTTATCATGATTTTGGAGCAGTACTAAATTAGCTCCCTGTCACACCGATTTGCCAAATGCTAGAACACCATGTGCAAACCATTGATTGATAGAACATAAAATAGGGATGTATATTGGAAAGAGAGGCACGTTCCAAGGTCTTCACTCTGAAGGAAGGTAAGTAGGTTTTCGACTGGAAATTTTTTAGGGCCAACAAACAACTTCGAGCCAGAGTTTAAAAACTATAACAAGAAGCAATTTACCAAGTGGAGAGTAATCCAGAAGCTGCAGCACAGGTCACGGCAAGCCTGCTTAAAACCCTCCAGCACTGAAGCATGAATGACATGCCGATGATGTGGTGTTGTGCGGGATGAGGGATCATGATCAGATAAGTAGAATACATAGTAGGGCAACCATACAGTATGGAAGCTCGGACTGTTCTGTCTGGACATGGGAGCACGACTCATGATACATGAAGCATGGCGCGTTTTCACAATGAGTTTCTATCAAGCAGATGGGCCTGGCTTGAGAGGGATTGAAAAGAAATCTTGGTCTGGCTATGAAGGATATCACTGAACAAAAAGAGGAACCAATCTTTGACATGGTTGACGTTTACGACCTGGACAACTGCAGACAATAGCAATAGCTTCAAGTTGGGAGAAGGGTCATCAATCGCATATGCTCATATGATCCATGACCTAAGTTTTCCCCAAGATGTTCAAGGACGATGGCATCCTGGGGCCTGACCTGACCAAGGGAATACTGTGATGGAGTTGTTGAAGATGGGTCTGTCATAGGAGGACAGGTCCGGCATCAGTTGACAAAAGTGGATCAGGCTGGGGCACGGGCAATGCAGACCTCTCAGGTTATGGAATTTCAGAATGAGGCTCTAATAGTTGGACCACTTGCTTTGCTCCTTGGTATCGGGCCACTGTCTTTCTGTTGACTGCAGGGCATTATGTACACCAGAACCTGGCGTCCTTTCACCACAAGTGTGTTGCTGGTGCCAGGAGGCATGCTGTCAATCTCCTCTCGGTCTGTACTTGATCCGTTCTTCTCATGTCAGAGATCAGAGAGTGGGTCAGAGAGTGAAGGTTTTTGAAAACTCAGAGTAGCAAAACTTCGATAGCCTAGAGAAGTGATGGAGCTTGAGAATCGCTGCTTAAAGTCATTGGCGACTTCAGGTTCAAGCCATTCTGAGCAGGGGGTTGTGGTGTAATTGGGATGAGAAGGTGAAGGCGGGTTGTACTTGGCGATGAGAAGCAGTATGTGCCATAGGAGGCAAATACCATTCTTTGTTGCTAGTGGGCACTATAACTATGTCTAAGTTTGATGCAGAAGCAGAAGGGAGGCCTTTGGCTCAGTTTCGTTCCTCCTCCAGTGTAATTTTACCAGGAAAAGGGAAGGATTTTGGATCATGATACCTCTCCTGGTGCACCATGGAAGGCAGTGGGATTGGAGAAGTACTGCCTTGTTGTGCATGAGGTGGTGAAGAGAGAATAGATGGAGAAGCAGACAGGAATTGCATCAAAGGTTGTCAGTTCTGGGGTTGTGTTGTAGAGGTGTTGCAAATGATATCACCCCCATCTGCATTGGTGCTTGTAAGGCTAGCACTGCTTTCATGGACAATACTTGAGTCAGTGTCAGAATAATGTTCATGCGAGGACGACAACCATGACTTGAACCCATCCTTGTGAAAGTATTCTTTGCTTCTCCCAAGTACTCAGTGAATCATTGTTCCGTTTCAAAGAGGGATCAGTATTCACAGTGTGATCATCCCAGTCTTATGACCCTCTATCTAAGGGGGAGTGAGAAGTAACAGAGAGCCTGGTCTGACAGGTTTAGAGAGATGTCAAGTCATTGCCAGCGTGAGTGACAGATGCCACTTGGCAAAGGCAGCTACAGAAGGAGAGACAGGGATACATGACAGTGAGAAGTTTCCAACTTCTCATCATCAGACTTTTGTAATCTGAAGAGGCATGGTGACGTATCATCATATGCTTCATGACTGGTGAGAAACCATTAGAGGATCTTGCAGACGATGGCATCCAAGGGGTTACTCCTCTTCCCCCTGCCCTCCCCATGTTCGATGTATTCCTCATGGTGAACCAACTGCCTCAATTCAAGGAGATTTTGCAGACAATAGCATCAAAGGGTTATTCTTCTTCCCTTTGCCCTGCCAATGTTTGGTGTATTCCTCATGGTGAACCAACCACCTCAGTTCAAGGACTAGAGACAATGGCTGTGAGTCAATGGGTTGAAAATGATATAAGTGGTTTACCGGGAGAAGCAATCCAGCCAATTTCATGATTGAAACTCTCATCATATGGGGTGTGCACTCGGTGTCAGTTTACATGGTACACCACTTGCTCATCTTGATCGGCAGCTCCTTCAATGGTATAGTGAGAGTGCGGCTGGGGAAAGTGTTATTTGCCGGTGGGGTTTGCAGGATAAGGAATAGGATTGCTAACGGAGATGCAGATCAGTGGGATCATAGTTGAAGGAGGATGATCTAGGGCATCTGCTACGCGTGACACAGAAACCTGGGCAGCATTGTGTTCCAGGTGTGTTCATACAGGATACAGGTCTTCATCTGAGGAGCCACAACCAAGCCACACCGCCTTCAATGGACTTCAAGCTTCTCTTTCCCAGATCATTTTGCACTGAACCTTTGATGTGAGGGGACCCGGAGATTTGCTCAACCTCGGGAACGGGTAGATTTGCAGTCACATATGGTGGTATGGGTTCAGTCCTAGTGAGATTGTTGAAAGTAGTAGGCAGAGGCATTGGACAAAGGGGAGAAGTACTTGGGTTAGTGCCAGTGGTCCTCTACGTGATCATCAGCGGGTTTCCTCACCCCTAGCCTGCTCCATGTCATTTTCCTTCGCAAATATTCCTCCTAATTGAGTCAACATAAACTGAAGTGCTGATGTTGGTTGAGCTTTCCCTGCAGCAATGGCAAGTAGGCCAAGAAGGATCATACATCTCGATGGCACCTGACTGCAACTTATGCAAGGCCATCATCCAATGCGTGTTAGCCCTAGCGCTATTCAAATGAAAGAAGCTGCTCTGTAGCACTTCCAACATAGGCAGCAGTGGAGTTGATGGTGATGACCCACTTCTGTGAGGTTGATTTGTTGCGGGATCGAGAATTCTTCATCCTGTGACAAATCTCCATGTGCTTATAATCTTTCCCTTGAAGTCTTTAGAGCATCCAGAGCAAGAGCGTTGTTTGCGCACAAGGAAGAACTGCTCTAAGTTCCTCTTCTTCCACCCGCAGCCTCTATCCCTGCCTCCATCTGAACCTCCGCCGCTTCTTGTGCTGCTATATCGGGAGCCTCAGGAGGACTGGCATGACCTTTTCAGACTCCCCTTCTCCCCTTTGCATGGGTTCTCTCATTGGTGGCCATCTCCTGTAGCTTTTAAGTTTTGTGATGGCTAGAATTTGTTCTGCTGGTAATGGCTGCTGGTCTTGTTGCAAGAACTTGATTTATGAGAGTCTGGGGAAGAGCGTTGCCAGTGCCACAATGAGTAGGAGCCTGCCATGAACTGACCTTCCCATGGGCAAAGGACCTGGTAAGGTGATAAGGAAACCATGGGCAGCCTGAGTGTAAGCAAGAGGAACAAGCAGATGTCCAAGTCATGGTGTACTATGTGAGAGTCAGGTGATTCTCAGACTTTCAAGTTTCTTGATCACAAAGTCATGACCACTATCTCCAGGCTTAGCGATCATGATGTGATCACCCTTTGCATATCATGTTGGAATCCTGAAGGATGACCCCATATCCATCTCCTGTATGTGGCAACTGGTCTACTTCAGTTACAATCATAATTCTCACAAAGTCTAGCATCAGCTGACATATGATTTCAAAGGTCAACGGGCACTTGCATTAGTGTGGGCTACTTGCATCACTATCATTGCAGAACGAGAGGCTGTGGCAAAGCATCTAGATGAGGTCAAATTATTGGCTCAAATGTTAGAGCATAGGCTGGGCAAGGTACAGCTGAGAATTGGCAAAGCCGATGATCAGGAAAGCGCTTGCTGAACGCCTAAGCTCTCATGGTATCTGTGACATCCCTTTTGATCCCATGGAGCCTTTTCACAAGAAAGCATTGGTCGATCCTGGGATTTACAAAGCAAAAAAGGAGGGGAGATTTTGGAGTGATTCAGAAAACGAAGGCCCCTGTAAACGTTTGTGCATCGATGATACCAGTTCTAAGGTGAAGAAAGATGTTGAAGATAATCATGCAGCCCTTGAAGGGCAGGGGCAGTAGGACAGTCGTAGTGACTTCAACTTCAAGTTCACGTTTTGTTGTAACAGCTCCTCAGATGCCACAATATATCCACTTCGTCAAAGTGATTTCAAAAGTATCATAAGTATCCGACACATGCATATAGAGGTAATCCTAGTGAGTGTAAGGAAGGAAGGATATATTCCTGGTCCCAAGTGTAAGTATTTTCTACTGAAATGTAAGGACCCTCCTACACCTTCCTGGCCCTCTTGCTCCAGCAGGGAGCCCCATTCCTCCTACCACCTTTAGATCTTGCGTCCTCCATCCCATGCTCCAGGGCGGTATGCACACATTTTCAGCTAGGGGTTTGTCTGACAAGCTCGTGATCCTGAAATTGGTGGGCTCCTTGAGCTGACTTGGTCATGGCGGAGAGGCCAACATTCCTGTCGGCTACCCCGGGATGATTGGGAGGTACGGAATCCTGGAAATCTTAAATACCAAGACTGAATTATTGAACACAATGAACTTACGGATTGAACATTTTCCTCCTCAGGTGAAGAAACTTCTGCATGTTGCCTCACGTTGATAGTGGAAACAGGGGAGGACACCATAGTACCATGGCCAGCAGGAGTTGGGCTTCCAATCGTGATAGAGGATTGAGTTCCATGAATGGTGGGAGAGGGAGTTCCGCATATGGTAGGAGAAGGACTGCCACTAAGGACAGAAGGGCGTTCATGTGGAGAGCTTTCTTGAGGTGGGTGGATAGGTGATATCCACAAGTGTGGTTCATTCCGTGGAGGAATCGGTGGTCCTCCCCGACTGGGTGAAAACTTGGGTTTGGACCAAGAGGGGTCACCTGCTGGCAGTGTATCATGACAAACAAGTCCCTAACATGGGTGTTAGAAGCAATGTCCACCAGTGTACAGGTGGATCATGACTTATGAATTGAGCAGGATTGGACATATTGCAAGGTGGTGAAGATAACTTACATTGCTATCACAGATTATAAAAACAAGATTAAGTTTATTGATGCTACATAGGTTGTCAGTATACATAACATGAAAATGTTTGGCATCCTGCAGAGCTCAAACCGTGCTCCTATAGGTGCCTGTTTTCTTGTTGGTTGTGGGATGATCATGGTATTGCCCCCGAGGTGATTGCCAGGCAAAAAAGTGCATCTGCGACCTGCTTTCTAATATTTACAATTCCATTAGAAGAGGTGTGTGCAGGCCAACATAAGACCGACTTCTGTAAATGAGAACTCGGAATTAGGCAGGAACCACAAGTGTAAGAACAAACAACCAAGCTGTTTCAGCTAATAAACTTGTTTGCCGTACTTCAGCACCCGAATGAAAATAAGCACTGCCCAGTGAGCAAGGAAATGGCAAGTTTTTTTTTTTTTTTTTTTTTTTTTTTTTTTTGTTCAACAATATTTAACGTGGTGCACGAGCGCAGTCCACGGCTATCTACTACAAGCAGGCAGCGGGTATACGACGTAAGTTGGAGGGGAAACTACAGCCCCGAGACTGCGCATGAGCGCGCGAAGGCTAAGGTGGGCGGCCGCGGCCCCGACCTTGCAAGCCAAACAACAGAAAGAGAGCGCTCAGGCGCCTCCCCGAACCAGCCCTGCCAGGACACCCCCCAGGCCCTACTAAGCCAGACCGCCCCCCAGTCCGTCCCCCCTCAGCGGCCCCTATTACCTGTGCGCGCCCACCGACGCAGCGGTACAGGAATGACGATTACAGGGCTCCCCGCGAGTCGCCCAACCCACTAGCCATAAGGCCCAGTGGGGTCCGAGGTCCCCCAGTTGCCCAGGTACAACCCCACGTCGCTTAGCCCCCCCGCGCACGGGAGGGTACCCACCATACGGTGGGCCCCCTGACCTTGCCAGCGACGAACCCAGGGTTCGGCGTTACCAACTAAGAGGAAGCCCGGTCCGCGGGACAGAGCAACCGTTCAGCCCCGAAAGGGGCCCCGACACACCAGACGGGGGTCATACGCCCTGCGCGTGCCCCTCATCCTGGATCCCACCCCTCAGGGGGGGCAAAGGCGAACGCTCTGGGGTTCGCCTCTAATAGCTCCACCAGGTCCGCGATGAATCGCGGGCCCTGGCGGTGTTTCTTGCGCTTCACGTGTGGGCACACGCGGAGCAGGTGGTCCCGGTCCTGAAGGGGCCGGGGGGGGCAAGAGCAGCGGTCTTCCTCGCTGGGGTGGAAGCGCGCGCGGTAGCTCCCAATGGGAGCGTGCGCCGTGATGCACCGGCAAAGCCGGGCCGTCAAGCTGCAGTCGTATGCAGTCTCCTTGAGCCAAGGCCCCCTACCAGAGGTAGTGGGGAGTGCTGGTCCCTTCCGCTGGGCCCTAAGGTCCAGGAAGTTCCGTCCGCGGTACTTGGGGTCCGCAAAGCGGGCCTTCCAGTCCGTATCGGCCGTCTCGTTGAACGAGGCTACTAGCCAGTTGCGGGTGGTGCGGGGGGAAGCCCCCAGCGGAACCCTGAGCGATGCCGCCGCATCATGAGCAAGTTTGTGGACCGCCCACTCCGCTTTGGAGGGGACAAACCACAAGTGAACTGAGCGGTCCTGGACTCTGCCGAGCCAGGGCCGCAATAGCCTGCACGCCCTGACGGCGTGCTGTTGCCCTCCCTTGGGGGAGCAGTCCGCCCACGTCTCGAGGAGAGCGAGGGAGTCCGTGAAGATGACCATCTTAGTGCAGCCCACGGCCACAGCCGCCGCTACACCAACCTGGAGCGCCATGTGTTCGACGTCGGACGACGCTGATCGTCCCGCCGCCGTGACCACGCAGCGAACCTCCTGGTCTCCTCTGAAGACCAGTGAAGCCGCCACGGCTTGGTGGGCTGTTTTGGGTACCGCCCCGTCACAGCTCACGATGAGGGTAGCCTGTTCCGCCCTGGCCTCCGCCAGCACTCGGTCCAGTCGCCCGATGTATTCTTTGTACTCGTCCGTCCCCTTGGGGGGCGGGCGGTGGAGGCTGATGCGATCCTTGAAGAGATCGAGAAAGCGAGAGCCAGGCTGACTTTCAGGGCCAAAGGCCTCGAAGGTCTCCGTGACCGGAGCGCAGACGGTGACTGCATCCGCCGCGGGTGACACAATCTTCCGTCGCATAACAGGTGGGAGATCCTGCAGGCACAGCCTGTGCCGGGGGGCATCTCCCATCAGTGGCCCTTCTAGGATGGCCCTAAGAGGGTGAGTGCGCGTCAAAGATGCCGTCCTAAGACAGCTCTTGTCAGCCAAACGGCGGAGCAACTGAGGCATAGGCCACAGTGCAGCGAGGACTTCCATCGCCCCGGAGGGCGTGGTGCGGAAACACCCCGTGATCCAGCGTGCAGCTGTATGTTGCATCTGGGATAGGGCCTTGACGATTCCCTTGGTACGAGTACCGCGGCAGAACCATAAACGGAGGCCATACGTTGCCACTGGGACGACGCAGGACCGGTAAAGCAGGCGTTTATTCGCTGGGGACAAGCCCCTAGTCGAATTGCCGAGCATTCTCATGGCGCTCACTGTCGTGAACGCCTTGGTGGTGTAAAAGCGGACGTGCTCCTTGAAGGAGAGTTTCCGGTCGAAAAAGAACCCCAAGTATCGCCAGACAGGCTTGGGGCGTAGGGGGGTAGCTCCGGTGAACGGAGCGACTCCTAGGTCAATGGGCGGGTTGGCCGCCGAGTGGGCGCGGGAGAAGTGAAACACCTCCGACTTGGCATGTTCCAATACCAGGCCGAGGGCCGTGAAGAGGCGGAATACTTCGTTGTATGCCCCGACGAGCTTGGGGAGGTTATCCTCCAGGCGTTTGGATTGGGCGATGAGAGAGGAAATGGCAAGTGACAGTGTCTGTAAGTTGCCATGCACTAGAGAATGAATTCACCCCTGAAACCCACATACAAAAAACTGAAAGTGGCAGGAGAGGGTAGTACCTACTATAATGCTGACACCAAACTCTTCAACGTTTTCAACATGGCCATGGTCGGATCGCCGTATAACGCATTTGGGTATGACCCAAGAGACATAATCGCTCATTTATGCCATCATTTCTTTGGTCCTGAGTGGACGCCAACAACACCTACCCATCTTCAAGGGTTGCGATTCCCACCGACGGGTCAACCTCAATATGGAGAACCCGCTCCCAGTCAGACACAGTTATTCCACCCAAATTGTAATGTCTTGTGCTCTTGTTATGAGCATCACTCATTTTTTCCATAGGGAGAACTTGCGCACCATATAGTTAAGCGCTCTATTGCCATACCAACAAGAGGGATTCAGTCTGGCAGATCACACAACATGAGCAACACAATGTCCGACTACGCCATGCAAAGGAAGCAGCTGCTTTGCCCAGAAGACGACATGCCCACCTCTGTTTGACCACTCGATGGAAATTCTGCAGGTATGATTCATCTTCTCAGGTCATGTACACTGACAAAGTATCCCCTCTTTAGGAAAAATTGCACAGCTGGCTACGGTTGACCAACAATGCGAATTAATGAGATATATGAGGGGTTTGAACAAATGGCTTGAACATGATGTGCATGACCGACAATCAGAGCTTGCAAGCATTGTCGCCCGTGTTGACTGACTCAGAGACAATATCTGTGGCATTCGTGGCATGTGAGTAAAATTGTATGCAGTCTCCCATACATCCTATACCTCTTTGCTCATTTCTGCCTCCAGTACATCCAGGAGGGACTGAAGAAAGCTCATCCACAGAGAGTGAAGAATCCACACCACCAGGTTTTATTCCACCAGGCCCAGGGGCAATGCCCATGCCTCAGCCCCAACCTGCTCCACCAGGCTTCCCCTTAGGTTTCCAGCCCTACCCTCAACAGGTTCCTGTTGTACCTCCTGTCGTGCCTGGAATGCCCCAACCTGCTTTCCAGCCTGTGATCCTGCCCCCTGCTGTTGTTGTTACTCAGCCAGGTGCTCCTGTAATCCCTATGGACGGCAGATATTGTCTACCTGGTCCAATGCCTATGCATAGAGTTACCTCTACCCCAGGTGATCAGGTTCCATTTATTTCCCCACCTATTTTGGGGAGGAGTGAGACCCCCCCTCATGTGGTGCTAGCATGTCCTGCACCCCCCATTATCCCTATGATGGGCTCCCCTCCTAGCAGCAGCAGCAGCAGCAGCAGCTCTGATTATGAAGTAGCCATCGGAGCCAAAGCGATTGTGGGAGATGAAGGCATCGCACTGACAGTCATAGTTGCAGCAGGTCATTGAGCAGCTCTCCTTCAGTTATCATACAACAACTGCCATGCATTGGAAGCGTCCATGACAAACGGTGTCATGCCAGCAGTCCGGGTCAACTTAAGGTTTGTGGCTCTCCAAACCTATCAGACCACTGGCAGGCACTCTGTTGCTTCTCACTCCCCTTTGGACAGAGACTGGGAAGATCGCACTGTGAATGCCGATCCCTCTTCGAAATGCTGAGTACCTGCAATGGGAGAAAGTGAAGAGTACTGTCACAAGTTGGACGGGTAGTAGATAACAACCACAACAACTGCGACAACCCCAGGCTAATATCCAATTATATTCAGTTGTTTCTGCTCATTCCTCTTGCTTACACTCAGGCTGCCCATGGTTTCCTTATCACCTTACCAGGTCCTTTGGCCATGGGTTTGAGTCATGGTTGTCATCCTTGCACAAACATTATTCTGATGCTGACTTGAGCATCGTCTGTGAAAGCGGTGCTAGCCTTACAAGCACCAACGCAGACGGGGGTGATATCATTTGCAACACCTCTACAACACAACCCCAGAACTGACAACCTTTGATGCAATTCCTGTCTGCTTCTCCATCTATTCTCTCTTCACCATCTCATGCACAATGAGGTGGTACTTCTCCAATCCCACTGCCTTCCATGGTGCACCAGGAGAGGTATCATGATCCAAAATCCTTCCCTTTTCCTGGTAAAATTACACTGGAGGAGGAACGAAACTGAGCCAAAGGCCTCCCTTCTGCTTCTGCATCAAACTTAGACATAGTTATAGTACCCACTAGCAACAAAGACCATGGTCAGCTTCTCAACAAACTCCTCAGCCGACCACCCCAAGCACATGCTCCCAAAATACACAAAGATCAACCACAGCCTCACCGTTCCATCGTCCCAAGATGTTGAGGTTTTCCCAGGCCCGATCGCATGGCAGTGGCCTTGCAAGTGCCAAGGCAGACAAGCCTGGTACCTCTGTGACAACACAGCCTTGCAACCCACAACTGCATCTATTCTTTCCTTCTCACACACAACAAGTTGGTAATTCTCCAATCCCACCACCTTCCAGGAGAGGTATTACGATTCAAAGTTTGTTCTCTTTTCGCTGCCTTTGTCCTTGCTCAGGCAGTGCGTCCTTGCTTTAGTACAGGACTCGGAGGCACTCACGTGACAAGGACGCTTGTGGCATGCAAACTTTTGATTGTAGCATGGTCCAGGCATGATATAACTACAAGTAGAACAGAATTTTCAGGGTGCAGTACAACCCCACTGCCTAATGTAAACAAAACTCTGAAGCCAGGGTACAACAACCTGGAGTCCAGTTTTGAAGACAAGCTCCTGCTTGTAATATTACTGTTGCTATGCAGGTAGTTGGCCACCTAAGGGTAAACATGTCTCAGCTGAGGACTAGCACTCACTATGGGGCATTTATGGTCTTTGGTGGGTAGGCAAGTGTCTTGGTTTGTACTGTGTACAATAGGGAGACAGTGGATCAATTTGTTGAACCTGTGTGAACGATTGGCCATGTGGCCTCCCAATATGGGAAATATGGGGAAGTTGGCCACCAGTCAAATTACTGCAATACCATATACTTGGCCATGCTCATTTACACAGGATGGACTCTGTTGCATGTGAAGTGGTCTCACAAATATTTTCAGAATTCTATAGCTTTTCTACCTCATCCTACAAGCCACAACATCTGTTGGCCATGTGATTTAAGAAATCTCAGTTTTGGGATCAAATTTTGATCTTTTGCATATTTTCAGAAACATCAATCACACATCCCAAGTCCAGCTTTTTGCAGGACATACCTCTACCATGGAGACATCTTTTTTGTCTAATATCTTCAATGTAGGTACAAGCATGCATATAAAAACAGCTGTGTGGCCAACTACCCAGGGTGGCCAACTACCTGACCAGATACAGTAATGAGTCCAACCCATGATATACAACTGCACTGAATTTGAATAGAACTCTGCAGCCAGAGTGCAACAACCTGGAATCCAGGGGGATACTTATAAGATGAAGGGTGCTTGTGGCATTCAAGCTCTCAATTGTAATGTGGCCAATACATGAATTATTCACTCCAAACAAAGCAGAATTTTTGGGGGTTGCATTACAACTGCACTGAACTTGAATAGAACTCTGGAGCCAGAGTACAACAACCTGGAATCCAGGGGGGATATTCATAAGATGAAGGGTGCTTGTGGCATGCAAGCTCTCAATTGTAATGTGGTCCAATACATGATATATTCACTCCAAACAAAGCAAAACTTTTGGGAGTTGCATTACAACTGCACTGAATTTAAATAGAACTCTACAGCCAGATACAACAACATGGACTCCAGGGAGAATAATTCTGGGGCAATTCATTGCGAATCTTTCTTCTCGTCGCTTTGCGGCAACAATGTAACGCAGTATGAAAGGTATAATCGTAGATATACAATTACAAATAAGAAAACGTCTATCAATTTTCTTCCGATTCTCCTGATGTGAGCAGCTCGGAGCTGTGAGCCAGCAGCTCAGTGCGGCTCAGGTGAATTGGACCCGGAACGTGGAGGGGTTAGGGGGGGTCTTGGACTTCGACTTCGACTTGAACTTGAACTTGAACTTGAACTTGAACTTGAACCCGAACCTGAACCTGAACCCGACTCGGAACTTGACTTTGGTGGGGTATTATAATGTAACGCTCCCATACACTGATTCATGCAATCACTGTACAATATCCCATGAACCTCATACTGCCATTGACAGTACCTTTGACAATCAGCAAGCTGTGGGGCATCCATGTCACATTCAGCATAACAAGTTTCATGAACAGTGGACACACGTACAGTACGGTACTGTGGCACTGGCAAGTGTGGCGGGTTGTCGGCTTGAGAGGGGTGCGCACTGCAGGGGAGGAAAGATATCCTCAACCAGCACATAGGTTGTACCAAAGGCTAACTTACGGTGCTGGTTGCTGCACCGTAGCTGTCCATGCAACAGGGACATTGAAAATGCATGCAAGACCCATGAATCCAACCGATAAACGCATTGTATCAATTTGTTACAATGGTGATTTGTTTTGTAAGTGGTGATAGTAAGGAGAGGCCTGTTATATGATAGACTTTTCGAGGGGGGAGCTTGAAGTGACCAGCACTGAACTGCAGAAGAACCACCTAGCGCTGCCATGATGTTTAAATGCTTTACAGAAAATGATATTGTCATGGCGAGTCTACTTAATATTGTATCAGATCTGACTGGCAGCACAGTGTCTTCACTAGCACCTGTGATGGGAACAACAACCAGAACCTGGCAGCATGATGTGCCACTACCTGTACTTACTGTGCAGTGTATATAGCATGGTGTTTACATCATTGCACAGCTAGACAACACCCCACACGACAACCGCTATCACAAGACTTACTAGGGTCAATATATCAAAGCATGTAGTTACGTGCTCAGCTGTCGACACCACGAGCACCAGCACAACCTGGTGGTCTTTCTTTTATCTCAATCAGATCTGTTTCAAACTGGTTTGAGTGGGCCGCTGCTAGACGCACGGCAAGTCCGAGTTCTCGACTCTAATATACAATGCTGATGTTGCTCTTCTTGAACGGTTTGTAGACATGTCAGAGACACGATCAAAGTGTCCTTCATATTCTGTTTGTTGTCCTGTAGCAGTTCCATCATGGTGCTGGCATACCATGCCATCAGATGTGATGATACGAGCTGTAAAGTGGTCAGTGTGGTGATATATTACACCCCTAAGCTCATATGTAGTACATTGTCCATTCCTTTTTGTTATATTCAATGACTTTGTCAGTAATGCAGCGTGCCCTGAAAGGTCAAATGCCAACATGAGAGGAAAATCATCAAATACATGTGTTCTTATCAAATGCTGATTACAAGAACGACAATGGGATGAGGACTCAACAGATAAATTGTCAACAAAATTTTGGAGGGTGGGAACATGGGTTAATATTGTAAGTTGGCAGCTGAAAGCAGATATTTCTGCTCGATGCACATCATGACCATTTGGGCAATGCATACATCAGCAAGATCCAGAAAAAACTTACGGAACTTAGGTGGCTTATTTCATGGATAAGGCTGCTAAGTAACTCAAGGTGCTTATCTTCGGCTTAGATAAAGCACGAGCAAAAGTTTAAGCAAGTAATAAGCATGTCAAGTGTGTAGCCAAATTGTCCAAGTAAATAAGCAGTAGAAAGATATAAGCACAGTAAGTATGAAGGTTGTCAAGCGAAAGCAATCATTTTAAGTAGATTAAGATTCCAAGCATCGCGACCATCCTGTATTAAAAAGCAATCTCGAACGCGTGGTGATCAATATATTTGTTGACGTAGAACCTATTAAATGTATTGAGTGTGTCCGTGAAAGCCAGAGTCCTTGGAACCGGTCCGTCGCCAAAGATCGGAAGAAGATGTGATGCTCGAACAACAGCATCGAGGTGGATGATAGAAGTGGTTTCATCACTGTCTGACTTGACAACCCACATGCCTGTGTGGTTATCTGGTGAATCACCCACACACGAGAACCACTGCACAAGAGTGCAGGGATATTCGATGCCTTCATGGGAGAATGAAAAAAAGAGTAGCACACGAGCAACCTCGAGACCTCGCATGCCTTCCATGGAGGGGTCAGTGTTGACGAAGATTGTGTCAAAACGACCAGGGCCCTTCCTCCAAGATTTCACTGCATAGATGCGTTCGCGACGCATGCCGCCAATCCCTGAAAGGTCGCTTGGCGCGTAGAATGTGGCGACGGCGGAAGGATAGATCGTGATCTTGCCGTAAAACGTCGGGAGGTCTGGGACGCTGGCATTGGAAATGTAGTCAGGATATTGCTGGTTGTAGATAAACTCCTGGATGAGGTGGGGGAAGTTCGGTCGTTCAATTTCGGCTGCAAGATCTTCTGGGTAAATTTTACGAACTGAAAAAGTAGGTAAGTATATTCCAGTGACATCGAGTGCCATGATACTTACGCGCCGTCTTCGCTAGGTCAACAAACGCCTCCACAGTAGGACCATCAACATCACAGTCGTCATCGTCGTCGTCGTCAACATCAGCGCCACCCTCATTGGCATCACTGGTGGGGCCTTCGCCATCATCATTGACTGGTAGATCAGGATCCAGATTAGCATTGTCTGTTCCTATATTTATATAAATTTGTTTAGAAGATCACCAGAGCGAAAACTGAAATACATACGAAGGATCTGATCCCAAACTCCTGATAAGCATGTGCCGCGCAGCATCCCACATTCAGTAAAATCAGCTCGAGCAGCCGCGAGCTTATCGAGGCGCTGGTTGGTGAGGAGCATTTGGCTCAGCGCTTCATAACGGCTTGAGCGCCGCCATGGTTCCTTCACAGCCTTGATATGTTTAGATTCCGTAATCGAGGAACAAAGTCCATTCGGCGCCCCATAGTCACGAATAAGTTTCACATAATGGACGAGGGAATGCTGCCTTGGAAGGTTGAAGCCCCCAGTACGAACGCCACTTGTACGAAAGATTTCGCGATGATTGTGAAATCGCCGAAGGGCATCATCTAAGGCTGCGAGGCTGTGTGTATCATGTCTGTCACGTCGAGCTATATAACAAAACTCCAGGAAAGCACGCAAAGCTTGTATCATCTCATCTGGTATATAGCCCTTGAGAGCTGGTAGGTACACCTGCGACGAGCTCATTAGAATTCATTAGAGTAACATGAAGGGATTACATGCCTTCATGAGCGCCTTTGAATCATTGCCAGTCCACTGCTGGAAATTCCTGCCTTCAGGAAAACGTTGAAGCCCTGCAAAAGAAGGGGCAAGTGCTATCCTATAATTAATTCAGCAATTATTACTGTATTAATCACGAGCAAAAACTTACCGTCGATCGATGTCGTCGAGTATCTTCTGTGCTTCTGAGGCTGGGTATTCCGCTGTGATGTAGTCATTCACCCACGTAACAAGATGATCCTTGAAAGCGCCTTTGATCAATTGATGTAGGAGGTCGGGGGCCAGAAGCTCGTGGATATCTGCTCGCGGGAATGTGCTCATGAATGGCTTAAAGATTACATTAGATTTAGATAAACATAATGGAAGAAGACTTACAACAACGTCCCCAACAAGTCCATATTCATCCCATAGTGTACCGAGCTCAAACTCCTCGACTAGCAGCTCGGTATGCGCCTGAGAGCGGCGCACGTGCTGACGAGTGTCAAGGTCGTTCGCAGGGGCAGTACATCTAAAAAAGATTGTCAGTAGGTGTATCTCGTCAGTGGGAATACATACTTTGCACACCAGCCTTGTACAGTGCAAGCTAGCAATGCCTGTTCTGGATAATCTGCAATGTAGGGGCCAAGCCCATAGATAACCTTCCTAAAATGACCATCAGGAAAACGAACAACCTCAGGCGTCGTCATGCCAGGTTTGAGAGACTCGAGGATTTTAGCTAATGACAAATGTAGAAGTTGACGACGGAATTTACGAAAGCCGCCATCGTCACGAAATTCACAAAGGGCTAAATAAGACTCATGCATTAGCGAAAGTGTACATAGTATGGTCCAATAATATGAGACTTACATTTTGGGAGAGCGAAGAACCCAAGGAGCACAATGCCATTGCGGTGTGCTCGTCGGATGTTGTTATGTATGTTGCCAATAGATAAATAAATAGGCCAGTATTGATTATGACCAGTAGCTACGGATACTGTAGTTTTATCGCTCCCAAGAATAATCGGGCAAAAGACAGATCCATGAGTTTCGGGATCCTCGGCGATAATATCCTAGCGTGTGGGAATTAAGATTAGATTAAAACAACCATAGAAAAGACGTACCGCTTGTTTCCAAGCCCAATTTCCGGACATGAAGTCTTGAAAGCGATGGACTCCGTCAGCCGTGCGTTCTTGAAACGGCGCGTAATCAAAATCCGACTTGAAATCAGGATTGGACAAGAGGTTATGCACCAAAGTGCGGGGATCCCGAAACCAGACGTCGTACTCCGCATCCATCCAAGATGGAACATCTTCTGTGGGTCGCGTTCCATTATACTGCAAGCTGAAGGTTTCCCAGGGGACGTCGCCAAGAGGAGTAGAGTCAATTGAATTGTAGATATCTGTAGCCCCCGAAAACGGTGGTTCATCACCGTGGGTGGCGAGAGACGCAGCCCACAGGCTGAGGAGGAAGTTAATATCCCCAACCGACATTTGATTCCGGCGGAATAAGAAGTCGGCCACTTCAAACTGGAGGCGACTCTCATAAGGTGTCCAATCATCGGGTCCTTTATCCGAGCTGCGGGGAGGAGGTGGTGAATTGGGTGGGATGTCGTTGCCGTCCTCATCACAGATTTGGCCTACAAGTAGAAGTTAGTGTCGGTATGTATTTTAAAAAAGCTCGACTTACCATCAAGCTTGCGATGATAAACACGCGTAATGCGTGGAGGGTCACGAACATCCTGGTCACTTGCTCCGCCCCCAGGTGAGGGCTCTCTGTTCATTTCGTCACCGATGTCAGGGTGGGATCCAGGCGAGACATGACCCAGACCGGAGAACGGATTTTCGGTATCTGGTCCAGCGGCGTCAGGTCCTCCGTGTGAAGGAGATGGTACCGTATCAAGAGGAGATTGTGGCCAGGATTGTGGAGGTGACGGTGGTGGTATCATATTGGAAGGAATAGGACTTGAAGACTGGGAATGCGATGATTGTGGCTGGGGTTGCATAGGTGACAGTGGTATGGATGGGTTGGGACCATTGGCATTGGATCCCTCTTCTGGGTGCCTTGCTCGTATGTGTTTGGTGCGTCCACCTTTGCTGCGAAAGCGTCGAAGACAGTAGGGACATCCCAGGGTGGGCAGCGGAGAACCAAGAGTAAATGTATTGTGAATTCGTAAGTTTTGATGAGAAAGCATTATAAGGGAATAATATAAAATGTGGCCACAAGAAGGGTGCGGAGAATGGTGGAAGTAGCGTGGCAGAATTTCGGCTCATCATCAAAATTTGCTAAGTCAAAAAAGAGTTGTTCGTTTTTGTTAATTCCCACAGCCTCGCTGGCAGAATCTTGACCACATACCTATCTCACTTGACACTTCCTCACCCCATCACGATGCCTAGTGCCCCTGTACCTCAGCGTCACATGGAAACTCGGTCAAGTACGAAATTGGCTCACCCAGGATTGGCTGTCAAAACTCAACAGCGTCGAAGCACGGCGGAGGTCCAACAGGAACGCGAAGAAAAGGCTAAGGCTAAGGCAGCTCAGCAAGAGGCGAAGCGACGGAGCATCAACCGTGCAGCCGAGTTCGAGCATGCGGAGATGGCGAATGAAGATG
Source organism: Tricholoma hemisulphureum (assembly GCA_964034925.1). NCBI lineage: Eukaryota > Fungi > Basidiomycota > Agaricomycetes > Agaricales > Tricholomataceae > Tricholoma > Tricholoma hemisulphureum. Next base: position 3,797,983 of record OZ035932.1, read on the forward strand.
TCGTTGACGCCACCCCCCGCCCACTCTTCACTCCAAAGCCACAGCCAGCTCCCAACAACCACAAAAATGCCCACCTCACCCCTATCACAGAGTCGAGCGAAGGTGAGGTATTCGAAGATTTCGATGCCCCATCATTTGCACCATCCTACTCCGAAAAGTCAGTCACCGACGAGGATTCGGCTATCGAAAGTGATCACCCACCTCCTCCTGCCAAAAAGCGTCAGGTTGGAAAGACTGGCAAGGCTGTAACAACAGCTAAAGCTAAGCTGGATGTCAAAAAAAAAGTGGCCGAGAAAAGAAAGAAGGTCGACGACAACGACGAGATAGTGCCAGCCTCTGAGGGAGAGGAACCTCAGGAACCCAAGCCGAAGAAAGTAAAGGTCAAGGTGCGGGACGAGATCGATGTCGCGATGAAGAAAATCGAGGAGGACAACATCCGGAATAAATACAGTGAAATCATGAAGTCAATGCCTAGCAAGCGTGCAGGGGAGGAATTGAGAGGGAGGCCGGCTCCTGAAGCCCCATCGCAGGTCCAGGCGTGGGCGAACAAGAAGTTGAAGAGGGAGGGGGCGATAGCTGATATCAAGGCGTTGTGCGAGAGCCGGGTAAACACCGCCCCACCTGAGTCATCCAAACGTTCACAACAGAATCTGATGGATGACTATAATAGGTATATTCTCTCACTTACTCATGCCTCCGTTGCTAACGCTTGACCGTGTAACACTCCACTACTGGATGCTCAGTGACTCTTACAACCTGCAGAAACGTGGCTCTGCAATCAAGGCATGGGCATCAGCTGTACCCAATGGTAACCCTACCTCGCGAGCTCCTAAATCTGCTACCAGCCATGTTCCCTCACTTGCGAGTGGCGCTAGTCGCTCCTCTGCTCCCTCAGTCCTCACCGATAACGTCAAGATTATCAGTCGCCCGGCATCAAGCTCAGTTAAGGTAAAAGAAGAACAAGTGCCAGCACTCTCTCTATTCGACGAAGGTGGTCTCTCGGATAACGATGAGATGAGAGGAGAGGAACGGGAGGCCGCGATTAACAGCCCTCCCAAGGGAAAGAAGCGGGTCACCAGCGAGGTGGGTCCTTGTCATTTCAGTATGACAATCTAACTCCTATTGCAATCAGGAACTCGTCGTCATCCAGAAGTCGTCAAAGGCTCGTGTAGCCGCACCCAAAAAGCCTTGAAATGAAGAACTTCCAAGCTGGGTCGATGCGGTATGGTTCCGCCATACTTTTGTCACGACCTATATGGAATTCGTCGGCCAAACCGCTGACCCTTGGGACGTGCCAGTCAAGCAGGCTGTCCAGGTAATGCAGAAGATCTGGGACGCGACCAGTACATACGAATTTGAGCTAATGTCGTCCTCCATAATCTATAAGAAGGTATGTGACCGACTCCGAACTCAGCGGTACAATGATTTCGAAATATGTTTCAGACGGTTCAACGCCTCGCGGACTCGTGGCGCAACCTTATTGGATCTGCCGGTATCGTGATCGTCCTGGCGTTTTGTGATTCACAAGACGATTTGCGCGATTCTGATGAAGGACGTATGGAGTTCACTAAATACTACCTCGAAGATTTTCGCTTCTTATATACAGACACTGATCACAACGACAAAAAGGTACGCGACACAAAGACTATTGCCGTATACATCTCTAATGATTCCCAGCAATGGAAGGGGGTCTTTCGTGGCCCCTTCATCCTCCAGACTTTCGCAGCTCATCTCTCCGCTCTCGACGGTTCGGTAAAAGTTCCTGGCCTCCATGACAAACCCTCTCCCCCTGCCGTTGGGGGTTTAGGCCTGGCTGCCGCCTCGGTATGTGTTGTGTACTGTGCTACCCAAATTCTTCTGATCGTTGATAGGTGGAGAGGGCTCTTACTCTAATTGCCACTGGGACATTGACCATTGCGATGGCCCGCGCTAGCAAAGGCAGGACTATAAACCTCCCTCGTACTTTCAACGTCTTCACCGGCAGGGAATCCAAGCGCCAAACAGGTTTCAACGATACCACATGGGGTAAGACCACCCGTAGTTACGTCAAGTCGGCGCGTTCGCTCTCGAACGCCAAGTTTAATGCCATCATTCAAGCTTCCCAACCATTCGTGACTCTGAAGCCGGATCGTGTTCGCAATAAGGGTACAGATGCCATGGAAGTCATCAGCATTGACGACGACGACGACGACGAACGGGCACACCTTGTTTGCGACAATGATGATGAGTGTAAGTCATTTTTGCCTTTCGTGACCTCACTGACATGATCATTTAGAATCCGCGTCGTGGTTTTCTGTCCGTTGCTGTACATATCTCGTAGAAAAGCCCCCATCCTGCCCGCTCTCGTTTCATTACATATGCCTGTCTATCACCTTGCCAGATTCAACTCTGGTTCATCATCTCTTCGTGGCTCCTTCGCTTTCTTGCTTAACGATTGCTTAGCACGTTTAGCATGTGTTTTTATTATACCCGTGCTTGGATGCCAATATAAGCTTTTCGTGCTTTATCATGCTTAATACTCTGAACTGTGCTTAAAATTTTCTATGCTTGGATTCACATTTCAGATTTTTTACTGCTTAAGGCACTGCTTAGATTTGTGCTTAGATCTGTGCTTAGCCCTAAGCCCGGAATAAGCCCAAAATAAGCCTCAGGTAAGCCAGCTCATGGGAGGACTTGACTTAGCCTAAGCATTGTCAGGCTTAATGACCCCCGGCTTAGTGGTGCTTAGAAGAATCCCTAAGCCGCAATAAGCACGCTCAAGCATCGGTAAGCAAACCCTGGATTTTCCTGATGTAGATGATGTTGTAACAGGTTGAGAAGAGGCTAACATATAGTCAAATATATTTTGGACACTGGTGAATGCTCCCCATGCAAACAATGCTGGATTTAACCTTTGAAAGTAATGTCTCATAAAATCACGAACCTCCTCAAGGGTATATGTAGGGTTTGGTTGAGTGGTTTGTTCAAAGCTTTTTGCAAGCTTGCCCAAATGTACATGGTTAGTGGCCTCAAATTGATCTGTTTGTATAGACTCATTATTCTGCCAAACATTATACAAAATAGAGATAATTGCATCAAAAGCACAACTGTTATTATGCCATTGTGTTCCTTGTGGCTGAGAAAGGATAGGATGATCCTGTGAATTTTTTCTATGTTCAGTTTTTTTTTCCTTTTTGGGGCTGGGGGTTTTTGATTTGAACTTATTTTACGTTTCTTGATATATATATAGAAGAGTCACCCTTTGTGTCTTTGGCAGAAACATATGGAGATATAGTGGCAGGTGGTATAATTGGTCTTTTTGTGGATATGTTGCTTTGGTTTTCAATCCTCCAACAAGTGACATTTACATTACTAGACAACTGAAATACATCAGATCCATTCCATCATATAGCTCTATGAACAGCATTAGGTACACAATATTCACCTTTGATTTTACGAAAGGCTGTGATAAGGTCATTTTGGCACTCACCAATTACTGTAGCATCCAACTTTCCATTGTAGTGCAATTTAGTGATATTATCCAACAATTCAAGTTCTCTAAATTCTTGGCATAGTGCTCCTGATGCACCTCCAGTGATTTTTTTTGGATCAAAACCTTGCAATATTACTGTTCCAGCTGCAGATGCGCTTCTAGACAGAGCAGTATAATATGATTGATGACTCCTGCTACTGTTAATATCTGCAACATTAAATAGTCTTGTTTTTCCCTGTGAAGTATAATCAGTCATTGCAAAGTTTGGCAGGACTTCAACTTGATTGCGTGATACATTGAGAGTTGTATCATTTGGAAGTACACATTGAGTATTGGTAGTAGTTTTAGTTAATGGTACAACATTTATGGGCAAATTGGCTAGTTGAACTGTTTGAGGTGGGTTTATAAGTTGGACAAACAACACATCAAGAATATGTTGTCCTCTGGAACCTACAGATGATTTCCAATCATAAACAGTGGCTTCTTGACCTTTTGTAATACCAAGTTCAGTTGCACCATTTCGTCTTATGATTACTGGTAAACCACAACACAGAGAAAGTTTTCCAGGAATATTTTTAGAATTAGAACTGGAGGGTAGATCCAATAGTATTTGCTGAACACCAGCAGAAATATGTGGCACTCTTGATTTTCCCAATGATTCAAATGTCTTCTTTTTCTTTCTTTCAACTCTACTATCAGTTGAGCTAATTGTGTCTTCAGAGTAAAAGTCAGTTAGAGTTTGACCTATCTCCGCTGCATATCATTGACAGCCAAGATTATTGATAACATCTTTTGGAAGATTTAATGTGGTTATAATAGACACATTACGGAATTACTTACCATTAATAGATGATTGCCCATCCAACTCACTTGAAATATGAGTATGCAAAAAGGCAATATCATTAGCTGTGCAAGCTTCATAATGCATGTTACACAAAGCTTCTTGTAGTTTGGCATCTTCTACAGTTTGTGTAGTTTGTCACATATTCTGACATAATATAACAACTGTTGTAACCTGATGCCATAGCCCTTTTTCAATAGCAGCCTCTTGATCTCAACGGCTTGTAGAATTTCTGCCAATAAATCTACCATACAAGGAAGCATTTTCCTGCCCTATAGCTGGAGGCAGTTGGGCAAAATCACCAGCAAATATCATGTTTAGACCCCCAAATGGTTGTTCAGCATTGTTCATAACACATGCTAGTCTTTCACTTATTTTATACATGTCTCTGCAAGAAAGCATTGAAACCTCATCCATAAATATATAACTAACTCCCTGTAATCTTTGCTTTACCTGAGCCAATTGCATATTTGAAGCATGTTCTGTCATGTCATTAATTCCAAACATATAATGATAAGTTGATCCACCAAGTAAAGCAGCAGCACTTCCTGTTGGAGCAACAACAACAAATTTATGAGATTCATTTTTGTGTTTGAAAAATACAATCAATGCCTTAAAAACCTGGGTTTTTCCAGTCCCACCCATCCCACCTAAATGCATTTTCAATTGCTCAGATGAAGGATAACATGAGTGGTTAGCTATGATACAGCATGCTCTTTCTTGCTCTGTGTTTAGTCTGAATTCATTGACAACCAAATTTATACCACTCTGCCAATCAGGAGAGTGACACTTTTTATCCATATATTCCTTATCTACTACTTTTACATCATTAGAGATTGTACCAACACTGTGACCATTAGTGAAACTACATGATATTTCTGATGCATATTGAGTATGCTCTTCAAGAATTTCTTGTCTTTTAGATCCAATTGCTGCATTCCACTCAGATGCTGATTTTATCTCATTGACCTGTACTTTACACTCCCCCACCTAGTCCGAACGGACTCCGAACGGAACGCTCGGAATGCTAGGATTCCGACCAGAATCCTAGTCAAGTCCTAGCACACTGCTAGGATTCCGTTCGGACTGTTGAAATGGGTGAATTCCTAGCAGTTTGAAGTGCAAATTCCGAGTGAATTCCGAGCTCAGTCCGAGTGAGTCCGAGCAAAAATAAAAAGTTTGCCAAGTCCCATTCCTCATGAGTCCGAGTGTTGTCTGAGCGGAATCCTAGCAAAGTCCGAGCTCAGATTGAGAAAAATAAAAAAGTTTGCAAGTCCAATTCCTAATGAGTCCGAGTGTTGTCCGAGCGGAATCCTAGCAAAGTCCGAGCTCAGATTGAGAAAAATAAAAAAGTTTGCAAGTCCAATTCCTAATGAGTCTGAGTGTTGTCCAAGTGGAATCCTAGCAAAGTCCGAGCTCAGATTGAGAAAAATAAAAAAGTTTGCAAGTCCAATTCCTAATTAAGATACATAGAGTGTAGACAAACTAAACTAGTCAATATTATCACCTTTATCATCATCATCTTCTTTGTCTTCAATATTACTTGCTTTGCTTGCTTGTTTCTCAAGTACTAGTCTTGTGTGATAGAATAGCATAACATGTAAGAACCAGTTAAAATTGCTTGGAGTCATTCTTTTGAGGATTGATTCAAAGCCACCCAGCCAGGAATTCAGCTGTTCACATGCCTATATTCATTTCAATCAGCAACTTATAAAATTATTACTATATCATAAATGCCATACCTGTGTATTAAAGGCTCGTTTATAGTATTGCTGACCTTGATTATCAGTATCCACAATGACAAGATTGGGGGTAGAGCCATTCAATGGGGCTGGATTACACCATTTTCGGCACAAATAATCGGTTGTGCGATGGTTGATGTAATGGTAGGAGTCAACTATAAATCGTGTTGTGTTTTTCCATATTGCATCCCAGCTACCATTGGTTATGGCTGTGCAAAGTACCAGACAAGCCTTGTCAATGCAGATATAGTCCGGCCGTGACTCTTCATTTGGATAAACTGATTCCAGGAATGCCAGAATATTTGTTGGTGATTCTGATTTGGCAAACTTTGCCCATGCAATAACAACACCACATGGTGCACATATTGTTTCTACACAATAGAAATGGTTTGGAGTAAAATAGTTGTCTCTTTGTACCTCAGGAGTAGGCTCATCATGAGGTTGTTGATTGGTCTGTGCTACTGGTTGCCAAGGCAAGCGTTCCCCCGGTCTTTGCAACATTCTTCTAGCTCCAGCCATAGTATGCCGATTATGTCCTCGAACATGCCTATTCCATTGAATTTGATGTCTTTCACATGCTTGTGTGCCAACAATCTTTTGGGTATTGCAACCATGCACCCGGCATTTAGATCCATGCAAGTTCTCATGTAGAGCACAAAATGATCCACCCCGAGAATTTGCAAGTTCTGAAGTACAGTCATCATAGGCACAATGCTGAAATCCCAATTAGCTGATATCAATAAATTTAATAGCATACATACTGGTGGAGATATAAGAATCCCATCTACAACAACCATAGTTGTATAAGAAGTGTGAGCTGATGGACTATCAACATCCATCTCCTGATCAGTGGTAGAAGCTGACTGCAGTGCATGTTGTCTTGCTTCTTGAGCTGCCTCAGCTGCTAAATCAGCACCTTCTCCAACTAGTGCAGGTACAATTCTATTTTCATCCATCCCTACAAGTGCTGCAGGATCATCCCCAGTAATTATATCTGCAGTACTTTTATATGGTTGAGTACATTCTTTACAAGAATGTTGGTCTGCAGCACGAATGACTCCATTTTCACCTAAGACAGAAAATGCTTGTCTGGTTACATCATTGATGGCAAGACCATCTTGAAGTTCCAGGTTGATGTTACTTGCAGAAGCAAGAGTACGGACAGACTCTTGAACAAATGCTTGCCAAATGTGACGCCGAGAGAGTTTTGTGGAATTCCCAGAATCAAATTTCCAGAAACTGTTATTCCAAAATTCTGTATAAGCAGCAGCAGATGAATGGAAGCTATACATTCCATTTAGAACTGCATTTGAAAAAGCCCGATCAACCCATATGCTCTGTCCGACCTTGAGATATTTTGCAGAATTCAAGTATATTCGGATGTTTTTATTGTCATGTCCAATTACACGTTCTCTATCTGCCAGATAATTTGTTTTGCACTTGGGACACCTTCCAGTAAGGACTTGAACATTTTCAAATATGTCAGAGCCTTTAATCAGGGTAACTCTTGGTATATCCCGTATTTTGGTTATTTGGAGCAAAGAGCGGGGGTTGCAGCTGTTGGTTTCACATACCACAGCATTTGGACAGATAACTTGAGCTGCTTGAATTGATTTATGGGAAATAGGCTTGAGGTTCCCTTGAAATTGTCCATTTTTATCATATGGATATAGATTCAAGACTTTGGCTAGCATATCAAGCTTTTCTCCAATAGCCATAATTTTCATATCAGCATTTCTATCATTTCTATCCTTGAATAGCCTTTCATGGTCCTTTCCTAATTTTTCCTGCAATGCACGTGCAAGACCTCTTATCCAACCAGAATCTGTAGAGCGAAGTTCATCTGAAAATTCTGGATTCTGTTGTCTTGCATGCAAGCCCAACAAATCGGAGTTGTCTGTTATAGTAAACAGGACAAGAAGAACTTGTGAAAGTGTAATCTTGGAACAGAAGTTCTCTTTCACAAAGTGACTGAACACCTTGAATGGAATATCAGGAAACGGGCTCTCCTCTGGATGTGCAGCAACTCCTGGTACCAGAGCAAGTATAATAAAGTACCAGATTAGATGCTGAGATTGCACAATGTTTGAAATGGCAAAAAAACACAGATGACAAAGGAACCATAAACTAAAAAAGAAATTTAGAACATGCACCAAAGTTTATTTATCTACTTGACTTGCTTTTTAGCACTACCATTCCCACTTTTCCCCTCCCCCTTCTTCTTCTTCTTCTTATTACTAACATTCCCTCCAACTTCTTTCACAACTTTGCCCTTCTTTTTGCCCTTCCCATCTGCCTGTTCCAAATATGCAGTCAAGTCTTTGAAGTTGTAGACCACTTTCTCTACCCCCCACACATCAAGATCAGAAGGTCGGTTTCCTGGATCACCTTCTAGCCACTCCACCATAAGAGGATGATTAGAAACCTTGGAGAAACATTTCTTGAAGTGTGAGTGGAAATAAGACTTTGAAACAAAAAGTTCGATCAGGTCCACAGCAGTTAACTTGCTGCCAATCCAGGTTCCATCAGCAACCATTTGGTCATACACATGAGATGCTTCAAGATGTGCCTTGTACTTCTGGTATGCCACATGAAGACCACGATCGGCACGATCACAAAGGTAAGTAGGAACACCAAGTAAGCCCAGTGTTACTTCTTTAGGATTCACAGAAGGGAGTCCTGAAGTAGCAGGAGTAGACGTGCGTGACAGAGAACCTGAGTGAGGAAAAGGAGTGGTAGCAGTACTTGAAGATCCAGGATTATCATCAGTCTATAATTCATATTTGTGTAAGGTTAGTAAAAAAAGTGAAATTAAATAATAATGGACTTACAATGAGAAGTCGCAATATATCCTGGCCATTATCATGTGCCCACAGTACATCATCATCATTCTCAAGAGCAGTTTCAAATCGACCTTTCACAGCCCAAAGATCCTCTTCATAAACAAAAACACGATGATTGAATTCTACCAAAAGGTGTCAAAAAGCAGTAGAGTAAGACTGAGCATGCTTACTGCGAACTGGGGAATAATTTCTTGCAAGTGTTTGCAGAATTGGCTTGAGGGTGGATTTTACCTCAGATGTAAGTGACATGTCAGGCTTGTGAGCCTCTGGGTCGCGATGCGAGGTATAGACATGCACCCTACCCTTACGCAGGCCAGGCTCAAGCATAGCATCCATATCATCTGCGTGATTAAAAACATTCCCCCGTGCTCTACCACGAAATACTCCACCTGTCGTACGTGAAGCACCTTGCAATGTGTGACGAGGTGGACTGGTTGGAGGACTCGCCATCCGAATATCAACATCTAGATTAATAATATTTAAACTATAACCTAAATACATTAAAACCATATTCAACCTACCTTTGTTGACTATAAATTATAATGTAACACATAAGCACAACATAATAATAATAATAATAAAAACCCATACGTTGATTAGAAACCTCGCCAGTCCCAGCAGCAGATTGCATAGAGTTGGGGATAGTGGCAGTAGTGGCAGCAGTTCGCAGTGCAGTGGCAGCAGCAGGGGTGTTCATAGCATCCTCGGCACCTTCGTTGGGCTTGCTAGTGGCATTGACGGCATTGGCCTGGGCGTTATCAGCATTGGTGGCGGCAGTACTGGTGTTGGCGGCTTCGTCGTAGTCGCCTGTGCCCTCGTTGTAGTTGCGGGTGCCTTCCTTTTGGTCATCGTCGCCCTCACCCTCGCCACCCTCGCCCTCGTCGCCCTCACCCTCGTCACCCTCGTCCTCGTCCTCATCTTCGTCGTTGTCCTTGGCATTGGCTTCGTTGTCAGTGGCTTCGTTGTCGGTGGCTTTGTTGTCGGTGGCTTCGTCGTCGTCGTTGTTGGCTTCGTTGTTGTCGTTGTCGTGGGCTTCATCGTTGTCGTTTTCGTTGCCATCATTTTCGTGGTCATCGTTTTCATTATCGTCGTTGTCTTCGTCTTCGTCTTCGTCCTCGTCGTTGTCTTCGCCGCTGTTGTCCTGGTTCTTGCTCGTTTGTTCGTTGGGCTCTGGCTTGCCTGTAGCGGGCTTGGTGTCTGATCGGCGTGTTCGGGAGCTGGAGTTGGTCGGTGGTGGAGGCATGAAGCTCGTTTTTACGGAGCGTGTGCGTTCGGGTGGAGCAATAGGGACCCCGCTATCAGTGAGCACTTGCTCAGTCCTGTAAAATATAAAATAGTAGTTGTTCAAAAAGAAAGAAAAAAAAAAGAAAAAACTCACGGCGTGAGGTGAGTTGGTGTGCTGGCAGCTGCATCTTCGCGAGCTCGAGTAGCCGCGGTTTTCCTACAGAATAGGTCAGCGAGGGACGGGGCCAGCAAGCAACGGGGGGGGGGGGGCAAGCAACGGGGCAGCGAGGGATGGGGTCAGCAGGGGACGGGGAAGCAAGGGTCGAGGTCAGCAAGAGACGGGCCAGCGAGCAACGGGGAAGCGAGGGATGGGGAGCAACAGGGGAGCAGGGGACGGGGTCAGCAAGGGACGGGGCCAGCCAGCAACGGGGAGCAAGGGACGGGGTAAGCAAGGGACGACGGGGTCAGCGAGGGACGTGGAAGCGAGGGACGCTGTCAGCGAGGGAAGGGGTGATGGAGGGCACTTGCCTGGGCGCCTTCGCTTTCTTCGTTGGTTTCTTCCCTCCCTTCTTTTCACCTGCTGCTCCGTCGATTTCTTCATTTGTAGCCGTCGTTCGAGTTTTTTTCGTTGCTGTGGCATCAGCATCGGCTGCTGACGTGGCTCGCTTGCGCATTGTCGATGCAGTTGATGGCGGGGGCGAGCCGTTGCGGCGCAGACCGCTTCTGGTCCTCGGAGTGTTGGTATTCGCTCGGGTTTGCATGTCGAGGTGGTGGTGAGACGTTGGAAATGGGGGGGTGGATGTGGGTGATGGTGATAAGAGATGTTGATGATGTGGCGATAAGGGACGCGCGGCCAGGCTATGTTTACCCACCCTAAACCAGGTTGGGCCTGACAGTATGTCAAGCCTAAAGGCCCCCATACCAACCAAGACCTTACAGCCTAGTGGTTAAATGTTATGGTGTTGCTTACAATACTTACCTGTGAGTGTAAGTGTTCGATCCTTTGCGCGAACATATCTTTTTCCTACATATTATGTAATGATATATAATAAGGACCAACTATGTTTGGTCTGTTCCTAATGTTCCTAACGTTCCGTGTGGTTTCTGTGCGGAGTCCTAACAGACTCCATGCTAGGAAATCCTAGTCCGAGCACTGTTGCTCGGACTCTGCTAGGACTCCGTTCGGACTGAACTCGGACTAGGAACGGAAATTTAGCAGGCTTTTCTGCCAGTAAATTTCCTAGCTCAGTCCGAACGGACTCCTAGGAATCCGAGCGTTCCGTTCGGATTCCGATCGGATTCCGATCGGGTTAGGTGGGGGAGTGTAAAGTACTCTCATTGACATGGGTTGCATTTATATAAAGTTTATTCAATGCACATTCAGGATGAACATCAGTCCAACCAAGTCAGATCATAATGTTTTTCATTATAGACATGGATCTTTTCTGATCATGATACTTTTTGCTTTGTTGGTTGTCAGTTTCAATGTCACCTATATTTGTTTGATCTGTAGCAAGTTGATCAAGCTGATCAAGCAGACACTCTTGATTCATTTCTTGCATAAGTGATTTATCTTCCATCCAACCAGGCAAAGCAGTTTCTCCCTTTTTCATTTCCACAAAGAAATCATCTTTTTGATCAAGGCATTCATATTGAATATTGAAATTTTTCATTAACAAAACTTGCTTTGCAGTAAATTCATGAGAATTGAAAGTTTCATCCCAAGAGCACTCTTTTGATTTAAGTGCAGCACCAGTTTGCCAGGGTTTGAACAAAGTTAGCATTGTTATACAATAGTACTCATGGTCACCTTGGTCACAGCGTGGCAATGTACATCCAACAAAATTAGGTATAATATTGTGGTTGGCTGAAATGCAATGTAATCCATGACTCAAGGAGCTCTTTACACTCCCCCACCTAATCCGCGCGGAGTCCTAGCTGTCCGCTTGGACTTCACTAGGATTTTTTTTGGCAGATAATAATGTCAAATTTCCATTCCGAGTCCGAGTGATGTCCGAGTGATGTCCGAGTTTTGTCCGTGCGGACCAACTCGGACTAGAAATTCCTAGCATGGATTCTGCACGGACTGTCCTAGCAAGTCACTATTTAAAAGGTAATGTAATGGAAGGGTTTGAACCCAGGACCTTGTGGCCACGTGAGAGTGACAGGTAAGCAATATAACAACTGTGCTACCAGGCTGTATGAGCCTGGGCAACATATGCCCATTTACTGGGCACCATCATCACAACGTCGGTATGCATCACCCCATGACTGCCAACTCACGCGTTGCCACCCACCATCACGATGACGGCCTCCCTCTCCTCTCCACCCCTCCCTCCGTCCCCCCTCCCTCCCTCTAGCGCAAGATGGGGGCCTAAGGCCCCCATGTTAAGTATTTTAAAATCTATTTCATTCTTATTTAAAGCTAATAAAATGTTTTTTTCTCTTTCAGTTTTTCTTTCTGCATGCAACGATGCGCCGCCCCTCCTCCCCACTTAGCTGGGAGGTGGGGGGCTTCATAGAGACCTGCCATGTCACGCCAGTGCTGCCTCCCTTCCGACAAAGCACCCACCGCTGCCACCACGTCACCGCCCACTGACTGAGCGCCCATCGCCGCCGCCACGTCACGCCCACCGACCCACCGACCCACTGACCCACTGACCTCCCCCAGCCACAACCCAGCACCCGCCGTTGCCACGTCACCACCACCCACCGATCCACCAACCACCACAGCGGCGCAGCCACGTCACCGCCCACCAACCCAGCACCCTCCCCCAGCCAGGGACAACCCCCACCAACACATGGGACGCGCCGGGGGAGAAGGGGACGCCCCAGAACCGAAGGGGACGCGCCAGGAGGGAGGGGGGAGGCGTGGGGGGGCGGGTGGATGCCATAGGAGGGAGGGGACACGCCGGGGGACGGGGGACATGCCAGACGTGACACCCAGCGCGACTGGGAGGGAGGGGACGCGGTAGGAGGGAGGGGGGACGACACTCAGCGCGACTAGGAGGGGGGGATGCTCCAGGGGGCGGGGGGATGCACTAGAAGGGAGGGGGACGCGCCAGGAGTGAGGGGGACGCGCCAGGACCAAGGGGGACGTGTGGAGGGACGGCCAGACGCCATAGGAGGGGGGGGGGGGACGGGCTGCGGGGGGATGGGCCACGGGATAGGGGGGACAGGGGGATGCCCTAGGAGGGAGAGGGGACGAGCTAGGAGGGTGGGGGACGCGTGGGATGCGCCAGGAGGATGGGGGGACGCGTGGGGGGACAGGGGGATGCACCAGACGCGATGCCCAGCGCGACAGAGCACCCCCACCACCAGGCACGGGGAAGGGGGGACAGGGAATGGGGGCAACAACGGCGACGCGCTGCGCCCCCCTCCCCCCCCTCCTGTTAATTTATTTTGTATAAATATATATTATTTTTACTCTGCTTTAATTAATATAGATACTACTCTGTCAGAGCGAGGGCATGGACACACGACCCCACGACACCCAGGACGACAGAGCACCCCCCACCACTGCTGCGAGCGACTGCTCGCAGGGCAGAGGGGGTGCAATAGGCGAGGGTGATGGAAGGGCACGGGGAAGGGGAGGGAATGGGGGACAGGAGGGGGAAACGATGCCCTTTGAGTGCCGTTGCTCGATGTGAGCAATGGTAACTTTTTTTTTATTGCTAGCATGTATTTGGAATAGGTAATAAATAGTAGTAATAATATTAATATTGTGTGCCCAGTTTGTGTAATCTTGATCAAAGTGCCTTGGGTTCAAACCCTGCCAGGTACAACAATATTTTGATCTTACTCTCACGAAAAAATTCACCAAGTCTTTATTTACTCGGACATTACTCAGACCAGCTAGGACAACTCGGACATCATTAGGACTTCTTACAGTTTCAAGATGCTAGGACTCAGCCCAATTCTTCAGTCCGCATGATGTCCAAGCTGTCTGTGCGGACAACTCGGACTTTACTAGGAATCCGTGCGGACAGCTAGGAGTCCGTGCGGACAGCTGGGAGTCTGCGCAGACTAGGTGGGGGAGTGTAAAGTACAGGACTCAAGGGATGTTCAGAAGTAAATTTTGATATAGATTTACTTCCATTGGCAATAGAGAGGCTGCAGACTTCATCAACTTCATTTTGAGAAATTTCCTCCTCAACTTGAGCCTCTTCAATATCACTGATATCTTCATCCAACCAATGCTTTTTTGTAGCCTTTGTTGCTGAAGGATATTTGACTCTTTTGCACTGTGCTATCCAGTCAAACAGGGTCATATCTTCTAGCTCAGTTGGTCGATATATATAATCATATACATTGGACAAACCAATAATTCTGCCTTTGTGTTTCATAAGAGCAACTTTTTCACGAAGTTCATCAGTAAGATCTTCATTCCATGCCTTTCTAACCTCATTGACAAAAGCCTGCCAATAAAAGGGCACAAATTCATGGCTTGTATAGTGATCTGGATTGCCAAGTAAATACATACAAATCATAGGTTGTCCCATTTCAGATTTGGCAATCATTAGATTGACCATTTTTGTCATAAGTTTTCTAGCCTTTACATGGCGATGTTCATCACCTCCCAACATTTCAGAGTTACAGATCTGATTGATTCAAATACAACATAGGCTCATTTTAGTTATATAATCAGATACATACAGTAGCACTCCTTTGATTGCAGTACCTGATCTTAGACTAGTGACATTGGTGTTGCAGCAACATACATATGATATAACAGGAGTAAAAGTGTTAATCCAGGGTTCATTTTTTTTAATGGTGAGCACACCTGTCAATGGATCAACTTCAATTACTCTGAAAATTACACATGGAAAATGTGCTTTACACTTACCCCATATGTTGTCAAGACATCCCTTGTATGGCCATGCTTTATTCTGTGTACCATCTTTATTGATATTTGTACTACAAGTATGTATATTTGATTTTGATACAATATCATCAACAGTATAAGTAAATTTTTTCCACCAAGTATTCAAACCTTCACATTTGTCACAGACTTTACAATTATTTTTGCATGTCTCAGGAGGTGGTGTTGGTAAAGTCTCTGTTGGATCAAGATAACCAGGGGTGTTAGAATGCTGCAACACATTAGACAGGACATCTTCTTGTTTTCCTGTAATAAATATCTTATATCACCAGGAGTAAGTCCACCACTGATCCAAAGCAAAAGATGAATATGGGGTGTCAGTCGGCCTTGCTGCTCTACTGTTCCATAATAAGCAGATGTATCTCCAAATAATCCACGATGGTTAGAATCAACCCCAAGCACATGCTTGATAAAACTTTGAAACATAAAGTGAAAGAAACGTGCACAAGCTACAGGGTTTCTTGCAATGAGATGGTAACAATCATCTGGAACCATAATTTTAGGGTCAAATCTGACTTCATTTCCTGCATAATATAAAGATATAGGATTTTTTACATCAGCAGGTGAAAGAGTAATATACCATAGTGGTGCACCTTTAGAAGCTACTAAAGGCCATATCTCATTTCACATGTATTTTTTTACAGTTACTGATCCTGATACTTTACCTCCAATATGGTCAAGGTCACGAATAACTTGAAAGCAATCAATTTCTTCTTGGTTTGCAGGTTTTACAATATCTCCTTTAGACATTCTATCTGCAATGTTAGCAAGAACATCTTGATTGACATTTAGCAAACGTTCAGTAACATCATCAAATTTCTTTGTTTCAGCCAGAAGAAATCCACCTGTAGTTGAAGCCTTAATTTGTTCATGACTAAAGGCAACAAAGGGAAAGTTTATATCTGTTTGAAAATGCTTGTCATGATACATAAGTAAATGTCTCTTATGTTCTTTATCAGACAATGCAGTTGAGCTGATACCTCTATGGCCATATGGGAAAAGCCAGGGAAATATCTGAGGATAAAGACCTGGATTCTGATAAATTGATTCTAAATGAGCACTCCGTCCAACTGCAAGTACTTTTCCTTTATTTTCCCAGTGTTGCAAAGCTATTGCCTTTTAAGCATCTACAGATTTAGTATCCAGCTGGGCATCAGTTAATACATGTACAATAAAAGGACAATCTCCTTGAGAAACACCATCATCAGTATTCTTGTCAAATACACTCATTCCTTCAGGCACTTTATTTGAAGCTTCCTGACAATATTCAACAGAATCCTCAGGATATCTTGCAAGATTGTCATATGATATTTGTAAATCACTATAGTCAACATGATTCAACTTCAACCACTCAAGTGCCTTAGCTACATAGTTTCACCTGACAAGAAGTGGTGTTCGTGAAAGATATTGTTCAGTAGGTTTTGAAGGGTTAGTAAACAATATTGCTAATACATCATCTAGTTCTTCAACTGGTGGAGGTAAGATATTGTATACTTTTGGCACAGGTGATTCAAATGCAATGACATTGGCAACCATCTTTCTCAGACCACTTGATCCAACTTTTACAAATAAACAGTTGTGGCATATATGGGCAACCAGCAATTTTTCAATGAAGTTAAGCTGTGAAAGGACCTTTGGAACTTGTCCAAGCCACAAATTGTTTGCCAATGCAAGTTGGGGTACTTTACCTTTTCAGATACTCTGACGGAATTTATCACATATTTGATTGCATTTATAATCGAGAACAGGACCTTTAAATTCAGTCACCTTCTGAGTCAAAGAGGTGCATTCAACTCAGGTAATATCATGTGCTTCATGCCCTTTATACCTTTTAAACAACTCAGTTGCACAACTGGCACTAACTCCCCACATACTGCACAACCTGCCTCTTCCAAACTTGATGACTTTGAGGAGTTACACTAGTCTGTAATAATAGCATATCTCAACTGTTTGGTTAATGGAGTTGGAAGAAATACTGTTGCATCAACCTGACTGGCTTCTTGGTATCCCATCCTGTTTTTTCCAGTCTCAATACCTTGGGAGAATTACTTTCATTTTTCTGTCTGTCTCATCATGTTTTGTTGTGATTGTTCCTCTGCTCATTTGTTTCCTTTTCAGAACACTTTGCTACAGCTGTTCTGTGACTTTTAACTGAATTTTCAAGCACTCCAACAAAAACAAATTTATACATGTTGCAACTTATGCAATTGTGATTTTCAAATGCCTGTAACATTTGCTCTTTTGAATCATGGGAATGCAGCACTATTTTATGAATGTGTGCAATTTTGTACAATGTTTTAATTGGTACATGGGATATGACGTCCATAAAGGGCATGTTAGCATGCACAAAGTTATTTCTTACAGGATATTTGGCACATCCAACATCATCAACATGGTCTATGTATCAAAAATGAGTTTCAGGAGATACTTCATCATTGTCTCCTATAATATAGGGAGCTACAGCTGAGTAAGGAAATAGATATGGTCTACCTCCCCCCATTGGTAAACTCTCTGGATCACGTGCAAAGAGACCAGACTGTGATTGTGGATGTAAACTGGAGAAGTGTTTAGACAGCAAGTTTGCTGACAAGAATGAGCCATGGTGCATTGTGTGTACAAGACAGCAGTTTCCCCTGGCAATGAAGATTAGCAACAAATGCAGGCTGAGCAGCATTGCATGATATAATTGGCTGATGTATAAACAATAATCGTAATCGAGCAACATAGTCATGTTGGAACATACAATTGCGAGATGTTGCAAAAACAACAAGTGGCAATTCATTGCAACATGTTGAGCAGGAGCAATATACATGTACATAAGCAAACCATAGAAGGTGGAACGATAATAATATGTACAGGGACCAAACTGATTTATCAAAAGCCCATGGACAATTGCAATGCTGAGCATTCAGCATGACGAACCAACAGCATCAAATTAAAGGTACTCCAATAGTATTGCTAGGTAACACAAGGCACAATCAGCAGCCACATCACACTTTATGAAAATTCACGTACAAAGTATCTATTTTCCATCAATGTTGAGCATTTGGCACAAAAAGCAAGTTCAACCGCCAGCATTAAACTGCTCAAATAGAACCGCTAAACAAAAAAAAAAGGGCAATCAGTAGATACATCACAACATGAAAGTCTACATACAGGGTATGTATTTTCCCTCAATGCTGGGAACTCAGCATGACAAACTACCAAGGGTGTTGACCTGGAGGTGTTCAGATTGTACTCCTAAATAATGCACCAGGAATCAAGTGATAATCAGTAGTTGCATCACAACATGAACATACATGTACAGGGAAAATATTTTCCATTGATGCTGAACATTCAGCATGATGATTCATCAAGGGTATTGACCCAGAAATGTTCAAATTGTATTTCTAAACAAGACACAAGGAAACGAGGGTTAATCATTAGTTGCATCACGCACAATACAAAAACTTGTGTACAGAGTATGAATTTTCCAAGAAGCAAGATGCAATAGATGAATGAAGGAAAGGTACAGCAAAAACATACAGGACAAGGGACACAGTGGTGTATATTGATCAGATATGCATGATAGCAAGATTTGTGAGATGACTATGACGATTGACAAGAATCAACAAATAAACACATGATTTTGGTAAACATCCTTCATTGTTTACATTTGCATGTACATTTACATCCACAGCAGGTGCAGCCTCATTCCAAGTAGGCTCATTGATAGTAAGGCAAGGTTTTATGAACCCGCATGGGTATCAATGAAGGGCTTTGATAGGTAGAGGTACACCAGTTGTAACTGTCGCAATACCTCAACCCTTGCCCAAGTATGGTGGGTATTGCAGGTGCAGCAGGTTGCCAAATATGCTGAGTATTCTTTATTGTTCCTTTAAACTAACTACATTATTCTTTTCTAGGATTCTCTCCTTCGCAACATGCCTGTACCCTTCTCCCCACCCAAATGGGATGTGAGGCCTGTTGGAAGGGGTAGAGGCAGGGTGCAGTATGTGAGGGTGATGGATGGGCACAGGGAAGGAGGGCAACAACAGTGACACACCACACCACCCTCCCCTCCCCCCCCTTTGATTTTATTTCATATATATTTATTTCAGTTATACTCTACTTTAATCAATACAAATACTATGTCAGAGCAAGGGGACACACCAGATGTGCAACCACATGACACCCAGGGTGACAGAGACCCCCCTACTACTGCTGCAAATGACTGCTCACAGGGTGGAGGGGGGTGCAATAGGTGAGGGTGATGTAAGGGCACAGGAGGGGGGCAGTGACAGTGACACAACTACCAGTGCACATGCAATGCCCCACTCCTCCATCCTCAGAAACGAGTCTGGAAATTCCAACCTTGACAAGATTTCTGGACTCAAGTGAAATTTCCAGAATACATGGAGGAGTGTAAATTACAGGCAGGTCATAGAGGGCAGTACTAAGTTGAAGATACAGCCCCCTGTCTACCCCACAAGCAGGGGCTCATAGGGCTGTTTGGGGCTGTCTGGGAGCTGTTAGAGGGATGGGGGGCAACTGTTAGTGATGTGGCAGCAGGGGGGGGCATGAGGCATGTACCTTGCAGGTGTACCACTCCACAGGCCTCTTGGGGCCTCCCTCAGGCTGTCCTTTCCCCTTTTGAGCCTCTCACATCCCACTTTGGTGGGAAGGAGGGCCAGTGTGCAGTAGGGGGGACATCATTGCAATAACAATAGGGCTAGTCAAAAAAAATATTAGCTGAATAAAAAATGATTAAAAAAAGAGAAATCTTAGTATGGGGGCTTCAGGCCCCCATAATGGTGGAGTGGTGGAGGGGGGGGAGCCAGAAGTAAGAGGGTGATGGGGGTGGTTGTTTTTGCAAGGAAAGTAGAAACCACTGGGAAAAAAAAATCAGCAATTAATAAAAAAACTCAAATATGGGGGCCACAAGGCCCTATTGGTAGAGTGGAGGAGGGAGGAGGGAGGAGGGAGGAGGGAGGAGGGAGGAGGGAGGAGGGAGGAGGGAGGAGGGAGGAGGGAGGAGGGAGGAGGGAGGTGGCATCATGGGTGGTGGTGGCAAGGGTGGTGAGCTGGCAGTCACAGGGTGACATTGGTGATATGGTGACAATGGTAGTAAATTGGCACCTGATGGTGTGGGTTATACAGCCTGTTTGTCTAGCAGTTATATTGTTTACCTGTCACACCCATGTGGCCATTCAGTCATGGGTTCAAACCCTTCTGCCCCACTACCTTTTAGAGAGTCACAATAATAATAATGAAATTAATTGTATGCTCAGATGTGCTCAGATGTACAAGCTGTCATGCTTTACTCAGACTAGGACAGAATAATTCCATGGAATGCGCACAAAAAGCAAAAATTCACACAGATCTGTGTGGATCCACATGGACTTTTTTTTTTTTTTTTTTTTTTTTGTTCAACAATGTTTAACATGGTGCACGGGCGCAGTCCATGGCTATCTACTACATGAGATTGCGGGTATACGACGTAAGTTGGAGGGGAAGCTACAGCCCCGATAGTGCACATGAGTGCGTGAAGACCAGCGCGCCGCCTGTTGAGGCGGGGCGCAGGGCCAGACTACAGGCCGAGGGCGCTCAGGCGCCTCCCCGAACCAGCACGCCGGTACTCCCAACAGCGCGTACTGATGCCCCCAGCGTCCTACCCCCACTAAGCCCCTGTGCAGCCCCTATTAGTCGTGCGCACCCACTGACGCGCCGGCCAGGAATGAGGATTACAGGCCTTCCCGCAGGTCGACCAACCCGTCAGCCATAAGGCCCGACGGGGTCCAGAGCCCCTCGGTTGCCCGAGTACAGCCCTTCCTCGCTTAGCCGCCCCACGCATGGGACGGTACCCACCGGCTGGTGGGCCCCCCAACCTTGCCAGCGGCGAACCCGAGGTTCGGTGTTGCCGACAAAGACGTTGCAGGCTCGGAGACCGAGCGCGCGTTTGGCGGCCATCAGGCGCACCAAGCCACCAGACGGGGGTCATACGCCCTGTGCGTAACCCTCATCCCGGGTCCCACCCCTCCGGGGGGGCAAAGGCAAACGCACGTGGGTTCGCCTCGAGAAGTTCGACGAGGTCCGCGATGAATCGCGGGCCCTGCCGATGTTTCTTGCGCTTCACGTGCGGGCACACGCGAAGCAGATGATCCCGGTCCTGGAAGGGCCGGGGGGGGCAAGAGCAGTGGGAGTCCTCACTGGGGAAGAAGCGGTCGCGGTAGCTCCCGATGGGAGCGTGCGCCGTGATGCACCGACAGAGTCGGGCCGTCAACCTGCTATCATAAGCGGTTTCTTTGAGCCACGGTCCACAGCCAGAGGCGGTGGGCGTTGCGGGGGTCTTCCGCTGGGCCCTCAGGTCCAGGAAGCTCCTCCCTCGATACTTGGGGTCCGCAAAGCGGGCCACCCAGTCTTTCTCTGCCGTCTCCTTGAAGGAGGCGATCAGCCAGTTGCGAGTGGCTTTGGGGGAGATCCCCAGAGGCAGTCGAAGTGACGTCGCGGGGTCATGGGCTTGCTTGTGTACCGCCCACTCCAACTTGGAGGGGACGAACCACAGGTGGATCTGACGGTCCTGGCCCAATTTGAACCAGGGGCGTAAAAGGCGGCACAGCCTGAGGGCGTGCTGTTGGCCCCCCACTGGGGAGCAGTCCACCCACGCATCTGCAAGTGCGAGGGCGTCCAAGAATACCACCACCTTCTTGCATCCAGCAGCAATGGCTGCGGACACCCCAAGGTGGAGGGCGCAGTGCTCGGCATCGGACGCTGAAGCGCGACCGAGGAACGCGGTAGCACGGCGGACCTCTTGGTTCCCGTGGAACACAAGGGCGGCCGCCGCGGCCTGGTGGGCTGTCTTGGGTACAGACCCGTCACAGCCTACGATGAGACAGTCCGGGTCGAGTCTGGCCAGGGCCAGAACGCGATCCAGACGGTCGGGATACTCTTTGCGTTCGTCCGTCCCCTTGGGGGGCGGGCGGTGGGTAGAGATTCTGTCCGAGAACAAATCTATCAGACGACCTCCGGGTTGGCTCTCAGGGCCATAGGCCTCAAAAGGTTCGTCAGAGAGTGAGCACACGGTAACCGCGTCCGCTGCAGGGGACACGATCTTCCAGCGGGCGCCTGGCGGGAGGGCCTGAAGTCCCAGCGCGTGCCGGGGGGCGTCTCCCACCTGGTCCCCTTCCAAGATAGCTCGGACGGGGTGGGTGCGCGTCAAAGTGGCTGTCCAGAGACAGCTCTTATCAGCCAGCCGACGCAACACCTGAGGCATAGGCAACAGGGCAGCGAGACACTCCATAGCCCCCACAGGGGTTGTACGGAAACAACCTGTGATCCAGCGGGCAGCAGTGTGCTGCATCTGGGACAGGGCTTTGACCATGCCTTTGGTATGTGTACCTCGGCAGAACCAGAGACGAAGTCCATACGTCGCCACTGGGATGACGCAGGACCTGTAGAGTAAGCGCTTGTTCACCGGGGAAAGTCCCCTGGACGAGTTGCCAAGCATACGCATGGCGCTCACAGTTGTGAACGCCTTCGTCGTGTAGAACCGTACGTGTTCTTTAAAGGACAACTTCTGGTCGAAAAAGAAGCCCAAGTAGCGCCAAATCGGCTTGGGCTTGAGAGGGGTGGCCCCGGTAAAGGGGGCAACACCGAGGTCTATGGGGGGGTTGGGCGCCACCCGTGCTCTAGAGAAGTGAAAGACCTCAGACTTGGCATGTTCCAGCACTAGTCCGAGGGCCGTGAAGAGGCGGAACACCTCATTATAGGCGTCAATAAGCTTGGGGAGGTTATCCTCCACCCGTTTGGATTGAGCAATGAGGGTGCCATCATCGACATATGAAATTAGGTCCGCCAGCGGTCGGGGGACGCGGGCGAAAAAGAGCCTCATCACGGGCGCAATGTAGAGCGCCGAGCAGACAGGGGACAGAGCCGAGCCCTGTCCCACTCCGACATCGGCAGAGAATCTGCCAGAACTGTCGGTGTTCCACTTGTAGGTCGTGAATCGGCCTACTAAGTATGAGCGGAAGAAGTTCACCACGCATGGTGGGAACCCCGACTTCTCGATAATTGTCAGCAAAACCTGATGGTTTAGTGACGGGAAGAACTGAGCGATGTCGAAAGCAACAATGCTCGTTTGTAGGCCCTTTGTCCATCCTGCGCGAACGAGGTGGGTAAGGTATACGCCAGCGTCCTCGGTGGACCGTTGGGTGATGCCTCCAAACTGGTTAGGATGGAAGACACCGTGTGTCACGCCGTCGAATTGGAGCTGTCTGGACAGCAGCTTTTCGACCAGCTTCCCGAGAGTGTTCAGCAGCACAATGGGCCGGAACGACTTCGGGGTAGAATAGTTGGGTTTTCCAGGCTTCGGTATGATAACCGAAGTGGACTCCTTGAAATGAGAGGGCCAATGGCCCAGTGTAACGCACGCTTCAGCGATGCGGACAAAGAGCTCGGCAATTTCGATATTGCCTGCCCAGCGTTTGAGGAAGGACCACGTAACGTGGTCCGGTCCCAGAGCGGAGCGTGATGAACACGCCTTAAGGGCTTCCCGCAATTCCAGCAGGGAGAAGGGAGTCCATTCCCGGGGGGGGAGGGGTTCGTAGTCGTCCAGGACTGCGAGGTCTACGGGGCGGTCGTCAGCCGCGTTGTAGGTGCCGTCCAGTGCTGTCCAAAGTGACTCCAACGTGTTACAAGGCTCACCCCCATAGGAGATGGCCTCGCATGACGGGAGGTTACGTTGTTTGACCCAGGGCATCAAGTCCCAGGGTCGCTGATTAGTGAAAGAGACTTCTTTGATGCGCGCATCAAAGAACTCCCGCTTGGCGGCTTTGACAGCCTGCTTAAACATCTTCCAGTCCTCGGGGTCCCGGGGGATCCACATGGACTGAAAATCTGGAATTAAGCAGCACTACCAGCCAAATGAATTTCTCAAAAGTCTGTATGGACTCACTTGGAGTCTATGAAAATCTGCACAGATCTGCATGGATCTGTATGGAATATATGGGAGAGTGTAAAGACCTCCTAGAATGGACCAGACCTTGAAACACTATTCTCAGTGGCTCATTTGGATGTGCACTTGTTGGCCAGCCTAATAACCAACCTCAACACTGTTCAAGATGCCAGAAATGTATTTTGTTACAGTCAGACTTTTAGATAGTGGGGTGGATTGTTTCATTTTCCTTTTGCTACCTTTCTCCTTTCATATCTGACTCAATGGGCAGTCCCCAAGACTTGTTATCTCTGACTCATTTGTTTCCTTACCTTGTGTACTTGGACCCCAGTAACTACACTGCAGTATCTGACTTGACCTCTATACCTTTTGCATACCATTATGACTTGTAGCTACCCCAAGTCTTCACTTAGATACTATTGGGCCAGGTGTATCACTTATAGGGAGTGGTATGGGTAACCTGCAGGTAGTTTTGAGCTTACCTGTACCCACAACCCATGGGTTGTGCGGGTATGGGTCCACATAGATGGGTCCACTTGAAAAGTATGTACTAAAAATGAATAGATGTATTTTTATGATTAAGAATCAAACCACCCTATGAGCAGGTGCTCATAGGCATGGGGTGGAAGGTGGGACCAGAAAAAAGAAAGAAAAAAAGAAAAAAAGAAACAGTCCAGGAGACACATGTCCCCTGGGCCAGAGAACAGAAAGAAAGAAAACACCCAGGAGACAAGTGTCTCCTGGGCCTGGTGTTGGTATCCATGGTGGTTGTCTCATCCCCCCTCTCCTTGTCATCCCCTCTCCTTGCTGTTGTCACCCCTCTCCTTGTTGTCCCCTTGTCAGCATTGTTGTCCCCCCTCTTGTCATTGTCCCCTTGCCATCATTGTTGTCCCCTTGCCATCATTGTTGTCCCCTTGCCATCATTGTTATCCCGCATCCCCTCGTCACCTGTTGTCATTGTTGCCCCCCTCGTGTTGGGGGTGACAGTGGGCTCATGGTGCCGGATGGGGGCTGTCTCAATGTTGTGGGGGATGGGGGTGGGGCTAGGGGCTGTGGAGATGGCTGGGGTGCTGGCTTGGATGCACTAGGGGCTGCAGGGAGCAGGACAGGTGGGGCAGGGCAGGGGATGCTGGTGGCAGCTTGTGTGACATGGCATGGGCAGTGGGGGCTTTGACTTGTCAAACAGGCGGAGGTGAGCAGGGCCTGTCAGAGGTGTGCATTGCCATCACACAAGTGCTGGGGAGGTCACAAGTCTGTCATTGTATATACAAAAACTGGAAAAAATAGTTTATTAGTTTAAAAACCTAAAAAAGAAAAGAAAATACTTAATATTAGGGCCCTGTGGCCCCATAATGATGGAGTGGATGGGAGAGGAGGGAAAAAGGAGGGAGGGGGAGGGAGGTGGAGGCAGCATTGTGGGTGGTGGTGGTGTGGGTGTGAGCTGGCAGCAGCTGTGTAGTAGAAAAAACATAGGTAAATAATGCATGAACAATCAACAAAAGATGCAATTACTTTGTGCACAAAGGTTTTGAGTGGCAGCAAGTTATGTATGAGTCCAATGTACATTGGTTCTGTAGGGCCATCAGTTAGTTGAGGATGGCCTGAAGACTGGCTGGTATGTGTGAAACCATCAATAGGGTTCTTGAGACTGTTTGATGGCTGGAGTGGCATCATATATGTGATTTGGCCTGTCCCACTATTTCCACATCCTCTTCAACCTTTTGGTTCATAAATCAATATTGATATGTAGGTGGAACAAATGGAGGTACTGTGAATCTCAGTTGAACTGGTTCTGATGCTGTGTCAGTGTTTTGTGCATTGCCAACCTATGGTTCATTATGAGTCAATTGTTAATTATCAGCAAGCATCCATACCTTTTGTACTCATCAATCAATGGTATTCTATGATTTACCTCCCATAGTAGAGGTAACTTTTCTGTGCATACAAGGCATTCTTCATCTAAACCTTTGCTGCAGTATCAGTTGATCTGAAACCACCTTTCAAAGTTATTGGGCATCACTGTCACTGTTGTATGTCCTTGGTTCTGGAACCTTGGGTGTTTTTACATTAATGTTTATGTCAATGTTGTCATCAACATATTCGTCAATTGTCCATTGAAACTGATTGTGGATTGCCCTAATATACTTAGATGTTTTTGGGGCTCCTTTGTCTCTGTAGACATCTAATTCAGCAGTATGTCTCTGCTGATATGGAACATTGTAATTTAGAGAGTGGTTGACAATGACAAGACCACCTCCACCACCAACAGAGCAACCCCAAAGCCCTGGGCCAGCTCCAGATGACACCATGGAGGATGAGAACCAGGGGAATGACGGGTGACACCAGAGCTGGCAGGAACAATGGCAGCAACACCAACAATGATGGGAGCAGCAGCAGCAGCAATGGCCAGGGGTGAATGCGACAAGGGGAGTGGTACCTGTAATGATGAATCAGTGTGGTGAATAACTGGTGTTAGACTGAGGAGACGGCAATGAAAAAGAAGGCTGTCTGGCAACACCAGACTGCATTCAATGGGTTGTTGTATAACTTAGGCTCATCAAGAGACAAACTTCATTTGTTTTGAACTCTGTCTGACCAGTAAAGTCACATGATAATACACAGACTATTCCAGGTCCATCAGGTTTTCCCTTTGCCACAAACTACTAGTCACTACTATCAGTCCAGTTGTCACATCAACAATGAGCAGCTGGTGCACTCTCTTATCATAAGTTTTTTTTTGACTTCACAAAAAAAAAAGATAGGACTGCAGCCAACTGAGCCTTGCCACAGATACAACAAGTACTTCCAGATCTGCATGTGTGCAGTGCATGCATCATTCAAGGAGGAGCACTAGGCTGCAGCAGAGAAGAGAGGACTGACTAGCTTGAGATATCAGCAGTGGGAGAATGGGCAGGGTGGCACACAGGTGCATTTTTTTTTGTTTACCTGTTTTGCATGCTGACTTGTGAGTTTTTTTTTCATTAGGTACTGTTGAATGAGGAAGGGAGTGGGGAAAGCTTGATCATTTGTGATGGGGTTTACTTGGTCATTCTTCAATGACCAGATGAGGATTACCTGCAAGCTCTTGTAACTGGTGCTAAAACATATAGATTTTTGTTGTTTTTTCTGCTGAGCTTGGGGAGATCTGTATCTCTCAGTGCTCAAACTATATTCACATCTGGTTCTTTTTCTGGACTTGTGTGGATGCTGATGATGTTGGAGGGGTGGTGCCATGTTCAGTTCAAGTGACCAAGTTCAAGTCCATGTTCATGCTCTTTCTGTCTCACCACATATGGTAACATCTTTGGGGTTTGCATTTCCCCTGTCAGATTTGATCTTGTCTTTTTGTTTTTTGTTTTTGCAAGGAGTAACTGCTAGCCATGACCAGGAAGACCAGGAATGGGGCCAGAAAATGAGGGGGGAGGGGTGACAACAACAACAACAACTCCAATGAGGCACAATACAGATGACAGAAGCCACTGGGACAACTAATGACCAGTGGGTGGGCATGAACCAGGGACAGGGACAACAAGGACAACAACAAGGACGAAAGCCAATAACAATGGTGAGGAGGGATGACAATGGCGAGGGGGGATGACAACAGCAATGAGAAGGGATGACAATGGTGAGGGGGGATGACAACAGCAATGAGGAGGGATGACAATGGCGAGGGGGGATGACAACAACAATTAGGAGGGACCACCACATAGGGCAGGTTTTTTCTTTCTTTTGGTTTTAGTCAATATTTAAGCTTTAATGTAGGTAAGATATATTAATACATGTGTACGAGTCAGAAAGGGTCCATTCTAAATCAGTGTGTTCTCTAGGAGTATCTGGTTGAGGTAAATGAATGCATTGGCTATAGTAAGGATGTAAAAGAATGTGTCATGAACCTGAATGTCTAAATGAAAGGCATGGGAAAGAACGATGGGACCAATGAAAGGCATTAACTTGGTGGAAGAATTAAAAGGAGATCTAGCAATGTGAGTTGGCAAAAATCTGGAAGCAAAGGAAATCAGAATAAGTCAAAACTTGGGACCATGAACCACTGGCAGAAAAGGTTGCAGCTGTAATTCTTTTCAAAATTGCAGTGTGCAGTGGGCACATTACCATCAGCAAATATAGGTCCCAGAGAGCTGGAAAGATGCCATGGTGCTCAGATAACCACATCAATATTTGACATGATGTTTGAGGGCCTACCTAGCTGACAAAATTT
Source organism: Tricholoma hemisulphureum (assembly GCA_964034925.1). Taxonomy (NCBI): domain Eukaryota; kingdom Fungi; phylum Basidiomycota; class Agaricomycetes; order Agaricales; family Tricholomataceae; genus Tricholoma; species Tricholoma hemisulphureum. The sequence continues at coordinate 3,826,135 of OZ035932.1, forward strand.
GGGGATTGCTGAGCAACATAGAACTGCCTGAGGTGAGGACATCAATACATCAGTCAAAATGTTCGAACAATGTTGAATGACTAGGACTTACCTTGATAATCAGAAACAAATCCATGTTGTTTGGTTTTCCAGTACTCAACATGCTGACTAAATGCCAGGAATTTGGCCTGCTCTCCTTTGTATCCATTGTCAGTGGCTTCGGAGAAACATTGTTAAGGTATTTTCTAAATGTGCCCACTGTATTGACATCAATAACCCCCCCAAGAAGGAAGCTGGTCTTTTTGCAACTGCCAACAAACCTGCCAATGGTGCCTCAATTGAAACTGCTAATGCTGCATCGACAAAATGGAAATGTGGGATTGTAAAAGGCCATATCTCTGAGTCATTGCATCATTCATCAATAAAATTGTACACCATAGTGAGCAGTGCACAAGACCAGACCAGACAGGAGACTTCCATTGCAAGGAACTGGAATTGCTTCTCCCCAGCATGAGGTATGGTGACAACCTTTGTTGCAAGTGACCCATTGACTTGAATGACCTTATCTTTCATGTAGTAAATGCATTTAGCACAGATCTCCTGCATGCCTTTGCTGCCACTGAAGATGGGAGCAGTTGATGTACCAAAGGCAGCAATTTTGAAGCTACCTGTCTTTACATTTGCAGCCAACAGATCTAGCTGCAAAATTGAGGCTTTTTCTGTCCCAAGATAGAGGTTGTTTGGTTTGTTGATGGATACCTGTGTAGGTTGGCCAATGAGTTGCTCCCATGTTTGGCACTCAACAGGGTAGATGAGGACATTGAAGGTGGTGTGGAAAACTTGTGGGATTTTGGTGAGTGAAAATTCAATGGGGTTGAACATTGAGAGCTTACAAAAAGAACTTATCTCCTTGCCAGTTGGCAAACATTGTGTCCTCAATGCTTGGCTGATCCATTCAGCCAATGGTGAAACATCTCTTGACTTTGATGCAGGATGCTGTGCCACACTGAACATATTTAACTCTGTGCTCTGTTGCCCCTAGGTCTCAGATTGCCCCAGCCTTTACAGACTCACAACTGCAGAACAACTTGAATTAATGGTCCTTTTGGACTTTGAGGCAGTCAATGTGGGTGCAGCGATGAGTGGCAAGAATGACATTTCTTCAATATCAGCAGATGCTTGATCAACAAGGTCTTGCTCATAAGCAGGCAAGGGGCTTCAGGCCTGTTTTTTCCCTTTTTCACAATGACCTAATAATATCCATTTAGTTGGGTATTCTTTTAGGATGTGTATGAGCGCCTACTGTGAAATCTGATGCTGCCCTTTCTGTGGTGACACTGTGCCTTGCCCTTTCTAAGTCCTTATCCTTGAACTCCACCAACTCATCAGCTTCCCTCTTTTTGAGCATTGTGGCATGGATCTCATTTGGGACATGAAATTGAATGAGTTTTACCAGCCTTGAACCTAAGACCTTTCTTGCCCCAGCCACTCAAAAAATGTTTGTAAATAATATTGTGATCTGGAAACCTCAGTGCAAGCTCAACCCAATTCTTGTTGCGCATAATGATGTCATCAATTAGGAGTGGGAAGTTTTTTGTCCATGCATTCCACCTCAGCATTATCACATTGCACAGTATTTCCTTCAGCTCAACTGCTCTGATGTGTGCAGGTATGTGATCAACTGCTTCAACAAGATCCTAAGGTTGATATGATGATTAGGCAATTACACAATGTGAATTCTCATTGAATGAACTTACATGTATGAGTGATACCTGTATGTGACCAGGAGGCATGTGTACCATTCTCACTTCAACAACAACAATTTTGGCATTGTGAGTTGAGTATGCCTGCTGCATTCACTCTTGTCATGCTGCTGAATACGATGCATGTGATGGTGTATAGCCAACAGCTTGGGGCCTCCTGATTGTAAATGTGTTGAAGGGGCAACCATATATCTTGGAACATTCCCTGGGAGATGAACAGATGGACCAGGTGTCTGAAGTGGTCCTGATGTAGTAGTCATGACATAGCCTGCAGTGTGGCCTTGTTGAATGGCTTGAGTATGCTTCCCAACACCTTGGACATCTTGACCATGGCCTGATTGAATGTGAGCATACTATTTCCTTAGGTTACTAGCATGCTTACCTTGCTGAGCTTGAGCTAGACATTTTCAAACATTGTCCTGGTAGCTCAATGAGTACTGCATCCATGCTTGTGATGTTCCTGTGCTGTGATGACAGACAGTACCACTCTTGCTAAGATAATACTGGTAGCATTGTGGACATAGGTCCTGGCCAGCCTTTGAGGGATCCTTGCTATGCATGTGCTTCAGAACAGCTGTAGTGTTGCAGTTCTCACATTTTTGCTGCACATCATTGTTGAGGCTTGTAAAGTTGGTGTAATATGAGGGTTGGTCACTCATTGTTGAAGAGAAATGCCTGATGTGGCACTGGATAAAGTGAGATGCAGTATTTTGGATCTACAAATATGCCAACAGATAACAAACTGGATTGATTGAGATAAGCCAACGACAATAAGTGAAAAGCTACTAGGCATCAGTGAAGTCTGCTGCTAAATATCTTCATTGTCAGTACCAGGCTCCTCCTCAGTACTAGTGAAATCTGCTGCATCATAGTCCTCCTGTAATACCACTTCATCTCCAACAACCTCATCCCCCATCCATAATTGATGTAATCCTGGAAGGAGATCAACATCATGATGTGCATTCAAGACTCCCTTATTTTATTCAGTAGTTTAATATTATGTGAATATATAGAGAAGTCTCAATTCCTTACTCGGACCGAGTTACAAGGTGCTTCTCACACTACTGGGGGAACCTTTTGAGGCAGGGCCCATGGCAACAATCCTAACCTTGCTGACTTCACCAAGGAAGAAGACTCTCTTATTCCTGTCATTGGGAAGGTCCATTTGTATCTCTCCTCGGAGGATTCTACTTGGTGGAACCTGGCAACCTTGCCTCACCAATCATTTAAACATCCAGTCACAAATTCTCTGGCCAATGTTCTGGGGGAAATAAGTGACAGACACTCTCCTGTTCGACGTGAGGCACTCAATTATATGTTAATAATATAAACTTACAATGTTTCAGGCAATAACCAACGTGTCTACACCTATGAAGAGGGTGGGTGGATGACAAAAGGGCAATATGAGCTGGCCACGAAAAAGAAAGAAGAATTGATTTGGTCCAAGGTGAATGGAGAATACTGCACTCATGTTCTTATTGTAAGCTTTTTTCTTTTACTTTTTCTCAACATCAGATTAATAAAAGACACTTTAGAGTATCCATGATGGTACTACAGCCTTTCTTTCTGGATCAAGTTCGTTACCTGGTACATCTACAACCGCTTCTGCTGTTCCATCTGCTCCTCCATCAGATTTTGGGCCTGACTCTCAGGTTTTTGGGGAGCATATTCTTAAAAACCCAGTTTTGATGCAGGTTGCCAATGCTTTAGGAATCAATCCTGCCCTGACACATCAGACCGACACTTTGCTTAGGGTTTGGTACAAGAAATACCACTTATCATGAGGCCATTGCCACATTCATTAAGATGAAGGCTGAGAACAAATGGACTCTAGTGGATATTGGTCATACTGAAATGATCAATATTTTTGGTGGGCGCTCCTACTGGCATTCTCATGTTAGTGGTGCTTTCCATGATATTCAGAATTACAAGGTGATGGTGGAGTGGCTGGAGCGAGAGGAGAATGATGAGGAGCCTTCAGATCTTGAGGTTTGGCATCTTCAGAAATCTCATTATTCTTTCAAGGATTTGGGAATCTGGAAGAAGGAAGGGACATTGGATTGGGATTATCAGAAGAAGTTGAAGGGGAAGGAGAAAGCGAGAGAGAATGAATGAAAGGTGAAACACAGGAAAACAAGGCAGGATGATAGTGAGGATGAGGATGTTTCATCAAAGAAAGTGAGGAAATCATCTGGTGGAAAAGGTGGTAAATCTTCCTTGAAAGCCTCTAGCTCTAGGTCCCAAAAGTAGGTTACAATTAGGATGTGTTGTATCTGATTGTTTTATGTTTTTTTTTTCTTGTGTAGCTGTATTCTTGGATTACTTTGGCGCATTCTGCTCTTGGCACATTCTGCTCTTGGTGCATTCTGCTCTTGGCGCATTCTGCTCTTGGCACATTCTGCTCTTGGCACATTTTGCTCTTAGCTTGAAAAATCTGGTGCCATTGGTTCTGCTTTTGAGCTTACCAACTGTGACTGCAATGTCTGATGTACAGCCATTTCCAGACATTACATTCAAAGTTTTGGGTGACTTTGTAACTCAAAACTTTAGTTCTCAAGTTTCTTTAGCAACAGTACTCCTTGTGCTCTTCAGCTTAACCAACAATACCGATCTTCTAAATGTGCATAGCCATCAAAAAAATCCACATGTTCAGGGAGAGTGAAAAGATGCTTCCTGTGGATGGATAAAAACATTGGCTAGAGCTGTAGAGGATCACTTGGGCATTGATGCTAAAACCTTAATGAAACACAAAGAAATTCCACAAGACACAAATGACAATGCACTGATTACACCTATAGCTGCCAAGCTTGATAAAATGGCTAGTGTTCTGAAGCTGGAACCTGTTTTTTCTAAGTCTGGAAAAATTAAATGGAAACTAGCAACCATCTCTCATCAGAACATTACAGCAGTTCATGTGATTTGTCCAGCTTCATATGAATGTGAAGATACAAATTGTCAACCACTTGCTTTACATCAAGATACTCGTTCTCAAGATATCCTTAAAGTGACTTTGATTAAAGGGACTACAATTCATAAACAGGTTTATGTTACCACTGGAAAATGTGGTCACTGTGATGCAAAATATCATGCTGATCATGAAGGCCTTCCTCAGTCATTAGGAAGAAGAAATAAAATCTATCTGAATTCAGCAAAATATATAAAGATTGGCCAGCAAATATGGGTTGATCATTCTTTTTCAAATGCTGTTATCAATTGCATGTATAGCTTCCATGCTTCAGCAGCTGCCTATACTGAGTATTGGAATAACACATTTGGTCAAATTGACTTAAACTACTCTGCTAAACTTGATCATCGTCATATATGGCAGGCATTTGTTCAAGAGTCAATTCGAAGCATTGCTGCAAATCAGAATGCATATTTGGAACTAAATGAAGATCTATTAATTGATGATGTAACTAGAAATGCATTTGCAGCTCTTGGAAAGAATGGGGTTATACATGCTGCCAATGGTCATGCTTGTTCAGAATGCACACAGCCTTATAGGCATTCGGCAAATGATAATTCAGACAATATGGGTACTGATAATGCAGATGTAACCATGCGTGTTATTGATGGAATAGTAATGGAACCAACACATTGTTCATATAAAGATTGCAATGCAGATCTTTTAAATGCTTGTGGTGGTGCATTCTGTGCAATGCATGAAACAGAATATGGAAGTAAATGTCAGATAGTTGGTTGCCACAGTAATAAAGTTCTTCCAACTCAAGCTTGTCAACAACATAAAAAGGAATGGGATAAACATATTCAGAATCGGAGTCCTGGTGCACTAGCAGGTGTTCGTCGGATGTTAAGAAAGCCTGCTGAAAATTTAGAATGGCTGCCAAATATTCAACGAGAGTCAGTGCCTCATGATGGACCTGCACCACCAGAAAAAGTTAACAAACATTACTTCAGCCCTAACCGATTCTACGGTGTTGAAACTATTTGTGCTCCATGTGGAACTGTGATAGCTTGGACAATGATAGATCTGAATCTCCAACAAATATAATGCAATTTCTAAATAGCATTTATCCAGATAAAGAAAGTCGGCCAGCCTATATCTTCATTGACAAGGCATGTGCAGTACTAAAGCATATAGTTGCTGATGGTGAGGATGAGGATTGGCTTGAAACCACTCAATTTATTGTAGATTCATACCATTATACAAATCATAAAGCAACTGACAACTTATGTTGTACATGGTGTAACCCTGCTCCAAGTGATGGTTCTGCACCAAATCTGGTTCTTTCAACCGTTGACAAAGATGGAAATCCATGTTACAAACATGCATTTAACACACAGGCTTGTGAACAGTTAAACTCCTGGCTGGCTGGTTATGAATCAATGGATGATACCAGTGATAATGATGACCAAGAAACAGACTCTGACTGAAAGATAAAACAATGGTCTTGATTAAATAGGTTTGTAGTTATGTAGAATGAAATATATATTTGCACTAATCATCTTATATGAAAAGCCACATTCAACTAAATGCACTAATCCTTTCCAATGTATAGCCACATTTAACCAGATGCATCAAACCAGTCCAATCAGTTCAAACAAATAAATTACATCTGTCTTCATGCACTCTGACACTCCTATATCTATTCACATTCCCACACTCATCCTTCCCACACTCATTCTCCCACACTCCCACACTCCCACACTCTCACATCTATTCACACTCCCACACTCATCCTCCATACTCCCACACTCCCACATTCCCACACTCTCACATCTACTCACACTCCCACACTCATCCTCCATACTCCCACACCTATCCTCCCACACTTTCACATTCCCACACTCATCCACCACACTCCCACACCCACCTTTTTCAAAATTTCTACTCAGAACCAGCTGGAATCCGGTCGGAACCACTCGGTACCAGTCGGTTCCAGTTGGAACCACTTGGAACTGCTTGGAATCTGGTCAGAACCTGGGGGGACAGTAAAGTACTGCATGGTTGGAAAGCAGGAACAACTGATTTTGTAGATCTCTGTGATGGTTTCAAATGTTGTGCCCTGTTGTACAGTTCCCTTGAGATCAAGCTGTTTCCTGATCCTCTGTACTGATTTCTGGCTGCAACAGGTGAATGTTTTCATAACATATGAGGTGCTTGACAGAGTTCCTTGGTCCATAGGTATTGAGATCAAAGTGATCAAGAGCATGATCTGCAATCTTGGTGTCTGGAAAACCTAGACACCAGTAGTATTGGATCAGCAGCTCCAGTTCATTTCATGGGGCTGTACCTGATGAGCTGTGAGTGCTCAGGCCACCAACCATGGAAGAAAGGGAAAACATACAAAGTGGTTTATGTCAACCACCCCATTGTGACAATAGAGGTTGGGCCTCCATAGTCTGGGTGTTCCTCCCTTGACTCTGTTGTAGCATGTACAAAGGAGCCACCAATACCCCTGGGCCCTGTTACCTTGTGATCTTGAAGCATGTTGATAAACATGACACACAATCAGAAACTTGGATGGACTCAGACACTATAGCATGCATGAACAATACTTTGAATTGATGAATATCATGTATCTATTATAGTGACAAGACTGTGCAGTGCAATGAGCATACAGGTTGGCAGCCTGCTGAGCATGAGCAGTGACAGGTGGGACCCTGTTGGTGTTCCAAAACATATAGGTCGGTGTTCCAAAATGGGGCTGTCCAGGTTCTGTTGCCATACTGATTCATTCAGTTCCTAGGTTGTAACAAACTCACCATCTCAACCTTAAAATTGGGAGGGTTCCTTACCCTCTCTGCAGCTTGATGTCTTCTATCCACCACCAAACTAGACTTGTCTGATCAATGTGGCCTGGTCAGCTTGAGCTCCTCTCTTTTCAATGTATCAGGTGTTGATGGAGCTGTTGCTACTCCAACAGGGTTCATCATCCCTGTTCTGGGTGATGACATTAGTGGTCACTGTTCCAACTCCAAGATCCTAGACACCATCCATGCAAACAACTACCATTCCCAGCTGGAATGGCCTTGAAGAGTTGGCAGACTCCCCAATCTGTATAGTAGTGGGCCTTCACCTTCAAAGTCCATCAAGGCTGAAATGTATCTGATGAATGCATTCCACATTTCCTGGGTGTATCCAGGAGCCAGGCCAGAAGCTCGTAGCTTCTGCTGTATGTCCCAAATGAAGTCACTGATCTCATTCATCATGTTCATGGAAGGTGGGGCTATTGCCTTTGTGTTGTCACCATCATTATGTATTGGCAACAATGTAGGATGGGATACTGTCCTTCCTTTAAACAAAGTTGATTCAAATAACTTAGGTGATGCAGGTGGTCCTGCATTCCATTCAGGCACTGCTATTGAATGTTCTATGTTTGCTCTTATTGACGGTGATCCCATTACTGGTTCTCTGAGGGGTTCAATGACTTCCTTGTCATCTGAAATCATCTCCAGTTTTGACAATGTGCCCATTACTTCTGCAGCACCTGTGTTGGGTGCTGCCAGCAATGATGAACTACTGTTTGTCATCTCTAGGTTTTTTAGGTTGGACCTAGTAATAGGGCCTTTATCATGCCCTCCTAGTACTTGCATGTCATCACTTATGTGTGACATGGCACCTTTGTCTAGTCCAAGATCCTGTCCCAGTGGGTTGTCTGGGGCTATAGTGGAGTTGCCTCTTGTGTGTTGTTTTCTGTTACGATTTCCTTCTACTCTATTTCCTTCTCCGTCGCGGCAGTGCTTACCATGACTCGTCTCTCTTCTGTTTCCTTCTTCGTCGCGGCAGTGTTCATCATGACTCGTCTCTTTATCTCTGACTCGTCGGGCAGCGCCCATATTCCCTTTTTCACTAGACACCGAGTAGATAGCTGTCCGTTCACATCGCACTCTACAGCTTTGCACCCATAGATAGTTTACTGACTCTTGTAATACGTGTAGACACGTATTCGACACGTAGCCAGGTAATTAGCTATATAAACTGTAGTAGACAGAGGTCAAGGCTCCTCAGCTTGACCTTAGGCAATTAACAGCCTTATACTGCTCTCGAACGCGCGACTCGACCTAAGCCAGAAAGCCTCTGACTTAGCGTGATTTAACTTAACAAACGAAAGCCTCGTTGTTAACGAACTCGATACTTGTACTGAGTAGTTGAGGCCTTCGCCTTAACAAAAGGTCAAGCTGATCCACGACGTCCTCTTACTCAAGAGCAGACTCCCCTCTCTCCAGACGACCTACCCGACACTCCCCTGATCGACCGCCGCAAGGCGCCACCCCTGAACCCGACACCCTTTGGTACAGACACAAAGGTCGACTAGTACGTTACTCTGAACCCTCCGAACGCTGGTACAGCCAGAGAACGAACACTGAACCACCACGATACATCCCTGACGAAGAATTCGAACCAACCAACCCAGACGAAGAAACCGAACCAGAACCCACTAATCAATTCCTTGACACCACCAACACCGACGCTTACGACATGACGTCTAAAGAGATCAAGATCCGCGCGCCCACCGACTTCCACGGAGAAAGAACGAAAGCAAGCACGTTCCTCTCTCAGGTCTCACTCTACCTCCGAGCAAATGAAGATATCTACGACACCGACGATAAGAAGATCATCTTCATGCTCTCGTTTATGAACGGGGGCACGGCAGCAGGATGGGCAGAGTCGAAAGCAGGAGAGACAGCCTTAGGGACGTGGGCAGAATTTAAAGAAGCATTCAAAACCGCGTTCTCGCCAATTGATGATGCAGGAGACGCACGACAGAAGATGAAGGCACTCAAACAGACCGGAGACGTCGAGGACTACATTGCCCAGTTCAGAATCTTGAAAGGAAGGGCCAAAATCAACGAAGACGTCTCCCTTATCGAATATTTCATTGACGGATTACACCCCAAGTTAACAGAAAAGATCTACAACATGGAGAAAGTCCCCACCACCCTCGACAACATGATGGAGGCAGCCGCAAAATACGACGGTCAATGGAAGAGAGCGCGCGCCATCGCAGGAAAAACGCGCACGATCTACGAACCCAGATCTACCCCTTCGATCAAAAGAGAAACCACTGATATCAACCGACTAACCACCGCCGAACGAATGGAGCATATGCGAAAGGGGCTATGCTTCATCTGTCACAAACCCGGACACCGCTCCGGCGATCACAAGAAAGACGGGACGATTGCGACATCTCCCTCCCCCAAGCCTTGGCAGAAGAAGACAGGGCAAGGGCTATACAACAATCTCCGCACCATGATGGGAGAATTAGACGAAGAAGAACGAGAGAAGGCTCTCGCAATCCTTGAAGAGAAGGGTTTTTAAAGAAGCGGACTGGAACGACGTCAGACCCCGCTGAGTTAACGGTTTCATCTGTATTAGTAGCTGATATGAGACAACGCTCCATGAGAGTACCCATTAAGCTAGAAACAGAAACCAAAATCGTCGAAACAGAGGCGCTCCTTGATTCAGGGGCCGCCGGAACTTTTATCGATCGAGATTTCGCACGCGACCGCGGATTTCGAATGACCCCCCTGGCTAAACCAATCAAGACGTGGAACGCCGACGGAACACTGAACAAACAAGGAACAACCCATTCTACAACGGCCCGACTCACCGTCGGAGAAAGACAAACGGACGAACGATACCTGGTAACTGGCTTGGGAAAAGAGTCAGTGATCCTGGGATTACCTTGGTTTAGAAAGGAAAACCCCGATATCAACTGGAAAAAAGGTACAATCACTTTCCCTGACAAAGAAGAACGATTCGCCCGAATTCGGAGAATCGTTGCTAAATCTAGGGAAATGATCAAAGAAACGGCATTCAAACAAAGCACCGAAGAACAGATCAGGAAAATCACCCCTATCAAAGAAGAACACCCGATCGAAGACAACAACAGCGGAACCCCGGACAACATCCCATTAACGTCAGACAAAGTCGAAACTGAACCAACAAACGACCTCGTCATTGCTTACATCAAAGGAGAACCCGTCATCGGAATATTCGACCCTACCACCACCGAACCACCCCTCACCTTGGAATACGACGCACCGAAATATTCATACTCGAACAACACGAAAAGGATATCGAGGATAATGTCATCAAGAACTTCGCCACGGTTTTGCCTTGGACAAGGGATCTGGATCAGAGCTAAAACCTCTATTTCGCAGAAACTCGCTCACGACAATCAAACGGACAACCCAGAAAAGACTAAGACACTCGACGATATTCTTCCGACACAATATCAAGAATACCGAAAAGTATTTGAAAAAGCGGCATCTGAACGATTCCCCGAATCAAAACCCTGGGATCACGCAATCGACCTGAAAGACGATTTCCTACCCAAAGATTGTAAAGTTTATCCACTGACACCAGCAGAACAATCGAAAATGGACGACTTTCTTGAAGAAAACTTGAAGAAAGGATATATTCGACCGTCGAAATCGCCCATGGCATCACCTTTCTTCTTCGTCGCAAAGAAAGACTCTGAAGCACTCCGACCCTGCCAAGATTATCGATACCTCAACCACGGAACGATCAAGAACACCTACCCACTCCCACTGGTTAGCGACCTTCTCGACAAACTAAAGGGAGCGCAATATTTTACAAAACTCGACATACGATGGGGTTATCACAACGTCCGAATCAAAGAAGGTGATCAGTGGAAAGCAGCTTTCAAAACAAATAAAGGGTTGTTTGAGCCAACGGTAATGTTCTTTGGATTATGCAATTCCCCTGCCACGTTCCAAGGCATGATGAACGACATCTTCAAAGATATGATTGACGAAGGATGGGTAGTCATTTACATGGACGACATCCTCATCTTTTCCAAAGACAAACAAGAACACCAACGGCGAACACAGCGAATCCTACAAAGACTACTCGAAAACGACCTCTACCTCAAACCAGAGAAATGCAAGTTCGACGTCCAAGAAGTCGAATTCCTCGGGCTAATCGTCAAACCGGATCAAATATTGATGGACCCCACAAAACTAGCAGGAATCAAAGACTGGCCGGAACCGACAAACGTCAAAGGAGTACGATCATTTTTAGGATTTGGAAACTTCTATCGAAGATTTATCGGGAGGTTTGCCGAACTAGCGAAACCGTTAAATGATCTAACCCGAAAAGATGCTAAATTCGAATGGACAGAAGCATGTCAAACGTCGTTCGATGCGCTAAAAGCTAAATTTGCACAGGCACCAATCCTGTCAATGCCCGATCCGGCAAGACCCTTCACCATCGAATCAGACGCTTCGAAATTCGCCACCGGTGCGGTACTCAGACAACAAGGCACCGACGGACAATGGCACCCCTGCGGATATATTTCACATTCGCTCGACGCAACGCAACGAAATTATGAAATCTACGATCGGGAACTCCTGGGCATCATACGCGCCCTGGAGACCTGGCGCCATTACCTCCAAGGAAGCGCGCACCCAATAACAATCCTATCCGACCACAAGAACTTGACGTATTTCCGCACCGCCCAGAAACTAAACAGGAGACAAGCTCGATGGAGCTTATTCTTATCCGAATTCGAACTAAATCTTTTACATGTGCCAGGATCACAAATGATACAATCCGACGCGCTATCGAGAAGAGAAGACTGGAATCAAGGAACAGAAAACGACAACGAGAACATCACACTTCTCCCTCCAGAAATCTTCGTAAACGTCATCGACACAGACATGCAAACAGCCCTGGTTCAAGCGACGATGAAAGACGAACTAGTTGCAGAGGCAATCAAGGCGCTCAAAACTAACGGAACCCCGCCGATCAAATCCGATCTGACAGACTGGGAAGTAAAAGACGGTCTAATCTTTTTTAAGAACAGGTGTTACGTACCACCCGACACCGAACTCAGAAAGAAAATAATCGAACTATACCACAACTCGCTACCATCCGGACACCCTGGACAATTCCAGACGATCGAACTCATCCGCAGAGACTACTGGTGGCCGGGAATGACGGTATTAATCAAGAACTGGGTAGAAGGCTGCGCAAAATGCCAACAAATGAAGGTCATTACACATCCGACGACACCACCGCTCACACCAATAAAAAGCAATGCAACACGCCCATTCGCACTCGTGACAACCGATTTCATCACCGACCTACCCCTGTCCGACGGGTCCGATTCATTAATGGTCGTGGTAGACCATGGTCTTACTAAGGGGGTAATTTTAATCCCTTGCAACAAAACGATTGATGCATTAGGAGCTGCGGACGCGTATCTAAAAAACGTCTACACCCGGTTCGGACTACCAGACAAGATAATCTCCGACAGAGACCCCAGATTCACGTCAAGACTGTACCAAGAACTCGGAAAACTCCTCGGAATCAAACTTGCAATGAGCACCGCCTTCCACCCTCAAACAGATGGAGAAACGGAACGTGTGAATCAGGAAATCGAGGTCTACCTTCGAATGTTCTGCACAAACAACCCTGAAACATGGAGAAGACTCCTTCCCACTGCGGAATTCGCCCACAACCAACGCACGCATTCAACGGTGAAACATTCCCCGTTTTACCTCATGATGGGATACGAACCCCGAGCGATACCCACGGCCTATCAGAAAAGCGACGTACCCGCAGCAGAGCAACGCCTAATTCAGTTATTAAAAGCACGAAACGAAGCACTTGCAGCGCACGAGCTGGCTCGACAAATCATGGCGGAACGAATCACAAGGAAATTTACCCCATTCGAAAAAGGACAGAAGGTGTGGCTTAACTCAAAGAACCTAAAACTGACAGATGTGACAAGAAAACTCTCTCCGAAACGAGAGGGACCCTTCCCCATCAAGCAGGTTCTGTCGCCACTCTCCTACGAGCTGAAACTCCCCCATCAATGGAAGATTCACCCTGTATTCCACGCCGCCCTCCTTACACCTTATCGCGAAACCGCCGCCCACGGCCCCAATTACCTAAGGCCACCCCCTGACCTGATTGACGGACAAGAAGAACACGAAGTGGAGTCGATCATCGCCCACAAAAAACGAGGCAGAGGACACGTATTCCTGGTGAAGTGGCTAGGCTACCCCACGTCTGAAAACACATGGGAGCCTACGGATAATTTAAGAAACGCTGCGGACCTCCTTGCTGCATATAAGGAGAAGAAACATCTCTAAACCGACCCAGCGAACTCATCCGCAACCATCACCATCAAACGAACATGTCTGACCTCCCCTCTTCTCACGCCCTCAAAACCCTGAACATTCTCCCCCCTCTCGCTGAATACACGAACAACTACCTCCAAGACCCCGGACATCGCGCCGAAATCCTCCGCGAGGTCCACGACCGACCCCTCGAAGAAACCCTCCGACAATACGACCTCACCCTCGATACCATCTCAAATCTAGAACGACTCGCCCATAGTATGATGTCTCAAATGTTAGAAAAAGGAATGGCCTCTGTAGTTAGTAATTACGAATTAAAGTACGCAAAAACCAACACCTCCACCGCCCCGACACAAACCCAAACAGAAACACACGCATCGCAAACGCCCCCATCTGGATCCGCGACCTCCTCCTCCTCCTACCACCTTCGAAAATCCGCACGAGCCGTATCCGCCAATGCCTGGCAGCCTTCTCCCCCGAAACGAAAAGAACGACCACCGACCCCTTTCTACGTCCGAAGCATGACCCTGACCGCTAATCAACCATCTTCCGCAGTTCCGCCCCACATGAAGAACGAAGCCTGTTTCAGATGCAAAGGGTTGGGACATTTCGCGTCCTACTGTCACCTCTTTACCTGCGACATCTGCAAGAAACGAGCACCAGGACACTACCCCAAAGACTGCCCCCGGAACAAGAAGCGATCGGTCACCCCTGATCAGAAGCGAGATGGAAGCGAAGAAGAAACGGCATATACAGCGGCCGAATATTTCTCCAATTTCGATGACAGCGCTTGGGCGAATTCGACCGGTGAACCCGGACCAGGGTCGTTCCACCCCTATTAAAGGACAGATGTTCGTTGACGTTCCCCAGCACCACCAGAAATCCCCACTCCAATCATGACATACATGCAAATCATCGCCCTCGCCCTCGGGCTCTTTTTCTTTAGCTGCTGGATGATCTTATTGTCGCTCTCTTATCTCTCTATTCGCGAAACAGAACGCCGACATAACTTATACGAACTCGGCGAGATCCTCTCCCACATCTCTCCGACCCCCTCGAACGCCCTGCTTGACTCAACCCCTATCGCCGTCCCCGCGCCCGCTTACATCCCACCTGCACCGCGTGTACCGCCGCCAACGCCACCTGCTTTCTTGCCAATCGATCAAGAGTTATGGGTCTATCGACCGCTCAACAAATCTACAGAACGAGTGGAGAAAGGGTTAGAATGAAACGAAGTTGGAAACTTCGAGGATAGGGGGGGGGCAGTGTTACGATTTCCTTCTACTCTATTTCCTTCTCCGTCGCGGCAGTGCTTACCATGACTCGTCTCTCTTCTGTTTCCTTCTTCGTCGCGGCAGTGTTCATCATGACTCGTCTCTTTATCTCTGACTCGTCGGGCAGCGCCCATATTCCCTTTTTCACTAGACACCGAGTAGATAGCTGTCCGTTCACATCGCACTCTACAGCTTTGCACCCATAGATAGTTTACTGACTCTTGTAATACGTGTAGACACGTATTCGACACGTAGCCAGGTAATTAGCTATATAAACTGTAGTAGACAGAGGTCAAGGCTCCTCAGCTTGACCTTAGGCAATTAACAGCCTTATACTGCTCTCGAACGCGCGACTCGACCTAAGCCAGAAAGCCTCTGACTTAGCGTGATTTAACTTAACAAACGAAAGCCTCGTTGTTAACGAACTCGATACTTGTACTGAGTAGTTGAGGCCTTCGCCTTAACATTTTCTCCTACCTTTAGCTTTAGTGTTTGATTCAAAATGTGTAAAGTACAGGCTTTGATCTTGAATGGGAGAGTTGAGCATCGGTTACAACTAGGGAATGAGGATGAATTAATGATTCTGAGGCCAGGAGTGAACTTCTCCATCACTGCAATTGTAATGAGTGTGATAGGGGGTGCTTAAGAACCACAGGCAACAGAATATGACTCAAGTATATTCTGGTGCTATGGGGTGGTATAAGACTTGGGTTGCCAAATAGCCAACATTGGCTATAAGTCCAGCAGCCCTTGATATAAACATCTACAAACACTACCTTAATGGTAGTGCTCCCTTACACTGATAGCTCTGCAATCTGCATCCTTTCCAGAGCACAGGTTGAGGTGCTGGGGGATGAGGAGGTCCAGGCCATTTTCCATAAGCAGCACATTGTTGTCCCTGATCAATTTACTCCCAAGCTGTCATTTGACGAAAAGGGATTGAGGACTCTGGCTGATCTGAATAAGCTAGTCAGTGTGCACAGTCAGTCACTTTCTGTCACTCTTCACCCCCATTGCTTAAGAGGAGGGAAGATCACTCCAAAAGAATTCAGTTCAAGGCAGACAGATGCCTCAGGCACTGGAATGGAACACTTCAGGATCTACTGAATTCTGCCAGGCAAGCTGAAGATTCTAAATGTGCTGGACTTTCCTATGGCATCCACTCCCAACCCTCCTACTGCTTTCACCTCTGACCTTGTTGCTTTCATGGCAACTATTGATTTGCCCTTTTGTGGCCATAGCATTGGATTCCCAGCAATGAGCTGCACATGGGGCCTGGCCGTGATGCATGGTGCACACCACCTCTGGCATGTGGACTGTGATGGGATTTGCACGTACCTTGATACTCAGGTTGGGTCTAAATGGTGGGTTGTAGCCTGGCCAATTTAACCTTCTGGCTTCTCTGGCATCCAGGCCTTTTCATTGGGCTATGAGCTAGATGGGTTGAATGAGGAGAAATGGACACACAAGGCTGTGCTGCTGAATGCTGGCTCTCAATCCCAGCCTTGCAATTGTGCTGACATAGCCTCAAGAGGTACATGTGCCCAGACACTCCTCATTTTATACTGATGCCAGAGTCCACCATATGCCATGGTGGGCATTTCTATGCCATGTCAACCATTAGAGACAGCATCTACAGGATCTACCACATGTTTTGTGCAAGCAAAGTTATCACCAACATGGAGCACACCAAAGACTCCCACATTCTTGTGAGCAGGCATGTAGCCTACCTCCACCCTGTACTGGTGAGGGGCAGCTTCAATCCTCATTCCTTGACCACACTGCCTCCACATGCTCCAGACATTTGCACCCTTGAGGCCTGCAGCCTACAGAAAGCAGTGCAGGGACAACAAGGAGTTTGAGGAGGAGTGGCTGTTTGTGATCTATGTTTGAGGGCTGTCACAGGATATCTGAGCATGGTGGAGCTCCCACCTAATGTTTTCCAGTCCAAGCACTGGAAGCATCATCTCAGGCAAGGTAATCTACAAGCAGCTGCTGAGCCATCAGATAGAAATACTGGTTGGATACAAGAAGGATGCTGGCTGACAGAAGATATAGGTGGAGGAGGCAGATTGCACCTTTGCTGCTTTTGAGGCTTTGGCTTGGAAGTATTTTCCTTTCTATCCTGTGATGGCATTCCCCCCCAGAGTGACTTTGAAAAACTTTGAGTGGGAGGGGGGCATCTATACCATTGCAAGGAGCATTTGGAGGAGGCACCTGGTTCAACCTTACAGCTGTGAGTTGCTTGTGACCTTCCATTTCCAGGGAGCCAATGGCTTGATGCACCTTAAGTGGGAAGAATCCTCCTGTTGGGAGCAATAGAGGTTGATCAGCTGCTGGTTAAAGAGTATCTCCATGTGATCCAAGGAGCTGATGCCCTGCAGAGCCAAGATAGTGATGGCCGTGATGATTCCAGCAACGGTGAAGATAGTGGCCCAGAGAGCACTGGCTTAGACAGCACTGACCCAGAGAGCAATAGAGACAGTGCTGCAGAGGGCAGGCAAAGCACCAACAGTGATGCTGAGCAGGCCTTGCAGATGAGGAAGATGGCAGAGCCATGGTTATGCTGTGCCCTTGAGACACTGACACAATCTGCCTGGCCCAACCCTTGATCCACTGGCCAAGGTGCAGTTGTTGTTTTTTTGCTTGCTACATACATTCATGAATATCATGTTTTTTTACCTAATGACCAATCCAAATTACCTTGCTAGCATGCTCATACTTTGTCACAACTTTAAGCTCCCACCCCTCTTACAGCTCCTGTTGCCTCTTATAACTCTTGCCATCTCTTATCACTCTGGTAGGCCTGGAATGATAGCCTTACCTATCCACCTGTAAGTCTTGTGAATATTGGAGATTTTTAACCTTAGTTGTGCATATATTCAGCCACAAAGCTAGGACACCCCTCCCTTGGTTTCCTGGTGGTATCCACCAATCCACCCCTTGAGCAGATCCTGCACAGCCACTGCCTCCTCTCACCTTCTTTCTTTCCCATCCTCCTGCTTAAAATAGGCATCATTAGCCTTCACCAGAGTCCTTGCTGCCTGGGTTCTTCCTTTTCAGCACCTCCTTGTGCAGTGGCTTAGTGCACCATGTGACTCATATCACAAGGGCCACATGTGAGGCAGCTTGGGGCACCTGCTTCTGTAGTAGGCTCAAAATTCATCTGTCACATATCCCTGTTTGTTGTTTGCCTGAGCCACTAAGTGTGGGGGATCAACAAAGAGTAGAGTGGTGATATATTGATCAATCACTTGAAGCAGAGCATCTGCAGTTAGGGTTAGTCTGGCCAATCTCTCCATCTATTCTGCATCATGATGCTTCACAACCTCAGTGAAATGTGGATTGCATTAGATCAAAGAGAATTGCATGCATTTAAACCCTTCTGGCATCCCCAATTTGCATAAATAAAGTGATGACCTACAATCATTCTTTCTGGTGTAAGGCCCAGCATTCTTGAGGGCTGATGGATAAAACCAACTCTAACATGGGAGAAAAAGCTTCCAAAGAAGTGTGATTAATCCTTCAGAAATCTCCCTTCAATGTGACCTATTCAAAGCTCATGCAATCAATGCAGCCATCATTTAAATCGTTCAGTAGCCATTTTCAGACTCCTCATTCCAGGCATCACCTCCAACTTCCTTCCCTTCTCACACTTGTACTACTACTGCCTGCTCTACTACCATCCACTACCTCACCCCCACATCTACACAAATGGAGTGTCATAAATGAAAGATCTTGGATAGAATGTGGGCCCAAATGATGCTTGCCATAGTTTGTGCCCCAGGTATGCTTTTTGTTCTTTCTTCACATTCTTTTTTCACTAATCACCTATTTTTTAGGCTCCAAACTTCAGACCCAAATGTATGACACCTGAAAGTGAACAAAACTTACTGTCATTCAGGTCATAGGTAAACTTTCTGGTTATTTTTGGCATATTTCTTTTTCTACCTATGACCTGTGGCAAACAGACCCAACCCCCCCCCTGCCACTGTGAGCAACTGCTTGCAGGGGGGAATAGTGGGTCCTAACAGAATGAGTACATTACACTCCCCCACATATTCTGGCCAGAATTTACCTGGAATTTCCAGATTCTGGGTGTACTTTTCTTTAGTGTATTTCTCACTGTAGAGGATAATTCCAGTTCAATTATTTGAACTGGAATTTCTGGATTTTACCCAAACCAGGAAAAACCGAACTAACTGAACTCACCAGATGCATGTCACATGGCCACAATTGCCACTGTGACGCATTGTGACTGCCAGCTCACATGTTGCCACCCACCATCATGATGATGGCCTTCCCCCTCCCCCTCCCTCCCTCTAGCACAACATGGTGGCCATAGGCCCCCATGGTAAGTATTTTAATTCAAGTTCTATTTCATCTTGATGTAAGGCTAATCAATTATATATATTTTCTCTTTCAGTTTTGTGTATGCAACAATGCACCGCCCCTCCTCCCCACTTAGCTGGGAGGTGGGGGGCTTCATAGGGACCTGCCATGTCACGCCAGTGCTGCCTCCCTTCCGACCGAGCACCCACTGCTGCCACCACATCACTGCCCACTGACCAAGTGCCCATCACTGCTGCCATATCACACCCACTGTCCCAGCGCCCACCACCGCCACATCACCACCACCCACTGTTAAGACAGAAAAGATGCCCAGACTGGGGATTGAACCCAGGACCCCCTGGACATATACCAGTAGCTCTACCACTGAGCTATCAGGTCTTATTGAATCCGACTTGGTTGGTTATTGTTGATGTAACCTAAGACCATATTGACACCTCCTTAGCTGCATATGTGTCTTACACCTCATTGGGATGCACATTTACACAGTGAGGTTATTACAACACTTATGGCCCACATCATGTGACAGATTACATCATCCAGCACCCACCAATCCAGCACCTGCTGCAGTGGTGCAGCCACATCACCACCTACTGGGGACATACCAGGACAAAGGGGGATGTGCTAGGAGGGAGGGGGGACATGCTAGGACCAAAGAGGGACATGTCAGGAGGGAGGCAGGATGCATTGGGGGATGGGTGTATGCCATTGGAGGGAGGGGACTGGCCAGGGGACAGGGGTTCACCCTAGGAGGATGGGGGGACATGCTGGGAGGGTGGGGGATGCATGGGATGCACCAGGAGGGAGGGGGGATGTGTGGGGGGACAGGGGGATGCACCAGATGTGATGCCCAGCACAACAGAGCACCCCAACCACCAGGCACAGGGAAGGGGGGGACAGGGAAGGGGGACAATGATGGCAACACACTGCACCCCCCCCCCCCCTCCCTTTAATTTAATTTTGTATATATATATATATTATTTATACTCTAATTAATATAGATACCACTCTGTCAGAGTAAGGGGATGCACCAGATGCATGACCACACAACACCCAGGACAACAGAGCACCCCCCACCACTGCTGCAAGCAACTGCTTGCAGGGTGGAGGGGGGTGCAAGGGCGAGGGTGACTCAAAAGTGAGTCCAGAATCTCTGAACTCAACTGGACTTTCTGGACTCAAGTGGAATCTCTGGAATATGTAGAGGAGTGTAAATTGCAGAACAGAACCATTGCACAGCAACAACAAAGGGACAACAGGCAGGAGCACAAGCAATGAGCAGGAAGAGGGGGGCAAGAGAGCAAGGTGGAGGATGGTGATGACAATATGATGAGGATGAGGACAGCATGACCAGGATGACACAGCACCTGCCCCCCTACCTACCGGCAGCTGCTCATAAGGTGGATTGTGGGGGCTGCCTGTCATGGCTAGGTGCAGGAGAGGGACAATGGTGACACCAGATGCCCATAGCACTGGACCCCTCCAGGGAACAGCATGTTAGGATACAAGCCTACAAATGCTATATCCAGAATGGTAATTATAATATTATTAATTACTGAGACCTCAACATTCTATACTATATATACTATATGTATAGTATAGCCTGAGACAATTCTTCCTGACCTCTGAGACATACAGAGGAACACCCCTTTGTCCTAAGGCCTCCAGTTAGCTTCCAGACTTGCCTCCCTACAGGTTATGGGCCCTGGCTTATTTTAAACAACCCAACAATCTATTTAAAAACACTTCTACAACATGTCTAGAGCTCTCAACAATATTGAAGAATTTGTCCCAGAAGGAAAATCCCCAGGAATACATCCAGGAGTATGATCAGGACTTAGCCAACCACATGGAATTATTTGGGCTGTCACCATCTGCCTCCCAACAGGCTATGGAGGGAGCACTGACAGCTGTGCCCAAGGCGGGAATCGCCCTGAAACAGAAAAAACCCATGATCCTCTTTATCTGTACCAAGGAATATTCTAACGTGTACAAGATCTCCAATTGGGATCATCTTACTGATGAAAATTGGCACGAGTGGAGAGAAAGGATGAAACAGGTATTTATTAATTGTGACATCACTGGATATATTAATGGGGCCATAAAACGCCCAAAAGAATCCAGAGATGCTGAAGGGGTGTGCAATTGGGACAAGAACGACACCTGGGCACAGCAAGTTATCATATATAATGTAACCTCTTTGCAAATGAATCATGTCAGATCAAAAACTATGGCAGAAGCAATGTATTCCACACTGTCCATCACTCACGAGAATAAGGTGCATCAAACCGTATATCACATACAGTGCCTATTATATGAGACCAAGGCTGACGTTACCAAGGATCTACTAAAACACATGGACACCCTGAAATCTTATTGTGACCGCATCAATAAATTTCCTAATAAAGAGTTCCATATCTCCAACACCCAATTCAAATCTATAATATCAGCATCTCTACCATCATCCTGGCAAACTTATGTGGAACCATATAATGGCAACGCAAATGATCCCAACGACATGGACCCCAAGCGCCATCTATCATCGGACGCATTTATAGGATTATTATGGGAGGAGTATAAACTTTGGCTAAACTGAAATGGGAATAATAATGGCACCAGCAGGAGCATAAATCTGGTGAGAACCCAGAAAGCTACTGGTCCCAGTAAATCCCTTGAAAATTGTATCACTGAAAAGAAATCCTCCATCAAATCTTATTGTGATCATTGTAAGTGTGCGAGACACTGGACAAGTAAATGCTGAAAATTTGATGGGAACAAATGCCATAACTGCGGAAAATTCAGACACTTAGCAAAGAATTGCTGGGGAAAGAAGAAAGAGAAAGAGAAAGAGAAAAAGCCCAGGGATACCTCAATGGTAGTAGAAGAACATATAACCTTTTCAGCAGATGAAGAAGGACATAACTTTTGTAATAATGATGCCATAATTGATGAGCATCTGAGCTATTATGATTGGTTGGCTGACTCAGCAACCACTTCACATGTAACACATCAAAGAGAGGCATTTACCTCCTACATACCTATGGGAAATATTTCCATAACAGGTGTAGGAGGGAAAGAGGCAAAAATAGAAGGATGAGGATGCTTCATTTAAAAGATGTTCTGCACATTCCTGGAACACGAAATAATTTAATCTCATTAGGAAGATGGGATGCTGCAGGAGGAAAATATAAAGGGGGACGAGGGGAAATAACCCTCATCAATAAAAATGGTAAAGCCATTGTGCATGGGAATAAAATCAATAATCATTTCTATAAAATGGAAATGATTATTAGAAACCCAAGCGACACTTCCAATAATGCTGGGAATAATATAACTTTCAGTGGAAATGAAAAGTTACTCAGTTGGGAAACTTGGCATTGATGATTTGGACATATTGGATATACTGGATTACAGTTATTACTCAATGGAAAAATGGTAAAAGGTTTTAACGTTGATCTGGATACCCCAAAACCAGATTGTGAGACATGCATAGCCACAAAACAACACATTAAACCATTCCCTAAATCAGTCAAATGGAATACAGAAGCCGGAGAATTGACACATATAGATTTATGGGGAAAATATTTGGTCAAATTCATCAACAGAAAGCATTATTTGCAACTCTATTACGTAACGAGGCACGAGTAAAGGATTAGAGTATTGTCTTCGGGTGAACGGTGGTGCGGCACGTGTTCCGTTTTCTCCCGCACCACCACATTGTTTGTGAGCAGTCCCCTTCTGCTCCTCGCAAGTTTTCTTTCCCTCCCACCACACCCTTTTCCTTGCAACACGCCCTCCTTACACTCTGGCCCGAAGAGCGCGTTCCTCGACTTCAGGTCGAGACCATGCGAGGGTACCCATCCCACCCTCGCAGCTTGTCTCGCCCCCTCGAGTTCCGCTCTGCGGGTCGGGAAGTGCTGCGCACTTTCACCCACCTATCTTAGCCTTAGTCTACTAACCTCGTACCCTAGCTACACCATAAAATATGTCAGTAACTGTCAAGCACAGTAGTGAATACCCAAAGATATCTATTATTTGTTGATGATGCCAAGAGGTATGTCACTGTCAATTGTCTAAAAGAAAAGAGTGATGCAGCACAGGGAGTAATGAATTATTTGGCCTATATGAAAACACAAGGCCGGTCACCAAAAGGGATTCAAATTGATTGTGGAACAGAATTTGTCAATGATAAATTGGAAAGCTATTCTAAGGAACACAGGATACAAATCTGATTAACTGCACCATACTCTGCATTGCAAAATGGCATTGCAGAAAGAATGAATAGGACACTTGTCAAATTATCAGGCACAATGCTATCTGCAAGTGAGCTTCCAGAATATCTCTGGGAATATGCTGTTATGCATGCCACTTACCTCCACAACTGATCATATACAAAGCAGCTTCAGAAATTAACTGCTTATGAAGGATGGCATAATGAACAACTGGATGTTTTGCACTTACGCAAATTTGGCACACCAGTGTGGATCTTATTACAAGGCCAGAAAAGGAAAGAAAAATGCCTCCCAAATCCAAGCGCTGCGCTTATCTTGGATATGATGACAGTGCTGGAGCAGTCAAATATTACAATACTGAAATGCGCAATGTTCCAACTTCATGAAATTTTGAGCTAATGACTGGTACTCCAAATCCTGCACCTTCTAAAGACGTCACATTGATACCCTCGACGCGTGAGGGGGAGTCTGATGGAGACATGCTGCCAAGAGATCCAAATATAGATCCAGTGTACTGCAGGCAGATTGAGGCACAGCCACCCCCACAACCGCCAATCACAAATGATGAACCTCTGATCAGAGCCATATCACTGATCGGAGAAGAACCGGACATAACAGATATAGAACCTCATAACCCAGAGAAGCAATCTTGGAAGTGGAAACGGGATGAAGGTAATGATTGCATTGATATTGATGAACCATGCAAGACATGTGCAATGCAGAAAAATGAACAGTGACAAACATGTGGAGTTTGTACCAATTACAAACCCTTACTACACCTTACAGATGAGGAAGAAGTTGATACCTTCCTAGATAACAATGAGGCTCATGCAATAATCACCAGAGATGAAATAAACACTCTCAAAGAGGTGTGGATCTCCCTTGATTGGCCAGAATGGCAAATAGCCATACAAAATGAATTAAACCTATTAAAGGAGAAGGGGACTTGGGAATTGGTCCATAAAACTCGTGATGTGATTCCAATCACTAATAAATGGGTTTTTGTCCAGAAAAAAATAAACAAGGGGAAATAATAAGATACCAAGTGCGATTAGTTGCAAAAGGATGTGCCCAATGCCCAGGATATGATTATACAGATACCTTCTCACCAGTAGTCCAGATGTACACACTCTGAGCTGTATTAGTGCTCGCATCAAAGATAGGGTGTAGCATGGGTCACACCAAGGGTCTCATCACCAACACCATACCTGTAACCTGTCACACCATACCCATATGTACACCACACCCAGAGGTACAGGTAAAACCCACAGGTAATATATACAGACCATGGTGTCAAGACACCACAGTATACCATTGACACCGCAGCATAAGACCGCGGAGTCTACAGACAAGAAGAGCACAAAAAACTACCTGCAAAGGTACAAGACAAAATATGTCAGCACAGACAAGAGTACAAAAACTAGTACACAACAAAACATGTCAGCAAAACATAAGGCACTAGGCATATCAGCAAAATTATAACATTTCGACACTCAAGTCCTCATCCAACGCTCGCTTCAACCCCTTCCCCTTAGCATCCACAGCCTCAATGAGATCCGGCATATGAACAAGGTCCTTCCAACTCCAATTCCCAAAACATAAGATGGACTGGATGGAGGACGCAGAGAGGTGGTTTCTGGTGTATGAAAGGAGCTGTCTCCCCTGAGAGAACACATGTTCAACGGCTGTGGAGGTAGCTAAACATAGCAGTCAGCAACTCATTACAATGAGACTTGAAGTTGAATCACACATACCAGGTGCACTGAGGAAGTTGAAGGCCATTGTAGACAGCCGTGGATAAGTGTGACAATGTTCCCACCACCATGCAGTCGGGTCGCATACTCTCTTGATGGGCCATGACAGATATTTGTCTAGCTCATCTACCTCCTTGATACCGTCCATAGGGATGTCAACAAAGTCTTCAAACTCAATGTTTTTCTCAAGCTAGACAAGATATAAGTAACATGGACAATGACAAAATTTGATTTGGAAAAATGTACAGCTGGGGGAGTGGAATCCGATGGTGAGACTCTTGAGTACTTGATGAACTCATCCCTGACAATCCCCTCAGCTGTTTTGATCCAGTCCTTCTCCCATCTGTGCTGCTGAAAGTATTTGAGCTTGAGTTGAGGAAGGAGCACTGCAAATGATTGCCTTGTTACATAAGAGAGAAACACATGTGATGAAGACAGAAAAATACATACCCATGGCAATACAATATATGTTTAAAAGATCTGTCTTGGAGTAATACTTATCCATCAACCAGCATGCAAAGCTAAGAGCGTGTTTGATGGCAGGCACAAGTGGGGTTGTAGCAGAGCAGCTCAGCATAGCATCAATCTGGTCCATCGTTGGCACCACATCGGCGATGGTGACGGCATCATCTTGAGAGAAAAACAGTGTGGCGTCCTTGTACATCTAGCAACGATGTTTGAGTTTTCCAAGTGTGACAATGTGGAAACAGGCTTACCTTCAAAACCCACAAGAGATCCTTGACAACCTCCCAGTCCCCGTCATCAAGCTCATACTGATGAAGCTTGAGTGTCTTGTTTCCTGTCACGTTGTCGATGACAATGCAATAGTCAAAGGCGACCATAAGCAAGTCATAGGTGGAGTTCCAGCGAGTCTTGACATCACAAGGGATAAGGCGGACATGCCAACCATGAGTAACGCAAGCTGCATGTCACGCTGGAAGGGTGATTGTAGTAGAATGGACAATTGCGAACAAGAGCTTGTGGATCTTCATAATCAAACCAGTTAGCAATAGTGTAATCCAAGTAGTGAGAACAAAGCACACCTTATTGAGAGTGGTGCAAACAGCAACCGTATTATCGAGGAGCTGTCCATGCTCCTCCTCTGTCAAGCTGTCAAATGCCTTGTCAACCTCATCTTCGTCGTCTTCAGCATCAGAGTCTTCTTCTCTACTCCCTTCATCATCATCGTCATCCTCTTCTTCATTGTCCTTATCTACCTCTTCAAGAATTGGTAGATTGTCTTCATCGTCGTTGAGGTTATTGTTATTAGGTTCAGGGCACATCTCAGCTGGTGAGGCAGTAGAAGCAGAAGCAAATGATCAGAGTAGAGCCTTCACAGATAATTGCATTGTGTGGTTGAAGCACCAAACATGGTTGATGGATTCAAATGCATTTGGTAATTGATGTAAACATGCTGTCTGTTTGTCGTTCAATGTTGCATTGTCACTGACAAATGTCAATATCTAAATGAGATGTCAGCAATGGAAGAGGTTCCGTAGCCACCATGCTAACCTTGTGTGTCAAGCCATGCTCAACTAGCATCTGGTGGAATGCCCTTGCAAGTGCATCCCCTGTGTGAGACTGTGAGGCAACAATCAGAGGCATCGATCAAAGTTGAAGGACATCACGGACCTCAGGGACCTCCATAATGTCAAGGAGGAAGGTTAAGATGTGCCCTTCATGGTGAAGGTGCACAGTCCATGCAACAAAAGCACGGTGGTTAGGGGAGGTCCAGGCATCAGTAGCAGGATGTACATGGCCGGGGTGTTCCTTTAAAAATAATGTCAGTGACTCAAAAAACGACGCATTGATAACTAACTCACCTTCAAAATATTATCAATACACTCTCAAGACTTCTCAAATATGGCCTTTATGTCTTGCAACACCGCTGATGTGTTCCTAGCATTCCAAGCTGCAAAAAGGGCACTGGAAAACTAGAAGAAGGAAGAGTTAGCTTAAAGGGTCCCAGAACCGGTCTTCGTCTACAAGGGTGGAACTCTGTGATGAGCGCGGTTAACAATGTATAGCCTAAAGAAAGTGCGAAGAATGCGAAGTTAGTAGGCGGGTTAGCGAAATGTCACGATAAAGATAGTTAGTAATTCGAAATCTAATAACGCAGTTTATTAGAAGATACTTTACCAATGAACTAGGATTGTCCCAGTTCCTGGTCGGAATAATGCAATGACGATATTGGGATAAGTTGCAAGTCGACTTCGCAGTTGAACATGAGGGGAGATGAAAGTTGAAACCTTAGTGTTTAGAAAGGGGGAGGCGAGATCTCTGTTTCCAATATTTTACATAGACTTTTTATACTAACTAAATCAAAGTGGATACTATACGAAATGTGGATACTGTCCATGTCCATCGCTAACGGACTGCCTGCACTAACTACTTACGGGTAACCCAGGTAAATACGAAGTGGATCAGTTCACGAACTCTGCGAAGTGGCTGCGAAGTGTGCGAAGTCTGTAAATGTACAATATAGGTAAGTATAGCTAGTGATGGACGTTCGCATGTTTTTCAGAATGAAATGGAGGGAAACTGAATAAAAAATACAATCACTCTGCGACCTCAGAATATGGCAAAACGCAATTTTGCTGGCCGTACTTGGTGGAAGCCTATCATCTCCTCCTGACTTGAAGATGAGGCCGTCCTCGGCCTCCAAGCGACCAATTCATCATCTCGCGAAGGTTTTCGTTTGATTGATCATCCAGGGGTGCATACAGCGATGTGTTCAGAAGGTGATAATTCACTGGACGTTCGCTTGCCCGCGGACGGAATGTTCGCGATGGGACCGGACCCATAAAAAGGTCGCGATATTCAGCTTCATATGAGTTCCGCAGAGTAGGCATCGTAACTGTGATTGCGGGAATGCGAAGCGATTTGGCGGATGAGGAAGCGCTAATGGGCTCAATAGGAAGAGGAGGAAGCGGTGCTGGGAACGTTGGTGTAGGTGGGATTGGTTCGTGCATGTATCGCATCGCAGCTATGAGAGGGACTTGTGGAAATCGGTTCAAAAGAGAAGATGTCGAACTTGATGGTTCAGACATAGAGCGTGCAAAGAGGTGATGGCACTCATTGAGCTGGAAAGACTGGGGAGAAGGCACCATGCAGCAAAGATAGCGTCCAAAGGTGATGCCTATGAAGACTAGACCAAATAAGAATAGAAGGGTTGCAAGGACTGTAAACATGGCAGCGTCTTTGGAGTTGGCGATAGGAGACATAATGGGATAGGTATGGATATAGCGAGTAAGGAGATGGCGGCGTAGCTTTTGTTTAACGTTTTAATAGGTGGTTTGGAATATAACGTTCAGGTCCCCGTTTGACAGTAGCATTGGCATATATGGTATAGTGTTGGGGGAGAACCGAAGAGAGAAGACCGGAGCCGAATAACACTGAAAAAGGCCTAAAGTCCCCTGACCAGGTACTGTCCCTAGTTCCAAGCTGGCCAAAGAGCGACTGATTGTGTACATGTAGAACCGGAAGTTGAGGAAGTCGGAAAGATGTTGGATCAGGAAAAGAAAGTGAAGAAACATTGTTGACATGTGACGAATGATCGTGAGAAGTTTGCTAAGATAAGCGTGATGATGCGAGTCCTAGGAGTTCGTTGCAAAGGAGTGCAAAACATCGGCAAAGGTAGAGGAAAAATGGGGTGTGGTAGCCAGTCGTACAAGAAAGCAATCGCGGATTGGCAACTGGATGGGTGCAAAATGTGTAAGCTTTTGCGAAGTCAAAGGAGAGTGGGAGGGACATAGCGAGATGTCCATAAAGTTTAGAACAGATTTGCGAAATGGAGGATGTCTGGAAAAGAAGACTAAAAGTGTGTTCGCTGATATCGCGGAATTGTGCGAAGTATAATGGTGATGATGCGAAGTGTCTTGTTAAATTTTCAAGTGTTTCTGTATGCGTAGTGTGGAGGCTATGGGCCTATCCGAGGCGCGGTCATGTGATGTTGAACTTGTTTGTTGATATCAGAGTTTGAGCGTTTTCTTCATCGCATTCACATACTCGATTCTCCACATCTCTGCTTTACTCCAAAACTCTTTGCTTGATTGATAAAATGTCTTCTATACTCCTTGCCAAGGTCCAAGAAGCTGTTAAGTCGACCTGATGACCCTCCCAGATGGGGTGGCCGAACGCGAAGACTATGAATTCTGGGGAAAGCGGTTCGTCTGTAATTGGGTGCGTCGCAAACGTTTTGTCTGTTAGTGAATGTTCTGAATTGTTGGATTGGTTACAGGGCAAGCTAGCGAAGTTGACCAAGGAACCCAAATCGAATGAAGAAATGAAGGCGGCCCTCGCACAGGCTCGCGAGGCCTTCCTGCGCTTTGATTGTCCCTCCTGGCGCGAATGGGGGGGGCTCTTATTCCCGGAGACTGTCGAAGGTGCCCCCACCGTCCAAGACATACGATAGTGTCTTGGCTTGAGGACAGTGATGACAAGCTATCAGATATCGAGTTGTGGGGAATATTGAAACCTGCATATGCATTTTCGGATCTTTTGGAATGGCTGGCAAATGGCGGAGAGGGTTTGACAAAGGGGGGGACAGAGGCAGGATCTGACATAGGGGAAACTCAGGAAAAGGAAAAGGAAAAGGAAAAGGAAAAGGAAAAGGAAAAGGAAAAGGAAAAGGAAAAGGAAAAGGAAAAGGAAAAGGAAAAGGAAAAGGAAAAGGAAAAGGAAAAGGAAAAGGAAAAGGAAAAGGAAAAGGAAAAGGAAAAGGAAAAGGAAAAGGAAAAGGAAAAGGAAAAGGAAAAGGAAAAGGAAAAGGAAAAGAGAAAGGGCAAGGGTAAGGAGAAAGAGAAAGAGAAAGAGAAAGAAGTAACTGGAGGAAAAAAGAAGAAATCTAAGGCTATGTAAGTAGGATACAATGGACCAATTGAATCATGTGTTATAGTTCTAAGTTCATCTTTTCAGTGTCCCCAATGGTGGAAAAGCAATCCTCTGGCTATTTTCAAGTCTTTGCTGTCTACCTTTGCCATTGTGGATTCTGCTGGGTCTTAGTTTTCTGCCCACCACTGCTGCATTGTCAGATTTCAGCCCATTTCCAGAATTGACTTTCCTCTCATTCAGTCAATTCATCCAGAAAAACTTTCCAGCTGACATCTCACTTTCAACAGTTTTATTACTGTTGTTTACAATGACTGAAAATCCCGATCTTCTTAGCTTACATGCAAGACAACAGTATTCACTTGCAAAAGGAGAAAATGTATCTGCAGTCAACAGTTGGATCAAAAGCTTGTCACGGGCAGTACATGCAAAAGTGGACAACAGTGCATCCTTGTTGCATGAATCTGACCAGTATGAAGGCATTTCTGAAAACCACATCATCAGCAACATTGCAACCAAACTTGATAAATTGGCACAGCACTTGGGCCTCATCAAATACAACAAAAAGGGCCATCTAAAGACTGCTCTCAAGCCAATATCATATACAGCAATTGAAGCTGTGCATATCATCTGTCCAGAATCATATCAATGTGTCACAAGTGGATGTGGATTTTGGTCTCTGGTTCAGACAACCAAACAGAGAGACATTCCCCTAGTTACACTTGTGAAAAACAATACCATTCACAAGAATGTTCCAGTTCTTACTGGACAATGCCCCAATTGCACAACACTATATAGTGCCAATCACGAGCGCACACCAGAAATAGATGAAGAGAACCAGTTCACCAACTTGTATTTGAATTCTGCCAAATACCTTAAAGTTGGTCAAAGTGTATGGGTTGATCGGGTTTTTAATTCTTTTGGAAAAACACAAGAACATGTGTTCCATCAGCTGTCACGCCATCAAATCTGGCAGGCCTTTGTTCAGGAGTCCATCCGCACCATAGCTGCTTCTGCTGATATGGAGCTATCAGTTCGGGACAATCTTGCAATTGGTGAAATCACAAAAGAAGCTTTCTTGGTTCTTGGTGAAAATGGAGTTATCAGAGCTGCAGATTGACATGCTTGTTCAGAATGCACTCATGAATACATTGCAACACCTTCTGATACTACTCCAACTGCTCTTTCTGCTGCTGTAGTTGGAGTTGATGAGGTTGAACAACCCTCTCCACAAGATGCCAATTCCAGTTCTTCATCATCTTCTGATTTATCATCTGGTTCAACATCTGCATCCACCTCTGAAGATGGCATGGATGTTGACACAGCACCAGTAAAGATGGTGGTTGTTGATGGAACATGCTTTGGGCCAAAGCACTGTGCTTATGAGAATTGTGCAGATGATCTCATAAACTATCGTGGTGCTGTCTTTTGTGCAATACATGAACAAACCCATGGTGCAAAATGCCGTGTTCGCAACTGTGACAATGAAAAAATCAGAGCAACTCAAGCATGTCAACAGCATCAGCAGCAATGGAAGAAATATGTTACTCAACACAAAAGACAATCTGCACCTGGTTTCCGAAGATTTACACAAAGGCCAGCTGAAAACCTGCCTTGGATTTCAACAAATGAGCAAACGGAACAACCACATGATGAACCAATGGAGGAAACAGAGCATAAAAACTATTTCAGCGCTCCTAGGTTTTACTGTGTTGAAACAATATGTGCACCATGTGGTGTTGTGATTGCCTGGGCAAAATTTCCCAAGGCTGAATCACCCACCAATATCTTGGCATTTTTGGAGAAGGTTTTCCATACTGAAGAGTCCCGACCAGATTACATTTGCATTGATAAAGCATGCCAGGTACTTCGAACTGCTCTCAGGAATGGATCATGGGAAAGGGCATGGGAACAGACAACACGATTTATTGTTGATGCCTATCATTACATCAACCATCGAGATGATAATGAACTTTGCAAGAAATGGTGCAATCCTGCACCAGCAGATGGCTCTGCACCTAATCTAGTTGTTGAAGCCAAAGATAAACAAGGCAAACCTTGTTTCAGACATGCATTCAACACACAGGCAAGCTTT
This sequence comes from Tricholoma hemisulphureum, assembly GCA_964034925.1. Classification (NCBI taxonomy): domain Eukaryota; kingdom Fungi; phylum Basidiomycota; class Agaricomycetes; order Agaricales; family Tricholomataceae; genus Tricholoma; species Tricholoma hemisulphureum. The sequence continues at coordinate 3,858,490 of OZ035932.1, forward strand.
GATACTTATTTCATGCACCTTTGATACTTGACTGACCTATAACAAACAGGCTTGTGAACAGTTAAATGCATGGATGGGAGGATATGAATCAATAAATGACACCTGGTAACTTCAACTGGTTCTTGCACAGCATGCTATTTTATCATACTAGACATGTTATTGCAAAACAAGAGGAAAAGGCAAGTAGGGCAGAGAATAGTGATAGTGATAGTGATAGTGATAGTGATAGTGATGATGAGTAAGTGGTACTGATTAAGTAATACTGATTGTAACAATAGTATAGTGTCTGTCTATGTTCAATGTTATTTATATGAATACTTTTCTAAAACCCCAGTCTGTTACACAGAATTCCACCGGAATCCACTGGAATCCATCGGATTCCGATCGGAATAACCGGAATTTATGACCCTATGTTATGACCCCATGGATTCCAGTGGATTCTGGTTGGACTGACCGGAATCCGACTGGAATTTCCGGAATCTGTGGAGTCCGACTGGAATAGGTGGGGGAGTGTAAATTACAGCATGTACCATTCAAGAAGAACATTCTTATACCACCAGGAATATACAATGAAGTCTGTGCTATCATTCACAAAAAGATCACAGCTGGCATCTACTAACATTCAAACTCATCTTATTGCACACGATGGTTCTGTGTTCTGAATAAAGATGGCAAAGGACTAAGACTAGTCCACAGTCTAGAACTGCTTAATTGCAATACTATCAGACACTCTGGAGTCCCACCCATTCCTGACCAATTAGCAGAACAATTTGCTGGTAGGGCATGCAGTGCGATGCTGGATCTATACATTGGATATGACAAACAACTCATCACAGAGAGTTCATGCGATTACACAACCTTCCAGACACCTTTTGGCACACTTCACTTAGTTACCCTGCCCATGGGATGGACAAACTCAGTGCTTATCTTTCATAATGATGTTACATTTATCCTACAACCAGAAATCCCTGACCTCACAATTCCTTATATCAACAATGTACCAGTCAAAGGTCTAGCTTTGCAATTCATCCTTGAAGATGGATTGTTTGAGACCATTCAAGAGAACCCTCAAATTTGGAGATTTGTATGGGAACACTTTAACAATGTCAACAGGATTGTACAATGCATGAAGTACTGCAGAGGAACATTCTCTGGCACAAAGCTCTTAATTTGTGTTCCAAAGCTTTGGGTCATTGGTCACTGCTGCATGTACAAAGGAAGGATAGCTGATGAATCAAAGGTGGCAGCGATCAAGAATTGGGGACCATGCAACAACATTTGGAGGTTCACGCTTTCCTAGGCACTGTAGGAGTCCTTTGCAACCTTCTTTGCAACTTCACACAATGCGCACACCCATTGGTGAAACTTACACACAAGAATATTCTGTTCAAATTCGGCAAAGAACAAATCAAAGCCCAAGAAAACCTGAAGACTGCCTTACTTTTGTCCCCTGTATTACTCCCAATCAACTACAATTTGGAATCTCCAGTCATTCTAGCAGTTGACACTTCATATATTGTGATAGGCTACTTTCTATGCCAATGCACTCCAGACAACCCGAAGATTCGATACTACAATCATTTTGGATCAATCACCCTCAATGACAGAGAAGCTAGGTTTTCGCAACCAAAGCTGGAGATCTACAGCTTATTTTGTGCATTTTGTGCCCTCTGACTTTGGCTTATTGGCATTTGCAACCTAGTTGTTGAGATGGATGCCCACTATGTTAAAGGAATGCTGGCACACCCAGATATTAATCCTTCCACAAGCATCAATTGCTGGATTATCGCAATATTGACCTTCCATTTTACACTAGTACATGTCAAAGGTGTTCTTCATGGACCTGATGGACTTTTAACATGACCAAGACAACCAGACAATGAAGAACTAGAGGAAGACAACTTTGAAGATTGGGTTGACCAACTCCAAGGATTCATTCATATTATTCATGACCTCTCCCCACCTCCAACTTTGCACTGCACCAAAACCACTCCTTCATTTATATCAATTCTTGCTAGCACTGAAATCTCAAGTCAGGAGGAGGAGGGCTATGCCATAGTTCCATGCTCCAAAAACATGAAACAAGACGATTTGAAGCTCAAAGCAGTACGGGCTTGGCACAAAGACTTACAGAGACCTAGCAAACTAAATGATTTGCAATATGCCACTTTTATCTGATATGCAACTAGATTCTTCCGTGATTAAGACCACCTTTGGAAGAGATTCTCCCATAGAGCTCACAAGCTGATTATTCCACACCACCGATGACTAGACATCCTGTGAAATGTTCACAATAACATTGGACACAAGTGATATTATGTGACATGCAGTGCACTCCTACTACAATTCTGGTAGCCCCACATACACACAGGCCTGCTATGGTATGTGCAAACATGCCACATTTGCCAGGTACAACAACCTACAAAGATTTGGATTCCCCCCGTCGTCACCACTCCAGCTCCCTTGTTCTCAAAGATCTACATAGATATGATGCACATGCCAAAGTCAGGGAACTTCAAGTATCTTGTTCAAGGACATTGTTCCCTTGTACATTGGCCAGAGTTTCACATGCTCGCAAATGAGAACACAACTTTGCTAGCCAATTGGATATTTCAAGATATCATTTGCAGATGGGGAGCACTTCGCAAAATAGTGACAGACAATGCCCCCATCTTCCTCAAAGCTCTTGCAGTCTTAGAATGCAAGTACAAGATCCATCACATTCGAATTAGCAGCTACAACTCCAAGAGCACATTGCACTCCCCCACCTATTCCTAGTCCAGTCTAGTTGGAGTCTGAGTTGTCTGATTAGAATCCAGTCGGACTGAACTCAGACTGAACTCAGACCATTTTATCCAATTTGTGAAGAGAAGGTGGTATTTTTATCCAAGTCCAGTCCAAGTCCAATCCGAGTTTAGTCCGAGTCGGACAACTCAGAAAACTCGGAGTTTAGTGGGAATTCGAAGTTGCTAGGACTCCTCGGACTCCAATAGGACATTTCGGACTCAACTTGGAATATACTCGGACTTCTCAGACTCCATAAGGAAGAGACTCGGGCTGCGGTTTCTGTCAGTATCAGGTAGTTGTAAATAGAACACGAGGACAAAATAATCGGCATGTAAAGGGTTCAAACTCACAACTTAATGGATAACGTAATGCCAAGTAACGCAACACAAATAACCACTGAGCCAAGTGGTCCTGTTGTTGGTTATGTATTTAGCTCACTATAGCAACCACTCGCACCGAACCCCAGCATTTGGGTTAGCACAGCCGCATACAGCCTCGCATCAACCTCGCTTCAATCACCCATCGCCTACACCAACCGACAACCACCCTCTGCTCAAGATGCCTCAAACATGATCAACAGGGACTGCCACCCACAGCGGTGCCACCTACAAGGCCCCCGACTCCCAGGTGATGGCTCAAGGCACTCACAAATGTGCCACGTCATCCGGCAGCACCACCACACAAGCGAAAACAAAGAAGATGACTACCGATACCAGCGCCGGTGGGGAGGAGACGACTCAGGGCACTCGCAAACGTGCCACATCATCCATCGACACCAATGCCAAGCCTGCAAAGAAGATGAACATGGCCGATACCAGCGTTGGCGGGGCATCGAGCAAGGGGAAAGGTGGGCACAAAACTGCTACCAGGTAGGTATTCCCCTGTCGCATCTTGAATGGAATCACACCGTTCTGCGCAGGAAAACATCGGAGATGCGAGCCCAACAGGATGCCACTGCTTCCACCCCGAAATAACTCACCAAGTGAGTTTTTTCTCGTTTTCCTTCATTCATGGGACTACTTACAACTATTCTACAGGACGGCCAAGGTGCTAGAAAGCAGCGGCATCACAATTGCCCCCCCAGAATGCCCCCACCCGGCGAAGGCAAGCATCATGCTGCCTTGGCCCACCCTTGTCACTTCGAGTGGGCGCCAGCGTTGTCCTGACACCCCTCCCATCACCCTCGACATCAACAAAGCTGGCAAGAAGACCAGCGGAGGCAATGCCAAGAACCGCAATGCCAGGGGTGGCTCAAATGACCCTGGTGAGACAGAAGAGGCACCCGAGGACGAGGTCAGCGACGACGATGATAAAAACGACGCCCACAGCCAAGAGCAGGACTCGGAGGAAGGTGACTCAGAGGGGGAGGGCTCAGATGACAAAGAACACGCCACCAACGAAAGCGATGGAGGAAATGAGGAGGTCAACGAGGAGGCCAACAACCACGCGAATCCTGGAAATGATGAGGAGGCCAACAAAAATGACAACGAGGCCAACGAGAACCTCGAGGAGAATGAGAACCACAACGAGGCCAATGAGAACCATGGCAAGGCCAATGAGAACCATGGCAAGGCCAATGAGAACCATGGAGAGGCCAAAGAGAACCACAGCGGGGCCAACAAGAACCATGGCGAGGCCAATGACCACACTGAGGAGGCCAATGACAATGGGGGGGCCATGAGCGACGACAGAAACAGCGCCAAGGGCTCAGTGAAGGCAACCAACAGAGAGAAGGGTGGTGCTGATGACTCTGCCAATGACAACAGGTAGGGCTTGAATAGGGCCAACAACCAGGGGAATGAAACTGACGAGAACCCCACTAGCACTGCCAGCATTGATAATGACAGGAAAAGGTCTGGTAAGCCCAAGTCGCACCCACGACGGAGGATGCACTACCAACAACCACCAGGCAGCTGCAACTAGCCCTGAAAAGGACCGAAGCTCCCTACAAAGCCCCAGCCATGGTTCAATCCTTTTTTTATTATGTTTTATTCCATTATTAAAGTAATATATAGATGTTCAGATGCAGAGTCCACCTTCTAGTCCATCTCATGACCTTCAGGGTGCATCACGCATTACAGGTGGCTTCACCCATGGACGTGCTCAGGGAAATGTATTCAACTTCGCGGACGGTGTGGATCTCAAGTCAGACCCACATGCGATATATCAGAAAGGGAAAGTTCTCTTATATACCTCTAATGGTGATGTGAATGTGATCAAACCCAAGGTATCTCTGAAACATGAGGTCACATTCACTCTTGGTCCAATCCTCTTGACGCTCAAAGAGAAGTACCCTCAAATTTATGGTATGTTTCAATAATATATTCTTCTGATTTGTTTCTTATAAGGATTATTAGATTCAAAGGCTTGCATTTGTGTCTATGAAGAAGATATGTGGGATCTCAAGGGTGAATTTGATATTGCCCTTGAGAATGATGAGGAAGTTGAATGGGAGTTTAAGAATGAGAAGTATATTTTACGTCTTTTGGTGGTAAGTCTGATGTAAATTAATATGATCTTGTTAACTGACAGTATTTAGGAAAATAACCAACAGATTTCTCAGGAAGCTGAAGGGGTTGCTGAAGCTACAAGTTTTCCTCCCCCATATTCTAATTCAGCCACTCCAGCTGTCTCCACCAATGAGGCCTCTTCTCACACGGCATCCTCATCGTTGAATCCGTTCAGGGATCACCTCATGACCCTTTTTGAAATACCCAGCCACTTGACAAACCGTGCAGAGTGAAACATTCATTTTGCATACGAGAAATACAAAGCTTATTTATGTGCCACTCAAACTCTCTTGATGCACATCTCTGAAGGTACCTGGCCTGGAAAAAAACCATCGTCAACCAATCTTATCGAGATTTTCCTTTCGAAGTCGATGTGGTTCTCCCATTACAAGCCAGCATTTTCCAAGGTTTCAAACTATCCTTTGATGATAGAATGGTTGGAGAACAGAGATGACAAGCCATCTGATTTGGAAGTTTGGGGTGTTGAAAAGGCAACTTATTCACTGACAGATTTGCGGAAATTTGTGGAGCATGGAACTTTGGCTGAGAAGAAGACCAAAGGAAAGAAGAAAGCCAAAGAAGTTGCAAAAGTGAGCAACAGAGTTGTTTTTTTTTACAAGCTGGTAGAATTTATGACAATCATTAGCATGTGGTTTGATGTAGTGTTCATCTTCAAAATACTCTTGGCCACCATTTCAAGTCTTATCAAAATGCCCTTTATCATGGGAGTGTTATTTGCTATGTCCAACATTCCTGCTACTGTTGCACTTTCTGAAAAAAATCCTTTTCCTGATATCTCCTTCAATATATTCAGCAGCTTTGTTCAACAAACTTTTGGACCAACTGTGTCTCTGTCAACAGTGCTTCTTTTGATATTTACAGTGTTGGAAAATTTAGAGCTATTCAGTTTGCATGCACGACAACAGTGTCGCATATATGAAGGAGAAAATGCTTCTGCATCTTCAGGTTGGATCAAACATCTAGCACATGCTATCCAAAGCAAACTAGGCCCTAGGATAGAGGAATTACACAGAATGCAAGATGTTAGCAGGGAAATGTCAGAAGCTCAAATTCTTACTGTTACTGGTACAAAGCTGGTTGCCCTGGCACAAATTCTACAGTTTTATCCTTTGGATGATGATGAAAATTTTCTGGGAAAACTAAAGCCAGTTTCTCAAAGATCAGTCCAGCCAGTCTATATTATTTGTCCCATGAGTGTACAATGCATGACCAGCACTTGCAATCCCCGGTCCTTGCTGCAAGCAACTAAAACAAGAGATATCCCAAAAGTTACTCTGATTAAAAACTTCAATATTTATGAAGATGTCCCTGTCCTTACTGGAAAATGTCCAGTTTGCCTCACATTATACCATGCTGATCATGAATGAGTACCTGTTCCAGCCAGACAAAATGCTTGGAACCGAGTCTACCTCAATTCTGCTAAGTATCTCAAAGTTGGACAAAGCATCTGGGTGGATCGAACTTTTTCAAATGCAGCATTGAATGGAATGTATAGCTTCCATGCCTCAACTGCTGCTTATACTGAACTCTGGAACAATACTTTGTGGAAAACACAAGATGTTTCATGTCAAAAAATCTCTTGGCGTCATATTTGGCAGGCTTTTGTACAAGAATCCATTTGCACCATTAGTGCAGCTTCTGACATACATTTGGAGATTCAAGATGGACTGGCCATTGATGATGTCACAAAGGAAGCATTTGAAATCCTAGGAGAAAATGGTATTATAAGAGCTGCAGACCAACATGCTTGTTCTGAGTGTACCCAAAACGAGCTCGTTACACTCCCCCACCTAATCCACACAGACTCCGCGCGGAATCCTAGCTGTCCGTGCGGAGTCCTAGCTGTCCACTCAGACTTCACTAGGATTTTTTTTGGCAGAAAATAATGTCAAATTTCCATTCCGAGTCCGAGTGATGTCCAAGTGATGTCTGAGTGATGTCCGTGCAGACTAACTCGGACTAGAAATTCCTAGCACAGATTCCGCACGGACTGTCCTAGCAAGTCACTATTTAAAGGTAATGTAATGGAAGGGTTTGAACCCAGGACCTTGTGGCTACGTGAGTGTGACAGGTAAGTAATATAATGACTGTGCTACCAGCCTGTATGAGCCTGGGCAACATATGCCCATTTACTGGGCACCATCGTCACAACGTCGGTATGCGTCGCCCCGTGACTGCCAACTCACACATTGCCACCCACAATCACGACGACGGCCTCCCTCTCCTCTCCACCCCTCCCTCCCTCTAGCGCAAGATGGGGGCCTAAGGCCCCCATGTTAAGTATTTTAAAATCTATTTCATTCTTATTTAAAGCTAATAAAATGTTTTTTTCTTTCAGTTTTTCTTTCTGTATGCAATGACGTGCCGCCCCTCCTCCCCACTTTAGCTGGGAGATGGGGGGCTTCATAGAGACCTGCCATGTCATGCCAGCGCCACCTCGCTTCCAACTGAGCACCCATCACCGCCGCCACGTCACGCCCACCGTCCCAGCACCCGCCGCCATGTCACCACCCACCGACCCACTGACCTCCCCCAGCCACAACCCAGCACCCGCCGCCGCCATGTCACCACCACCCACCGATCCACCAACCACCACAGCGGTGCAGCCATGCACCCACTGATCCACCAACCACCCCAGTGGCGCAGCCACGTCACCGCCCACTGACCCAGCACCCTCCCCCAGCCAGGGACAACCCCCCACCAACACATGGGATGCGCCGGGGGACAAGGGGACACGCCAGAACCGAGGGGGACGCGCCAGGAGGGAGGGGGGACGCGTGGGGGGGGCGGGCAGATGCCATAGGAGGGAGGGGACACGCTGGGGGATGGGGGACGCGCCAGATGTGACACCCTGTGCGACTGGGAGGTAGGGGACGCAGTAGGAGGGAGGGGGGATGACACTCAGCACGACTAGGAGGGGGGGACGCTCCAGGGGGTGGGGGGATGCACTAGAAGGGAGGGGGACGTGCCAGGACTGAGGGGGATGCGCCAGGACTAAGGGGGACACGTGGGGGGACGGCTGGATGCCATAGGAGGGGGGGGGACGGGCTGCGGGGGGACGGGCCATGGGATAGAGGGGACAGGGGGACGCCCTAGGAGGGAGAGGGGACGAGCTAGGAGGGTGGGGGACGCGTGGGACGTGCCAGGAGGATGGGGGGACGCGTGGGGGGACAGGGGGATGCACCAGACGCGACGCCCAGCGCAACAGAGCACCCCCACCACCAGGCATGGGGAAGGGGGGACAGGGAATGGGGGCAACGACGGCGACGCGCTGCGCCCCCCTCCCCCCCCTCCCGTTAATTTATTTCGTATAAATATATATTATTTTTACTCTCCTTTAATTAATATAGATACTACTCTGTCAGAGCAAGGGCACGGACGCGCAACCCCACAACACCCAGGACGACAGAGCACCCCCCACCACTGCTGTGAGCAACTGCTCGCAGGGTGGAGGGGGGTGCAAGGGGTGAGGGTGACTCCTCCAAAGTGAGTCCGGAATTTCCAAACTCAAGCGGAATCCGCGCGGACAGCTAGGAGTCCGTGCGGACAGCTGGGAGTCTGCGCGGACTAGGTAGGGAAGTGTAAAGTACAGCCCAAAACTATAAAAAAAACAGCAGACAGAATCACTGGAGATGATCCAGCAGCCATGGTAAATAATGATGAGAATCAAATTGTACCTCCACTACTTGGAGAGGGGGCAGAGTTGGCAGCTAGAGATGCAGCTGTGGCTCAAGAAAATGCTCGCAATCAAGTTTTAACAGACACAGATAAGAATATGGATGTTGACCACCCACCAGTAAAGATGGTTGTTTTGGATGGCTTGTGTGTGGGTCCTCTTGTGTGTATTTTAACTAATCTATTATTAATACTGTACTAAATTACAATTTCTAGCATTGTGCATATGATAGCTGCACAGCAGATGTTTCAAATGCATGTGGTGGAGTTTTTTGCCTTTTCCAGGAAAATGAATATGGTTCAAAGTGCCATGTTCATGATTGTAACAGTCAGAAACTTGTTGGCACTCAGGCTTGTGGGCTGCATCATGCACAGTGGAAAAAACATCAGCAAGAGCATAGCCGTCAAGCACTTGCTGGAGTCAGAAGAATACTCCGATATCCTGGGGAACAAATGCCATGGCAAGACACCCTTGCTACAAATACCCAGCATCATGATGAGCCTGCTGAGGACATTCAAAGAAGTCATTTCTTTCCTCCATCCCGCTACTATTGTATTGAAACAATTTGTGCACCCTGTGGAGTTGTGATTGCATGGGCCAATTTTGCAAAATCAGAATCTCCCAGCAATATCTTACATTTTTTGGAAACTGTCTATCCAACTGAGGAATCAAGACCTGATTATGTTTGTATTGACAAGGCTTGTAGGGTACTTAGCACCAGCATTGCTAATGGAAGCTGGAACACCTGGAAAAAGACCACTCATTTTATAGTGGATACATACCACTATATTAATCATCACATAACTGATTACTTATGCAGAAAGTGGTGCAATCCAGCACCCTTAAATGGATCAGCTCCCAATCTTGTCATCATTGCATATGATAAAAATGGGCAGCCATACATGAAACGTGCTTTCAATACACAGGCATGTGAGCAGCTGAATGCATGGCTTGGAGGATTTGAATCTATTATCAAGCAGATGACAACTGGAAACTTCAACTGGTTTTTACATACCATGCTATTTTATCATGCAATGTTTGTTCTTAAAAAACAAGCTACAAAGGCAGATGAAATGGACAATGACAATAATGATAGTGATAGTGATGATGATGGTATGTAATATTCTTGTCTATGTATCAGACAAAATTGTAGTATTAGTTACTGTGAGACCAGGTTTTTGTTATCATTGTACACAGAGCTAGGTTCAGTGAAATATACAAATAAACCACCAATGTATAGCCAGATCCAATCAGATGTACCATTAAATAGTAATATATGGCTTCATCCAACCAAATACATCAAATCAGTTCAAATAGTTCAATATATAGCCACATTCAACCAGAAGCCCTAATTATTTCCAATGTATAGCCTCTTTCAACCAGATGCATCATATCAGTCCAAAACAATTCAATACATAGCCACATTCATTCAAACACCCTAATCATTTCCAATGTACAGCCACATTCACTCAAACACTCTAATCATTTCCAATGTACAGCCACATCTACCCAAACACCCTTATTGTTCCAATGTATAGCCTCTTCCAACCAGATGCACCAAATCAATCCAAACAATTCAATACATTACCACATTCAACTGCTGTATAATAAGTTGGACTTTACTTGGAATTTACTCAGACTATAGTCAAATCTCTCAAAAAACTACTAGGACTAGGAATCCGATAATAGTCCGATCGGACTCCTAAGACTTTCCTAGTACTCCAGTCGGACTGTTATCAGACTTCTAGTGGTCTAGTCGGAGTCCAGTCGGAGTCCAGTCGGAATTTAGTCAGACAACTCGGACTCCAGTCAGAATAGGTGGGGGAGTGCAAAGTTCTGAACTCTAAGGCAAATGGCCTGGTAGAGCAAGCCCACTTTGATGTCAGACAGGCATTGTTCAAAGCAGCAAATGCCCAAAGCTCTTATTCAGTCTTCTGGGCAGAATGAATGATGACAAAGAAGATGATGGGTTGTTCCCCATACTTTGCAGCCACTGGCACACATCCACTGATTCCTCTAGACATGGTCAAAGCCACCTACCTCCAACCACCTCCAGACTCTGTTCTGTCTACCACCGATCTAATTACCAGATGAGTGATCACACTGCAGAATCACATGAGCGACTTAGCAAAGATACATTCCAGAGTCTATTCCACGTGAAAACAAGCTGCAATATGATTTGAACAGAAACATCTTTGCACCATTCACAACTTCAACTTCAAATATGGTGACCTCGTACTGATGCAAAATACAAGAATCATATATTTGCTGGATTGCAAACTCAAACCTTGCTACTTAGACCCTCTAATCGTTATCTCTAGGAACAAAGGATTAGCCTACATCATTTGTGAACTTGATGGCACAGTCATGCATAGGCCCATTGCAGCATTTCGCCTAGTCCCCTATTATGCTCAACAAACTATTCATCTTCTCCCTGATGCTATTGACATCGACATGAAATGCCTCTGACAGTTAGAAGAGATGGACTTAGCAACAGATGAAGAGCAACAAGAACTACTCAATCCAGACAGCAATAGTGATGATCAAGAAGAATCATCTGAATCCTAGTACCATATCCATTTTTCTATTTTCAACTCTCTTTCTTTTGTTTTCTTACATATCCTTTCATTTTGCAAACTTCGCTGCTATTCCCAACTCATACATTCATTTCTTTCTTAAGTCGCGATATTGTTTCCTTGATGATTGCACAGATCCTTAGGGGTTTACCAGCAATCTGAGCCTTTCCCCCCCCCTTTTTTTTCCTTTTCTTTTCACTTTGCAAGCCAAGCAAACTTCACAATATCTTTAGAAACCATTTTGCACACTTTGCAAACTAGGCAAACTTCAAATTACTTTATACTTTACTATTTCTTTCACTTAACAACCTCAGTTGACTTATCCTTAACTTTGCAAAGCATTTCCTTTTTCTCTCTCTAAGATACAAAGCACTCAAACCAAGTCTATATGCATTGAAAAGCAAAAAGAACATTCAAACACAATGAAACAATATCAAAATTCTATCAAAGTTCCTCGTCTTCCTCCTCATCACTGGAGTCATCCTCCAGGAAGGCCTTGCAAAGTTCCTTGATGTGGATCCTTTGGGTGGTAAGCTCATTTTTGAGGAACTCAACATGTGATGCCAGGTGGACAAATTCCTCCTTCCCAACTTCATAGTCAATGCACCAGCATTGCTTTGAGACCTTGGGCCTGAGGTTCAGCTTTGCATGTCTTTGATGTCAACACCCGCAACTTCCTCCCCTCTGCGAACAACATCTAGTGACTGTGAAACAATATATAACAAAAGAAAAGACTCACCAATTACCACTTTGACCCTTTTTTTTTTTTTTTTGTTCAACAATTTATAATGCGGGGCATGTGGGCAGTCTGCGGGCAAGAGGTACAAGCATGCAAGAGTAACCTATGCTCCACATACCCCCACCCCTACCAAAGTAAGACCAACCTCTCTTTTTTAACCTCTATGGCAGGCAGATAGACCACGGATAAAACTCTCATCGAGTCGAGAAGGCAGAGCCGCGCACAATTGCTGCAGCAAGCCAGAAGACCCCCCACCCACAGCTAGTCCGGTCCCCCCACGCGCTGCCAGCCAAAGCCAGCTGGTGAGCAGTGTCAATTCACCGTAAGCCCCCAGACCCCAAGGGGCCCGGAGGTTAACCGTGTTTTCTAACAGGCAGAGGGGTGAACTACCCCCCTCATTGAGGGGCAGGCCATTGAGCCAGCACACCAGCTGACTGATGAAGTGCTAGGCTGAGGCCCAGCGGGCCCAAATGGTGCCAGTAAGAAAAGACAAGTGGTGAAGCAGCTGAGGCCTCCTTCTCCACAGATCCAAGACAAGCCCCAGGAGCACTCTGCTCGTAGCAGCAAGGTGTGTGAGGGCGCCACCCCAGGCCATGGCCAGATAGGTAGACTGCCAACAACAGATAGGAGGTGTTACCCCCCCTGGTCCAGGGCCATAGCAGGTCAATGACGATGCCGGCAAGGGCAACATCAAGGGGGGAGGGGCCCCTGGGAGGAGTCAGTGCCTGTGGGAACACTGCCTATATTTCCCAATAAATCCTGGATGCCGTCATCAACAGCAGCTGAGGAGGAGGAACCACCTGCCAGGATGTGACTGATCACATCCTGAGCTCGTGGAAGGCAGAGGGCAGAGGCAAGCATTGCCCCAGCCAGATACGCCAGTCGGTCCAGAGTCTCTGGAGACAACAAATCCGGTGAGATGCACTCCATCCACTGGATAGAGGTACTCAGCATGTGTTCCACTGCTTCGGCTTCGTACAATGCCTGTCGCATCACCGCAGGGGTAGGAGGTGTCAAGGGGCCCCCAGGAGGGGGGGCAGTCCCTGGCAAGGCGGTGGGGGGCAAGGTTGAATGAGTCTCATCCCCTAAGAAGGTGTTGCAAAGAGTGTATGCGAGGGAGCAATTGTCATTGTGCCTGAGGGCATGCTGACGCTGAAGGACATGTCCTGGCAGGGCCTGGACATGGCAAGCAAGGTGGAGCATGGGGGCATCCATTGCCTCATGAGCCACAGTTAGGGGATGGTCAAAGGGGTTGAATGCCCCTTTGTCATCGCTATCATCAATGCCGGACCAAGATGAGTCTTGATTGGACAGATTGCCTCCCCCCTGGATGGAGTGGAGGGCATAGGAGAGATCCCCAGAGAAGGGGTCAGACCGATCATCAAGATCAAAGTAATCAGTGTTGAATTCCAGTAAAGAAGTAGACACAGACATAACAAAGATGGTGGTTTAGGACCAAGTTCCTAGTGTGGGAAAATCGTCCAGCACACAGAAAAGCGAGAGGGTGTGGTTGCCCAGAGATTCCTTGAAGGAGGAAGGCAGTGCACCAGGCCTGCCTGAAGGGAGGGGGAGAGATGGGGCCAGCAGAGAAGGCACACTGGATGGGGCATGCCCATATCCCCTGACTGGTATGGACTCGCTGGTTCGAGTCCAAAACATTAGTGTCATCTGAGAGACATCTGAGGGGATCGGATAGACGGATCATCAGGGTGCTTGGGACTGCTCCCAAACATCCCTCCGAGGGTCTAATAGTCAGGCCTGGGGATGAACTGCTAGGTGACAAGCCAGGAATTGTGGGGAAAGTTCCCATGGGACTCTGTGGTGGTAACAAGTCAAGAAGCGGCGACCACTTTGACCCTTGACTTGGAAGGGCTGGCCTTTGGTTGTGGGATGGTCATTGTGACCATCTCCACCTTTGCTCTAGCCGTCGCCTCTCCCTTTGCCTTCACTTCACCCTTCCCCTTTGCTTCTCCCTTTGCCTTCACCTTCAGTTTCCCAGTGCACAAAATCCCATCCCAGTAGCATCCTGCCTTGTCAAGTGCACACTTGACACACTTTGGTTTACCCTCTGACATGATGCATGGTGGCACCATTTGGAATCTGCTACAGCGATCACACTAGATTAAAATGTTAATGAAATAGACAACAAAATATTAAAAACCAATTTGCACAGGTCCATTGACATCACAAAGCATCACAACTGGTGCTTGAGGTTCCACCAAGGCCTTGATGGTCTGACTTGCAGACATTTTGTCACCAGGTTGTGGCAACCACCTGTCAGGGACGTTCACCTCTGAACTAACTACATGCCGCCGCTTCATCCGGGTTGGCCTTGACTTTGCTTCTACTGTCTCCACCCCCTCTGCAACATTGTCCATGACCATTGCATCGTCCACCTTCTCAGCCTCTCCCTCATCCACTTCTACCTCCTTTCCTTTCCTTTCCCCTTCCCCTCCTGCTCACTGGCGACCTCACCCTGCACTTCCACATCCATCGCAATGTCCAGTGAAGTCATCACCACTACTGGCAAAGACTCCACTGGTGTTTCCCCCAACTTTGCATTAGCTTCTTCCTCCTCCTTCAATGACACCTCAAGGGCTGCGAATTATTTCTCCATCATCTTGTCGATCAAGCATGCATTGGACGCCTCTTCAAGGCAGATGGCACATGCTTTTGCTCAGTCCACAAGGAGGTCTGCCATACAAGGGGCCTCCATGGTGGTTGCAGGGAGGCAAATGGCTCCTCATTTGTACCAAGAGGGCTCGTCAAAGTGTGCAAAGCCTTGCGAGCTTGAATGAGCCTGACTTTCATTTCTTTGTCTGCCTCAGGATCCTGTGCCAACTTTGACAATTTAGCCTATACAATAGCAAGAATGTCAAAATTCAATACAAAACACAGATTCATAACAATGCACCCAGTTCCTTGCAAAGCATTTGCCCCAGACTTCATAATCTTTGTGCTCCACAACACCATCAGGGAGCATCATCAAATCATCCTTGATGGCAGTCTGTACCTTGGAGAGGAGGGTGGAAGACATTTTTATTAATCAAGCAGAGGTTTTTCAGAGCAAAGCACCAGTATAGAAAATCAAGTATGTGAACGCAATGAAGAAAACCCTTTAACTCTGATATCAACAAAGAAGTTCAACATCACATGACCACACCTTGGATAGGCCCATAGCCTCCCCACCACACATACAGAAACACTTTAAAATTTAACAAGACACTTCACATTATCACCATTGCACTTCGCACAAATCTGCAATATTGGTGAACACACCTTTGCCTCTCTTTCCATACCTCCTCCATTTCATGACACCATTCCAGACTTTGTGGACATATCACTATGTCCCTCCCACTCTCCTTTAGTGTTTGAAAGTCCAGTCCGGTCCAGTCTTTCACCCCTTTTAGGCTTGGACCGGGACCAGGACCGGTCTATTTTTTACTCAACTACATAGGGACCGAGCAACAACATCTGGAAATCGGCAGGGGTCTGGTATGACTAGACAGATCTGATCAACAATTAGCACTCCGCAATCGGTAGATAAGACTTGGCAAGGCCTTACAAGATGCTGAAATAAAGGTGACAAGGTATCATATGCTGATGCTTTGACTGGCAGAACTGTGAGGCATGATAATATTTTACCATTACATACAGTTGTTCAAGTGCCAGAAATGACCATATATTAACATCTCCTTTAATATGATTCTTCTGTAGAATTTTCATGCACTGATAAAATATTCAAATTCTTGCAAAAAATGTTCAACTGCTGATGCTTTGTCTTACAGAATTGCAAGGCATGATAGTATTTTACCATAACATAGAATTTTTTGAGTGAAAGAAATGACTGTATACTAACATCTCCTTTAATATCATTCTTCCCTAGAATTTTCATGCACTGAGAAAATATTCAAACCCTTGCAAGAAATGTTCAACTGCTGATGCTTTATCTGACAGAATTATGAGACATGATAGTATTTATCATAACATATAGTTTTTTGAGTAAAAGATATTAGCATCTCCTTCAATATCATTCTTCCCTGGAATTTTCATGCTGGAAGGAAGCCAGAGCTTCCAACACTCAAGAGAAATGAGACATGCTAGGGACTTAGTATATTTGGAGGGAATAGCTAAGATACAGAACAAGGGCTCAAACTTGTCATTCCGAGTCAATGATCTTCATGAGGATTCATCTACATTCAGATTATAGTACTGCGGATCCAACTTGAAGCCTGAGGGCAGTCCAAGTCAATCATCACCATCTGCCTTGAACTTGAAACCCCCACTTTGATCTCACAGATGTCCCGTCCGACTCCTCTGTTGAACAGACCAAAGAAATATGTCTCAGTAAGCTCAATATACTCCACCTCAGGCTGTACTCATTCTTCTGACAGATTGTACTAGTACAGGCTCTCAACTACTTCTTTGTCAACACTGTCCGAGTCAAATGGTGACTAGTTTTGATTTAGTGTTTGAGGTAGTCTTTTGTAATTGTGGACCAGCCAGTAAACGACCTTTCTCATTCACTCCATGTCTTGTGTCATGTCATGACATTTTCTCCCATCTCAGACAGCCTAGCAGTGCTGTACTTGAAGGATCGCCTTGTTATTCTCGGACATCTATCCATGCTGTGATCATTTTACATTACAGCAATTATCTGTGTCTGTTGATCAATGATGCCATATTGCTTGTGCCTTGGATCTACCACTACATTCCAGTGAAATCTTCATCCTCGGTGTCTTGCAGTTCATGCTGCCCACTGTTGTCTGATTCATCTGATTCCACATCTTCCCATCCTTCCAGGTCACGTATTTCCATTCCCAACTCTGGGTTATCTGACTCATAGATGTCACTGTCACCATGTTCAGCTTGTGCATCTAATGTTTCCTCTTTTTCTGGTAGATTATCCTGATAGTTCTTAGACTCTGTAGGGTCAGCAACATGGGCTGAAGTTGATGTAGCCTGATGCACATGGAAATGGCCAAATCCTAATCCCCAATGGTATCACATAAGCAAATCCCGAGTAGAAAACCTAGGCATTACTAAAAATCAGTGTTAGCATTGCAGGTAATCACTGGACATACCGAGAAACGTAGTAGAAGTTGTAATCATGCCCATCCTTGGCACAGCGAGATATACCACCTCCATTCACTTGTCAATTCCCTTTAGCAAA
This sequence comes from Tricholoma hemisulphureum, assembly GCA_964034925.1. Taxonomy (NCBI): domain Eukaryota; kingdom Fungi; phylum Basidiomycota; class Agaricomycetes; order Agaricales; family Tricholomataceae; genus Tricholoma; species Tricholoma hemisulphureum. The sequence continues at coordinate 3,875,972 of OZ035932.1, forward strand.
TGCTGGCAGCATGTGACAGCCGCGCAATATGTCTTTAGGATCCACAAAGTCAAAAGAATTGTCTCTGTTCATGGGGGGGAAGGAGACCAAGTCCAACCTGGAACTATTCCATCCCGAAGATCCCGGGTTAGCAAGTTCAAACCATCTCACCCACAAAACCTCAAAGCGCCAAGCATTGAAATCACGCATACCAGGCCCAGTATAGATGACATTTGCATGGTATGCACCCAATGCTCAGGCATACAAGAAACAATGTGCAGTTGAACAGTTGACATCAACATTGTCTGCAAGAAGCATGATGTTGCAACGAGATGTTCCTGGGTTAATGATGTCAGTCCCATGTCGAACATCATAAGTAGTGAAGTGGAATTGAATGAGTTTATGGTGATACAGGCGATCTTCCTTGAAAAGCACAGCATCAGACACATTTCCACTGGTGTGAAAAGATTCAGAATGGGAAACTGTGTGAACGCGAGGGTGTTCAGGAAGAGACTTGACTTCCTTGTGAAGCGCTGTTTGTATACGAGGAAGTAGATGCTCCTTCAATTTCAGGACAAAATTCTGTGCTGAGATCTCAGTATAAGTGTGCAGTATCGGGGCTGTAGTCTCCCCTCAAACTTACGTCGTATACCAGCTGTCTCATGTAGTAGATAGCTGTGGACTGCGTCCATGCACCACGTTAAATATTGTTAAATATTGTTGAACAAAAAAAAAAAAAAAAAAAAAAAGGGATCTCAGTATATGTAGATCAGATATACCAAAAATCAAGGACTGCTCACCTTGATGGCAGGATCACTCCCATTCTTTTGCAGGAAGGTTGGGATGTGCACAGGGTGTTTCTGTGATTTTCCCATGTTATACTGTGCACCAGGATCATTGAGAACTTCCTCTTGCTCTGGTCGAGAAGGTGCTTTCTGCAGCCCAGGGATCTCCTCACGGATCATGCTGATATGACACTGACGTTGTTCAATTCTTGACAGTTGGAGTGGTATTGATCGGCCACTTGTACAAGGGAAACGTGCCTTTGACGTCCGGTGCTCGAGTTCACTCTGTTGTTCACTGTTAACATGAAATCAGAGAAGCCAAGGGAAAAATTACAGCCTGAGTAGAATATGAGTCTGTAGTCCCGCAGCGCTTGATGGTCTCAATGTAGTCACCAAGTGCATGGTTCTTGTACATCCTTAGATTCAGTTGCTTTGGCTTTCGTGGTCCTGGCACTGTGTTGACACCATTTTTCTCATGGCGCTGTTGTCGAGCAGCATGCTCATGCTCCAACTCCCGAGTCTGAAATGTCTGTTCTGAAAATGTGCGGAGACTGTTGCCTAGGATTTTGGTGACATCGGAAAAGACTTCTAGTGTCAGATCTGTTTGCATACGGAGCTTAGCGAGACCATGCCAGTGGGCTAAATCAAACAACAGCTTCAGAACATACGTGTTGTGAGGTTCTGGAAGAAGGCCATCAAACACAGGTATAGCGCACTACATGGATACTATTAGTTGAATTGAAATGGGTTACAAACTCCACATACTTGGAGCATATCCTCATAATCGTGAGCTGTCATCTTCTTTAGTTCCGACCCATTTGATGTTGTTCTTCTTATTTCGTCACCCCCGGATGAAGGTATTTCTCGAAAGCTGATGATAACAGAAATGTTAGGATTCTAGAGGCTTGTATCATGCTTACCGTCTGTCCAGTTCATGTTTGAGGCTTTTGTCCTGGCAGTCCAGAATGTGCAGTAGATGTATTAAAATTGCCTTCCAGACACCAAGCTCGAACTCATGCAATAAATCCACAACAAGCATGCTGAACATGTTGAAACCGAATGGAGCTAGCTTGTTTGAAAAAGCATTCTAGTGCACTGGATCAAGTAAGATATCCAAGAGAGAAGATGAGACACGTACGGCGGTTGGAACAAGCAAATCTTCCTGCAGGAGGTTCTCCACTGCCTTGCTACTAATTCCGTAGTTCTTCTCATAGATGATCTGGTGCGCAGTCTCAACCCGACTACGCCGTTTCACATCATTGATCCATGCCAAAGTCTTTCTCTGTGTCATGTCTCGTCGCATACCCATGTTGGTTACACAATCTAATGGTATGAGGCAACGGGGACATGGGCAACGACCGACATTCCAAAGGCTGCAAATGAGAATCCTGGGAGAAGGTTAACTTGTGCTAAATTCCAGTGTTCAATCAGTTGGAACCTTACTTCTCTGGGTAGTCAGCAGAATATGTAAATATATGAGGGTAGAAACGACGCCGGATGCCATCACAGCACTTGATCGCTATGCCATGCTCATACACTTTGAGGAATTTGTCATCGAGGATGACAGACCACTGGGCATGATACAGTTTGCAATGACAGTGCGCCATAAATGCGCTGTTTGGTCCCTTCCCCCCAATATGCTCCATTGCGAAGGCTTTGAAACTGTCTGGGAGCTATCATCGAAAAAGACTCAGCTATCTACCTTAAGGCCAATGAAGCCAGCCAGCTTACCGTCTCCAAGTAAGTGATGTGTTTGAATGCCTCACAAGAGGGTTTAGACCTTCTATCCTTGGACTCATTCCCTATCCCAAGCTAGACAGGCCATAATTTGGCATTACTGAAAGCCGTGAGCTGAGTACCATCCAAAGTGAACATGAGGCTGACTACAACCCTCTGAAGATCACATCCCAGCTCCCCCCGTGAATCTTGAAGCTTACCGTGAGCCTCGATAAATGCTTCTGATGTGTACAGTTCCCCATAGACTCTGACAGGCTTGGATTCTTCTGTTGGTTGCCAAAATAGCTCATGCGGTTCAAAATGAAGGTGAGGGTGACTGGAAGGTCGAGTGATATTCTCCTTGATCACTGACACCAACTTCCAGTGATGAAGGGTACCCGCATCAAACTCCTTTGGCCCTGGGTGCAGCATCATTTTGTGGAAGGGAATATTGATCTTGATTGGTGTTTGGATCCAACCCCCATGATCTTCCTCGTCCTCCCAGTCGCCTTCCTTGTTTGAGCTGCCCCCAAGATCTCTGCTCAAATGTGCATTGATGTGGTGCCAATTCTGTCCCGCAACATCCTCTGGACAAAAACTTGGATGTCCGACTATCTGTATGAGGTTCTGGAAACTCGACTGTGACTTGTTAATTCCATTGTTCCAATACCACTCTCCTAACTGGAGGATTGGAGGAAAGGTCGGGGGATAAATCCATCAAGTCGCCAGATGTAATGCGCTTGTCGGGATCATGGTCTGGGAAGTGTGTCGTATGATACAGTCAAAACAGCCCAAAGATGTTGTGAGAAGAATTTTTATTTTTTTTATTTTTTATTTGTTCAACAATATTTAACGTGGTGCACAGATGCAGTCCACGGCTATCTACTACATGAGATGGCTGGTATACAATGTAAGTTTGAGGGGAGACTACAGCCCCGATACTGCACACAAGTGCGTGAAGGCCCGCGTGACGGGCGTCAGGGCGTCTTGCATGGCCAGACAACAGGCCAAGGGCGCTCAGGCACCTCCCCAAACCAGCTCACCGGCACTCCCAACAGCGCTTACTAGCCCACTCGCCTCCTACCCCCGCGCATCCCCGTGCAGCCCCTATTAGTTGTGCATGCCCACCGATGCGGCGGCCGGGAATGAGGATTACAGGTCTTCATGCAGGTCGACCAACCCGCCAGCCATAAGGCCCAGCAGGGTCCAGAGCCCCTCTGTTGCCCAAGTACAGCCCCTCCCCGCTTAGCCGCCTCACGTATGAGACGGTACCCCCCGAAAGGGGCCCCCCAACCTTGCCAGCGGTGAACCCGAGGTTTGGTGTCACCGACAGGAGAGCAACGCAGGCTCGGAATAGAGCGTGCTTTCAGCAAGCCATCAGGCGCACCAAGCCACCAGACAGGGGTCATATGCCCTGCGCGTGTCCCTCATCCTGGGTCCCACCTGTGAGAAGATCTTAACAGCCTTCTGACTCGAGAAAGTATGGAAGAGGGTTCTGGGTTCTGGGACGATGCTGGTACAATGGCCAAAGATGCAGCAGTCCCAGGCTGAGCACAATCAGGCGAATGGTGTGCAGGTAACGGAGGAAGGGCTGTTGGGGGCTCAGGCATTATATCCCGATAACGCTTGGGTAATTGCCAATGGTCCCAGCGACCCCTGCACTCAGCAACAGATTGATTTGAGTCCTCGTAGTTTACAGACAGACTCTCCTGTTTCTATCATAACGTATAATTAGTAGCGTAGAGAACATTGAGATTATTTGTAAGCTGAACCTCTTCATCGACGGTGGGAATGGGAACATCATCCACAGTGCCCAGTTGGACAACCTCATTTTGGGATGAAGGACCGTCGGCTGCTCAAGTAGTATGGACCTTTTCCTCATGCTTTCTACATTTTGAGACTTGCCAGAGCTCCTTGGCTTTCCCCAAAGCACCAGACAGTCGTTTTTTGGTCTTTTGACAACTATGTGAGTGACAGGTATATGCTTGCGGGGTAGAGAATGTGCGTCCGCAGACACAAACTTGACACCAGGCTGGTGGCAAATCCATTGCGTATGAGTAGGGCTGTATCCCTAGTGACAGGCCTTGCAATCAGGATAAATAGACAGAAGATGAATGACTCTGAGTCATTTGCTAAATAAGGAATAGGCAGCAGACAAGGGCCATGGCATCTCCTGGTGTGGATCGGACAGTAGCCGCTGACTTGGAGGTCCGATGGCTTGAGGTGAAGTTGCCCACAAGTTCTTGACGTTGAGTGACAACAAGTCAAACAGAATTTGCGTACAGGTGACGAACAGTCAGACCTGGCTTTCCCAGAAAAAGTAGTCCCAGAAAAAGTAGAGATACAATCAATTGGTGAAACAAATGAACTAGCAGTGGTTGATGACAACAACTTGAAGTTGAAGACATCCGAGTTGATGATGCACTGCCAGCGGCCCGGGAAGTCAAGGTAGTATGATGCACTACCACCGCTGCCAGTGCAAGTTAGGATCGCAAACCAACCTAAGCGTGACCCAATCACGTCATGTGAAAATTTAATTTGACATGATGCGCATTCAACGCGCCTCGTGTCAAATGAAGTACATAGACCCAAAGAAAAGAAAGGATACCAACTTCAAGAGATTTTTACTCACGAGTAGGTGCCCTCAGGCCTAAATTCTTGTGTAGGGGCCTGTCACAATCAGATTTATCAATATTTATTATTTCAGTGCATATATTAAGCTATATACCTTGCACATATGTGCGAGGGAGGCTAAGTAAAGATAAAACAAAATAAGAAAATGTGCCCCCAGCTCGCATTTCGTGCTAAGGGGAATGTGGATGGCTCTCCCTCAGCACTGGGGCTACTAGTCATTGTCAGTGCCCCTGCCGATCATGATGGTGTGTAAGGGAGCACTACCACTAAGGTAGTGTTTATAGATGTTTATACCTAGGGCTGCTGGACTTATAGCCGGTATCGGCTATTTGGCAACCCAAGTCTTATACCACCACGTAGCACCTGAATATAGTAGATTCTTATTCTGTTGCTTGTGGTTCTTAAGCACCCCCTATCACACCACTTATACTTTTTTGAATACCTCTTATATTCTGAGTGCTAAGGGAATACCCTAAGCATTTACACTGGACACAGTTTTGTTTATACAAAACTACTTATATACTTAACTGGCTCGAGACCTACATCTAAGGTTAAAGGAAAAAGGAAACAACCCTCGAAGGGTGATTCTACGTCGGCACCAGATAATCCATCAACAAAGGATTCTGGACTAGACGAAAGTGCCACATCATGAGTGAGTGACGAAGCGCAAACCCTTGAATGGCGCAACAGAGGACCCATTACTAGGTCCGTCTCTCGCACACTGGAGACGATGACCAGTGGTTCGTTGTCGCTGGCAACAGCAGACTTAGGGACCGACGAAGCTGTGAACAGGTCGTCGGCATTAGGAACAATAATTGATGACAAAGTAGTCATTGAGTCCTCTGGAGATCCAGTAATTGGATCCTCACTTAAACTGGACACAGCTCATCAGAGGACAGCAACGGACTGGGATGCAAGACTACCTGCATCGCCCAAGATCTTTGAGTCCTTCTTGACAAAAAGCAGGATGGTATCCCATCCCGCAACATCGCCAACACCAACCGATGGCGACAAACAGAAGGCGATAGCTCCACCTTTCCCGAATGTGATGAATGAAGTCGGAGACTTCATATGGGAGACGCAGCAAAAGCTACATGCCTCTGGTCCCACCCCAGGATACACCCTGGAGACCTGGAATGCATTCGTCAGATATATTCCAGCCCTAATGGACTTCGAAAGTGAAGGTCCAATGTTGACCAGGTTGGGGAATCTCCCAACCCCTCAAGGCCACTCAAATTGGGAATGGCGATCCTTCGCATGGACGGTAGCTAGGATCCTGGAGTCGGGGCAGAGAACCTCAACTACATCACCTAGAACAGGGGTAATGAACCCTGTGGGAACGACAACGACTCCGTCAATGCCTGACACGTTGAAGAGGGCTGAGCTTGAGTTATCCTGGCCGTGTCAATCGGACGAGTCCAGCTCGGTGGCGAATAGACGACACCAAGCCGCGGAGAGGGCAAGAAACCCCCCCAAACCCAAGGTTGAGATGACGAGTTCGTCGTCAGTAACCACCACCAAGGAGCCGAGCGAATTAGAAGTTTGTTTGTCCAGAGTGAGCCTACAACGCTTCAGGAACTCCGATATTAGGAGCCATGGCGAGAGCGCCATATGGGATCAAGGTATCATCTTCGATACCAAGGGACGCCCCCAGGACGTACGACAGAAACAAGGTGTCCAAGGCAGCACTAGTGGGATGGCTAGTGATAGGAGCCAATCCAAAGGTGTAAAGCCTAAGGATATGAAGGTGAAGGATGATCCTGGTGGATCATCCAAAACGATTAACAAACCAAGAGGATCACCAGACGGTGATCCTGATGACAACGATGATGGCGAAGGAAGTGACTCCGCATTCACTGGAGATGAAGAGGAAGGAGGAGGAGCAAGTCCCCCGACCGACGAAGAAGAGGATGTGGAAGGATTACAATCCCTTCCACGCAGATCGTTGGCAAGAGCCGGGATGTCCACCCGCTCTTTGAACTATAACATTCTGTATCAGTGGAGACATACCGCTGAGCTGGATGTCTATAGAGACAGAGGAAACCCAAGGACGTCAAAGTACCTTAGAGCGATTCACAACCAATTTCATCAGATGATTGATGAATTTATCGACGACAACGTCGATACCAATATTGATATTAAAACGCCCAAGGTTCCGGAACCGAGGTCGTACAACGGCGACAGTGACGCCGATGACTTTGAGAAGTGGCTAGTTAGCCTCCTCAGATGGTTCCGGGTTAACCAGTACTGCGGGAAAGCGCTGGAAAAGGAACGCCTGGTATGCACGGCGTTGTTTCTGGATGGAGCGGCATTGACGTGGTACAACGATAACGTATCTGGTCCTCGCCACGTGAAGGACACCTGGTTCCTCAAAATGGTAGTCACCGGACTGTATGACCGGTTTATACACCATGCTGTACTCGGTGTGGCTGCGGACAAATTCTGGAATGCGACACACGCTCCAGGGGAATCAGTCTTGGACTTCTACCATAGACTAACCAGATACGCGGCACGGATGGTTCGTCCGCCCGACAGATACACGTTCAAGAGTCAGCTCGTCATGAGACTGCCTAGAGACATGTTCAACTACTTGTTGAACAAAGAAGTCACTGCGGAACATTCCACAGTGGAGACAATTCTCCATCACGCCAGAAAAGCGGAGTAGAACACTAGGATAAGGTCCCACTGGTATAAAGAACAGCGGACTATGACAGAGATCCGTGGAGTGACGGATACTGGATCCGTAGGAAGGAACTACGGAGGATATCAGAGACAGTCTGGGTATACCAGACGGAATGATGAACAGGTAGAGACACTGCCTAAAGCATCGGCAGTGAAGGAGGTGAAGAAACAGGTTCCTGATAGGAAGGAACCGATAAGGAAGACCAAGGATCCCGACAAGAAACCGGGAACCAACAGGAGGAATGAACAAGCGGATAAAGACACTTGTTATGGATGTGGCCAGAAGGGCCACATAGCTAGAGATCCTCAATGCCCGAAGAATTCCTCAGGTAAGAAACCCTCCGCTCAGCTATTTGCGGCAAGGGACATCCTGGTAGAGGATGATCCTGACACAGATCAGGAGCTGACCGACGAACGGAGCGCCATCGATGACAAGGGCGGAATGAGGACTGACAAAAGAGATCCCATCAAATTCGATGGGGAATTGGGAGAGGATACATACTTCAGATCCCAATACAGCTCTGAGGGTGAAATGTTCGAGTACAAAAACTCGACAAATGATAGAGTGGAATTAACACTCTATGAGGAGGGCAAAGAACGGGAATTGTTTAAAGCCATCCATGAAATTGAAGACCATTCTTCGAAACGAACGACTGAGAGGGCTGGAGATAACCAACCCACACTATTAAGAAAGTCGAGTAAACAACTTGACCGACCAGTATGACAACAAACAGAGACACGCACATTTGTGGCTCTAGTCGAAATAAACGGCCATGAGGCCATGGCACTACTGGACTCTGGATGCACGATAGATGGCATATCACCAGAGCTAGTCAGACTCGCAAACCTCAAGGTTTACGAACTGAAAGAACAAGTGCCCTTACAACTGGGCACTAAAGGTAGTCAATCAAAGATTAACTATGGCACAAAATCGTGCATTAAGTACGGACTCGTAGACACAAGTCACTACTTTGATATAGTAAATATCAATAGATACAATGTCACATTAGGCACCGTATTTATGAGAAAACACGGTATCGTGTTAGACTTTGCCAAAGACAAAGTCAGAATCAGGGAAAGTGTCTTACCCACCTTCAGAGAAGGTCCGGATGGATATCTACTGGCCCACAGACAGGCGATGAGATATCGCCAGGAACCGACACCAGGTAAGAAGGATCACAAAGAGGATCCTAACTTAGACACCAGTAAGTGACTAGGAAGCGGCGACGACACCGCAACTCGGTTTAAGAAGGGGAGGGCGGATATGCCATATACGCCCTCAAGATTACCAGTCATCCTGGAACAGGACAACAAGGTTTCACCAATAGACATATCGAAACTGGACAAAGTCGTCCAGGAATTCTCTAGAGGTCCGAAGATGCTATACCGAAAGAGGCCTTTCGGCTACACACTGGATCACCAGCCAAAGGGCGAGGTGGAGACTAAAGAGAATCTGATGTACTTGGCGGCGATGGAAGACCGACGCTCAGTCGTGAACAAAGGATCGCTCACAATCAGTGATATCCCTCGACTACGCGAGGGATGGATGAAGTCCAACCAGGACATCATGCAAGGGGCTCCGGAGAAGCTACCTCCACTACGGGAGGTAAATCATAGGATACCTTTGATCGACGAGGACAAAAGGTACAAGTACCACTCGCCGAGGTGTCCGGACTCTTTGAAGCCCGAACTAATGGAAAAAATAGCCTGCTACACGAGAGTGGGCTGGTGGGAAGCTGCCCAAGCAGAGCAGGCGGCCCCAATGCTTTGTGTTCACAAGAAGACCATGAAGTTGAGAACTGTTGTCAACGGTCGACAACGGAATGACAATATGGTAAAGGATGTAACACCTCTACCGGATCAAGACCTGATTCGTCTTGATGTGGCCCGAGCGAAATATTGCTCGAAGATTGATCTTTCGGATGCATACGAACAGGTGCGCATAATACCGGAGGATGTCCACAAAACAGCGTTTGCTACGGTCTATGGCTTGTTTGTGAGCCATGTCATGCAGCAAGGTGACTGCAATGCACCCTCTACATTTCAGAGGTCGATGAACACGATATTCCATGATTACATAGGAATATTCCTACACGTCTACCAAGACGATCTGTTCGTCTACAGTGATACGATTGAGGACCACCAGTTACATTTGAAACTGGTACTGGCTCGTCTTTGCGAGCACAAGTTCTACTTGCGTGAAGACATGTCATTGATGACAAGGGCCTCCACGCGGACGCCGACAAGATGTGTAAGATACGCAAGTGGAAAACCCCGCGTAATTTCCTGGATGTTCAGAGGTTTTTGGGCCTCGTACAATATCTGGCTCAGCTCTTGCCAGCCATATCCTCATACACCGGCCCACTGGCTGGGATGATGACGAATGGGACACCATTCTATTGGAGACCACTTCACGAGAAGTGTTTCCAATTGATCAAGGAAACTTGCTGTCGGACGCCAATACTACACCCGATAGAACATAAGACGAATGAACTGATATGGGTCATTTGCGATGCCTCAGTCTATGGAGTGGGCACGATGTACGGCCAGGGCACCACCTGGCAGACCTGCAGACCGGCAGGTTTTATGTCGAAAAAGTTCACTGACACACAGAGGAACTATCGCGTCTTCGAGCATGGGACGCTCGCGATAATAGAAGCCCTTCTAAAATGGGAGGACAAACTTCTGGGATACCGTATACACATAGTAACGGATCACAAGGCCCTTGAGTTCTTCAAAACTCAAGTGCACCTGTCTAGTAGACAGACGAGGTGGATGGAATACCTCGCAAGGTTTGACTTTGACATTAGATACGTCAAAGGCCAACTGAACAAGGTAGCGGATGCGCTATCCAGGTACTACGAACACAACTACTGGACGGATATACCAGAGTTACAGGACTTTGTCAATGCGGACGTCCGCCTTGACCCAATCATGGACAATCTTCCATGGGAAAGACTCCTCGAAATTGAGGATAAGACCGTCGAATGTAAGGTCGAGGTGGCTAACAAGCAGAAGGTCCAGGAGGAACTTCGTGCCCTGAGAGAGCGCGTCCAGGAGAGGGACATCCTAGCATCACGAATGCTAGACACTCAGGGAACCGACATTTCTCAACGTCGGGGCATGACAATTGGGGAGGATCCCTCAATCCTAGAATCCAGAGCGAAGGGAGATGACCTTCGCGTCATGATGTATCATGAAGATTCCTTTGAAGATGACATCCGTGGGGGATACCACGGAGATGAGTTCTTTAAGAAAGTTATCTCGAAAGCTGAGACAAGTCCATTGTTCAAAGTAAGTGATGGAATAGTGTGGACTCAGAACAGAGGGGGAGAGGATGTCGTGTGCATCCCCTCCACTAAATCGTTGGATACGACACTGAGAGCCAGGATAGTTGACCAGGCCCACCGAGTGGTGGGTCACTTCGGCTCACAGAAAACTGCCAACTATCTATGTCGGTGGCACTGGTGGCCGAGAATATACTTGGAGGTCGACAAATTCTGCCAATCGTGCAAGATCTGCGCACGATCAAAGGGCAACTACAAGGCCCCAGCAGGTAAGTTACACCCGCTGCCCGTGGCTACCAGACCATGGGAGTCGATAGGGATGGACTTTAGAGAGCCTTTCCCCGAGGTGAGGGGCTTCAATTACCTATGGGTAATAATATGCAGGCTGTCCTCCATGATTCACCTCATACCGGTGAATATGAAGACCACAGCGACGCAATTGTCGCAAATCTATTTGAAGGAGGTGGTTAGGCTGCATGGCCTACCATCCTCGATTGTATCTGATCGAGATCCCAAATTCACGTCGAAATGGTGGCGTGAACTCCACAGGATCATGGGCACCAAGCTACTCATGTCCACATTGTTCCATCCTCAGACGGATGGAGTAACTGAGAGGGCCAATAGATCTATTGGCCAAATATTCAGAGCGTCTATTAACCCTGACCAGAAGGATTGGGTTGACAGGACCCTGCTAATTGAGTTCGCAATCAACGCGAGCATTAGCAAAACGACGGGTCTAGCGCCGTTTGAGATCAATAGTGGGTATCTGCCCGCTATGATAAAGGAAGTGAGGGGCAATGAACACACACCACCGGGAGTGCGTGAATTTGCTCAGAATGCGCTGAGGAATGTTACTCTAGTGCACGATGCGATCATCGAGGCACGCATATTCCAACAACATTACGCCGACAAGAGGCGATGCGAAGATCCTGAAATTAAAGTAGATGACTTCGTCTACCTATCGACAGAAAATCTAATCTGTTGATGCCTAAAGGAAGAGCCAACAAACTTCTGCCAAAATTTGTTGGACCATACAAAGTGTTGAAGGCGATACCTTCAACGTCCAACTACGTGTTGGAGCTACCTGAGGAACTCGCCAGAAGGCGGATTCATCCTAAGTTCCACGTGACCACACTACCAGAACGATGACGTCCTGTTTCCTAACAGGCAGAAAGTCGAACCTTACGACTTTGGAGCACCGGATGATGCAGAGTGGTTTGTTGACGAGATCGTCGGCCACAGATGGAAAGGTAGGACTGTTGAACTACTAGTTAAGTGGAACCTAGGGGATTCCACTTGGGAATCCCTTGGAAATTGCAACGAACTCATTGCATTAGATAACTACTTGACGCTTATGGGCGTCGACAACTGGAGGAGCCTACCGAAAAAATGGTAGGCTCATGTTGGTTGGAAGGTAGGGTGGCCTTTTAATTAAGGCCATCACCTGATCGGGTGAATATTAAGGCACATGGCAAGAGCCCGTGTTCAACTGTTGGGACAGAGTCTGAATCAGTCAGGAATTTTTTCTTTTCGCAACCACCACCCCAGCCAACCACTACCGCAACCACGCATGAATATTGACCCCCCGGATTCGGGGGATGGGGATGGTCATGAAGACCAACCCCTGGGGAAGACGGGAGAGAGAGACGAGCCTGTTGGCTCGTCTAGAAGGGGAGAGCGTCCAGAGCGCTCTCGATGAAGGACAGAAAATGAGAACCTCAGCTGGACGTGGAGCCAAGGTCTCGGCATCATCTACCATCCGAGAGGGTGTGAGATATGTACTTCCTACGGCCGCCACGTCATGGAGGCTGAATTCACCAAGGACGGCGACTACGCCGACGCAGATAGGCTCAGGTATGAACATTCTGATACCTGGAGGCGCAAATGCTCTAGATACCTTGAAGACCTGGAGGACACAGAGGCCGCCCTCCGCCAAGCCCAAGCTCGCATTAAAGAGCTTGAGGACGAACACCCTCGAGATTACGAGGATAAGTGTTCAGGCAAATGAGCGAGGTACGACTCGCCTTACTCCAGGGAGTCCGGAACGCGGTCACCAATGGTCCCCTCTCAACTGAGTGGGTCCAGACTGCCTGTAAAGGAAAACCCGGCACTGGTGGAGAGGGACGCGCCTCCCCCAAGATCAATTCACATCCAGGAGGACGTCAACATGGAAGAGGGCGAAGTGGAACACTTTCCCCCACTTCCAGAACCCACTACAAGCGCCCCGAAGACAACGGGGACATGGTCCACCCCTGGCGCAAATTGGACGCCGGCCCCTCCCCCATCACGAGGTAGAGGGGGATCCAACCCTACGGCAGGGGAGGTTTTGCGAGGCACCCCATGTCCAGGGGCCTCATCCTCAGGAGCGAGGAGGAGTTGGAACAACACCTCGAAGCGGTGAACCAGCTGAACAATCACCTGGCCCTGGCGCGAATGCGCGCCTACATCAGTGAAGCGCAGACTTTACCCCGGAAGGCTCGATCCCCGGTACAAAACGCTGCGTTGACAAAGTGGAGGACACCCGCGTGGGTGCCCGAGGAACAGAGGCCACCACCTAAGGGTGACCCAACTGCACCTGCCGGGGTTAACACTCCCAAGCTTACAGATTCGCCCGAGGACTGGGCGCGTTGGCTTTGGAGGTACCCCAACGAGGTGGCCAGACGTCCTGGCATGAGGCGGGGTAGGGACGGGATATCCCTGTCCCTGGTTTGAGGGATGTTGTTGGTGACGGGGAGAGCACCCCGTGGCAACGGTGCGGCGCGCGCTAGGAGCGCCTTCCTGCTCAGAGCAGCCCAGCTGCTAGCCACTCCGGGCAGGTACCGACTTCTGGTAGAGGAACTGCGCCTCACCATTTCCTCGACTCCTCGGACGACGGTATCTGAACCGTCTGACAACGTCACCACCGAGGACGTCGTTTGCCTATTCGCTGGGGATGGAGTCACCATCCCCCAAATCAGAGATGCGGCGGAGTGGTGGAGCTCCCTACTCCAGAGATGGTCCAGCGATGCTGACACGTCGCGGAGGACCTTGGCCATGGCCGCCATTGCGATGACTCGCCAGGAGTCTAGTCTCCTGGATCTAGACAGGCCCCAATCGCTGGAGCCTCGCTGGTGGTACCCACCGGCAGGGACATGGGGAGCGGCGTATTCGCCAACGACTCCCAAGACTCCTGCCCCCTCCACCTCGACGAGGTCCCTTCATGGGGCACCACCACCATTGGTCGCTGGCATTCAACCAGTGGCAGAACCCTCGGCTACTGCCTCGACGGCACCGGCCATTCAGGGCTTCGACTGGTCTGGGGAAAACACCACGGACCAAGGGAACACCATGGGGTGGATGGGGAGTTGACTCGTGTATGTGCGAGTCAACAAAAAGAAAAAGAAGAAGAAAAAGAAACCCAGAGGGGTGTCGGATGACTCTGACTCCAGGTGGGAGAGCCACGACGACTTCGCGGCTCCGATAGCAGGCCCCTCGACGGTGGAGGGCACAGAGGAGACTGGGATCTCCATGCCCCCTGGAGACGTCGCAGACGCGAACCAGGAGGAGGGTATGGGCCCGATGGACGTCATGGCTAGGGACATCGATATGTCGTGACGGGGAGCACCCCGTTCAAAAAAAAAAAAAAAAAAAATGTATATACATATCTTCTTCCTTTTCCCCCGCTTTTCCGTGCACTGCGCGATGTTAGCGGCCGCATCCTTGTTACGCGCGGCATTGTGAGCCGCCTGTTGGCATGGGCCTCGGGAGTCTGGCGTCCTTACACTACACGCCGGAGGGGGACCATTTATCTAATTTTTTTTTCTTTATCTTTCCCCTCTACTGGACTTGCTTGTTCAGTAGCCACAAAATGTACATAAGGCATTACGAGACGACGTAATCAAAATCTTTTGTCAACACTCCTTGTCCGACAGTATCACGGCGTCCGAGTTCACTACGATTATTGTTAGTTTATTGCGGTCCGTTTTGGTATAACAAAATGACCACCTGTAGTATTAAAGTAGCGTGACTTAAGTTGCGCTAAGAAGGGGAGAATGTAAGGGAGCACTACCACTAAGGTAGTGTTTATAGATGTTTATACCTAGGGCTGCCGGACTTATAGCCGGTATCGGCTATTTGGCAACCCAAGTCTTATACCACCACGTAGCACCTGAATATAGTAGATTCTTATTCTGTTGCTTGTGGTTCTTAAGCACCCCCTATCACACCACTTATATGGTGCTTCAAGTTCCTCCTTGTCGCTTGGTGTAGTTGTTGCCCATGGTCGTTGGAGGCTCATGCTCACTGCTGGTGGGGTTTCATCCTGCCAGTGGTGTGCACCCCCTTCGGTGGTAGCTCCCTGTCGTCATTGGGGGTCCTTGTCATCATTGGGGGCTTGTTCTTGCCGGTGGTCACTTGTGGTTCTGCTTCGCCACTAGTGGCCCTGCGTCATTGTTGGGGGCTCCTCGGTGGTGGTGGGTGCAGGTGCAGTCTGTCTCGATTTTGAGGCGAAAACGGGTGGTGGGGACGTAGGTGCTGTCAGACAGTGGTCATCTCTGCATCAGGGGATCTCTTTCCATGCTGTTGGGCCCTCATCGTCGTACTGGGACAGGAGAACTATGGGAAAAGACGCACTGAGGACAGAAGTAACAAGGGCCGACTACTAGGCTGCCACCAACTTGAATCGTGATGGACTGGAGTGGTGACAGTGTTGATTGATGGCAACACGGTTAGGGTTAATCACGGCCGCGGTTAGCCATAACCCTAATGGATGTCTACAATACATACTTACAATTTGATATCACCAAAGAGCACCCTCGGAGGACCAGTGGAGCACTGGCAGGACTGGCTTATGCCTAGGTGTGTTTGATCCTATAATGCGACAAATCTGAGGGCATGTCTGAAATAGGAACTTGAACTCCAGGATCACCATGGTGGCAACTTGCAGCTCTAAGTCGCATGGTCACCATGACATTGCAAGGACTCGGACATAGCTCGAAAAAGGAGGCTGATGAAGTGCTGAAGACTCATAAGTAAGTTGAAGGTGAAACGAAATATATATATTTGTATATGGTCACTTATGTAGATAAAAAAAACAATTATATATTATCATTCTCTCAAAATGCGGGGCCATGACCGGTCCGAGTCATGGGGGCGTCATCATTGGTCCCCGTAAGCGCTGGCGTTATCCTGTGCGACTCTGTTCGCCCATGCTACTTTGCTGGCTCTCCCAGTTCTGTTGCTATTCTGTTGCTGTTGCCATTGCGGCGTTCAATGCTACTAGTAGTCGGTGTCGGTGTTACTGTTGTTGTAGCCGCTGTTGTCGCTGTTGTTTGGGAGTCCCTCTCTTTCTTTGTGGTGCCAGTGGGTGTGGCTTGGGTGGAAAGTGTTCGGGTGTCTGGCATGTGCTGCTTACAACGTGCAGAAGAGCATGACTGGGACAGGTGACCTCTACTGGGCACGGCTGCATGTATTTGATGCACTGGCACACTTCGGACAGCGGCCATTGCATGTTGGATTACTTGAACACACCTGATGATGTCCGAGTCAGCCGCATTCCCGCAGTGATGCCATAGCGATCGCCAGAGTCACTCCTGGAGGTTCCAATTCCCATGGCATTCTCTGGTCTCAAAAAAATCCCTAGGTTTGATTGAAACTGCGTACGAAAGGCCGACAATAGGGGGTCAACTGGTTATGGATGTGGCAGGTCACTGACTATGTCTGATCGGTGTGCGTACTATCATTGGCCCGGATATGAAAAATGGACAGATAAGAAAAATAGTTTTTTGTGACTTTCCTTAAAGTTCATACATGAATGGATCTCCCTCAGGCTGTGAATTATTTCCTGTATTGCCTAACATGTTGGCTATGAAAAGCGATCGAAAATATCATCTTTTTCCGATCCATGGGTCTCCAGAAAAAGATTAGGACCATGGATGACTTTAGAATCAATATTTAGTTACATTAGATGATAGATCTAACACATCTAAGGATTTTATGAGGTTTTGAGGAAACAGGCAAGGATCAAGATTTGTCTTTTCATATCTGGGCCAACAATAGTACTGGGCTGAGCTGCGCCGGCAGTGCCACCTTGTTTCTTGGGACGTGGTCTATGGACTCTGCAACAACAACCAAATGTGCCTGCAGGAAAAAGCATGACCATTATCATGACTACCAGTGAGTGACCTTGTTTTACAAACAAGGTGACATCTTTTGTTCAGCAACTTGTCAACAGTCAAGCTTTCTACCTGCAGGCCATCCGCTCATCATTGCTGCTTCGCAGGAGTGCCATGGCCCCAGTTCGTTCCCTTGCCCTGCTATCTCTCACCTCCTGGATTATCCCCTGTAGTACTATTTACATGGAGCCAAGAATTGTTTGCGGGAACTAATCAGGCATCATTACTATATGTGGCTATCAGTTACTGTAATGCCACATGACAGGCATCATGATATGATATTTGAGATCACGATCATGATCCTTTCAAAGTCTCAGGGTCCTCAGATAACAGTGTCACGGTGTGTACTAGTACTCGGGCCAGTAGATAGTACAGTGTAGGACAGATAAACCCGACCCCTCTCTCTGAGTCTTAATTTTTATTTTTTTCAAAAAATCTCTTGGATTTAGAAGGAAACATGGTCTAATAAGCATAAAAATGACATGTCCGAAAATGCCCCTGGCACGTGACCAAATCCACATTTTGGGGAGGAAAAAATAACTATTGCTTGGCAAAATTTCGCAGTACACAGCAAGCAAAGGCTCAGAGAGCTTCAGGAATGCGAGGT